>OX451739.1:1096155276-1096755276 GCA_948472305.1 Vicia faba
AAATCATAAATAAAGATTGTCATCATGATTTACGAAAATATTGTCTAAAATACTATTATTTTTTAGATTATATATTAGAATATTTTAAGTTTCATATTTTTCATGTTTTAAGTAATTCAAAATTTAAATGAAAATATGAATAATATGGTAAATAAAAAAATTTCATATTTTTTTTAGAGAAAGATAAGCAATATATACATGCCGATCAAAATATCCAAGCTACTGGAAAACAAGGAAAATAAACGATAAAACATAATTACAAAAAATCCCCCCCCCCCCCCCCCCCCCCCTACTTGTTATGTTTCATCTTATATTTTTCCATCTCTATACTAATTATGTCTTTAATGTCCTCTAGATTTAGCTCCTCTTTAGTTTTACCTTGGAAAATAATGAGATTACGAGTTGTCCAAATATTGTACAACGCCTCAACAAACGTTACCTTTATCCTTTTACACTTCATAGATTTTCCTTTAGTCCTTTTCATAAACCAATCCAGGCTCCATTGACCATTACTCAACTTCTAGTATACAGGCATCCAATCAAACAATTGATTCCACACATTCTTCGCAAACTGACAGTTGTAGCATATATGTTTGATGCTCTCCTGCAATCTACATAACACGCACAATCCATATGTATTCAAACCAAATCTATTCAACCTATCTTTGGTTGGTAGTTTCCCAAAGCAAGCCATCCAAACCACAAAGAGTATTCTGGGTCTGGCCTGGTTCCCCATGGTAATCTCTCTCCAACACATTTTCATCTTGTCTCCTCTCAGCATGTCGTATACTCCCATGGTACTATAAGTATGAGACTCTTTGAATTTTTCCCACTTATCTGAATTCATCAGCTTGCCTTTATTCTTGAATAAATCTTTCAAACTCCAGGAGCTATGGACAGGGGGATGGAACTCCTTAAAGCTTGTGCCTTTCATATAGAAATGGTGTATCCAATTAATCCATAACTTGTCCTTTTTTGTATTTAGATTCCAAAGCATTTTGCCAATAGTAGCCTGGTTTCATTCCACAAGTGAAATCATATTAAGACCACCATCTTTCTTCGGGTTACAGACCTGATCCCAAGCCACATGCTCCTTCTTGGAATTAATATCATTTACAATCCACAGAAATCTCCTACACAGACCTTCTATATGGTGAATAATTTTTTTGGGGAAAGAGAAAATTTACATCCAGTAGTTGGCTATGGCAAGCAAAACACTCTTCACAAGTAGGAATCTTCCAGCATAGGAGAGGAGTCTTGTGCTCCAATGGTTAATCTTGCTGAGCATCTTGTCAATAAGGGGTTTATACTCCAACACAGTTAGTTTCTTGCTGTCTAGGGGGACTCCAAGGTATTTGACAGGGAGGACTCTTCTAGCAAAGCCCGTTTCTTGTAGAATAATTCTGATATTATCCTCTTCCATTCCATGACAGAACACTTTTATTTTCGGTATGCTGATATTAAGACCTGTTGTAGCAGTGAATTCCTCAACTTTGTGCATACTGATTTTGATTGATTCAACATCTCCCCTAGCAAATAATAAAATATCATCAGCAAAACACAAATTTGTAATTTGCTACATTTGGGATGGAAATTAAAGTTGTGGTTTTTCTCCAAGCCATGGAGAACTCTATTCAAATACTCCATAGTAACCACAAAGAGGAGAGGGGAGAGGGTATCACCTTGTGTCAACCCTTTTTGGGCCTTCAAGATTTTAGAATGGTTCCCATTAACAACAAATCTATAGGAAACAGTGGACATGCAAGTAAATATCCAGTTGATGAAAATGCGTGTGAATCCTATCTCCCCAAGGATCTGGACTAAAGCAGCCCAGTCAACAGTATCATAGGCTTTTTGGATATCCATCTGAGTGAAATATTCTTCATGTTATACCCTTTAACCAGCTCCTGAGCCATCATAATATTATCATGTATATTCCTCCATGGAATGAAAGCAGATTGACAATTGTGAATAACAAAGTTTAGACTTTTACCAATTCTGGCTGCAAGGATTTTTGAAATAATCTTATAAAAGATATTGCAATAGACCTACCATGATGGCCTCTAACAAATGAAATATGGTCTGCAAGCAAAGAAAACATACTCCCATTGTATCATCTTTAATAAAAAATGAATACGGGCCTTAAAAACAAGATGACCTGATATGAGCCTCTATCTTTAACAACATCTCTAGTCCAACAAAAAGGAACACCCCCCTTTGTCTATTCTAAACGGGCCTCACAATGCAATGGGTCAGCATGATTTATGCACAATAAAAATACCAAATACACCCTCTTTATTAGTTGGAACCCAATGTATCTAGAAGCAACAAATAAAACTAATTAGTATTTTTAAAACCAAAGAATATAATAATACCAAGATTTAGAAGAATGAATGAATTAGTAATATCGTTAGAGCAATTTTTGGGTATGACACTCTTCAGATGAATATGGTAATTACGTTATGTTCCTTAGGCAAACCACTCGAACCAAAGAGGAAACATATTATTTCTACGTAAGTTTATATTTATGAGACTTTTAGTAATATTTTATTTGACTTTGTAATTAGATTAGCATGTAATATGTTTAAATCCCTTTCAATATACAAAGCTGTGGAGAGACACCATATGTTAAATGGAGTTAGAAATAATAAAAAAACTGTATTTTGTACACCATCGGTAAGTGGATTACTTGTGACATTCATTTATCTATATTTACATGCACGTGTAGTTATATATTCATGAAATGTTTAAATTTGTAAGCGAGGTTACAAAAAGAAGGATATGGGTGTGGTTTTTTTGTGTGTCATGAAACACATATTAAACATTGTCTCTGTCGACATTATTGATTCTTGGGATCGGGTATGTATATATATATATATATATATATATATATATATATATATATATATATATATATATATATATATATATATATATATATATATATATATATATATATATGCCACAGACCTAAGCTTATATGTTAAATCTCTATAAGAACAGTCTAATATATATGACATACAAAGGATGCAACAATGCACTAATGCAATGGTGATATTAATAATGCTGGAAAATTAAAAGGAGATAAGGGAAGAAGAAAAGATACACAGAGATATATAGTGGTTCATCATTGTCATACCCCAAATTTGTCCTACCTTTTCACTTTTATCTGGCTTAGGCTTTGTATTTCATTTGCATCATTTTCATTAGGTCAATCACACCCCATTCCTTCATTCAATAAGGCAGTGGTTCAAAGCATCAGTGATTGTGCTAACTAGGGTTTAATTTTGGTTTGAGGATTCTACATCAATAAGTCTATTCCTTCTAATTTTTCGTGTTTGAGAAATGAAGTGTGAGCTAGGATTTTGATTCTTTGTTGTGGACTTCTTTCTCCATCCACATTCACCAAGGTCGTGGATCAGAGTGTGCGTCTCTATATTTATCAGAAGATTGGGGTTGCAATCTTTTAAGTATGGGGTTAATTAGGGTTTGAGATTTCTCTCAGCATGAAGGGCTTTCTTACGTCAATCTTCTTCAAGATTAGGGTGCACGGGACTATGGTTGCGTATGAGTTTCTTCTCTACATTAAGTTGCATGATTTCCTTCTTCAAGGATTAAGAATTAGGTTTTTCTTCATTTATGGTGCTTTAATTAAGGATCATTGAGTTAGGGGTTTCTTTGTGGCTTGAGTTTCAAGCTTATTTTTCCTATGTTTGACCATCCAAGTGGTCAGGGTTTGGTAAAGACAAAGTGTGCATTGAGAACTCATCTGAGGAGTCATTTTTCAATCATAAGGGTTGGTTCAATCAATGGTTGTTTCAAATACAAGTTAGGATAAGGAATTCATGTTTTCAATTAGGATTTCTTCAAGATGCAAGCATTATCTACAATTTTATTTGGTTTCATTTTCTTGTGGGATCATGAAGTGCTACATGTTTTATTCAAAGACTTTCAAATTCAAGAGGTGGAGGAAATTTCTTTGTTTTCATGAGTTTGGAAATTACAAGTCAATATTTGTACTTCAAAATTTCAAGGCATCCATCAATTATTTCAATCCTTTTCATGGATTCAAGATTCAATTTTTATTTATGAATTCAAGTTCCTAATGGCATGAGTTCATCAAAAGGAATCCATCAAAAAAAATTTCAAACATCTTTCAAGATAATGCTTAATTTTGCAAAGTTCATTTCAAGTTCAAGGAGAACATTCTTAATTTTTGAGTTGCCTTCATGATCAAAAAAATTCAAGGCCATACAAGACAATTCAAGATTCTATTGGCCTAAAATTTTCATGGTACATTCATACACGAATTCAAAAAGGCTTCAAGCAATTTCATCAAGTTTAAAGTTTCAAGTAAATTCAAGAGTTACAAGAAAGTTTCAAGTTCCTAAATTATAGATTAGGAGAAATTCTGAAACTCTTAGTGCTAAGTTTCGAGTTCCATGTTTCGTGATTCTTGAATTAATCTTTACCATGCCATCACTTTAATCACCAACTACCACTCCACTCCAAAAATCAACAAAAACCAGCCCTGTGCAAATAGTCCAAACCTGCTGCTCACAAGCCTCCAAACTGTCAAGACAAACATGTCCCAAAACCATTGAAAACCAGTCCAAATTCCCTGCTTTCAAAACAACCCTATGCAGCCCTGCATCACACTGCAAACCAGTCAAAAAATCAGCCCAAGAAACCTGTCAAAACAAGCTAAACAAAACTGTCCAAAATTACTTGCAAATAAGGCCAAAAACCTGTTATGTATCAGTTCTAAACCTGCATAAACACCAGTCCAGATATACATCAAAATAGGCAAAATAAACTGCATCAAGAAGGCATTAAAATAGAATACTGAAACAGTTCAAATATAATCCCATTTCCCCCTAAAACCTCACTCTCATTCACTATAAAAACACACAAATTTCACAGAGAGAGGGGGAGAAGGAAACTTAAAAAACTTTGTTGCAAAATTCAACCAACAGGTCTCTCTCAAACACATAAAACCTCCACTATACCTTCTACAACCATAACCTCACTCTGCTCATAAAATGAGTCACCTCCTTCACGTTAAAATCACCCTACTGCCTTACTCCATCATTCTTCAAATCATTCAACTCTCTCTATTCAGTTTAACCTTCATCCTTTAGCTCTTCGTGATTCCACCCTTAACTTCAAACTCATGTACCCCTGCAGCTCCCCCTTTACCAATCATTCGAATTTCATCACATTGAACCTCATGCTTACGAAGCTCAAAACACGATGACAAAAGTAGGAAACAGAAATTTACAAAAGGAAGAAAACTCATAAGAACACACCTCTAAAAAACACTATGCATAATTCTTGACCTCCATGAAGAATCACCAATCCACTATAACAACCGCATTCCCATAAATTTCATCTTCCTTTGATAACTTCAATCGCATATTCATAATTCTTCACCTGCAAATCAGAAACAATATATCACAATATCCCAGCTTGCAACCATTTCCAAAACCAAATCACAATGAAAAATCACGTCACCTATAAATCGGTAATCAGCAAGCTCGCGAGTCTCAGAAGAAGAAATTGAAGGAGTAAAGAAATCCTAAACCGAACCAAAGACGGAAGAGCTTGAGAATTATGCCTGATTTTTTTCTAGAGTCGATAATTTTATCTATTTTTTTAGTATTTGAAGATGTTGTGGTCACTTTGAAATTTTTCTTCTTAGACCCGGTTGTTGCTGAAGCTATTGTCTGAATCGTATGGTTTATGATTGATTTCATGATTTCTTAGTGAATTTTTCTCTGACTTTCATTTTTTTGTTTGCATTCCTCTATGATTATTTTAACATGTAATTGCTTTTAAGTTTTAACAGATGAACACATAGGGGGAAAGGTTTTTTTTTTAATTTGGGATTCAGCGTTATTTATGTTGTGAGAAATTGAGCGAGTTTGAGAAGATGAGAAATCATAGGGATTCGTTTTTGTTGGGATTGATTACCATGAAAAGAAATTGAGATGATAAAAGAGAAATAAAAGCATGAGATTTAGAAGAAAGGACGAGCATTCCTTATGAGAGTATTAATCGTGAGACATAATGAGGTTAAGGGAAGAGGATAACATTTGTTTCTATTTTAATTGAGAGCCTGTGGCGCCCCTTTCTTCAGATTAGGGTTCTAAAAAAACCCTTCATATCTTCCTCCCAAACTAGGTCGACCCATTGGGTCTGATAACCCATTTCCATTGTCTTTACTTTAAATTTAGTTTAATGAAGAGATAATAATAAACGAATGAATAGCATAGTACAATGGTTAGCGTGTGTGTTTGTATTTGTGAAGTCCTGGGTTCGAGACCCGTTGGGACACTTTTATCATTATTATGCTTTTATCCCCTTTTAACCCAAACTCTATTTTATTTATTTAAGGTGTATATATACAAAAAAATGAACTTGTTTTAGTGGCAAGGCATAAGTGTTGCAGCCTAGGGGACATGAGTTCAACCCCTAACTTTACTTTTTTTTCTTTAAAATTCTAAGTTTCAAGTTTTTTTCTTATTTCATTTAAAAATCCATACAAAAAATACAAAAAAAAAATTAGGTTAAGTTTTTAATTAATTCTTTCTTGCCCTCATTAAAAATACCCAAAAAACACTTAATCATTATTCAAACTCATTCCACACTTAACCAAAACACTAAACACATCAAAGATCTCCTCAAAAGGGCATGTTATCTTAGTTCTACCGTGATACATGTTGTGCCTATCGCTAGAATCCGTGCATTAACGTTGCCCGTTAAAAATCACCAAAAAAATAGCATTTGCTAGAAGAAATACGGTGTTGTAATTCCTTCACGGGATACATAGGCAAAGGGTTGTGAGATCCTCACGAACGCACTAATAAAAAACCATTTCATTTCCCTTAGCAAGTATAGTTTTAGATAGACACACCCTTAGAAGCAAATAATTAAAATGGATCTCGTTCAGTACAATGGATGTGAGGGGTGCTAATACCTTCCCCTCGCATAATCAACTTCCGTACCCTCTCTTTTGTTAGCAAGACCATCTTATCCATTCTCCTGGGTTTTTCTCGATATTTCCCCTTCCTTCCGGATAAATAATGTTCGGTGGCAGCTCTATGTTTTTTGTCGGTCACTTCAGCTGGCGACTATGCTAGGAACATCTGCGAGTTAATCTTAGTTTTGGTTGTTTGCTTAATTGGGTGTTTTACCCCAATATTTTCCATCTCATTTTATTCAAGACATACTCCTAGGGTTCTCAAAGGCTCAAGGTGGACCAAGAATTGATCATACAAATTCTCCTCCTAAGCAATGCATTTCCAACTAGAGTTTCACTTTTCATAAAGAAGTTTTGGTTTAAAATTACTTAAGTTATTTCCATGGTTTCTTACATGTCCTCAAGAATGCTCATACCAAGTTCTATGCCTTGCATCACAAGTTTGCTTAGTCAATTGCTCAAGTGATTGAAAATCAACTATATTAGGTCAAAAGTCAATTGTGCTCAACATACAGTTAAACTTCAATATTTTTGGTCAACATCAACATTTTGAAGTGATATTCATCATTAGATAAATGGTTGATCATTATTCCTCAAGGAAAGCTCTCAAATCATTAAGAATCAAAAGTTACTAAATTAGGGTTTCCTTAGGAGAAGTCAACTTAACTTTGACCAGGCATAACTTTCACATGCTTCATCAACTTTTCCCAAACCAAAGCCCATTTTAAATAGAATTCAATCCTCTACAACTTTGTTTTCATTCTCAAGTACAAAAAAAGCACCATTGGAAAGATATGAGCCAATACATTACAAGTAATTTCAAAAGTCAACAAAAAGACACTTTTTGTCAAGGGAACTTACATTAAGATAATGTCTCCAAATGCAAAAATGATAAAAAGAGAGATTATATATGACATCTTGAGCTTTCCAAAATGTCTTATATAATCTTCAAAATATTAAAATTGAGAAAGTTATGGTTTGCACAAGTTGGGCAAATTTGTGAAAATGCATGAAGTCAACTTTGTACAAAATCACATTTTTGAGTTGATGGACCTAATTATTTAGGTTCAAACATGTTTAAGACATAACCAAGAACCTATAAACCTAGCCATGAACTATTGTGATTTTTATTTTTATTTATTTGAATTATTATTCATTTAAATACAAATTTAATCAAAATAAAATGCAAGAGGGGGTGCAAGACGTGTGGGCTTTATTGTTGGTCAAGATTGGAAGCCCGAGAAGCCTAGCTTGCTGTAAAAAAGTGCATGAAACAAAGGTAGGAAAATATCTTATTGTTTTAAGAAAGTTTTAAATCACATATTTAGGTCTTAAAAACATGATTATATTTTATTCTTTTTGCTCTTGTTTGACCAAATTGGTTCACTATATATACACAACAAAGCCATGCCTCATGCTCATGTGCAGCTTCCTCTATAGCAAGCACAAAAATTCTCAAAACTTTCAAAAAAACATAGAAGCTTCAAACCCTATTCTTCAGCTGTGCTTAAGGAATTTCAAGTCTAACATCACTCTCCCGAGGTTTCCAGGGGTTGATATCATCCCTAGTTCACCATAAATCAGTGCCAAAACCCCCTCTTGAAGAAGCTCTAGTTGGTAAGTGGGTAAGTTTTGATTTTTGAGATCCATGATGATTTCAATTGTTGTAAGCATGCTAACATTGATCATACTCATCATTGCAAATGTTCTAACGTTTTACATGAAAGCTTTAGTGCAGAAACAACATCGTGCCATTGTTAGGGCAGGAAGCTTTGGAAGCTTCGTATCTCACGATACAAGCCTTTTTAGGACAAACCAGTCATGCCATTGGATTTGCAAGGTCTCATTTAGTCAAGTAGGGTTATTTTCTTGTTGGTTTTCATTGAATTTCGCAAGATTGGATTTTTGGGCAACTGGAGAGGGTGACCGGAGCCACTGCCCAGGGTGGTTTGACCGGCCAAAGTCTTTGTGTGGCATAATGTGTTTCTTTGATTGATTCATTTAAATAATAAGGTCCCACCCTGTGCGGGTGTTTTGATTGGTTTGGTCTTTAACATTTGATTTATATTATATATTTATTAATGTGATTATGGTACCAGATGTATAGCCGTCCCAACGGTTGAGACAACGCGCGTTAAGGCTTTGTGGTGTGCAAGGGCAGGGGTTCGATCCCCGCATCTTGCATAATATTTTTATGAATTGTTCCTTGCAGATTCAGTGGTTCCACACCAAGTGCGCATACCATACACTCTATCATCATCACTATCAGATCCAGACAATGCCAGATCCAACGCTCCAAATCTGAGAGCTCATGATAGACCTCAAAGGGCCAACTACAGTGAACCACACACTGGCATTGGGCTTGCTTGTGTTGGGCATAACAAATTCTTGAGGCATCCCACCAAATTGCTTCATACATCAGGTCCATATTCCATTTTCTTTACTTTTTTATTTTATTTCATTGTTTTATGTTTTTAAAACCAATTTTATTTTAATCATAAAATCATAAAAATCTGAAAGTCACAAAAAAATAATAGACTTAGGTATTTTCTAATTAAATTTAATTTTTGGTAAATAAATTAATTTGATTTAATTATTTTGACTTCTTTCATTAATTAAAATTAATTAGAATTAGGTTAAAATTTCAAATATTTTTCTCAATAAAATACCAAAAACTATTTTATTAAATAATTAGATTCTTTAGGGTTTCAAACTTGTTCTCGTTTCAATCTTCGCGCGTTTATTATTTTCCTATTATTATTTCCCCATTATTTTAACTACTAATGGTTTGTGATAGCTTAATTTAGGGTTTTTTCTTTGTTGATATACCCCTAAGTTTTATGGTTTGTAACCCCATTCCCGAAGCGATATAATAGCGTAGGGTATTTCTTTACTGTTTTATTATTATTGTAACTGCTTAGCTTAATAGGATTGTATGGCAAGACATAAAAGAAATCAGTAGCTAACCTTAATTGCAAGATAGATGAACTGAATTGAATCACTCGCACACTTACACATCTAGGGTGACCTCTCTCGTTGCCTTGGAAAACATTGGTCATATCTCTCGAATTTAGGGATACCATTAGCAAAGACCCCCGGTATAAATCATTATAAAATATCGTAGTCTCTCGATGTCCCTCAAAGTTTCCTATGGTATATGATCTTGTCCCTCAATGTTGCCTACAAATATATGATGACGTCTCTTCAAATTGCTAAAGGTATCCTTACATGTTGCCTTCAATGACCATAACGACGACCCTATGCCTGTCCCTCAAACATCCAACGATAGGGCTACCTACTAACTAATGATAGGGTAGTACTATCTAAAGGAAGAAGAAAATAACGCGAAAGACTTTTGAGTAAGGGTAGAATACTGTTAATCGCTTCCTCACACAAAACATTTCTTCACACCTCAAACTTTCAAAAACATTTTCAAAACTCTTTATCAACACTCTTGAGGACTGATACAAGAGTTATCATAAAGCAAACTGCCTTGCTATTTGGCATTTCAAAACTTTTTCAAAAGCATACACACAAAACAAATAAAGTGAGCAAGCGATTAAGATCCCATAGGTAACTACGGATGAGAAGGGTTCTAACACCTTCTCTTTTCATGATCTACCCCCCGTACTCAAAAAATTCTCAAAGGTCTTTCATGTTCTTTTCAACCTTTCCTTTATAGGATAAAAGAAAAGTCAGTGGCGACTCTTGCTATCCACAACACTTGAGATAAAAAGCAAAACAAACAAGTCAGTTCTCCCTCCGAATTACATGTGTTTATTTATTTACTTTATTTTCTTTACCGCTTTATTTATTTTTTTCTTTATTGCTTTATTGATTTCTTTTGTATATATTGCATTGTAGTTTTGCTACTTACATATTCTGGATATGTTGTATCTTTTGTAATGTTGGGGTGGAAGATTTCATCTGATAAGTCCTATACCCATACTTGGGGTTACACTTAGGATTAGGACTGGAGGTATAGTCATGTTAACTTTGAAGGAGTAATCCCGAAGAAGGAGACATGAGATCCCCTACTCAGTGGAGGTCCCTTTGAATGTATCATTGTTTACCGAGTAATCGGGAAAACATTACTGCTTTCGACCTGGGAGCTAGAGAAGCTGAGAGCCGTAGAACCATTAACCCATCCATGCCTTCTTAGGTGTAGTGCGGAGACTATGACAGAGTAATCCGAAAGTAGTTGTCACGCTATGTTGCACTCGGACGAGTTTTTCCTACAAATATTACTAATTACCGAGTAATTGGGACGTTGGTAATATTTAAAGGAAGAGTGTAGACTCTGAGATTCTCCTAGAACCTTGTTCGACAGGTGATAAACCCCTAGTACATACCTTATGGGTGGTTACCTTGACTCCATGCTTGTGACGTCGGACCTTTGGTCCTATTACTTTCAGTTTATGCAAAGGACTACACGATGGTTATCTAGAATATGTGGAGCTGAGATCTCATGCCATAACATACCATGACATTATACCATCATGTACATGCAACTCATATCTAAGGAATTCCAAAGACAATTCTCATTGGTTGAGCTCTTCAAAAATGAAGAAAAAATGTTAAAAGATACTTATGGATAGACGAGTCTTTGGATTTCCTAAGAGATGAAGATGAAACATGCATTCGTATTATCATGTATTCATTATTCACAACAAAAAATTATTGGGTCCCTTTTAATCAGACTTCAGTGAACAACAAAGACGACTTCCCTACATCCATGACGTACAAGAAGCAACCAACGAAGACTTATGGATCTCTTCGAAGAAAACCAGAATGCTCTCCGCCGAGATATGGACACCATAGGCACCCGAATGGATCAACTTATGGAAACCCTTCATGTTGTTATCAAGGGTCAAGAAGAGCTACATCAAAGTGTTGCAAAGCTTGCCACTGCTGCCCCCTCCACTTCTGCAAATGGAGGGAATAATAACGTGAATGTTAAGACCCCTACAGAAGTTACTTAGAATGATGTTGATGATCATCACGATGTCAATGATCTTGATGAGCCCCACGCGAATATCATCGCGGGAGTTGCTGAAACTGCAAAGATATACCATGCTCTTGAAGAGCGTCTCAAAGCTATGAAAGGTATCAAGACTTCGGGATTCAATACTTCTACAATGTGCCTCGTGTCGGGGGTAGTTAATCCTTCCAAATTCAAAGTTCTTGATTTTGACAAAAATAAAGGCACCTCCTGCCCAGAGACTCATCTTCATTCTTACTATCGCAAGATGGCAGCTTATATTGAAAATGAACCGTTGCTCATGCATTTCTTCTAAGACAGCTTAACAGGGGCCCTGTTGGACTGGTATATGCAATTAGAGATAACTCATGTCATTACTTGGGGAGAGCTTGCTGATGCCTTTTTGAAACATTACCATTATAATACCTCCATGGCTCCTGGCCGCACCCAGCTTCAAGGGATGACACAGAAATCTGAAGAGTCTTTTAAAGAGTACACCCAAAGGTGGTGTGAATTGGATGCAAGGGTCCAACCTCCTCTCTTGGATCGTGAACTAAATGATTTATTCATGGGTACTCTACGAGGTGCTTACCTCCAACACATGCTCAACAGTACCTCTACTTCTTTCTCTGATATGGTTATTATTGGAGAACGTGTTAAAACTTGTAACAAGGATGGAACAGTCCAAGGTGTCCCTAATAATACCAATAACAAATACTGGAAATAGTAGGAAACTGTTTTATGGTTTTGTCAAGAAGAAAGAGGGTGAAATGAGTGTTGTCACCATCGACCAAGGAAAAGCTCCTGCATATCCTTAAGTTCGATTTCCTTATTTCCCAACACCTGTTTTTGTTCCTAATCAATATGTTCATCAAGTGTATTCTCCTACAACTCCAGCACCCTGGATGGCCCAACAATGACCTTTCTCTATTCAACCACAATATCTTCCACAACAACAATTTGCACCACCTCTGAATTATCAACAACAAAATCCACAATATCAAGGTCCGAGAGTTCAACAAAGACAAAGAGGGCACGAGAGGAGATTTGATCTTATTCCTATGTCCTATGCTCAACTTCTCCCTCAATTTCTTTCCAGTCAATTGGTTCAACTGCGTGAACTTGATCCTCCACCAAATCCTCTCCCAAGGGGGTGTGATATTATTGCTCATTATGAATTTCATTCGGGAGCCCTATGACACATGATTGGGAATTGTTGTAGAGAATTTAAATGTAAAGTCCAAGACCTCCTCGATGCAAAGACCATAAATTTCAACCCTGTTGGTCCCAATATTCAGAATAATCCCATGCCACCTCACCCAGGGGCAGCAGTCAATGCTATTGAAGAAGGTAGTGAGCAGATTCTGGTAAAAAAGGTTGACGAGATCAAGATATCACCGGGGACTGTTAGAGAACATTTGTTGAAGCACGAGGTGCTGCAAGAACTCCATGATTTTTGCTTACTATGTTCCTCTAAACCTGAAGAGTGTGCTAGTTTGAAGATGGCTATCCAAAAACTAATGGATGAAGGTGTCCTAAAGGTAGAGAAGATATTTCTAGAATAAGAGATTGATGTCTTGGAACCTCTTTATTATCTGAGGAACACATCACTAACACAAGGCACCCCATTGATGATTCAGGATCCCGCTACTCCATTAACAATTCAAGCTCTAGTTACCCCCGTTATAGCTCAAATTTCCATTCTTCATCTGTGTGACAACTCAAAGGCAGTTCTGTGGGAGTATAGTATGGTCTATAATCTGTGGAAGAAATATGAGTGTCCCCCAGTGGGTGACAAGAATATTAAAAACGTTGCAGGATCCAGTAACATGACTCGTAGTGCATGGTCTTTTCTCCCCCACCACTGCCTCCCAAAGAAACCAACAGTGATGCTCTAGCCAAGGCTAGGGGAAAGAAAGTAATTGGTAACCAGCCTGAACCTTCTTTAGGTCAAGAAGTGGAGAAGCATTTGAGGACTCTTAAGATAAGTGATTACAAAGTGGTGGATCAACTCAACCAAATGCCATCCGAGATCTCCATTTTGTCTCTTCTCTTGTGTTCAGAGACCCACTACAATGCCTTACTGAAGATTTTATGTTCTGCACATGTTACAAAAGCCATTTCTGTGGCCCAATTTAAAGGGATCGTAACCAATATTGTTGTAGGAAATTGTTTGGGTTTTTGTGATGATGAGCTCCCGGTTGAAGGCAAAGTACACATCAAAGCGCTGCACATTTCCATAAGGTGTTTGAATATGGTTTTATCCCAAGTTTTAGTAGATACAAGTTATTCTCTCAATGTGATTCCTAAGGATACTCTGTTTAATATGAATATGGATGGGGTAATGATGAGGCCTTCCACCCTAAGTGTTCGAGCATGTGATGGCTCAAGGAGGTCTGTGGAGGGAGAAGTCGACTTGTCTGCCGAGATTGGTCCTCACACCTTCTACCTTTCATTCTATGTTATGGACATTCGTCCATCCTATATTTTCCTTTTGGTCGTTGTTGTACCCAAAAATTTTCCCTCTCATTTTACTCAAAACATACTCCTAGAGATCCTCAATTTGCTCAAGGTTGCCCAAGAGTTGACCAGACAAACTCTCTCCTAAGACAATGTATCTCAAACTAGGGTTTCCATTTTCAACAAGATGGGTGAAATCCAAAGACCTCATATGCTCTCCATGGTCCTAATATTTTCTCAAGACCCTCCATGACAAATTTCAAGCCTTGCACAAGAAGTTTGCTCAGTCAACTGCTTAGATGCTTGAGAATCGACTGTATAAGGTCAAAAGTCAATTGTGGCCCACATATGGTCAAACTTCAAGATTTCTGGTGAACATCAACATTTTGAAGTTACATCCATCATTTTATCAAGGGTTGATCATGATTCCTCAAGGAATGCCACAAATTCATTAAAACCCAAAAGTTGCTAAATTAGGGTTTCTCAGGAAAAGTCAACCAAACTTTGACCAAGCATAGCTTCTTCATAATTTATCAGAAATTTTCCATACAAGGCTTATTTTAAAGAGGATATAATTCCCTGTAATTCATCTTCATCTCTCAAGTTCAAAATATGCACTCACAAAAAGATATGAATTTCCACATTATAGGTCCTTTTGAAAAGTCAACAAAAACACTTTTTGGGTCAAAGCTTCTTACATGAACATGGAAGACCTAATTGAGATGAAACCAAAAGGGTTGTTTATAGGACATCCTAAGATTTCTAAAAAGTCCAAGAACACCTCTCTAGGGTTAAAATTGGAAGAGTTATGCTTTGTCAAAGTTGACCTTTTTTGCAAAATTGCCAAAAGTCAAATATGCTCAAAAATGCATTTTTGCCAAATGGGCCTAACTTTTGATACTTGCATCTCACTCATAACATGGTCCACGACCCAAATATTCACTCACATGTTATTTTCTTTATTATTTATTTTATTTTGATTTTTTATTAATTAAAAATTGAATTAAATCAAATAAATGGCAAATAATAGCAAATATTTGTTTTGGTTGGATTTTTGGACAGAATAATAAGCTCATTATGTTGGCATATTAGAATCAAATGGAATCAAAGCTAATTGGAACAAGAATGGCATGATTAGGCCAAATTTGGATGGATATCATACCACATGAAAACCAAATCAAATTTTCAAAAATTGCAAAGATACTAGTGGTTTTTATAACCCTAATTCGTTCAAGGATACATAGAGAGCAAGAGCACACACAAAAAAGGTGGTTGGCAATCGTGGAAAGCACAAGAAGAAACTCAATTTTTTGCAAAAAAAAGTAGTGAATCGGTTTCAAGCTTGGAGGCCAATTCAAGCCATTCTAACATTGCCAACAGATTCCTAGACCTTCCCAGAAGCTAACCCAATCGATTGCAGGTCCTTTCACGCCCTGAATCATTGCATAATACTCTCACAGTTTGCTTCTTTTTCAAAATCCGATTACAATTATTATTGCATCATAAACATGTTTTAATGATATATTTGTGTTTGTTGACATATTTGCAACATATTTGAATGTTTTAATTGAGGCTCCAGTGCATATATTGACGATTACCATTGCTAGGGTTTGAGGTTCCATTTTAGGGTTTCTTTGTACAGGTGAAATTGGGCCAAGAAAAGAGTACTATCATACTCATGAGATCAAAACGAGTTGATCCATGTGCTTAGAATTAATTTATCATGCTTGATATTGATTTTGGAAGGTTGCAGGTTTGTAGCTATGGAAGATGTCCGTAGGTAAAAATATTATACCTAAAATGACGGACTGAGGAAGAAGGTGATGAGGTGGCTGATAACCACTGGCTCGTTTGAATTATACGCTCGTTTTTATTTTTTTTCCAGTTTATTTACGTTTTAACATATACCATGTATTGTTGTTATTTAATTAACAAATAAGTCACGCAGCTCAGTTAGCCAAGGCGCGCATGATTTGAGTGGGAGGACCTGGGTTCGATCCCAGGTCCCAACATTTTTCTTTTTTTTTTAATTCTTCATTGCAGGATCCTGTTCATCACCATCTCTAACACTCACCATGCACGATCCACAATCCAACCATTGGATTCATTGCTATCCAGATCCAGTGCCCATCAATGAAAGACCATGGTATACCAATAGCAAGGAGAAACACTAGATCTCAGACGTGGGACTGGGCTTCAGCTTGATGGGCCTGAGTGAATTTCACATCACACCCCCTCCAATTGCTTACGTAGGCCCAATTTAATTTTCTTTATTTCTTTTATTTATTTTTGTTTGTTTAATAATTTGTTTTCACAAATTAATTCTTTTTTTAATTAACTACAAAAAAACCAAAAAATCACAAAGACACCGAAAATCTTTTTTTCATAAAATGTTTATTTTCTTTAATTAATTAATTTAATTCTAATTAGGTTAATTTAACTCCATTTCATAATAAAAATCAATTAGAAATTAGGTTTTTGTAAATAATTAATTTTGCTTCAAAAATAACTTAAACATTTTTTCTCAAATTAGATTATTTTAAGTTTTCTAATCATCCTCGCATTTAATTCTTCGCGCACGTTTTAATTACCTTTTTGATTATTATTTATGTAATTGCTCCGAGGATGTAATAGATTAATTAGGTTTTAAATTTCCGCATTTTATTTTAAGTTAAAATAATTATGTATCTGCAAAAGCCATGTAATAGTTAGGATTTCTGTTTTCGCACTTTAATTTCCCCAATTATAAACTGTTAGATGTATGTTAATAGGATTGTATGGCAAGAACATTTGAAAATTAAAATAGTAGATAACCTAAATGTGCAAAGACAAATTAACTAAAAAAATTCACTCGCACATGATCACTCATAGGGTTTAGTCCACTTTGGTTGCCTTCGGTTAAGCGGTAATGAAGTATAGGGTTTGTTAGTTGTCGTCCTATAGCCCCGAAAGATCTCAAATGACCCAATCGGATGTTTCCTCGGAAAAAAGATCTTTAAGGCTTTAGGATAATTACTAACACCTCCTAACATTGCTTTTGTGATCATATATGTCCCTTCGAACGTCCCTAAAAACTCCAACGATGGGGCTACCTACTCCTTAATAGTAGGATAGCACTGTCTAAAGGAAACGAGAAAACAAACAGACTTTTTTCGAGTAGGTAGGTTAACTCTTAAGTACTTGCTCAAACAAACAAACTTTTCACACCAACACTTTCCCAAACAAAGTTTTCAAAAACAACTTCGTAACACTCTTGAGGACAGAAACAAGGGTTAAAACGAAGTAAAACAAAACTTTTCAAAGCAAGCACACACAAGCAATTTAAAAATGAGAAAGTACCTAAGAGTCCATGGAAAACCATGGATAGAAAGAGTGCTAACACCTTCCCTTTCTATAACCTATCCCCCGTACTCAAACATCTCGAAAAAGGTTTATTATGTTCTTTTTCCTTTTCCTAATTTGATAAAATAAAAGTCAATGGTGACTCTTGCTTACCGCGACATTTTATGAATAAAAAAACGCAAAACACAAACTAGTATAATAGTCGATTCTGCCACCTTATCACAGAATTGGCGACTCTGCTGGGGACTAAAATAAAGTGGGGTTTACCTTTAGATCTAGGCCATTTTTAAAATTGCTTTCTTGTTTGTTTTGCCTGCTTTATCTTCAAGGGTTTTTGCTTGGGTATTGTTGAAGATCCTACACCCGGATCTGGGGACACTCTTTAGGTAAAGAGCAATAGATCGTGGAGATTGTACGATGTAGACCGGTATGGTTTAAGATATGGTTGTGTTGGTGTGACACTTTGTTGGTACCGGTATCCTTCGTGTGGAAACGAGGAGAATACGGGGCCACCACATGGTGTCGTGAAGCACTAACGGACCTTAGAACCTTAGTTGAACAAACTTGGCCATTAGAAAGAAGTGAGATAGCCGACCTTGGTATAAAGCTGAGGATTGGTTGATACTCGATGCTACACTCATTGAGATCATACTTTCGGGATATTTCGGCTGCAAGAAAAGATTGCCTGAGCTGAAACAATGCCCGATAAAGGATGATCAGTGATATTGAGAATCCTTAGAACCCAGTTACTTTTCTAAGACAGGTTTGAAACCAACTAAACTTCAAGAGGGTACTTATCTATGGAATTTATGCAAGCCTAAACCTAAGGCTGCTTGTGTGACTTGCTTGCTTTCTTTACCTAATAATTTGAACTCATTGCAGGACTTTGTTTGTGTTCCTTGCAGGACCTTGTTTGTACAAATCTAATAAATTGGTTTCTTACCCTGCATTTTCGCTTAACGTATAACATACACATCATAACATCATGCCACAACATTTCCTTAACCATTTCAAGGATCTCAAGAGTTTGTGATGCAGGTTATGATAAATCAGACGTCTAGAAAAGGGCAAGGGGATTTATTTTTCTCTAGCCAATGCCGTCAAAAGACCAAAACACGACAACTTGAGTCAGGGGCTATGACCCACTTGATATGGTGAGCTTGACTCTTGTAGAAGGACTTTCAACGATACGAAGTTCTTCAATCAAAGATGCAAATTTCAACTTCTTACATTTTCTTGTTTACCCCGCGAGATCCTTGAAAACATTGCATGCACGTCATTTGCATAACAGGTCTTCCAATACAGGTCTCTCATTTTCTCGTTGTTTATTTCAGCAAGGAAAATGGATCTCCAACAAGACAATAAAGATCTCCAAACTAAAGAGGCTCAATTCATGCAAATGTTCCTAAACCTGAAGACAATAAGGACGAACGGTTGGAACAACTGCAAGCTGAGGTAGAAGCAATGAGAACCCAGATGCTGGGGCAGATGGCTCTTATCCAAGGCCTAGCCCGGGGACAAGAAGAGATGAGAGCCATTATCAAGAAACTTCATCAAGACGGCTGCAGTCGTATGAAGAAAGCAGTTGAGGTTAGGGACCAAGTCATTGATCAACTCCCGATAAGACAAGAGGTTGGTTTTTCTGAAGAGTGTACTTTTCCAAATTGCTACCACATCACGGGTCCAATAACAACCTCGCCAAAAACAACGGGTTAATCAGAGTAAGCCGGATATATCCAAAAGGCAGTTTACAAAACTCAACATGTCATTGTCTCAAGCTTTGCAACACCTGTTGAGGGTGAATCTGATTACGTTGATAGGACCTCATCTGAATCCCAAGACTTCTTCCCCTAACTACAATCCTGATACAAGATGTGCATACCACTCCAACAGCCCGGGGCATGATACTGACGACTATTGGAGGTTGAAATACAAAATTCAAGACCTGATTGATGAAGGAGCATTGGAATTCACACAAGATGGTCAATTGGAATGTTTTTGTCATTCCTCTAAGGCCCACCATTTGAAGTGACAAGGTCTGACAAGAGGGATTTTCGTTCATCATAATTTTCAGTTTGTAATTTTCTTTTGATTGTTCGAACATTTATTCATGTCAAACTTTGTTACTTTATCAATGCATTGCATTTGTCTGTTTTGAATCAATTCATTCGTATTCACTATATTTAAACTGCTTTCCTTTTTGTGATATTCAACTCTCGATCAAAACCTCTGAGCCTTTAGAGGGAGGATGACAAAAAAGATACCACAATCCATACAGTGTGCTTTTGAACCGACCTTGTTGACGATGTACATGCGTTGTTTCAAATCCTAAACAGTGGAGTAATAAGGAACATAATCCCTAGTCAACCCCTTTGAGCCTAAGAAGTAGGAGTTTTTATTTTCACACAAATTAAAAACCTTAATCATAACTTGGGGCAGGGTAGTTTGCTCAGTTAATTTAGATGTGCATTTAGTCACAATATTCTACTTCATACATAATGAACGGCATCGAAGACGTCCTTCCAAATCAGAAGAAGGTGATGGTTCTGCATAATCATTAAGAAGAGGCAGTCATTATTGTTCAAAAGAAAAGCCCGCTAAGTCAAAACCTATTAAGGAGACTTAAGGAAAAAACTGGGGCATCCCGCTGATTGTAACCATAAAAAGAAACAGTTCAGGCAAAAGACAGTGATAATAAAGAAAGAGGTCCTACAAATCCTCGAAAAAAAAGATAATTGCCTATTCAAAATAAAATGTCAGTATCCGAACCATCACTGGAACATCAAGGACAATATTCTAGAACTCAACTGGGATTCTAAACGTGCAATTAACTGAGCATAGGACTAAAGAACATCACGAAGAGTGGGTGGGTACAAATAAATTTTGAGCCTTTATCCTTTGTTTCTTAAACCGTGAACCAGGCTACGTTATAACCCTTAAAAGTCCTAGCTGAAGCACGTGTAGTTCGAAAGCATACTATTACAAAAGGTATCCATACTCCTGTAAGGTTTTCCATAAATCACGAGTTGATATCACTCTCTTGCAAAATCTGTTTTACTAAAAAATTGCATTTTCAAAAAAAAAATATTTCAAGACAGACATAAGCTTTGCATTCTTAAAATACCATTGTTTGCATATGACTATTTGTTCAACAGTAGAGAAATCACATGACAGATATTCGATGAACAAAAACCTTCTCAATGAAAAGGATCACCTCAAGTGGAAAAACACTTCCAACCAAGGGGAACGGCAGGATCATTGTCCATCATCTGGGGAAATCAAGTCAAGATTCAAGGAATCTCTTAAAGATGCCAAGTAGCCAAGGACAAATATCCATCTGAATCACTTGGTGCATTGGACATGAATTCTATCAACGAATCATGTACGATCAAACAAGCATCTCCTGGCAGTGTGGAAACACTTACTACTATGGACAGTGACAATTTTATGTACCCGGTGAACATGGACATAGCCAGAAAATACTATGCATGAACAAAGACCCGCTAGGTTGTCTGACCTAGGCAAAAATAAGGGAATCCCGGCGAACCAAAAAAAGTTTCGGGCAAAAATTCGAGATAAAAACAAAAAATATATATATACACCCGGCAAGCCAAAAACCTGAAAAGGCGGCTTAAGCAAAAAAGGGTATCCCGGTGGACTGAAAACCCGAAAGGGCAGTCCAGGAAAAAGTTAGGGATTTGAAGAGTATGACTATGTCCCGTCATCTCGTCACTTGTCTAATCAGTAGAAGGTTTATTACCCTGATCTATATTCACCAAGGACTCCAAGAGTTGGGATAACACTCAATCCATCCACAAAGCCTCCACGGGTACTTTCTCCAGCAAGTACAGGGGCAGAAAAGTCCTGATGCAAAGTCATTGTTATATCCTCAGCATACGATCTTGTGACATCTACACTCCTGTCGTACCCCAAATTTGCCCTATCTCTTTATTTTTTATCTAGCTTTGAACTTTGCATTCCATTTGCATCATTTTTTATTATTCAGTCATTTGCATATCCCGCATCTCATGGAATCAGGCGCTTTGGTTTAAAATTTTAGGGTTGCGCCCTCTTTATGTCTAATCTTGTTTTGAGGTTTTCGTTCAGGTAAAAAGGAAGCGCATCTGGTTCTCGATTAAGTGGATCGTGGAACGAGTTTTGTCGTCAGGTTACAAGGTTGGTTCTCTCTCAGATTTATCAGAGCCTGGCTTAGGATTTATTTCTCTATGTGTGCTGGTCAAGATGCTAGGGTTTTCAGATTTTTGGTTTCTGTAAAATGTTTTTTTTCGCCTGCCCTGAAGATGGCCCAGAGCTCAGTGCGCTAGGTCAAGAATTTTACATCCTCGCATTTCAAGTTTCTTCTTTAAGTCTCTAAGCCATTGAGTCAATAATTTGGAGGTTTAATTGGCAAATGTGGAGTTCGAGCATTTCAGGAAATGAGGTTAAAGGTTCATGGTGATTAAGACATTGTTCTCATTGCTTAAGTTACAAGTTATTGTGGGCTGAATATCAAAAATTAGGTTCCTGGTCGAGAAGTGCGAGTGTGGTTCAGGCATGATATAAAGATCAAGGTTCAAGCGTCCGGTGTTATGGGGTTCAAATTAACCAGTGGAATTAAATTCTTAAGAATTTGTTTTGTTTGAGAGTTTGATTGGATTTCGAAAGATAAGGCGCGTGATTTGTTTGGAGTACAAGCTATAACCATTATTCGTGATTTCTTGAGATTTAAGTTACAAAGTTGATATGCGCATTCGAATTATTCAAGAGAGAATTTAGGAATTTAAACAAGATGCAAGAAGTCATTTGATTTCCACAACAAGATTCATCATTGATAAGTTTGTTCCAATTTGTGCTCATTACATTTTTGAGACAATGTTACAAGGCATATTACAGTATGAAATACAAATCTTATTGGTTTATTTACAAAAAAAAGAAAGAGAAATAATTTGTGTTTCTTCAAGTCTCCATCTTCAAGTCATTCGTCCTCGCCTTGGTATTTTCATCGTCCAATCTCGCTTTGGATCGTCCAATAATCGTGCTCATGAAACAAGAAAAAAGAAAAGTTAGTGATCAAACACATGGAAAAAATTCAAACAAGAATTAATTGATTAATGTCATCATAAGGGTTTGCGTTTGGAATCAGTCAGGGAAATATTTTTCATCATGTTTTATTTTCTCCCAAATTGTAAATCACAAAGACTTGTTCTCTTTGGTTCACAAAAAGGAAAAAAAAAGAAAAATTGCCAAATGAATAAACAACAACATAGCACAAGCAAACAATGTAACAGCAGGCCCACAATGTTACAATAAGCAAAGTAAATTGTCCCACAAAAAAACATACAGCAGCATGGCAAGCTAGCATAACAAAAACAAGCATGGCAGGCTAGCAAAACAAGCATGGCAAGCTAGCAAAACAAAGGCAATGTAGCAGGCTAGTGCAAGAAAAACAAGCATGGCAGGCTAGCAAAAAAAAGGCAATGCAGCAAGCTAGCAAATTGTCCCACGAAACACAAAACCAGCAAGTAGCCAAAATAACAAGCAACAAGTCAAAGGCTAACAAAAAGCCAAAACACCCTAGTGCTTCATCATTTTCCAAATGTGCAAACCCTTCAGAACTGTAAGAGAAAAAAGAAGTAAGCTTTGCATCACAGAAAGGTAAAAGAGGAAAGAAAAACCTGCACAGTACTGTCCAACAAAACTGTCAAAACCTGTTCAAAACTTGCACCAAATAGGCAAGTTAAAAACCTGCATTCTAAAGCCACAAGACAACTTTCCAACATTGTTCAAACATCATCCATGTTCCCCCCACATTTTCACCTTGGTAAAATTATAAGAAGAAGCCTCAATATCAAACACCAGGGGGATTTTTCAAAATCAAAAACTGTAAACGCAAAAACGAAACAGAAGCCAAAACAAACCATCAGTCTAAAAAACCAGAAAAAAAACTGCATCAGCATCAAACCATCAGTCTAGAAAACCAGAAAAAACCAACACTTCAAGGCTTCTAAAAAACCCATTCACAACTGTAACAAAAAAAGATGACAAAACTCTCAAAAGCATCCACAATACCAACTTCTCAGCATACATAAACCAGTGGAAGATATAGAAGATACAATAACAAAACCATACGGAATAGTTAGCAAAGGCAGGATCGAAAACAGAAAAGGGGTTTTCTTTTCCAAATTTTTTTCAGCAAGAGAAACAGATAAAAGAAAAACATACCAGGTTTTTTTGGCTATAACTCATGCTATTTCATTACTGTTTATTTTCATATCTGTATCAAATTTCGATTTCCATTGCCGTATTGTTGTGTGTTGTTATCACTAAGAAAACCTCAACCTGCAAAATACTTAGAACCTGTTAACCATCATGAATCTATAACCAGCTTAACCTGTCAAAGCTTAAAACCTGTACAAGCCTTAGAACTTACCCAAACCATAAAACCTATACAAGCCTTAGAACTTGCCCAAACCATAAAACCTGTACAAGCTTTAGAACTTGCCCAAACCATAAAACCTGTACAATCCTTAGAACTTGTCCCAAAACATAGAACCTGCAAAACTTAGAACCTGCTGACCAAACACTACTAACTTGTACAAAACATAGAAACTCCAAAATCAACCTAGAATCTGTTAAAAAATCTTAACCACCAAAACCATAGAACCTGTTAATCAATACTAGAATCTGTTAAAAAGCTTAACCACCAAAACCACAGAACCTGTTACCAATTTCAAAACCTTAACATGTAAAAACCTCAACTTGTACAAAGCTTAGAAACTGTTCCAAAATCTTAAAACTTGTACAAAGCTTAGAAACTATTCCAAAATCTTAGAACTTGTACAAATCTTAGAAACTGTTATAAATCATAGAACCTGAACATGAACCTGTTAAGAACACCGACATCATTCGCCCTTTACCGAACTTCAAACACCTTTTCTGCATAGCTTTCCTCGACTAGAAATCTCATCAAACTCTGCTCAATACCCCGCGTAGCTCAACCAATAATACTGTAAAAAGCTTTCTACATGTATAAAAACCCAACACCAATGTTAACCTTCGAAATTCTCTAGTATAACAACCAAATCAATTTCACAGTAGGAGAAGAACGAGAGAATCAAAGAACAATTAGGAGCATCAACACGCTATACCTGATGAATTCCGAGAATCTCATTTCTGTCGTCGATCTAAGAGTTGTTTAGGTCGAGAGATTGAAGTTTGTTGCAGTTGTTAGCGAGTTTGAGTTTGAAACCGAATGCTGAGAGACAGACGAAGAATGGAGCGAGTGAGGTTCAAAGATGAAGACGATAGATGAGAGTGTTAATTCGTAGAAGAGAGAGAGGAGTGATTTTTATTTTTAGTTTTTCTTTTAATTGTTTATTAATAATATTAAAATCTGCTTTTCTCTTCCCAATAGCATTATAATTAATCGTTTCCTTTTCTCAATAATAATGCTAGCCGTTGCGCCATTCATACACTTAGGGTTTTCACTTTTCCTTGTTCCCTTTCATTCAAACTGGGTCAGCCTTTGGGCCTTTTGGACCATTGTTATAACGAATAAACAACACTTCAAGGCTTCTAAAAAACCCATTCACAACTGCAACAAAAAAAATATGACAAAACTCTCAAAAGCATCCACAATACCAACTTCTCAGCATACATAAACCAGTGGAAGATATAGAAGATACAATAACAAAACCACACGGAATAGTTAGCAAAGGCAAGATCAAAAACAGAAAAGGGGTTTTCTTTTCCAAATTTTTTTCAGCAAGAGAAACAGATCAAAGAAAAACATACCAGGTTTTTTTTGCTATAACTCATGCCATTTCATTACTGTTTATTTTCATATCTGTATCAAATTTTGATTTCCATTGCCGTATTGTTGTGTGTTGTTATCACTAAGAAAACCTCAACCTGCAAAATACTTAGAATCAGTTAACCATCATGAATCTATAACCAGCTTAACCTGTCAAAGCTTAAAACCTATACAAGCCTTAGAACTTCCCTAAACCATAAAACCTGTACAAGCCATAGAACTTGCCCAAACCATAAAACCTGTACAAGCCTTCGAACTTGCCCAAACCATAAAACCTGTACAAGCCTTAGAACTTGTCCCAAAACATAGAACCTGCAAAACTTAGAACCTGCTGACCAAACACTACTAACTTGTACAAAACATAGAAACTCCAAAATCAACCTAGAATCTGTTAAAAAAGTTTAACCACCAAAACCATAGAACCTATTAATCAATACTAGAATCTGTTAAAAAGCTTAACCACCAAAACCATAGAACCTGTTACCAATTTCAAAACCTTAACATGTAAAAACCTCAACTTGTACAAAGCTTAGAAACTGTTCCAAAATCTTAGAACTTGTACAAAGCTTAGAAACTGTTCCAAAATCTTAGAACTTGTACAAAGCTTAGAAACTGTTATAAATCATAGAACCCGAACATGAACCTGTTAAGAACACCAACATCATCCGCCCTTTACCATACTTCAAACACCTTTTCTGCATAGCTTTCCTCGACTAGAAATCTCACCAAACTCTCTTCAATACCCCGCGTAGCTCAACAAATAATACTGTAAAAAGCTTTCTGCATGTATAAAAACCCAACACCAATGTTAACCTTCAAAATTCTATAGTATAACAACCAAATCAATTTCACAGTAGGAGAAGAAAGAGAGAATCAAAGAACGATTAGGACCATCAACATGCTATACCTGATGAATCCCAAGAATCTCATTTCTGTCGTCGATCTGAGAGTTTTTTAGGTCGAGAGATTGAACTTTGTCGCAGTTGTTGGCGAGTTTGAGTTTGAAACCGAACACTGAGAGACAGACAAAGAATGGAGCGAGTGAGGTTCAAAGATGAAGATGATAGATGAGAGTGTTAATTCGTGGAAGAGAGAGAGAGAGAGAGAGGAGTGTTTTTTATTTTTAGTTTTTCTTTTAATTGTTTATTAATAATATTAAAATCTTCTTTTCTCTTCCCAATAGGAATATAATTAATCGTTTCCTTTTCTCAATAATAATGCTAGCCGCCGCACCTTTCATACACTTAGGGTTTTCACTTTTCCTTGTTCCCTTTCATTCAAACCGGGTCAGCCTTTTGGCCCAATCCAATTACCACTTTCCTTTATGTTTTAATTGAACCATTGTTATAACGAATAAACAACATAGCTCAACTGGCAAAGCATCTAATAATAAACCTTGGGGACCCGGGTTCCCCCCCTGCTGGGGGCATTTTCCATTTTTTTATTTTTTTATTTTTTTAGGCTTTGTCTTTATGTATTTTATCATATATTTCATAAAAATATACTTGTTTAATTTCTTTTCTTTACATAGTTATTGCATGAGAAAAATATAAAAACATGTTTGTCTTAATTAATTTTTAATCTTGTTACTTACTTAATCTTTTGTTTAATTTTCTTTAAATTCAATTTGTTTTATTTAATACCCAAAATAAGTTAAAATTAGGTTTCGATACTCATTTCACAATAAGTTGTAAAAATATTATAGTATTATTTTCTTAAAACAATAAAAAATATTTAGAGTCTTAGTTTCTTTATTTGCTCGCTCAACTTCGGTGTCATATTCCCTTAGGAACTTCCATGAGGCGATTAAACCCGTCTGATCGCCTTATGTCGAAATAGACTTTTTAGCTCACTTGTTCATAACAAACAATTAGGTTTCTAGTCTCCCTCTTAATTCTTTTCTTTTGTAATTAAAACTTAACATTCACAAATCAAAAATCCAAAAACGCTCTTTTAATTATTACTCGAATTTATTTTAAAACTCGCAAAAACACTCAACAAATCAAAACTCCCCCAAAGGGCATGTTATCTTCATTCTACCACGATACCGGCCGTGCCTATTGCTAGAATGCATGCATTAACGTCGCCCACTAAAAAAAACAAACAAACCAACCATTTTCCAGAGGAACTACGGTGTTCTGATTCCTTCATTGGATACATAGGCAAAGGGTCGCGAAACCCTCACGAACGCAATAATAAAAAACCCATCCATTTCCCTTTTAGCAAGCCTAGTTATAGATAAGCACACCCTTTAAGACAAACAAACAAAACGGATCCCGTTGAGTACAACGGATATGAGGGGTGCTAATACATTCCCCTCGCATAACCAATTCCCTTACCCTTTCTCGTGGTCGCAAGACCATCTTATCCATTCCCTTGTGGTTTTATCGATATTTACCCTTCCTTCGGGATAAATAAAGTTCGGTGGCGGCTCTGTGTTTTCTACCGGTGGCTTCAACTCCCCACAAAGTAGAGACAACTAAAGCTTTGACATCGGCTTCCCCAAACTGGAGCTACGTTCCCCAACAAAGTTCCTTCATAGAATCGACATCTATATTCCTCGACTGAATTTCATAATCGCAAGCGGGTCATAAAGTTTTCTCCTGAACAAAGTTTATTTCTCTGAATACAAAAGCTCAATCCCTAACAGAGTTTATCCTTTTAGCTATGGAAGCTTCTCTCTCCAACATAATTATTCCCCCACAGAGTTGTTCTCAAGCAGAGTCTCTCCTCGGCATAATAACCGTAAACAAGGGGAAAATCCCCAGCATAGTCATCTCCGGTTCACCATCTCCAACGAAAGTAGAAGAACCACTTTTTCTACGACAGTCAGGAACTCAATTTCCGTTAATCTCCAGCAACCGTCAGGGATTTATTTTCCTAGACGTGAGCATACCCCGATAGCATTTTATGAACATACATGCACATACATATCATATACATCACTATCTCATTTATTTTGAGAGCATCATCTAATCCCGCATTTCATGCATCGCATATAACTAACCCTGTTATCTTTTCAGGAAATACGTTTAGCTTTAACAAATCTAGCAGTTATGCAAGTCACATTTCCAGACGACTAATGGAAACTCAGTTCCTGAAACCAAATGGGTCAACTAATCTTAACTATCTCTTTGAAGTAACCCTACGACCCAGGATCCTTTTACAGCCCTACTATCCAGGCTTTCATCTCGAAGTAACCCTAAGACTCAGGTTCCTTCTCACAGCCCTACTATCTAGGCTTTCATTTCGAAGTAACCCTACTATCCAGCTTCCTTCTCATAACCCTACGACCAAGGTTCCTTCTCACAGCCCTACTCTCTAGGCTTTCATCTCGAAGTAACCCTACGACCTAGGTTCCTTCTCATAGCCCTACTATCCAGGCCTTCATTTCGAAGTAACCCTACAACCCAAGTTCCTTCTCACAACCATAATATCCAGGCTTTCATTTCGAAGTAACCCTACGAACCAGGTTCCTTCTCATAGCCTTGTTATCCAGGCTTTCATTTCCAAGTAACCCTACTATCCAGGTTCCTTCTTATAACCCTACTATCCAGGCTTTCATCTTGAAGTAACCCTACTATCCAGGTTCCGTCCATAAGCCCTACTATCTAAGCTCTCATCTCGAAGTAACCCTACTATCCAGGTTCCTTCCTATAAGCCCTACTATCCTGGCTTTCACCTCGAAGTAACCCTACTATCCAGGTTCCTTCTCATAGCCCTACTATCCAGACTTTAATTTCGAAGTAACCCTACTATCCAGGTTCCTTCTCATAGCCCTACTATCCAAGCTTTCATCTGGAAGTAACCCTACTATCCAGGTTCCTTCCCATAAGCCCTACTATCCAGGCTCTCATCTTGAAGTAACCCTACTATCTAGGTTCCTTCCCATAAGCCCTATTATCCAGGCTTTAATCTCGAAGTAACCCTACTATCCAAGTTCCTTCTCATAGCCCTATTATCCAGGATTTCATTTCCAAGTAACCCTACTATCCAGGTTCCTTCTCATATCCCTACTATTCAAGCTTTCATCTCGAAGTAACCCTATGTTGTACCCCAAAATTTTCCCTCTCATGTTTCCAAAGGTCTTCCCTTACATGGTTGGTCACAAAGACTTGCCTAACGAAAATAAAGTTTTTTGAAGATGAACAAAGTGTCTTTCGATTGGCATCTGGGAAAAGTCTTCGATTGGGTATCCAAAATCCTTCGATACAGCCTTGACTCACCAGTCTTCAATTGGGCATTTGGCACTCTTCGATCGGGCTTTGATTAGGTGTTTGCAACCCTTCGATCAAGCTTTGGTCCGCAAGTCTTCGATTGAGCGTTGGAATCCCTTCGATCAAGTCAATTTCACAATGCTTCGACTATGCATTAACCACTTCAGGCTTACCTTCGACTCACGAGGCAAGAATCTCCTACAAGTTTGTTTTGATTCACAAAGGAAAAGGACCCTAAACTTTCCAGCACACCAGGCAAGAGGCTCATTCGAAGAACATGTAAATGACTCATTCGAAGAACATGTAAAGGTCCATTCGAAGAAGCATTCAAAGGGTCCATTCGAAGAACATGTAAAGGTCCATTCGATGAAGTATTCAAAAGGTCCATTTGAAGAAGCATTCAGAAGGCCCATTCGAAGGGTACATAAGAAGTTCATTCGAAGGAGGAAACTCAAGACCAATCGAAGAGCATGGCCTGAAGGCATTCTAAAATCAAAGGTGTCCAGGTTCATTCAAGATTCCAAAGAGACATGAATATTTCAAAAAGGAAATCTTTTAATATGTCTGATTCTTGTCTCATGGCTTTAAAGGCCTGGTTAAATGGTTGTCCCTTGCCATTTTCATGCACCCTCACACTTCTATAAATATGAGGCCAATGACACATTACAAAGGGAGGAGGACATTTTGAGATACGCTGCCCACAAACCCACCAAAGGTTGTCAACATTTTCATAAGTAATCTAAGCCAAAGCAACCCTTCAACAAAAGTATCCACGCCCAGAAATCCAAAATCGAAGGTACCCACATCCAAAAAGTGCCAAATCAAAGGTTCCAACTACTGGTAAGAGAGGGTAAAATGTAAAACTTTGTATTTACATAACACATCCATATTTGTTGTTTCATTCGATTTCTCATTCTAGACAGAATCAAAGGGCTTGGGTTTGGCACCCAGGTCATGATTTTTGTTGCTAACACTTGCTACAGATATAGCCTGAAAAGACCCAACGTGTGCAGGATCGAAGGACCTGGGTTTCGATACCCAGGCCATGCGTTTCATTTTTCTAACATATTTTTGCAGATGCAGTGCCTCCATAGAAGGGTGAATCGAAGGAGTCCATGGCATGGATCGAAGAAGTCTTTTCTCTTCTTTATTTTTACTTTTTACTTGTATTTCAATTTAGTTGTAATAGTTAACTAGGTCTTTACTTTTATCGCTTTATTTTCAAAGGGTTTGTTTTTGGCTATGTAAATACCCGAAGCCTTGTAATAGCGTAGTTTAATTTCCGCATTTTAAATTCTGCAAAATATTAAACTGTTAGATGTATGATATTAGGGATGCATGACAAGAATGTATGTTAACTTTAAAATAGTTAGATAACCCTAAAATGTGCAAAGATAAATAAACTGAAATTGGATCACTCGCATATGCGCACTCCTAGGGTACACTCCCATTTGGTTTCCTTCGATAAACGGTTATTGAGTATAGGATGCTTTAGTGGTCGTCCTTTTGTCCAAAGATCAAAGTTGCCTCGGAAAGGTTGCCTCGGATATTGTTGCCTCGGATAAATGATCTAAGACATTAGGGTTATTACTAAGACGTCCTAACATTGCTTTAGTGACCGTACGTCCCTTTTGAATTGACCCTCAAAACCCCAACGACGGTGCTACCTACTCACTAATAGTGGGATATCGTTGTCTAAAGGAAACGAACATAGAACAATTCTTTTTTCGAGTAGGTAGATTAGCTCTTAAGTACTTGCTCAATCCTAAACAAAATCTTTCACACTTACACTCCTTTACAAACAAAGTTTTCAAAAAACACTTCATTACACTCTTGAAGACAGAAGCAAGAGTTAAATCGAAGTCAAAACAAAAAAACTTTTCAAAGCACACAAACACAAAGAAAACAATTTTGAAAATGATGAGCAAGTACCTAAGAGCCCGTAGATAAATACAGATAGAAAGGGTTCTAATACCTTCCCTTTTTATAATCTACCCCCCGTACTCAAATATCTCGAAAAAGGAATTTTTCTGTGCTTTTTTTTTCTTTCCTTGTTGGATAAAATAAAAGTCGGTGGCGACTCTTGCTTACCGCGACATTTTGCAAAAACAAACGCAAAACGCAAACCAGCAAATTCCTTAAAAAATATAGGGAAACACATCCCGGTTCTGGCCACCGTATCATAGAATTGGCGACTCTGCTGGGGATATTATAAGTGGGGTGTACCTTAGGAATAGTTAATTATATTGTTTTCAATTGTTTGATCTGTTTTATTTATCTTTGTGGGCTTTATATTGGAGTTACTATAGATCCTAACCCGGATCTGGGGACACCTTTTAGGTAAGTAGCAATAGACTGTGAAGGAACTGTACAGCGTAGACCGATACGGTTGAAGCAGTAGCCACGTTGGTGTGACACATTAGCTGGTACCGATATCCCTTGTGGAGCAACAAGGAGAGTATGGGGCTGCTAATGGGTCATTAAGCATCAATTGACCTTAGAACCTATAATTGACCAACTTGGCCATAGAAAGTAGAAGTATGCTACACTCATTGAGACCATACTCTCGCGATGATTCCGGCCGCAAGAAAAGATTATTAAACTGGAATTATGACCGATGAAGGATGATCAGTGATATTGAGAACCTCTAGAACCCGGTTACTATTACTAGGACAAGTTAACCAACTAAACTGCAAGAGGGTAATACCTAGACCCCATGCAAGCCTAAACCTAAGGCTATTTGTGTGACTTGTGTGCTCTCAACTTGAACTACTTGCACATTTTTATTATCTAACAACTTGAGTTCCTTGCAGGTTTTGTTTACAGTCCTTATCCAATACCTTGGATTTCTTTCCGGATTTACTTGTTTACATTACCTCACACTTTTTCTTGAACGCATAACATACTTGTCATAACATCATACCATAACATTTCCTTAACCATTTCAAGGATCTCAAGGGTTTGTGATGCAGGTTATGGTAAATCAAACCTCTAGCAGGGGGAAAAGAGGATTTATTTTCCTCTAGCCAGTGTCATCTAGAGATCAAAACACGATAACTTGAGTCGGTGGCTATGACCCACTCGATATGGTGAGCTTAACTCTTGAAGAAGGACTCTTGACGACACAAAGTTTCTTCAATCAATCTGCAGAATTAAAATTCTAACAGTTTCTTGTTTACCCCGCGAGATCCTTGAAAACGTTGCATACATATATCATATATATCATTGCATAACAGGTCTTCCAGTACAGGTCTCTCATGTTCTCGTTGTTTATTTCAGAAATGGCTCTCAAACAAGACAACAGATATCTTCAAACTCATGAAGCTCAATTTAGGGACATATTCCTAAACCTATCCAAGGGGAGGAAGAGTTGAAAACACTCCTCGTTGGGAATTTAGTCAAGAAAAGTCCTGAAGACAATAAGGACGAGCGGCTGGAACAACTGCAAGCTGAGGTAGTTGCAATGAGAACCCAAATGCTGAGGCAGATGGCCCTTATCCAAGGCTTAGCCCAGGAACAAGAATAGTTGAGAACCATTATCAACCAGCTTCATCAAGACTGATACAACAGTATGAAGCAAACGGTCGAGGCCGGGGACCAAGTCATTGATCAATTTCCGAGAAGTCAAGGGTTTGGTTTGATGAAGAATAGACCTCTCCAAGTTAATACTACCTCACGGGTCCAACAATAACCTCGCCAAAAACAACGGGTTAATCAGAGTAAGCCATATACACCCAAGAGGCAGTTTACCAAGCTCAACATGCCGCTGTCTCAAGCTTTACAACACCTGTTGAGGATGAACCTGGTGACATTGATAGGACCTCATCCGAATCCTAAGACTTCTTCACCTAACTACAATCCTGATGCAAGGTGTGCATACCATTCCAACAGCCCGGGGCATGATACTGACGACTATTGGAAGCTTAAATACAAAATTCAAAACCTGATTGATGAAGGGGCTTTGGAATTCACACAAGATGGTCAATTGGAATGTTTCTGTCAATCCTCCAAGGCTCACCATTTTAAGTGACAAGTTCTGACAAGAGAGGCTTTTGTTCATTAGAATTTTCAAGTTGTAATTTTCTTTTGCTTAATCGAATATTTGTTCATGTCAAACTTTGTTACTTTATCAATGCATTGCATATGTCTGTTTTGAATCAATCCATTCGTATTCACTATATTTAAATTGCTTTCCTTTTTGTGATGTTCAACTCTCGATTAAAAAACTCTAAGCCTTTAGAAGGAGGATGACGAAAATGATATCAAAATCTCTACAGTATGCTTTTGAACACACCCCGCTGACGATGTACAGACGTTGTTTCAAATCCTAAACAGTGGAGTTATAAGGAAGATAATCCCTTGTTAACCCCTTTGAGCCAAAGAAGTAGGAGTTTTTCTTTTCACACAAATTAAAACCCTTAATCACAACCTGGGGCAGGGTAGTTTTCTCAATTAATTCAGGTGCACAATGAATGGCATCTAAGACGTCTTTCCAAAACAAAGACGGTGATGGTTCCGTATAATCGTAAGGGCATGAAGTCATTATCTCTCCAAGAATAAAAGCCCATTAAGTCATAACCTATGAAGGAGACTTAAGAGAAAAAACTGGGGCATCCCGCTGACTGTAATCACAAAAAGAAACAGTTTAGGCAAAAGACAGGGATAATAAAATCAAAAAAAGAAAGAGGTCCTACAAACTCTCAAACAAAATGACTACCTATTCAAAATAAATTGTCAGTATCCGAACCATCACTGGGATATCGGAGCAAAGATTCAAACGGGATCTAAATGCACAATTAGCTGAGTTTAGGATCGAAGAAAATCACGAAGAGCGGGTGGGTACAAATAAATTTTGAGCCTTTATCCTTTGTTTCTTGAACCGTGAACCAAGCCCCGTTATAACCCTTAAAAGCCCTAGCTGAAGCATGGGTTAGTTCGAAAGCATATTGTTACAAAAGGTATCCTGACTCCTATAAGGTTTGCTATAAATCCTGAGTTGACATCACATATTACCAAAATTTGCCTGTTTTACGGAAAAATGCATTTTCAAAAAAAATTTCAAGACAGACATAAGCTTTGCATTCTTAAAATAACATCGTTTGCATATGACTCTTTGTTCAACAGTAGAGAAATTCGCACGACGAATATCTAGTGAACAAAAAACCTTCTCAATAAAAAGGATCACCTCAAGTGGAAAAACACTTACAACCAAGGGGCACGACATGATCATTGTCTATCATCTGGGGCAGCGAAGTCAAGATTTAAGGAATCTCGCAAAGATGCCAAATAGCCAGGGGCAAATTTCCGTCTGAATCACTTGGGGGATTGGACATTAATTCCAGCAACGAATCTTGCATGATCAAACAAACATCTTCTGGTATCGTCGCAGCACAACGCTACCAACAGTAACAACTCCTTACACCCTAAGAGCATGGACTTAGTCAGAAAATACTGCGCATGAACAAAGACCCACTAGGTCGACTGGACTAGGCAAAAATAAGGGCATCCCGGCAAACCAAAAGGGTTCGGGCAAAAATTAGGGATAAAAAACACAAAAGATATGTACACCCGGCAAGTCAAAAACCCGAAAGGGCGGCTTGGGCAAAAAAGGGTATCCTGGTGGACTGAAAATCTGAAAAGACAGTCCAGGAAAAAATTAGGGATCAAAGCGTACGACTATGTCCCGTCATCTTGTCATTTGCCTACCAGAAGAAGGCTGATCATTTCGATCGAAAGTTTCCAAGCACCTCATAAGTTGGGATGACACTCGATCCACAAGGCCTCCGCAGGCACCTTCTCCAGCAGAAACAGGGGCAGAAAGGTCTCGATGCAAAGTCATCGTCATATCCTTAACATGCGTCCCAGTAACATTCACTCCCTGCAGAGTAAGGAAAAGACAGTGATATTAGCGGTCCCGAATAGGACACCATTCTCTCCAGCTAAGGCTCGCAACCGCGAATGAGTCAGTGATATTCTCCCCAAGCAGAGTTTATCTATCACCAGCACTGGAAGATTATCCCCAGTGAAGTTTGGAGAATTATCCCCAGTAGAGTCTGGAAAACCATCCCAGTAGAGTCTAAAAAAATTATCTCCAGTGAAGTCGCAACTGGAAAATCATCCCCAGCGGAGTTCATTACTTTCACAAACAGAAACTCAATTCCCAACAGAGTGCATCATCGCCAGCAATGATGATTTTCTCCCCAGCCGAGGTTGTTTCTCCAAATCAACAGATCTTCTGACAGAGCATTTATTCCCCACATAGTCATTTCCTCGTCAGTCTATTCCCCAACGGAGTTATTCCTTCCTGCAGGATCATTCTCACAATCACCTTCATTCACTATCCCCAGCGGAAACAAAGAATTCAACTCTTCTCTCCAACAGCAACCTGGGATTTATTTTCCCCAACTAGAGATTATCATAAAAAGATTGCATATCCATACATCATGGCATGTGCATACACATCATACAAAACATTCTCATTTATTTTAAGAACATCATTGCCTGATACATATCATTCATTTAATACAACCGACCTTTACCTTTAAGGAAAGATACAATCAAATTCTCACCAAGCTCAAGTTATGAAGCCCAGATCCGACCGAATAGTATCTTGATCTCTACATCATATTGTGAAGCCCAGATTCAAACAGATAGCAGTATCAAACACCGCGACGCCTGGATTCGACCAGATAGTGGTTTATCCTCAAGTTATGAAGCCCGGATCCGACCAGATAGTATCTTGATCTCTACATCATATTGTGAAGCCCGAATTCGACCGGATAGCAGTATCAAACACCGCGAAGCCTGGATTCGACCAGATAGTGGTTTATCTTCAAGCTATGAACCCCGGATCCGACCGGATAGTATCTTGATTTATCCGAACGCCATTAAGCCTGGATTCGACCAGATAATGGTATATTATATCGTGAAGCCTGGATTACGACCAGATAGCGGTAAGGAACACTGAAGCCTGGATTACGACCAGATAACAGTGAGGGACACTGTGAAGCTTGGATTTCGACCAAATAGCAGTTTACCCGACCAGTTACTATGAAGCCCGGATCTAACCAAATATTAGTAGGACCAAAGTCAAATGGAAGCCCGGATGCGACCGGATAACCACTTGATTTCTTCTGAAGTCTGGATTTCAACCAGATAAGAAGTAAGGCATTGTGAAGCCTGGATTTCAACCAGATAGCAATACAAGACCATGAAGCCTGGACTTCAACCAGATAATGGTACAAGACACCATGAAGTCTGGATTTCGACCAGATAATGGTACAAGACACTGTGAAGCTTGGATTTCGACCGAATAGCAGTTTACCTGGATAGTTACTAAGAAGCCCAGATCCGACCGGATATTAGTGTGCCCTAAATTCAAGTTGAAGCCTGGAGGCGACCGGATAACAATTTGATTCCTTCTGAAGCTCGGATTATGACTGGATAAGAATTGAGAAATGATGAAGCCTGGATCACGACCAGATAGTAGTTCATTTTCACATCTTCGACCAAGAGACAATTCCTCAGTAGAATAACGGACGACCGAAGTTCCTAAATTTCAACAGAGATGATTCCTCAGTAGAAGAACGAACGACCGAAGTTCCTAAATTTAAACAGAGATGATTCCTCAGTAGAATAACGGACGACCGAAGTTCCTAAATTTCAACAGAGATGATTCCTCGGTAGAATAACGGACGATCGAAGTTCCTAAATTTCAACAAAGATGATTCCTCAGTAGAATAATGGACGACCGAAGTTCCTAAATTTCAACAGAGATGGTTCCTCAGTGAATAACGGGCGATCGAAGTTCCTAAAATTCAACAGAGATGATTCCTCAGTAGAATAACGGACGACCAAAGTTCCTAAATTTCAACAGAGATGATTCCTCAGTAGAATAACGGACGATCGAAGTTCCTAAATTTCAACAGATAAGATTCCCCAGTAGCATAACGGACGATCGAAGTTCCTAAATTTCAAAAGAGATGGTTCCTCAGTAGAATAACGGACAACCAAAGTCCCTAAATTTCAACAGAGATTGTTCCTCAGTAGAATAACAGACAACCAAAGTTCCTAAATTTCAACAGAGATGATTCCTCGGTAGAATAACGGACGATCGAAGTTCCTAAATTTCAATAGAGATGATTCCTCGGTAGAATAACGGATGATCGAAGTTCCTAAATTTCAATAGAGATGATTCCTCGGTAGAATAACAGACGACTGAAGCTCCTAGAATCCTATTTCTCTCAAGACAGAGATCAGCATTCCCCAGCGGAATCTTCCTCAACAACAGGTATACAAGCTCTCGCTAAGGAATCTCTTATGCGATCGACACTCCTTCGAATGGCATATTTAAGCCCATCCCCCCGTCAGCAATTTCCAAATGGTATCTGTAAGCCCATTCCCGACATTACAAGACGGATACCACTTCATGCGAGTGCAAATTTCTGGGCACTCTAGTGTTCAATCATCTTCCACCTTCGGATCACAAAAGGCATGAAAGCCAATCGAAATCCTCAGGTTTAAGAAGATTGAACAGGGGCAGCTATTGTACCCCAAAATTTGCCCTCTCATGTTTTTAAAGGTCTTTCCTTACATGGTTGGTCACAAACACTTGCCTAATGAAAATAAAGTTTTTTGAAGATGAACAAAGTGTCTTTCGATTGGCATCTGGGAAAAGTCTTCGATTGGGTATCCAAAATCCTTCGATACAGGCTTGACTCACCAGTCTTCAATTGGGCATTCGGCACTCTTCGATCGGGCTTTGATTAGTAAGCTTCGATTAGGTGTTTGGAACCCTTCGATCAAGCTTTGGTCCGCAAGTCTTTGATTGAGCGCTGGACTCCCTTCGATCAAGTCAATTTCACAATGCTTCGACTATGCATTAACTACTTTAGCCTTACCTTTGACTCACGAGGCAAGAATCTCCTACAAGTTTGTTTCGATTCACAAAGGAAAAGGCCCTTCAGCTTGCCAGCACACCAGGCAAGAGGCTCATTCAAAGAACATGTAAATGACTCATTCGAAGAACATGTAAAGGTCCATTCGAAGAAGCATTCAAAGGGTCCATTCGAAGAACATGTAAAGGTACATTCGATGAAGTATTCAAAGGGTCCATTTGAAGAAGCATTCAGAAGGCCCATTCGAAGGGTACATAAGAAGTTCATTCGAAGGAGGCAACTCAAGTCCAATCGAAGAGCATGCCCTGAAGGCATTCAAAAATCAAAGGTGTCCAGGTTCATTCAAGATTCCAAAGAGACATAAATATTTCAAAAAGGAAATCTTTTAATATGTATGATTCTTGTCTCTTGGCTTTAAAGGCCTGGTTAAATGGCCGTCCCTTGCCATTTTCATGCACCCTCACACTTCTATAAATACGAGGCCAATGACACATTACAAAGGGAGGAGGACATTTTGAGATACGCTGCCGACAAACCCACCAAAGGTTGTCAACATTTTCATAAGTAATCCAAGCCAAAGCAACCCTTCAACAAAAGTATCCACGCCCAGAAATCCCAGATCGAAGGTACCCACATCTAGAAAGGGCCAAATCAAAGGTTCCAACTACTGGTAAGAGAGGGTAAAATGTCAAACTTTGTATTTACATAACACATCCATATTTGTTGTTTCATTCGATTTGTCATTCTAGACAGAATCAAAGGGATTGGGTTTGGCACCCAGGTCATGCTTTTTGTTGCTAACACTTGCTACAGAAATAGCCTAAAAAGACCCAGCGCGCGCAGGATCGAAGGACCTGGGTTTCGATACCCAGGCCATGCGTTTTATTTTGCTAACATATTTTTGCAGATGCAGTGCCTCCATAGGTGATTCTTAAGGCCTTTCCAGTAATACCCTTCATAGAATCGAAAGGCAGACTTCTTCCTCTGAATTGAAGCCCCCTTTCTCCCTGCAATTGATGTTTACCCATATCCTCCCCAAACCCAATCTAAGGAGGCAGGAAAGGGTGCAAATCGAAGCTTTCCACGTCAATTATCAAGCCCAACCGAAGGCTACTCACACCCATTCCCTAGCTCAATCTAAAGAAGGCCAAAGAAGGGTGAATCGAAGGAGTCCAAGGCATGGATCGAAGAAGTCTTTTCTCTTCTTTATTTTTACTTTTTACTTGTCTTTCAATTTAGTTGTAATAGTTAACTAGGTCTTTACTTTTATCGCTTTATTTTCAAAGGGTTTGTTTTTGGCTATGTAAATACCCGAAGCCTTGTAATAGCGTAGTTTAATTTCCGCATTTTAAATTCCGCAAAATATTAAACTGTTAGATGTATGATATTAGGGATGCATGACAAGAATGTATGTTAACTTTAAAACAGTTAGATAACCCTAAAATGTGCAAAGATAAATAAACTGAAATTGGATCACTCGCACATGCGCACTCCTAGGGTACACTCCCATTTGGTTGCCTTCGATAAACGGTTATTGAGTATAGGATGCTTTAGTGGTCGTCCATTTGTCCAAAGATCAAAGTTGCCTCGGAAAGGTTGCCTCAGATATTTTTTCCTCGGATAAATGATCTAAGACATTAGGGTTATTACTAAGACGTCCTAACATTGCTTTGGTGACCGTACGTCCTATTTGAATTGACCCTCAAAACCCCAATAACGGTGCTACCTACTCACTAATAGTGGGATAGCATTGTCTAAAGGAAACGAACATAGAACGATTCTTTTTTTGAGTAGGTATATTAGCTCTTAAGTACTTGCTCAATCCTAAACAAAATCTTTCACACTTACACTCCTTTACAAACAAAGCTTTCAAAAAACACTTCATTACACTATTGAAGACAGAAGCAAGAGTTAAATCGAAGTCAAAACAAAAAACTTTTCAAAGCACACAAACATAAAGAAAACAATTTTGAAAATGATGAGCAAGTACCTAAGAGCCCATAGATAACTACGGATAGAAAGGGTGCTAATACCTTCCCTTTCTATAATCTACCCCCCGTACTCAGAAATATCTCGAAAAAGGAATTTTTCTGTGCTTTTTTCCTTTCCTTGTTGGATAAAATAAAAGTCGGTGGCGACTCTTGCTTACCGTGACATTTTGCAAAAACAAACGCAAAACGCAAACCAGCAAATTCCTTAAAAAATGTAGGGAAACACGTCCCGGTTCTGGCCACCGTATCACACCCAACTATCCAGGTTCCTTCTCACAACCCTACTATCCAGGCTTTCATCTCGAAGTAACCCTATGACCCAGGTTCCTTCTCACCTCCCTACTATCCAGGCTTTCATTTCTAAGTAACCCTACGACCAAGGTTCCTTCTCACAGCCCTACTATCCAGGCTTTTTTTCCGAAGTAACCCTACGACCCAGGTTCCTTCTCATAGCCCTGCTATCCAGGCTTTCATTTCGAAGTAACCGTACTATCTAGGTTCCTTCTCATAGCCCTACTATCCAGGCTTTCATTTCGAAGTAACCCTACTATCCAGGTTCTTTCTCATAATCCTACGACCCAGGTTCCTTCTCACAGCCCTACTATCCAGGCTTTCATTTCGAAGTAACCCTACGACCCAGGTTCCTTCTCACAGCCGTACTATCCAGGATTTCATTTTGAAGTAACCCTACGACCCAGGTTCCTTCTCATAGCCCTACTATCCAGGCTTTCATTTCGAAGTAACCCTATGACCCAGGTTCCTTCTCATAGCCCTGCTATCCAGGCTTTCATTTCGAAGTAACCCTACTATCCAGGTTCCTTCTCATAGCCCTACTATGCAGGCTTTCATTTCGAAGTAACCCTACTATCCAAGTTCCTTCTCATAACCCTACGACCCAGGTTCCTTATCACAGCCCTACTATCCACGCTTTCATTTTGAAGTAACCCTACGACCCAGGTTCCTTCTCAGAGCCCGACTATCCAGGCTTTCATTTCGAAGTAAACCTACGACCCAGGTTCCTTCTCATAGCCCTGATATCCAGGCTTTCATTTCGAAGTAACCCTACTATCCAGCTTCCTTCTCATAGCCCTACTATCTAGGCTTTCATTTCGAAGTAACCCTACTATCTAGGTTCCTTCTCATAACCCTACGACCCAGGTTCCTTCTCACAGCCCTATTATCCAGGCTTTCATCTCGAAGTAACCCTATGACCTAGGTTCCTTCTCATAACCCTACTATCCAGGCTTTCATTTCGAAGTAACCATACGACCCAGGTTCCTTCTCACATCCCTACTATCCAGGCTTTCATTTTTGAATAACCCTACGACCAAGGTTCCTTCTCACAAGCCTACTATCCAGGCTTTCATTTCGAAGTAACCCTATGACCCAGGTTCCTTCTCATAGCCCTGCTATCCAGGCTTTCATTTCCAAGTAACCCTACTATCCAGGTTCCTTCTCATAGCCCTACTATCCAGGCTTTCATTTCGAAGTAACCCTACTATCTAGGTTCCTTCTCATAACCCTACGACCCAGGTTCCTTCTCATAGCCCTACTATCCAGGCTTTCATTTCGAAGTAACCCTACTATCCAGGTTCCTTCTCATAGCCCAACTATCCAGGATTTCATTTAGAAGTAACCCTATTATCCATGTTCTTTCTTATAACCCTACGACCCAGGTTTCTGCTCATAGCCCTACTATCCAGGATTTCATTTCGAAGTAACCCTACGACACAGGTTCCTTCTCACATCCCTACTATCCAGGATTTCATTTCGAAGTAACCCTACGACCCAGCTTCCTTCTCACAGCCCTACTCTCCAGGCTTTCATTTCGAAGTAACCCTACGACCCAGGTTCCTTCTCATAACCCTGCTATCCATGCTTTCATTTCAAAGTAACCCTATTATCCAGGTTCCTTCTCATAGCCCTACTATCCAGGCTTTCATTTCGAAGTAACCATAATATCCAGGTTCTTTCTCATAACCCTATGACCCAGGTTCCTTCTCATAGCCCTACTATCCAGGCTTTCATTTCGAAGTAACCCTACTATCCAGGTTCCTTCTCATAGCCCCACTATCCAGGCTTTCATTGTGAAGTAACTCTACTATCCAGGTTCCTTCTCGTTGTCCTACTATCCAGGATTTCATTTTGAAGTAACCTTACTCTCCAGGTTCCTTCTCTCTTATCTCCAATCAACAGTTTACAATATGGTAAAACCAGGACTCGACCAGTTTCGACCGATATCATCTTTCCTCAGATATGCAGTTCACTTCTGCTTCCTCAAGCAGGAGTTACTTCCCCAATAGAGTAGCGGGCGACTGAAGCTCCTAAAATTCTATTTCTCCCAAGACAGATACCAACATTCCTCAGCAGATTTCTCCTCAATGAAAGGAACATGAATTCTCATCAAAGGAATATCTAAGGAAATCAACATCTTCTAGATGGCATCTTTAAGCCCATCACCAATAATTCTCCATCACATCCTAGATGGCATCCTTAAGCCCATATCTGACAATCTTCCGTCATGAATCTCCAAATGGCATATGTAAGCCCATTCCTGACATCATCAAATCAAGTGTCACTTCATACGAGTGCAAATTTTTGGGCACTCTAGTGTTCAATCATCTTCCACCTTCAGATCACGAAAGACAGACAAGTCAATCTACATCCTCAGGTTTAAGAAGATTGAACAGGGGCAGCTGTTGTACCCCAAAATTTTCCCTCTCATTTTCCTCAAAACATACTCCTAGATATCCTCAATTTGCTCAAGGTTGCCCAAGAGTTGACCAGACAAACTCTCTCCTAAGGCAATGTATCTCAAAATAGGGTTTCCATTTTCATCAAGATGGGTGAACTCCAAATACCTCATATTCTCTCCATGGTCATAATATGTTCTCAAGACCCTCCATGTCAAATTTCAAGCCTTGCACAAGAAGTTTGCTCAGTCAACTGCTCAGATGCTTGAGAATCGACTATATTAGGTCAAAAGTCAACTATGGCCCACATACAGTAAAACTTCAAGATTTTTGGTCAACATTAACATTTTGAAGTTATATCCATCATTTGATCAAGGGTTGATCATGATTCCTCAAGGAATACCCCAAATTCATCAAAACCCAAAAGTTGATAAATTAGGGTTTCTCAAGAAAAGTCAACCAAACTTTGACCAAGCATAACTTCTTCAGAATTTATCAGAAATTTTCCATCCAATGCTTAGTTTTAAGAGGATACAATTACCTACAATTCATATTCATCTCTCATGTTAAAAATATGCACTCACAAAAAGATATGAATTTCCACATTATAGGTCCTTTTGAATAGTCAACAAAAACACTTTTTGAGTCAAAGCTTCTTACATGAACATGAAAGACCCAATTGAGATGAAAACATAAGGGTTGTTTATGGGACATCCTAAGCTTTCTAAAAAGTCCAAGAACACCTCTCTAGGGTTAAAATTGGAAGAGTTATGCTTTGTCAAAGTTTACCTTTTTTGCAAAATTGCCAAAAGTCAAATATGCTCAAAAATGCATTTTTTTGCCAAATGGGCCTAACTTTTGATACTTGCATCTCACTCATAACATGGTCCACGATGCAAATATTCACTCACATGTTATTTTCTTCATTATTTATTTTATTTTTATTTTTTATTAATTAAAAATTGAATTAAATGGTAAATAATAGCTAAGATTTGTTTTGATTGGATTTTTGGACAGAATCACAAGCTCATTATGCTGGCATATTAGAATCAAATCGAATCAAAGCTAATTGGCACAAGAATGGCATGATTAGACCAAATTTGGAAGGATATCATAACACATGAAAACCAAATCAAATCTTCAAAAATTACAAAGATACTAGTGGTTTTTATAACCCTAATTCGTTCAAGAATACATAGAGAGCAAGAGGAGACACAAAAAAGGTGGTTGGCAATCTTGGAAAGCACAAGAACAAACTCTATTTTTTGCAAAAAAAGTAGTGAACCGGTTTCAAGCTTAGAGGCTAATTCAAGCCATTCTAACGTTGCCAACAGATTCCTGGACCTTCCCAGAAGCTAACCCAATCGATTGCAGGTCCTTTCACGCCCAGAATAATCGCATAATACTCTCACAGTTTGCTTCCTTTTCAAAATCCGATTACAATGATTATTGCACCATAAACATGTTTTAATGATATATTTGTGTTTGTTGACATCTTTGCAACATATTTGAATGGTTTAATTTAGGTTTCAATGCATATATTGACGATTACCATTGCTAGGGTTTGAGGTTCCATTTTAGGGTTTCTTTGTACAGGTGAAATTGGGCCAAGAAAAGAGTACTATCGTACTCATGAGATCAAAACGAGTTGATCCATGTGCTTAGAATTAATTTATCATGCTTGATATTGATTTTGGAAGGTTACAGGTTTATAGCTATGGAAGATGTCTGTAGGTAAAAATATTATACCTAAAACGGCGGACTGAGGAAGAAGGTGATGAGGTGGCTGATAACCACTGGCTCGTTTGAATTATACGCGCATTTTTATTTATTTTCCAGTTTATTCACGTTTTAACATATAACATGTATTGTTGTTATTTAATTAACAAATAAGTCACGCAGCTCAGTTGGCCAAGGCGCACATGATTTGAGTGGGAGGACCTGGGTTCGATCCTAGGTCCCAACATTTTTCCTTGTTTTAATTCTTCATTGCAGGATCCTGTACATCACCATCTCCAATGCTCACCATGCACCACCCACAATCCAGCCATTGGATTCATTGCTAGCCAGATCCAATGCCCATCAATGAAAGACCATGGTACACCAATAACAAGGAGAAACACTGGATCTCAGACGTGGGACTGGGCTTCAGCTTGATGGACCTGAGCGAATTTCACAGCACGCCCCCTCCAATTGCTTACGCAGGCCCAATTTAATTTTCTTTATTTCTTTTATTTATTTTTGTTTGTTTAATTATTTGTTTTCACAAATTAATTCTTTTTTTAATTAACTACAAAAAAAACAAAAAATCACAAAGACACCAAAAATATTTTTTTCATAAAATGTTTATTTTCTTTAATTAATTAATTTAATTCTAATTAGGTTAATTTAACTCCTTTTCATAATTAAAATCAATTATAAATTAGGTTTTTGTAAATAATTAATTTTGCTTCAAAAATAACTTAAACATTTTTTCTCAAATTAGATTTTTTTAGGTTTTCTAATCATCCTCGCATTTAATTCGTCGCGTGCGTTTTAATTACCTTTCTAATTATTATTTTTGTAATTGCTCTGAGGATGTAATAGATTAATGAGGTTTTTAATTTCCGCATTTTATTTTCAGTCAAAATAATTCTGTATCTACAAAAGCCATGTAATAGTTAGGATTTCTGTTTCCGCACTTTAATTTCCGTAATTATAAACTGTGAGATGTATGCTAATAGGATTGTATGGCAAGAACATCTTAAAATTAAAATAGTAGATAACCTAAATGTGCAAAGACAAATTAACTGAAAAAATTCACTCTCACATGCTCACTCCTAGGATTTACTCCACTTCGGTTGCCTTCGGTTAAGCGGTAATGAAGTATAGGGTTTGTTAGTGGTTGTCCTATAGCCCCGAAAGATCTCAAATGACCCAATCGGATGTTGCCTCGGAAAAAAGATCTTTAAGGCTTTAGGATAATTACTAACACCTCCTAACATTGCTTTTGTGATCGTATCTGTCCCTTCGAACGTCCCTAAAAACTCCAACGATGGGGCTACCTACTCCTTAATAGTAGGATAACACTATCTAAAGGAAAAGAGAAAACGAACAAACTTTTTTCGAGTAGGTAGGTCAACTCTTAAGTACTTGCTCAAACAAACAAACTTTTTCACGCCAACACTTTCCCAAACAAAGTTTTCAAAAACAACTTCGTAACACTCTTGAGGACAGAAACAAGGGTTAAAACAAAGTAAAACAAAACTTTTCAAAGAAAACACACACAAGCAATTTAAAAATGAGCAAGTACCTACGAGCCCATGGAAAACCATGGATAGAAAGGGTGCTAACACCTTCCCTTTCTATAACCTACCCCCCATACTCAGAAACATCTCGAAAAAGGTTTTTTCTATTCTTTTTCCTTTTCCTAATTGGATAAAATAAAAGTCGATGGAGACTCTTGCTTACCGCGAAATTTTGCAAACAAAAAAATGCAAAACGCAAACCAGTATAACAGTCGGTTCTGCCACCGTATCACAGTCGCCCATGGATCCATGTAGCGGGAGATGTGACATCTACTCTTCATCAATGCCTAAAATTCATTATAAACAACAAAGTTGTTGTCGTTTGTGAAGAAGAAGACGTAGTGATTAATAATATGACAACCTACCATTATATGGAAGTGGAAGGTGAGGTGCATGATTTTCCCTTTCAGGCTCTAGAGATTGTTTCTGTTGACAGGTTTCCCGTCATGGAAGGTAAGAAGTCTGAAGCACCCATGGCCTCTTTGAATGATGCCAAAGCCCTCATGGAAGCTAGATCTCCCCATGATGGTTGGGGGAAATTGATTGAGGTACCTGAGAAGAAATATTGTTGTGGTATTGGATATCATCCACCCTCCTCCGTGCAAGTTAGTCTGGTTCCTCTCAAAGGAAAGCAAGTTCTCCCAATTTCTGAAGTATTCATTAGTGTTGGTAGCAGCAAAGAAGGACAAGTTCTCGCATCAGATGATGAAGGTGATGATGAAGATGTTTCCAGATTTATCTATCAGATTGAGTTGGACTAGGAGCTCAGCAATTAGACTATCGTGGATATCCCTGAAGTTATTTTCCTTGATGTGTAATTTTCTGTTTCTATTAATTCATATTCCATGCCCAAGGCATAAAGACATCTTGTAGAAGGGACCCCTTATGTTTCAATCTCCATTTAAAATTGAATAAAAGTCGCACTTTCGCATACAATTTTGTTCCTTGTCTTTTCTTTTTACTTTTTACTTTTTAAAATAAAATGGCAATGCTTTTATTTTCATATTCTAAATATTTTCTTGCACTTTCTAAAATAAAACATAAAATCCTCAATCATGCAGATCCGCCTCGGATTCCATCAAAAATGATAGTGATATGGTTCCTAATATCCTTGAGAATTCAATTGACCATACTAATGAGGATAGCGGGGAAGACTATAAAGTCCCTGAAGAACTAGCGAGAATCTTGAGACAGGAAAAGAAGGTCATCCAGCCATATCAAGAACATATAGAAGTTATCAATCTCGATACTAAAGAGGTAAAGAGAGAAGTCAAGATAGGTATTTCCTTGCAAAGTGAAGAAAACAAGGGGTTGATTGAGTTGCTTCAAGAGTATAGTGACATATTTTCCTGGTCGTATGAAGACATGCCCAGTTTAGACACTGATATAGTGATGCATAGATTGCCGCTCAAGCCAGAATATCCTCCTGTAAATCAGAAGCCACGAAGAACCAGAATTGACATAGCTTTGAAGATCCAAGAAGAAGTTCAGAAACAGCTTAATGCAGTCTTCTTATCTGTGATAAATTATCCGCCATGGATTACTAACATTGTGCCTATACCTAAGGAAAATGGTAAGGTATGTATGTGTGTTGACTATCAAGATTTAAATAGAGCAAGCCTGAAGGATGATTTCCCATTGCTTCATATTGATGTGTTAGTTTATAATACAACTCAGTCTTCAGTGTTCTCTATCATGGATGGATTCTCGGGTTACAATCAGTTAAAAATGGCTCCCGAAGAAATGGAAAAAACCGCTTTCACAACTCCTTGGGGTACCTTTTTCTATAAGGTCATGCCTTTTGGTCTCAAAAATTCAGGTGCAACATATCATCATGTTATGGTGACTCTTATTCATGATATGATTCATAAAGAGATCGAGGTGTATGTGGATGATATGATTGTAAAATCACAAACTAAGGAAGAACATCTGGTGCATTTTCAGAATTTGTTTGATTATCTATGAAAGTTTAGGTTAAGGCTTAATCCCAATAAGTGCACCTTTGGGGTTCGATCGAGCAAGTTACTTGGTTTTATCGTAAGTCAGCGAGGAATTGAAGTAGATCCCGACAAGGTAAGAGCAATACAGGATATGCCGACACTAAAAAATGAAAAAGAAGTATGTGGGTTCCTTGGGAGGTTGAATTACATGGCCAGGTTCATTTCTCATCTTACAGGTACCTGTGAACCCATCTTTAAATTATTGCGTAAGAATCAAGACGTCCATTGGGATGATAGTTGTCAAGAAGCCTTCGAGAAGATTAAATAGTACCTTCAGGAACCACCAATACTCATACCTCCAGTTCCATGGAAACCATTCATTATATATATATATATATATATATGTCTTTGCTTGAAGGATCTATGGGTTGTGTGCTCGGACAACATGATGATACTGGACGAAAAGAACACGCCATTTATTACCTGAGAAAAATTTTACTGATTGTGAATCAAGGTATTCATTACTTGAGAAGACTTGTTACGCTCTTACGTGGGAAACTCGACGTTTGGGGTATTACATGTTGACACTCTACACTTCTGATATCTAACATGGATCTGATAAAGTACATCTTTGAGAAACCAACACTTACAGGAAAATTGGCTCAGTGGAAAATGCTTTTATCTAAGTATGACATCCAGTAGGTCACACAAAAGGCTATCAAAGGTAGCATTCTTGCAGATCATCTTTCCCACTAGCCATTGGAAGAGTATCAGTCAATGAAGTTCGATTTTCCAGACGAGGATGTTATGAAACTTGATGATAAAGAAGGACCCGAACCCGGGGAGCGATGTACTCTCACGTTCTATGGAGCATAAAATGCCATGGGCCATGGTATTGGGGAAGTTATGACTTCTCCACGCAATACTCACATACCTTTCACGGCAAGGTTATGCTTTGATTGCACGAATAATGTCGCAGAATACGAAGCTTGTGTAATGGGCCTTGAAGAAGCCATTGATTTGAAGATCAAGATTCTTGAAGTGTATGAGGATTCTGCCTTAGTTATGTATCAGGTACGAGGTGATTGGGGTACACGGCACCCCAATTTACTTCCATACCAGGATTACATGTTAGAGTTGTTGCTCGCTTTTGATGAGATCACCTTTGAGCATATTCCTAGAGAAGTAAATCAGTTGGCAGATGCTCTAGATACTTTAGCGAAAATGTTCAAAGTCAGTTATCTAAATCATACGCCCAATATAAGAATCCTTCGTTACAAGGAGCCAACACATGTTTTCCCTGCTCATTGTCTCACAATTGAAGACGTGTCAGGTGAAAAGCCGTGGTATTTAGACATCAAAAGATATCTTGAGAAGAAAGAGTATCCCGAGGGTGCTACAATTTTTGATAAGCAGACTCTTAAAATATTAGCATCCAAGTTTTTATTGTAAGGAGACGTTTTGTACAAAAGAAACTATGATGCGGTTCTACTCAGATGTGTGGATAGACACGAAGCAGAATCCATCATACGAGAAATTCACGAGGGATCTTTTGGGACTCATGCCAGTGGACATGCTATAACCAAGAAATTCCTACGAGTAGGTTATTTCTAGATGACGATGAAAAGTTATTGTTGTGTGTATGTGAAGATGTGCCATAAATGTCAAGTTTACGCAGACATGATACATATTCCTTCCACTCCTTTGAATGTGATGACTTCACCATGGCCCTTTACAATGTGGGGCATTGATACAATTAGACGGATTGAACCAAGCGCTTCAAATGGACACATGTTCATTCTCGTTTCTATTGACTACTTCACCAAGTAGGTGGAAGTGGCTTCTTACAAGAATATGACCAGTCAAGTCGTCACTCACTTTATCAAAAAAGAAAGATATGCTGTTATGGGACTCCTAACAAGATCATCATTGATAATGAGTCGAATCTCAATAACAAAATGATGAAGGAGATGTGTGAAGAATTCAAGATTGAGCATCATAATTTGTCACCCTATCGGCCAAAGATGAATGGTGTTGTCGAAGCAGCTAACAAGAACATAAAGAAGATCATCTAGAAAATGGTGAGAACATACAAGGATTGGAAAGAGATGTTACCCTTTGATCTACATGGCTATAGAACTTATGTACGTACTTCCACTGGGGAAACTCCTTTTTCGCTAGTCTATGGTATGGATGCATTGCTCCCAGTTGAAGTGGAAATTCATTCATTAAGGGTTCTAGTGGATACTAAGCTTGATGAAGCTGAGTGGATTCAAACGAGGATCGACCAACTCAATCTCATTGAAGATAAGCGCCTAGAAGCCATTTGTCATTGCCAGTTATATCAACAGCGTCTCAAGAGAGCATTTGACAAGAAGATTCGACCTCGAGAGTTCTACACAAGTGACCTGGTCTTAAGGAAGATCCTCCCAATTCACTGTGATCCAAGAGGCAAGTGGCCTCCCAACTGTGAGGGACCATACATTGTGAATAAAGCTTTCTCATGAGGTGCTCTAATCCTGACAGACATGGATGGGGAAGACGTTCCAGTTCCAGTCAATTCAGACTCAGTCAAAAAATACTATACATAAAAAAACCTGCTAAGTCGAAAACCTGAAAGGGAGGCTTATGCAAAAGTTAGGGCTAAAAAAAGAAAGAAAAAAGAGTATAACCCGCTAAGTCGAAAACCAGAAAGGGCGGCTTAGGCAAAAATGGGTATCCCAATGGATTGGAAACCTGAAAGGGCGATCCAGGCAAAAATTAGGGACTAAAATCGAGAGGTTGCAGTTTGAAAACTCTTCACGAATAACAATATACACTCCTGACACTGGGTGGATCAATTCAACTATTACCTTTTGTAAGAAAAGCACTAGGACAATCAAGGATATGGGAACTATAGCAAACTTAGTTTTAATGGAAGTTTGATATTTTCTTATTTCCATTTTACCTGTTGTATTTTGTCTTTTCTTTGCAACTTACTCATTTAGGAGTTGTTTCCATGTATGAATGTCTATTCACAGGTCAATCTCATTAATAAAAAATTTCCTTTCCACCAAAAAATTTCCTTTGTTATATCCTTTTTACTTTATCTTTCGTATGCAAATTGTGATTTAAATTCTTTATTAAGCATTGCACTGAAAATAATAAGGAAATAATAATCACAAGCTAAGATGTGAAAAACGACGTTACATTAACATGAAGGAATCCCAAGGGAGTGTCATGGAATTCAAATGTGGTTTTTCTATGCAGGTAGCAAGTCGTAACAGTCACCTCGACCTAGCCTTTGTCATCATCACCCACTGCAGACGATTGAGCACCCGAATCTCCTACATTGAGGCGACATAGGGCATTTGAAGAGATCCATGTCTCTACCCAGCCATCCTCAATAAGTATAGGATGTATGAAAAACCATACCAACCTATTTCTCCCCAGCAAGACTACAAATCAATCACCAACACAACTATAACTTAATTCTTGAGTTTTCAAGCACCAATCCGTATTGATATCTCAAGACAACGGGAAACGGACCCCAATGAGCCTAATATTTTGAACTTTGCATATATTAATCATCACTACATATTACATTGCATCCTAAATTGCGAAGCATATCTATTGAAATGGATCATTACGCCATACACTTCAAAATGCATATGAAGCATAAGCCAGATTTAGTACCTTGCAAAAAGCCCAAATCAATCCTTAAAATAGTAAAACATCCCCATAGAGAATACATCCTCATAATTCCTAGTTGACATCCATCATTACACTACAAACAAAAATAGCCACAACCCCATTGCATTGTACTCCCAACTCTCAATACCCTTTGTCAATCTTTTCTTGGGTCGTAGGTCGTCCATAAATCTTACCATCATGTTATTTTTTCTTGGGTCGTAGGTCGTCCATAGATATTACCCTTATGTTATATTTTCTTGGGTTGTAGGTCGTCCATAGATCTTACCCTCATGTAATCTTTTCTTGGCTCATAGTTCGTCCATAAATCTTACCCTCATGTTTTCTTTTTGGGTTGTAGGTCGTCCATAAATCTTACCCTCATGTTATCTTTTCTTGGGTCGTAGGTCATCCACATATCTTACCCTCATGTTATCTTTTCTTGGGTTGTAGGTCGTCCATAGATCTTACCCTCATGTTATCTTTTCTTGGGCCATAGATCGTCCATAGATCTTACCCTCATGTTATCTTTTCTTGGGTCATAGGTCGTCCATAGATCTTACCCTCATGTTATCTTTTCTTGGGTCGTAGGTCTTCCATAGAACTTACCCTCATGTTTTCTTTTTGGGTCGTATGTCGTCAATAGATCTTAACCACATGTTATCTTTTCTTGGGTCGTAGGTCGTCCATAGATCTTACCCTCATGTTACCTTTTCTCGGAGCATAACAACAAGGACAACATGGATATCTTTGAAGGTGTCTACCCCAATTGTTCCACTATTTTGTGTCACTTTTTCAGATGATCTTAAGAATTTCTTCCATCTCTTGTCTAGATGGGTCTTCAATTGTAACTTCTTTTGGTGGTTCCTCTGTCAGGGTAGGCTCAATAACTTTCTCTTTTTCTCGTTTGTCAATAGTTGGTCTAGCAGCATGAATGCAAACAGGTGTTGTAGTAATTGTTGGGGGAGACATCACCGAAGAGAAGATCCTTCCTATCTTAGTGACCTTACTAGTTCCTGCGATGTTTGTAATTTCAAGATCTTCATTTTAATTAATCCATGGCTCTTGCTTGACACCATGATAATAAACTTCTGCCCCATAATTCCAAGGCACAACTTTGTCGGAGGAATATGGGACTAGCCCCGGTGTAGTGATAATCATGGGAGCCACTCTTGGCTTAGCCGAAACCCTTATAGGGCCTTTAGAGGTGATCCTAATAGGATTATTAGAAATTGTGATTATGGAAACATCTTGAGGTATACTTTCATGTAAACTCTTCATGGACAGAGTTTTCTCGAACAAAATTTCATGGCTATCAATTAGGCGTTGAATACCTTTCTTCAGCCACATACAACCATTGGTTTGGGAAGCACAATGGTAACAATTTTCAAGGTATCCAGGAAATAAACCGGCTCTCATCAAATTCTTCTTAACGGATAATAATGGAGTAGTTAAGTCATCGATGGAGGAGACAAATGAGACATCGTCAATGGCATTGACGCCTTTACCATGACTGGGTATGGCAACAGTAATGACATTAGGGGTTTGTGGAGGGTCAAACTCGATCACCTTGTTATCAATCAAATCTTGTATCTTGTTCTTCAACACCCAACAGTTGTTGGTGTCATGTCCGGGACTATTTGAATGATAAGCGTATTTCACATTCGGGTTATATTTGGGAGAGTCAGTATTGGGATTTGGAGGAGGGTCTCACAATGTTACCAAATCTTCCTTCAACAGATGTTGTAAAGCTTGAGACATTGGCATGTTGATTCTATTGAATTTCCTCCTTGGGACATCAGGACTTTGTTGATTGTTTGATTGTTATGGTCATTAAATTGGGGTCGGGTTTGAAATCAATACAACTCCTACTGATTAATGACGATCGTTCTTGACATGACTCCTTTGTCCATAAACAACATTAGTCTCTTTCTTTCCAATAAATGGTTTCTTTACAACATTAAAGGTTGATGCCATTGAGATCTTTCCACTTTTGATTCCACTTTCAACTTGCTCGCCAGTCATAATCAACTCCATAAACCCCGACGAAGAACTCCCAATCAGCAAATTAAAGAATGAACCAGTCAATGTGCTTATAAACATGTCCACTAATTCTCTATCAGTCAATAGGGGTTTCACTCTTCCAGCCAGGTCCCTCCATTTTTGAGCATACTCCTTAAAGAATTCGCTCAAGCTCATAGTCATATTTTGTAATTTCATGCGAGTTGGTGCAATATCAGCATTGTATTGGTATTTTCAATAAAAGGTAGCATCCAGATCCTCCCATGTGTGGATATTAGTCCCTTGTAGTTGATAGAACCACTCCGACTGTGTCCCAGATAAGCTTTCTTGGAAGAAGTGCACTCATAACTTCCTATCGGTGGTGTGTGGTTGAATCTTGCAGACATAAGACCTCATATGCATCTTTGGACAAGAGACCCTATCATATTTGGCAAAGACAGGAACCTTGAATTTGTGGGGAATGACCACTCCAGGTACCAAACCTAAGTCTCCAAAGTCCAAACCAGGCATTGTTTGGATCTCTACAGCCTTGAGTCGGTCTTCTAGCTGTTTGTACTTCTCATCCTCTGGTGGATACTACTTTTTGAAATAGTCTTCGTCCTTAATAAACTGGTTATTTCCACCCTTAGCTCTGGTACTTCTAACTTCCTCTTCTTGATTGTCTTCTTCCTCAGAAGAAGCCTCTTCTATTTCAGCCAGTCAGGCATGCCCCTTGAACCTTCTTTCCATGTTAAGGATAACAACCCTCTTCTTGGTCTTCTTCTTGGTGGCAAGGAGTGCCATCATTTATTGATGGCCTTTGGCCAGGTTGAGGAGAGTCTCTTGGAATTATGTGTGTTGAATTTACAGATCTTTGATAGTTTTCTCTAGAGCTATCTTATACTAAAATAAATAGTAAAATATGAGGAAACATGTATTGGAAAACCTACTTATGATATGATGTATGCTATCAGGATGTGATGTTTTCAAGGACCTTAAGGAATTTAAATTCGCTAGCCAAAAAAAGAAACAAACATAACAATTGTATTAACGAGTTCAAAGATTACAAATTCCCCTTGGGATTACAATGAAAAAAGCAAAAAGGTATCAAAGATACAACATAATAGACTCCTAAAACAAAAGACTCAAGTCTCCCACGTGCGCTTCCTCTTTGGTGCAATGTAGGCATTCAGGCTTTACTCCTCATAAAGTTGCCTTGTGAGCTCCAACACTTTCTTCTCGTTTGCGTAGAATCGAGCTTCGAAGGTGTATCGTCCCCCCTTGAGTTGAATCCCTGACCTTTGCAATTCTTTGAGGTCGGTAGGCATGTCAGGATGGAGAATAGTATAAGAAGTATATCCCTCGGTAACAGGCTCCATAACTATTGGTTGGATAGCAATATATGGCATCATGAGATTTTAAGTGCGAGCTCGCACCCATTTGAGATAAGAATCCAAAGTAATAGAGTTCTTATGCCCCAAAGTCTTGTTATCAACCTTGTTCGCCATGCCCCAAGCTCGTATAAACCTTTGACGATAACATTGGACATTGTTCTTGTAAGTGCCCTGGCTGGAGAGTTGGCCTCATTTGTAAAACAAATAAGAAAGCAAGTTTACCCAGATCCCCTCTGTTGTTTTAATATGTGGTGTTGAAGAAGTTCAACATCTGGACCAACATGTTATGTAAGATGTCACAACATCAGCATGTGACATCGCGCCTGAAACTAAGTACTGTTTAAGTAACTATGTTATATGTTGAATGTTTGTAACAGCTGTGACTTATAACCTAACTATTCTAAGTGATCTAGGTTATTTGTTGTGTTGAAAAAGTTCAACATATAGGAAAACATGTTAGATGTAATGTCATGACATCTGACTTGACATCACGACAACAGAATTGATAATTCAGTTACAGTTCTGGTACTTAAATACTCTGAGAATATATGTGGCGTTTCTTGTGGAGAATCTGAAGATCAATCAAGAATCAATCAGAATATTTGAAGAAATTACTGTTTCTAAATATGGAGATATTTTAGGAACTAGAAGATTGAAGACCTTGATTATAGGAGAAGTCTGCTGCTGAGTTGTAACAGCAAGGAGAAAAACTTGCTGAGTTAGGTAATAGGTTATAAATAGCAGATTGTAACCTAGGGTTTAGGTGACACACACAATGTAACATTAGAAGGTGTTTTTGTTAGGTAAACCTGTCGGTCTGTGGCAAGGTTACCATGTATGTAACTCGAAACCTGTAGGTAAGAGTTTGAGTGTTCTTGGATGAAGCTGTGAAGCAAGTCTAAGTATTTCTGCATTACTTCATATTCATTGTAATGTAGGAAACCAAGTGGGAGGGCACTGCTTCTTGAGTAGGAGTAAGACTTCTGTTGTTGCGACAATAGGAATGGAAACTGGTAGGTTTCTATCTAGGAGTTCCTAGGTATAGGTTGCACTGGGTAGATGATTAAGTGAAGGATGGGAACTTGTGAAGTTTAGTCCTGAATTAATATTGCTAATAGTGGATCTTCTTCCTGGCTTGGTATGCCCCCAGAGTAGGTGTATTACACCGAACTGGGTCAACAACTGATTTGTGTTTTTACCTTCAATACTTTATAATTCTGTCTGTTATACAACAAGGTAAAACTGTAATGTTGTAACAGATGATGTCTCATAACATGTTAAGACATCATGCTGATATCTGTGCAGAAGAAACAGAACAGCAAAGACTGTTTGCTCTCTGCAGATCGTGTGCCACAGACGAACAGAACTAGACACATCGATGTTCTATCCTCTGCACCTTCAAAATAGATCTGGCACAGCTTGGTTAAACTGAGCCTATGTTACTCTTCAGCATTGAATCATTGAAATTGGGTATCTACCTTGCAGTGTATTTATTATGTCATATCAGATGCTTAGACATTGAGTATAACATCTGAAGACTGGCATATACCAGAATTTCAATTGGTATCAGAGCAGGCATCCTGTTCTGTTTCTGGATGAGATCCATGGGTGATACTTTCTGGTATCTACAAGGTCAATTTTAGTACTGAAGATTGTAACCTGGAATGGTTTGCTATCTCCCTGAATGGTCCCTTGAAGTGGGAGGATGGACTATTCTTGACAGGAATTGTGTGTACCTGTCTCTGGTGATTGGCATTTGGCCTGGTTGTGTGATAGCTGCTCTAGGTTTGATTTATTTTCAAACTTAGGATGTGTGTACGCCTGAAGTTGTGTGTAGTAGTCATGCTAGGTTTGAACCATAATCAGACTTGGTATATTTTTGAAGGTTAGTCTGGTGAAGTGTGTGTGTGCAAAGATTGGGGTGTATTATGTTCTTCCGCTGTGTAATACCTGGATAAACTCAAGCTCTGATGTGTTTCCCCTCTTATGGATTGAAGGCCATTGTATTCAAGAATTCAACAAGATGTCACAGATACTTGAGTCCTCTCAAGTCCACTCATGAAGACGTTCTTCGTTCAGGATGGTAAGAATCACATAATCACGGATTAGTGTTGTATGAAGACCTTGAAGAATTTCAAGGAGGGCCTTGTTCCAAGGTGATGTAACTGATGTTCTATGTGATGGTGGAACAAGGATGCAGCTACTAGTTGAAGAGCATATGTTTCGGGTGTCAAACAAAGGGATACCTTTGTTTGAAACCTACTCCTGACTTGGAAGAGGAGACATCTGCATGTGCAAAGTTGACAATGGTAAAGTCAACTATGTCTGTGTACACCCGAAGGTTACTTTAGGAGTCAGAACTCTAGAAGTAAAGCTGGTCAGGGCTGAGCAATTGTTTCCTGAAGTACTATGGTGTGAAGAAAGATAAGCTCACTGGTTAATAAAAGCCAATGATGGTGCAGCACTATTGCTCCTTCATAGTAGTAGATTGGGATCAAGAGTCTTGAATATGAAGACTCAGAGTTTGGTTAATGTATAGCTCTTGGAGTTAAGTAGATCTGGTAGGGATGTCATATGTCATGACGTTTGTGCACATGCATGGATATTTTGTGTGGAGCTTCCATGACTGATAGCTTGAGGGGGGAGATTTGGTTAACCTCCTCACATTAGTTCAGCCTGGTGTTTAACTAGCTGTTGACCTATGTCACATGGGTTCTGGTTGTTGTGTGACATATTTGCAAGGAAGGATTCATCTCTCTCATTCCTAATGATAAATCTGATCTGGTAGGAGTCTCAAGTCGGTTGAAGAAAGTAGAGTTTGTTCAGAGAAAATTCTATCTCAACTCCTTGGTCTCTCAAAGAAAGAGCTTGCAAAAAGAAGATATTAACACACGAAGAGTATGTCAAAGTATTCAAATGGTGAAAGTATCTTACTGGATAATGGGAAGGATCTATGATCAATTGCTATTAGTGACAAGTACAAGTACTTAATTGATTATCCTTGGGGTTCAAGATAACTGATGTTCTTAAAGATGTGGGAACATTCCTTCTTCTAGACCCTGTGAAGAATCACAGGAAGAGTGATACCTTAGATCTATCTCCTTGGTGACAGCAAAATCGTTTGATCCTTGAAAAGGTTTCCTGGAAACATGTTCAGACTTAAAGAAGAAGAAGACATCATGATCTTGATGATGGTCACTTGGATCAGTCTGGAGCTGAATTCAACAACTAGATGTTATAACATAATGCTGCGACATTTGATTCAACATCAGATTCTTGCTTGGTGAAGTGGCTCATCAACTTAAGATAGGATGATCTACGAAGTTGAAGATTAGATCCTCCAAAAGGATCATCTCTTTGCAGCTCTTTGGAGTTGTTACATGTTCCTGTCTCAGTGTATCTAAGCCTTTTGTGATAACTTGTAGCCTGAAGTTCAAATTTCAATTGGAAGATCAGAATATCTTTGGAAGAAGTCTGATAAACATGAAGGTGACATTTGATTCATGAAGGAGATAATCAAACAGTGGAATTTGGTCTATCTCAGCAGTGGATTCTGAGAATCAAGATAATCAACATATGACAGCTGATTATTATCGAGAAAGTTTGGTTCACAGTATGAATGCGTTCAAACAATATTGTTAAACAGAGGGTGCGCTCTTGAAGACATGAAGATGCGTCTTATGTTTTCCATTCATCAAGGGGTCTTATTTACTTTAATCAGAAGCTGCATTGAAGGTCCAACTGAGTATTGAATGTGTCCTACTTATTTTCATGAGGAGAAGTGATTGTCCCTAACAGGGGGAGTATTGGTTTGTACAAAAGGTCTTCGTCAAACTCGTAGGATATAAAGTGTGACACCTTATCAACTATCGGAATGATGTGTTCAAAACTGAAGAAGACTATGTCTGACCAAATGTCATCACATTGGTAATGACTTTGCTCCTAATTTCCTCTAAAAACTACAGACAGGAGGAAAATTGGATGAAGTATGGATTATTATCCACGTGTGTACAGTTGTATGACTCAGAGGGAGTAACCATCCTCTTTGAGAAAATGGTATGGCTTCAAGCTGCTAATCTGAAAATAGCAGAATAGGATTTGAGCATGTTTTCATCTGCTAAGAAAACAGAGCTGTTGTGTCTCATTATGAAACAGCTTGGTGAGCTGGAATGTTTAGGTGATAACTTGTCATCTAATAAAGGTATTATATAACTAATGCAGAGTGTAATATACCAACGATGTTTCTTGGAAAGGGGATCCTAAGACAAGGAAGTAGTCTGTTCTAAAAGACAAATGTCTGTTTTAAAAAGGGCATCCTGACATAGTCAAAGGGTCAAACCCAAGGGTAGGTACCTGCATTAAAACCAGTCCTAGGGTACTGAAACTGCCAGAGTAAAGTACCAAGGTCGTTACTATCTATGCCAAAGTTGCATTATTTATGAAGACCCTCTCTATTCCTTCTCTTCATCAGAGGGTTTCAGCAATATGAAGTTTGTTAGAATCTGGGAAAATTGTGCATGGATATGGATCTGTATGGGCAGTCTTTATCAAATTCTGGCCAAAAAGGGGGAGAAAGATAGGGACTCAGGCGAGACTCAGGTGAAAGCAACAGACGGCAATGTCCAGCAAGACTCAGGAGAAAGCAACATGATCCCTAAGTAAGTGACTTTGGTTGTGTCTTGTGTTCTGAGTTAAGAGGATAGTTGTGACTTGTGATCTGAGTTACATGATCACAAGTAATAATCTGGAGAAAAGAAATCCTCTTGGGGCATCGATGGAGTGGAGTTGCTCACAGTTGACGACAGAGGTTTGTTGTTTGCTCAAAGGACATCAGCCTCTACAAAAGAAGATGTTAGACAAGATGTTGTAACATCTCAACTGTGTTGTGGCCTGGTCCCAAAATACAACTTGCACTTATTTGTTTTAGCCAAAATTTGCCAAAGGGGGAGATTGTAAGTGCCCTGGCTGGAGAGTTGGCCTCATTTGTAAAACAAATAAGAAAGCAAGTTTACCCAGATCCCCTCTGTTGTTTTAATATGTGGTGTTGAAGAAGTTCAACATCTGGACCAACATGTTATGTAAGATGTCACAACATCAGCATGTGACATCGCGCCTGAAACTAAGTACTGTTTAAGTAACTATGTTATATGTTGAATGTTTGTAACAGCTGTGACTTATAACCTAACTATTCTAAGTGATCTAGGTTATTTGTTGTGTTGAAAAAGTTCAACATCTAGGAAAACATGTTAGATGTAATGTCATGACATCTGACTTGACATCACGACAACAGAATTGATAATTCAGTTACAGTTCTGGTACTTAAATACTCTGAGAATATATGTGGCGTTTCTTGTGGAGAATCTGAAGATCAATCAAGAATCAATCAGAATATTTGAAGAAATTACTGTTTCTAAATATGGAGATATTTTAGGAACTAGAAGATTGAAGACCTTGATTATAGGAGAAGTCTGCTGCTGAGTTGTAACAGCAAGGAGAAAAACTTGCTGAGTTAGGTAATAGGTTATAAATAGCAGATTGTAACCTAGGGTTTAGGTGACACACACAATGTAACATTAGAAGGTGTTTTTGTTAGGTAAACCTGTCGGTCTGTGGCAAGGTTACCATGTATGTAACTCGAAACCTGTAGGTAAGAGTTTGAGTGTTCTTGGATGAAGCTGTGAAGCAAGTCTAAGTATTTCTGCATTACTTCATATTCATTGTAATGTAGGAAACCAAGTGGGAGGGCACTGCTTCTTGAGTAGGAGTAAGACTTCTGTTGTTGCGACAATAGGAATGGAAACTGGTAGGTTTCTATCTAGGAGTTCCTAGGTATAGGTTGCACTGGGTAGATGATTAAGTGAAGGATGGGAACTTGTGAAGTTTAGTCCTGAATTAATATTGCTAATAGTGGATCTTCTTCCTGACTTGGTATGCCCCCAGAGTAGGTGTATTACACCGAACTGGGTCAACAACTGATTTGTGTTTTTACCTTCAATACTTTATAATTCTGTCTGTTATACAACAAGGTAAAACTGTAATGTTGTAACAGATGATGTCTCATAACATGTTAAGACATCATGCTGATATCTGTGCAGAAGAAACAGAACAGCAAAGACTGTTTGCTCTCTGCAGATCGTGTGCCACAGACGAACAGAACTAGAGGCACAATACAAGTTGACTTTGTGATTAAACTCACTTTTCCAAAATGGAAGTGTGAACTTTCTTCCCTAAATGGCATGATCACTTGGACAAAGGCTAAAGATTTTGGATCGTAGCTCAATTAGTTGTGTAAACATCTGATTATGGATATATTTTCAAGTATAGAGGCCCGCAAAGCAAGATTATGCAACATAGTTGTGAGATTGGATCATGTGTTCATCAAGAAAATGACTTGTAATTCAAGAATGGATGCCCAACTTTTTCTCTTCGATTCTCTTAGCTCAATCATGATCTCGTCAAGTTCCTGGACATTTTGGAAAGCTTGAAACATTTTCTACAACATGCATGTTGACCAATTTGGCTAAATAAAATTGGATCTAGGTGAAAATTGGTCAAAAAGTTAGGTAAAAAATCTGCCTAAACTAGTTGAAAATTTCACCAAGTGTTTTATGAAAAATGTCATGACTTCATGAGCCTATATCTTCAAATCTAAGCATTTTTTTGACATCAACCATATAATACAAAGTTGTATAGTTCATCAAGATCTACAACTTTCATGTTAAAGCTTTCCTTAAATCATCTTGCATCTTGGTGAAAAATTATCATGAAGTATTGAAATTATCAAGGTTAAAAAATACTTAGAAATTTTCTAAGTATTAAAAACTTTGACTTTTTGGAGAATTTCTTGACTTTATTGATTCATGATGATCAAGTTTGATATTTTTGAGTATCTTGATGAATCTCTATCTTTGAAATTCAATGTTGATCAAAAAAGTTAAAGTTTGACTTTTTGTGTATCAGTTGACTTTTCATCAGTTGATCCAAAATTCAACTATCAATCCATTGATCTTGAGAAATGATATGAGCCATGAAATTAAGTCAACATGTTGTGTTTGAATCATTAATATCATGCTTCAAACATTAGATCATGTATTAGGTCAAAAGTCAATGATCAGACATTCTCGGTCAAAACCCTTATTTTGACCATTTTACCCCTTTGATGATTTGAATGTTTTTCTTGAAGAATTGTGATCAAAACTTGATCAATTGATAAATATGACTTCAAAATTTTGATGTTGGCCAAAAATCATGAAGTTTGACTGTATATTGACCACAATTGGCTTTTTACCCAATACAGCTGATTTTCAGTCATCTGAGCAATTGATTGAGCAATTTTGAGATGCAAGACTTGAAACTTGACATGAGCATTCTTGGAAGTATATAATGAACCATGAAAGTCATTTGAGGCATCAAAATTTCAATAGTCTTTGAGAAAACCAAAACCCTAATTTGTGGGCTTAATGCTTAGGAGGTGAACTTATCTGATCAAACTCTTGAAACTTCTTTAGCATTTGAGATCTTTTGTGAGAAATGTCTTGAGAATAGAGAGGGTTAATTTTGGGGTACAACAGATACTCTATAATAAAATGACTACACTTTTATTTAACTTAGGTTTTAACCTCACATACTTTACTATGCTTTCCTCGTCTCATTTTATGCGGGTTTTTGTATGGTAGACATGTTCTTTTACCACCCTCTAACGGTATACACAGAGCAATAATGAGTTGTCTTGGGCAAACTCTAGAAAATAACAACCACTGGAGAAATATGAGACTATAAAGAGTGAAATTTACAAGATATGAGAGCAAAACATCCATACCTATTATTTCTAGGTTCACAAGAGCTTTATCATCATCTATATCTGACCAATGTCGAACCTTTGGTGCATCTTGATCTTTTAGGACACTGGATAAAAGAAGTTTCTTTATGATAACCTTATGTCCTAAGCTTCTCCCACTAGTTGAGCTATGGAGCCACGTCATAGAAAGAGAATGTCAGTAGCAGCTCTATCATTTTACTCATCAACATCCCTTCCTGCATCCTAGATGGTTTGAAGCCAATTGTCTACCCGTGTCATAAGTGAGCCCATAGAGATTCAACACCATAAGTGAGCCCATGATGGTGTCATTGATTATACATCTATGGGTACAAGTTGGTTGGTTAGAAAACTTTGGAGTGAAGGTATATCTAGGACATGTGGAGAGTGTTGCATATGTGGGGAATGAGATACAAGTGATGAATTTTTTTATACAAGGTGAATGGGGTGCATGCGGGGATTGTTTTCACATGTGGTATGGATGTATATTTGATTAGGGATTGAGCCAAAAACTCTCCTTAGCGAGGATAGTATATATGAATAATTTATTTATCTCAAAATAAATATTATATTTGAGTTATGCCTAATTCTTAAAATAAAAATGAATTGACTTGATTTTAATGGTAAAACAAAATGAAATTTAATAAATTAAAAAAATGTTAGTAAATAAATAAATATTAAATAAATATTTTAAAAGAAAAAATTATTTTAACAATTAGACAAAATAATATGACAACTTTTAAGATTAAAAAATTTCATATTAAATTCTTGATGATGTGTTGAGAAAACTCTCAACAATTACAATTTTAGATAGTATCAAAGAAATTCTAACATAAAATAAGTATATAAAAATATTAAAAATATTTGTTTATTGCTATACATTTTATAGAAAAATTAATAATTGTTGTTGCGGTAAAGTAGTAAGTAAAATTAAGTATTTTATATTTGTTTTATCGTCTCTACAAGAATTAGTGCGAGAAAAAGAATGTCATTCAACAGTCTCTGAGTTTCTGAGTTTGGTTTTGAATGGTTTAAATTAAAACATATGAACAAGAAAATAAATATATTCTTTGAAGAGGAGAGAACTCTTTCGGGTTTGATTTTTATTCACCCTATCAAATATTTAAACCTATTGCTCAATTGTACGTAATTTAAATCACTCGTCAATATCATCATGTATCACCCACAATAGAGGTTATGTCTAACGCAAAGTAGAGAGAACAATTGTGTTATCTCGTCAACGGTGTCTCGTGCAACTAAATAACACAAACACATTAAGAACTGATACCCACATGAATATATGGTCTAAATCTATCTCTAGAGTCTAGAACCTAATATATGTTCATCCTAAATCCAGATTCAAACCGTATATGTCTATAGCAACTCAAATCCAAGATAAAGAAAATAACCATCGATATTGATTTGTAAAATAAAGAGTATACAACACTATGGTAAACAAATATACATACAATTAAGATAAACTTATATACAAACTCAAACAAATAGAGAACACAAAGAGAAGAAGGAAGAAGAACCAAATATTTCTCGGTTTGTCAACTCTGATTAATGAGAAATCAGACTTCCAATCATTAAGATGCAAGATCCATTATTATTTTATAAGTTCTAACATCAAAAAATATTGTGATAGAGTTGTGAGCTAAAAATATCCAAAACCATAACCTAAAAATATGTTCTAAACCCCTAAACATAAGTTTCTGCCCAGACAAATTTTCTAGATGCTCTCAAAATTTTCCTGACGAATTTTAACTTTTCAACCCCAAAATACAACTAAAAAACAAGAAAATTTGTCCCGAGCTCGCCACCTTCTCGCCCGACGAGTTTGACAATAAATGAAAAAAAATAGTTTCTTCTTTTCACCATAACTCGAGAACCGTAATTCCGATTCATGCACGGTCAGAAGCCTTGGAAAACTTATTCAATGCTCTATATTACAATGAATAAATATTATTTATTATATACCTACAAAAATGAGATAAAAACAATCAAACTCAATGATATTTATATGATAATGCTATATATGCCCTATAACGTAAACTATACCAAATATACACTAAATTTGAGGTTTATTGACGAAAAACAAACAAATTTAGTCGATGAGTGATAATTATTCACACTTAAATTCACAATAATTTAGTACTCCTCAAACTCTCACCAACTTAGATTTGTTTGTCCTTAAACAAGAATCAATCAACCGAAAGAAACAAAAGCAATCACCAAGAATCATGATCAACAAGTTTAGAAAAACTAAAACAAATGTATGGTTCAAAAACAAAAGTACAAGCTAAGTAATGCTTACCACTATACTACAAAGATATCATGAAAATAAAACAAATCCTAAGTACAAATGATATGTCAAAAAATATAAGACAATACAAACTCAATCATGAATTGCACCTATCACACATCTTCAAATGATGAAGAAAAAATAAAGAATGAGGGAAATAACTCACACCCAACAATTATGAAAACATCTTGATCAACATAGGTATTCATCAAAGCAAACTCATATTGAAAGCATAAATCACAAATAACTTCAAGGGTTATAATGTGGCTTGGCTAACAAAGACGGGTCAATTTCTAAAGGTAATTGAAACAAAAAAAATGTCTAATTCTATGGGAGTTATCAATTCACAAAGGCTTAAACACAAAACTTCAATCAAATTTTTCTCCTTTTCTAATTGTTACACCAATTCACACGACTTATTAGCACAATTATTTGCATTTTTTTTCTTTTTCAAATCTTTTTCTTATTTCTTTTCTTTTCTTTTTCACATTTTTCTTTCTTTTTCCAACCAGTTTATTTTCCAACCTCTAGCAACCAACTTATAAGGAATCAACTGTTGTTTCCCCAACTTGAATACAACCACACATAGTGACATGAATGCTCCCAACTTTCTAAGGCAAGGAAAAATTCCAACCACAATATATGGTTGAGGGTCAAGTGCAAAGAAACAAAATTAGAATTCATGATGAACTACTTACTCATGCACAAGTTCATAGTTTAACACCAAGATGAATTCTAACGAAAAGGCTCAAAGGGATTACCAAATGCTCGCTCACTCACAAGGTGAATTACTTTTTCTTAGGTGATAATAATCAAAATTTTAAAAATTGCCTTGATCATTTTCATGCTTTCATGCAAGACAACTTAAATGCAAAATTAAACATAAGTCAAACGAGTTAAAACAAAATTGTTGGTCTTTTGTGCATATAGTAACAATGGAAAGCTTCCTCATAAAAATGCTTGGATCTAATGTGGTTCAATCATGAACAAGTACTGCAAGAGAATAAATGACATGCAAGTTGTACAAATTAAAAAGTTTCATAGTCATGCTATGTTATAGAAATAATTAAACATGTACCTTGCATGGTACCAACTTCAAAAACTATCATTGTTGCACCCCAAAATTTACACTCTTCATTTTAGTTACATGACTTATGCTTCATCATACATACTCATACATTCTCATGATAGGATTAGGGTATCTTGGTTCCCAAGTTCTTCTACAGGCTATAGAAGATGTTTGTTTAGTCAATTAGTGCAAAAGGGGATCTCACATCTTAAATATTTAAACTCTACCAAGATACAAGGGTTTCTTATAGTGCAAGACATCTCATTTGTCTCGTATGATCATTAGGAGTGGAGATTTGCAAAGTTTGGAGAAAAATTACATTTCTAATATTCATTTCTCAAGATTAGGGTTTGGACCAGTTGAAGAGTTTGAGGCTTGTAAGAGTCAAGTGTGTGAAGTATTACCTTCTCATCATAATATAATGCATCTTTGTTCAAAGAATCTCTCAATTTTTCCAGAAGAATGAGGGCTTTAAAGGTTGGTCAATATCTCCTAACCTAGAAGGGTAAAATTAAGGTTTTGATTTTAATCAGGAAATATCTGACTTTTTGGGAAATACTTTATTCCATGCCTCTCTATATGTTGATAAGCACCTATGATTGAAAGATTGGGTGTCAATTTTTAGTGAAAGAAGTTCAATTGATCAAAAGGGGGAAAATAGTCATTTTGACCAAAACTCAACCAAAGTCAAAGTTGACCAAGTGCACTTTTGGTCAACTATCAACTCAAGTATCCTATTTTAATATTTCATAATAATTTGTGTCACAAAATCAAGAGAAGAGGTCAAAATGGAGATAACTTGTTCAAGAAGTTGTTTGGACATTTAGAAAATGTTCAAAGTCTTTAAGTCTCCATAGTACTGAACTTTGGACATCCATAACTTTCTCATTTTTTATCCAATGAAGGAAAACTCCACATGCTTGGAAAGCTTGGGGGAAAACGTACAAGTTTGTTAATGTGTGCTCAAGCCACAAAAATGAAGCATTTGTGAGTTATTGTGCTTAGGAGTTTAGGGAAAACACATGGCAAGTTACAAGTCATGCCTACACGCTCAGGCTAACATTTTCACAAACACATGGCATGCCCCTATTCATGATGCTCTATCTATTAATATAAGTGATGATTGAGTTTAGAATTCAAAAAGAAGTTGTAAAGGGACATGTAAGCTTCATGTGGATCTTTGAATGAATTTATTTGAGCAAATAATAAACAAGATATGATCACAAGAAAAAGAGTTCACAAAATTGATTTTCTTGCCCAGCATGCAAGCCATGTCACGCGCACGCTTAGGCTGACAGTTTCCCCTTTTCCTTAATTTCACACCAAATTTTCTTGATGATCAAAGCACATTTTTCAAAAGTTAAAAGCTCTATAATGATCTATATTGAAAGAGCTTTTCAAAGGCCCCTTAAGCAAAGAAATCGCATGAGTCAATTGGGAGGTTTTTTTAAGTCGAAACTGAGTTGACCATGAGCAATATATGCAGCATATCAGATTTTGTTTTTTGCACATGCTTTTGCGTTATATGATGTGCACGCCTCACATTCTCATTCCTCTTCTTATAAGTTCTCAAAACGACTGCAAGCTTGAACACTTGTGGCATAAAATGCAACAAAACGACTCTAATGTTGCAAAAGACTTACATACCCTTGTAGAAACTTCTTCAAAACACTTCATTTCTCTATATAAGCTCTCATCCATTCTCATTTCAAAAGAGCTTGCTGAACACTCACAAAATCTCTGGAAATTCTGCTCGAGGCTCAACTTTTCTATTGAAACAAAATTTTCTCCTTTGCATTGTATCTCAAGTTCTTTGCTCGAAGCTCCAATTTGTGTACTGCTACAATACATTTGAAGTGAAAGAGCAAGGTTCATTAGATTTTTTACAAGTTCAAAGGCCTAGAGTGAATTTATTTTTCACTCAGTTGAGGAAAGTTGTTCTTGAACTTGGATCTGAATTTATGCTTACATTTTAAGATGTAGATCTTGTATGATAGTGTAGCTGGCCAGATCTTAAATCTGATGAGTGTTCATGTGAAAATTGAAGCTTAAAATCTTGCTCTGCAAGTTGTGTGCAAATTGCTTGTTGCAATGACTTCGTGTTTAATACCCATTTTGTTCTTGCAACAATTGAAGAATCTAATAGCATATTCACATTCCTTGCAATTTCCTGATGAAATTTGATGTTTGGATCATGAGATTTGGTGGAGAAACAAGAGAGATCGATGGATCTGAAATAGTTTGATTGATTTCTGTTTTACATGTTCATAACATGTTGATTTCAGTAATTTTTTAGCGTGCTTTTCTCCCTTATTAACGAATCATTTTTGAAAATATTTGATCCTACATTAATCTACTCAATGAGATCTTTAAGTTAATCAAAATTTTGAGTGTTTTCATCAAGAAATGAAGGAGAAATCGTGATCTGAATCCAACATGTAAAAGTGAACAAAACGTCTTAGGGCATGGTTCAAGCTCAGGGACGATTATGTGGCGCACATACATTGAACATGATTTGAATTTCTTTTACAGTGTTTTTGGGCTTTAATAGGTGTAGTAGGCTTTGGCATTTTTGAATTTTTAATACATTTTTAATTCTTTTCTTAATTTTGTTTTAATATTTTCCCTTACCCAAAAAATTATCAAAAAAATATATCAGGCCTTTTTTTTACTATATTTTTATATTCTGAATTTTATTTATTTTTTATCATTTTTTTATTATTAAATAATTCAATTAATTCAATTAGGGTTTTCTTTTTAATTAAGGTTTTAGAATTTTATTTTTCCAATTTCACTAAGACTAAAAATCACCAAAAAATATCCTATGCTCCATTTTGAATCTACTTCATAAAAATATTTTTTGTTTGATTTTACAAAAATTCGTGATAAGAAATAAAATCAATCTTTGATAATATCATTTTCTTTACTTTTTTTTGTCATATTGTGCAAATAATTTTCTTTTGATATCTTCCTTCAATAATAAAATTCCATAAAATAGATTTATTGACTCTTAGGTATTAAACTAATTTTCTATAATTTTTAATTGAATTTACACTTCAATTTTAATTTTTTTCTTCTAATTTTTAGAAACTAACATTGGTTTTTGACCTTTCTTCTTGTTAGGCCTTAAGAAACATTTTAAAACCTAGCTTCCTCTACTTGTAAGAATCAGGAAAATGTGTTTAAATTTCTTGGATGACTTAAGACCATAAAAATATTTTTTGTTCAATTCTAACTTTGGATTTTACATTTTTCACAAATATTTTGCTAAAGCTCTCTAATTTGACCCTTTTATTAACTAGTCTTGTTAATTCTCAATCATTTCTAACTCCTCAATTTAAGCCAAGGAATTTAAATCATGTTTCTGACTTTTACAAGTATTTAGAATGTTAGGTTTTAATTGACTCAATTTTACAAATTTTTCTTCTATTTTTAACCTACTTTTGATTAAAGAACATATTAGGCTTTTGCTTTGACCAAAGTGTTGGTGTTTGCAAGTTTGTGTGCATAGTTTAGATTTAGTTTTGTTAGCCTAGTATGTAATACTGAATTGGTATTATTATGGTTTATTCACTTCTTTCTCTCACACCCCTAACATCTTTCTTCCATTTCAAACCTTGATTACTTCTTATTCACCTCTCTTGGTGTGCTTAAGATTTCCATCCCCCTTTTTTTTGTTTGATAGTGTCGAATGTTGATAATTGGGTCATCCCTTTCCCCTTATATATTAGACCCAGATATTCTATGCTCCCCATAAGTTTTTAATTCTCTCTTTTCCAAGTGTGAATTTAATAGACCTTAGGCTTATACCCATGTATGTTAACATTAGGTAGAGGTGTCCCTCTTTTATCCTCAACTATAGGACCAATATTGCATGACAATTATAGGGATATTTTTCTAGTCTCCCCTTAGAATTTTCTTTTTCCCTTTTGCATTTTCATTAAAACAAAAACTTCTTTTCTGGAAAACAACAAAAATACTTAAAAATTGCCGATGAGAATCATACTTTTGTTGAGCATAGGAAGTGATAAGCAGGTTTCTTCTCGATCTTATTGTCCTTCCATTCTAAACCATGGTGTGGTTCAATTCTCAAAGACTCATTTCATGAATAAGTGTGGAAGTGGATAATATCTCTCTCTTGAGATCAACTAGTTGTTATCTACAACAAAAACACCAACCAACACAAACTCTTTTTGCCTTCGGGCTTTTCTTTCAAAACTTTTTTAGAAGAACATGTTAATTCACTTTTGTGCTGACGCCTAAGTCTCCAAAGGTCGAGTTTCGGCCAAAGGTGAAATTAATGTTGTTCATTAAGAAACTCAAAACAAACGAAAACTTTTGAAGCCGAACTACGGTTGCTCTGATTCCTTAAAAGGGATACGTAGACATTGGGGTAGGGCCCGAACGAGCACAACTTTTATTTTCCCTACATTATTTTCTATTTTGTTTTGCATGCATTCCCTCTTTGCATTTTATTTTATCTATTAATCTTAGATTTTAAATACACCCTTTGATTAGAACAACATGATTAGATACACTAGAGTACTACGGGCGTGTGGCGTGCTAATACATTCCTCTCGCGTAACAGACTTCCTTACCCAATCTCCATGGTCGCAAGACCGTGATTTCCCTCCTTCATGTTTTCTTGATGTTTACCTTTCCCTTCGCGTGGGATAAAAGCCATTTGATGGTGACTTCATTGAATTTTATCTTTGATGATTTCAGTCGGTTGTTTCAACTAGCGACTTCACTGGGGACAGATTGACCTATTGTTGGTCCATCCTTAGAAAGTCAGTCCTAGCTTGTGTTTGTTTTCTTTTCTTGTGTGTTTATGTGTCTATTTGCTTATATGCTTTGATTATATGCTTTCATGCATTGCATTTTATTGTTTTCTATACTCTGGATACTGGTGTTGTGTTGTTTTTCTATGGGGTTGGGATGATACTTCTTGAGGTAAAAGGCCCAGTACCCAGGCCAGAGTTATAAACTTATAGGAAACCTAGGAATAGAGTGGTGTCATGACGGCTATAGTACGTGGTCTGATTAGTGCAGTCATGTCATATACCATGCTCAGATGAGGTTCAAATGAAGGTATCTTCATCATGCACGTCTGTGTTGCGATGATTTTACTTTCAAGCGGACCCATAATTTCTGAGTTACCCTTGCCTTACCCTAACCTAGTCTTCACCCGTAAATGGGAGGGATGATTTCTTACAGGTACAGTTGGTGACTCTAATTATGTCAGTAATACTGGTTCTTAAGGTGACTTTGGTTCAGTTGGTGACTTTGATTATGTTGGTGACTTTTCTGTTGGTAACTTTGGTTGGTGACTATTATTGGTGACTGTCTCGAACCTTTAAACCTATGACTCTATACAGCAGAATAACAGGGCCCAGTATATTGGAAACCCTGGTCCTATCATGTTACATCATAACATATTTACTTTTCAAAAAAATATATGTTGTACAAAAAATGATTAACCTGCATATGCATTGTCATTTCCAGGATTTTCCAGAGTTTTATTTTCCTTTAAGAATGGAAAACAACACTGATATCATCATGAAGACCAAGAGGGATAACTTCATCTACCAGTTTCGTCCAAGTGTTTGGCCCTTTCTTGAAAAGCTCAGAGATCTCATGAATTGTCAACAAATGGGTGTTTTTGGTGAAATATATGGGAATATCTTATCTTTGTTGGATGCTCGGGTTGATGATAAGGTTATTCAGACTTTGCTACAGTTTTATGATCCGAAGTTGTGTTGTTTCACATTTTAGGACTATCAGTTAGCACCCACTCTTGAGGAGTATTCTCATCTTCTCCATATCAAAGTTACTAATCACATTCCATTTATCCAGGTCCCTGTTGAGCCTGACTATGAGGCTATTGCTAAGGTTCTTTATTTGAGCCTTAGGGATGTAAAAGGAAAGTGGAGACATAATAAATTCACTTGTGGTCTTCCAGTAGATTTCATGGCAGGAAATTTTAAAGAAATGGCAGCAAGGGAGATTGGGATGCTTATTATGCATTATTGGTTGCTACCATTTATGGGGTTGTTCTCTTCCCCGAGATTAAAGAGATAGTTGACTTGGCTGCTTTATGCATATTCATAAATAAAAATTGGATACCTACCTTGTTAGTTGACACTTACCATGCCATTCACTCTAGGTATGGGAAAAAGGGAGTAGTGGTATGTTGTGTGCCAATGCTTTACAAATGGTTCATGGCACAATTGCCTACAAAGGAACCATTCAAAGAAGATCCTTGTTCTTAGGCATCCAAAGTGATGACGCTCACCTCTTTTGATATTCAGTGGTACAAACTTAAGGTTTATGGTGTTGAGGTAATCTGTAACTGTGCAAGTTTCTCTAATTTTCCACTCATAGGAACAAAAGGGATCATCAATTACAATCCAGTACTCTCCCTTCGCCAGTTATGCTATGCTATGAGGGATCCACCCACAGCTAAAGAAGTTCAACATATGTATTGCAAAAATGGGGAAGACCTTGAATTGTTGAAAAAACAGAAATTGCTTGGGCCCACATTGGTAGGAAAGAAAAAAAGTTCTTTGGATTAAAGGAGGTTGTGATACGGTGGGAGAACTGACTTGGGTTTTGCGTTTGTTTTTGCAAATGTTTCGGTTGAGCAAGAGTCGCCACCGACTTTTTATTTTATCCTAAGGAAAGGTTAAAAAGCACAGCAAAAACCTTTGAGATGTTTTCTTGGGTTTGGGGAGTAGATTATAGAAAGGGAATGTATTAGCACCCTTTCTATCCATGGTTATCCATGGGCTCTTAATTACTTGCTTAGATCACTTGCCTTGTGTTTTCAATTGTTTGAAATGGTGCTTTGTGTGTGTGGATTTGAAAATGTTTTGAAAAGAGGCCATTTGTTGTGGCAACCTTTGTAATGATCCATGTTTGAATGTATACAAAGGTGTACTTATCTTTTGAAAAGTTTTCAATGTTTTTGAAAGTTGTTTTGAAAGTGTTTGTGGAGTGTGATTTTGAAAAGTAGGCAAGTGTGTTTTGCAAGTTGATTCAAGTAACTAAGAGTTGTCTACCCCTAAATTACTTAAAAGTTTTTTTCTATTTTCTAACCCTTTTAACAATTTTGTTCCACCATTGTATTTGGTGGACAATCTTGTGTTAGGATGTTAACGGGACGGGCGCGGGTCATCGTTTAGACCATAATTGCAATGGTGTCAAGTATCTTTGGCAATTTTTCCTTTAAGGGACTTGATCATTTTTAGGCAACTTTCGAAAGCGTCATCGAGGGACTATGATCATTTGAATTGTTTTGTTTTGTTTTTCCAAAGAAACTCAACATGCAACATGGCCCATTATTGAAGGCAACAAGTGGAGTAACCCTAGGGGTGCAAGTGTGATTGGTGTTGTCCATTTTCATACTTTTTTGCCTTTTGTTTAGTCAAGCTACTTATTTGGTTGATTTTTGCATACAAAACCCTAAGTCTATCATGGCATATTTAGAAAGCTTTTAAATGCGAAAAATAAAATCCTAAATTATTATAACATAATTATGGGATGGGGGTACAAATGTTCAAATGGGGGATATTTAGCAAGAAATTAAAACCTAAACTATTACATCCAAATTGAATATACAAGCTAATTTAATTGTACAATAATTAAATAAAATAAAATAAATATGCAAGATGCAAAAAAAATGATTTTTATATGTATGTAAAAGTATTTTTCATGTGAATATAAAAAAAAAATAAAAAGGATTAATTTTTGGATATTTTTCATGTTTTAGGGCAAAAACCCTAATTTTGCTAAATAAAAGTATTTATTCTATATTATATACAAAATTTATTAATTATATACAAAAAATAAATAAAAAGTAAGTATATTGCAAAAAGTATTTTTGAGGTCAAATATTAATAAAAATAAAAATGTATTATTTTTATGTTTTTATCCTAAATAATCTAATAATTATATAAGTATTTAAATTATATATTAAATATATTAAATATGTACAAAAAATAAGAATATTTATTATTTTAAAAAAAAAGTATATTTTTTAGAAAATGTTTTCAAAAGATAAAATAAAATAAAATCAGAAAATAAAAATGTATTTGTATTATTTTAAATATTTTAAGTAAAAAGTAAATACCTATTTATTTACATATAAATAAATGAAACAAAATAAATACCAAATAAAAATGCAAAAAATGTGAGAAAAATATTTTTCATGTTTTTTCATGTTTGGATAAAAATATAAAATCAAAATCAAAAGGAAAAAACCAAAAATGACAAATAAATCATGCAATGGGCCAGGGGGGTGTATGTGTAAAAAGATTGTGTAAACAGAAAAAAGGACCAGGCCCAGCCCAAAGGTGGTTGTCTTCAACCTCCAGCACCTTCAAACACAAAAAAAGCACGCGTTTTCCATTGTCCCTGCTATCTCTTGATCCTTTGACTTTTAACAAAAACTTATAACATCAAAAATGTAGGGCATCAAACCACGAATCCATACATATAAAGAACTTGATCTAACTCTCAGAAATGAGAGAGAATTTCTTCTCCCCCAATTCCTGACCTAACTTTTTCCTAATGTTCAGGTTCAAAATACTCTTAGCACACACAATATAAATGAAAAGTAACTATATGGATGTCTTCAGGGCTATGATTAGAACATGCTTTCTTCACAAACTTAAGCCTAATTATGCCTGGATAGAGAGATAGAAGTTCAAAAACTTACCTGTTCAGCTTGAATCGTGTATGACAATGAAGGTACTTTCAATGCAATGTGAGGACTTGTATAGCTTGCTTGAGGTCCAGGGATGCTTCTCCAACCTCTAGCTTGCTTTGGAACTAACTGAAACGAGCTATGCAAGTTAACCTGCACAACTGAAAAAATGAAAATGGTGAACTTGGTCAGAGGTGTTACAGTTTGTAGCTAGGGCTTGGGATAGTTTCAATGGATGGTAGAGAGTGTGTATGAACAAGCTTTGGCCAAAACGCACGAGCAAACTGAGTTGTGCAACTCAATCTGCAGGGATGCCCTGTTTTGTGCAGCAAAGTAGTGTTTTTGTGTTTGGGGAGGTATTGAAGATGGTTGGCTCGTGTTTCAGGTCAGGTTTGATGTTTGGAATGTGCTCAATAAGTTTGCTTAGGTTTGTGATTACAGGAATGAGAGTTGTTGTTCAAAATTCCAAGTTTCTTCTATCTTAAGTCAAAAATGCCAAGTTAGGTTGTAGGTTACCACAGGCCCCTCAAGTATGCTACAAATGTTAGTCTTGATCAGTGGGATATGTCCATGCCTTTGTGCCTCAGAGATTTGCTTTGTACTTCTTGGATTTGTGTTTGACATAAAGTCATGCTTTACAAGAATGGATAACATGCTTTTTCCAAATATGGCTTGATTTTGTGTGTATTGTCCAAATGAGCAAAATAATGCTAGAACATAATGGATTGGCATTTAATTATTGAGTGTGGATGAGATAAAAGTCTTGTAATCTAGTTGTGCAAGATGAGTTCAAAAATGCCTAAGTTATGAACATAAAAATGGCCATGAACAAAGTGACTTTTTCCCATATTGACAAATTCGATTCTCCCTAACCACAAGGGTGTTTGAGAAGTTCTTGGACAATTTGGAAAGCTTGGAATGTGTACTACAATCCATCTTTGTAATGAAAGTTTAAATTCCAAGTGGAAGCATGTGAAAAATGGCCATGAAGTTGGGCAAAAATCCTGCCTAAAATAGGTCAAAAAATTTCTAAGTTAAGAATGTTTTGCACCCTTATTCCAAAACTCATAACTTGAGCTACAAGCTTATTTTGAGGAAACTTTGTGAATTAAAGTTATAGATTTTGCAATGGACTATAACTTTCATGTTTTGAGTTTTGTTTGAATCCAAATGTATCTTGATGAAAAAATGGGACAAAGTTAGGAAAAAATTAGGAATTTTCATAACTTAGAAAATTTCTAAGTTATGAAATTTCTTCATTTCAAACCCTAATTTGTGACTTTTTTTTCTTGATGAACAAGTTTCATAATTTGACATGTCTTGATGAAAAATGAATCTTGACACTTGATTTTGACCAAAAAGTCAAAGTTTGACTTTTCAGTATACAGTCAAAAATTGATCAGTTGACTGGAAAATTCATCTGTCAATCTTGTGCATTTGGGACCTTTTGAACTTGTTGAACATGTCAAGACAATGCCATTGAGTCCTTGAGTCTATATGTGAGCTTGGTTTGCCATTGGCTGGGTCAAACAGTCAAAAATTTCCTTTGTGCAGTCAAAACCCTAAAAATGACCATTTTGCCCTTTTGGTGATCTGATCAAATTTCTTGTGGATTTGTGATCCAAACTTGATCAAATGGTCCATATGAGTTCATAATGTTGATGTGGGTCAAAAAATCATGAGGTTTGACTGTCAATTGGCCACAGTTGACTTTTTCCTCAATACAACTGATTTCTAGGTCAACTGTTCAATTGACTGGGCAAAGATTGGCATCAAGGCTTGAAACTTGGTATGGATAAACTTGTGAGTCCAACATGAAGCATGAAAGTCATCTTGGGCATTTTAGTTCAAAACATCTTTGTACAAACACAAACCCTAATTTGGGTCAACAATGCAAGGAGGAGTCTTGAGCAGAGCAACCCTAATTTGATCTTGAGCTCCAAGGGTCTTGTGGTGAGAAAATGTTGATGAAATGGGAGGGCAAATTTTGGGGTACAACAGTTTCCCCTGTTTAATATTCTTAGACCTGAGGATGTAGATTGGCTTGCGTGCCTTTCGTGATCCGAGGGTGGAAGATGATTGAACACTAGAGTGCCCAGAAATTTGCACTCGCATAGTAGAGTATCAGCAATGTGATGGCGGGAATGGGATTATAGATGCCATTTGGAGAGATGGTGGATAGGAGGATGGGCTTATAGATGCCATCTGGAGACGTGACAGAACCTTGTCGGGAATAGGCTTATAGATGCCATTTGGAAGTGTTGATCGCGTAAGAGATTCCTTAGCGAGAACTTGCGTACTTTGAGAAAAGAAGATGGTTTCCTGGCCTGTTACAGGTGTTGATCTTCAAACTCTTCATGCAGATATTCCCTGGCTAGGTACAGGTATCAAATCTACAATCAAACGCTCACAGATATGCCCTGGCTAGATACAGGAATCAAATCTGGAATTGGTCGTCTACAGATATGCCCTGGCTGGATACAGGTGTCGGATCTGGAATTTGTCGTCTTCAGATATGCCCTAGCTGGATACAGGCGTCGAATCCGGAATTTGTCGTCTTCAGATATGCCCTGGCTGGATACAGGTGTCGAATCCGGAATTTGTCGTCTACAGATATGCCCTGGCTGGATACAGGTGTCGAATCTGGAATTTGTCGTCTACAGATATGCCCTGGATGGATACAGGTATCGAATCTGGAATCAGCAAAAGGTTGGTAGAGGTAGCTTTCCTGGCTGGATACAGGTGTAAACCTCTGACCTGAAGATGAAAGATGATTTCCTGGCCTGTTACAGGGGTTGATCTTCAAACTCTTCATGCAGATATGCCCTGGCTGGATACAGGTATCGAATCTACAATCAATCACTCACAGATATGCCCTGGCTAGATACAGGTATCAAATCTGGAATTGCGATAGTAATCATCTTTGGATCGTCCTTTTTCCTGAAAAGTCAAGACATTAGTTATATGCAATGTCATGATGTATGAGATGCATGATGTCATGATGCTCAAAATGAGATAGTGTTGTATGCACTTTATCATGTATGTAAGCAAGATGTATGAAATGTGAAATGTCTATGAATGTATTTTCGTCTAGGAAAATAAATCCTTGACGACTGCCGGGAGTTTGTGGAATCCTGGGCTGATGTTGAAGAGTGGAGTTCTTTGCTTCCGCCGGGGATGATGGTTGCAAGAATAAACCAGTAGGAGAAAATGACTTCGTTGGGGAATAAAATTGTTGGAGAGATTACTCTGCGGGGAATTACTCTGTGGAAGAGATACTTCGCTGAGGTTTTGATGAGAGCTCCGCTGGGGATTCCACTGGTAAGTTATGTTGGGGAGTTTGATGAACTCCGCTGGGGATAAGAAGAATTTTACCGAGGAAGATCTTTCTGTGGTAATTAGCTGAGGATAACTCAGTTATAAGCTCTGGTGGGAAATAACCTCTGAATAAAGTCGGGGAGAGACGTATGTACTCTTGCAGGGGATAAGCTTCCAGAATCTACTAGGGATATGGATTCCACTCTCTTGGGGAAACTTTGGACTGTACAGGGGAATGGTTCCACTGGGGTGTCTGTATTCCGCCGGGGAACAATCTTATATTAAGACTGTCGGGGATGCTTGCTGAGGAATGTCTATACTCCGCTGGGGAACGTTGAGATTTTCTGGGGATACCCAATTTCCTTAAGGCTGACAGTAGACTAACTCTGCTTGGGGAGAGTATCGCGGACTTGCTGGAGATACTGTGCCTTTTTAGGGCTGATGGGAGACCAACTCTGCCTGGGGGGAGTATTGCTGAATCTTGTCTTACTCTGTGGGGAGTTGAAGGTATATTGGTCACGTTCCTCAGCCGAACCTACCTTGGTACCTTGGTGGACAAAGCAACTGGATCTCTTAGACAATTCTTTATTGCCCCTGTTTCTTATGTCATCTGTAATTAGTCCTTTGTTTCGCATGCAAATATTTATGATTAGCAATTAGTGTCAAATGCATATATCAAAAATGAACATTGGACGTTCTTTGCAAAACAAAAACAGAAAAAGGAAAAACGATGGGCAATTTGTCTGAAAAATTTGAACTTGTATTGATTTTGAAATTTGCCTGTAAATAGGAGCTTTATGTACAGGAGGCTGACGTCCTAGTAAGAGAACGTCACGGAGCAACATAGAGTTTATACAATTTTGAAAAGGAAACAAAACAGCTATGTGAAAAAAATAATCCCACTGGGTTCCAACTCTGCTATCGCCTTTATGTCTTCAAGCGTCTCATCACTCTGCTGCTTAGTTGAAGATGAAGCTGATTGATTGGCGTCATCTGATCCCGATAGTTGATGCCGAATTTTGGATGCAAGGTGATCCAATGAGACATAGTATTACGCTTTATCCCTAACTTTTGCCTGGACCGCCCTTTCGGGTTTTCAGTCCACCGGGATACCCATTTTTGCCCAAGCCGCCTTTTCAGGTTTTCGACTTGCCGGGTGTACAGATTTTTCATTTCATCCCTTATTTTTTCCCGAACCCATTTGGTCCGCCGGGAAGCCCTTATTTTTGCCTAGGTGTGTCAACCTAGCGGGTCTTTAATTCATGCGTAGTATCTTTTTACTATGTCTGCATTGGCGGGGTGAGGAAGGTCGTCACTATCCATGGTGGTTAGAATCATAGCTCCTCCTGAGAAGATATGTTTAACCATAAATGGCCCTTCGTATGTAGGGGTCCATTTGCCCCTGGGATCACTTTGAGGAAGAATGATGCGCTTGATTACCAGGTCTCCGACTTGATACTCTTGTCGTCTGACCTTCTTGTTAAATGCCCTGATCATCCGTTTTTGGCACGTCTGACCATGACAAATAGCAGTGAGTCTCTTTTCGTCAATTAGGTTTAGTTGATCAAGCCGAGTCTGGATCCAGTCATCTTCGCTCAAACCTGCATCCTTCATTATCCGGAGAGAGGGTATCTGGACTTCAATAGGCAAGACTGCCTCTATGCCATAGACCAAGGAAAAGGGAGTTGCCCCTGTTGACGTCCGTGCTGAGGTACGGTACCCATGAAGAGCAAACGGTAACATTTTGTGCCAATCTTTATAGGTCACTGTCATCTTCTGCACAATCTTCTTGATGTTCTTATTCGCTGCTTCTACAGCTCCATTCATCTTCGGCCGGTAGGGAGAAGAGTTGTGGTGCTGTATCATGAATTGCTCGCAGAGCTCAGTGATCATCTTGTTGTTAAGATTGGTACCATTGTCCGTAATGATCCTCTCAGGTACACCGTATCGAAAAATCAGGTTGTGCCGAATAAACCGTGCCACGACATTCTTGGTTACTATAGCATAGGAAGCTGCTTCAACCCATTTTGTAAAGTAATCAATTGCTACCAGGATGAAGCGGTGCCCGTTAGATGTTGTAGGTCGGATCTCGCCGATCATATCAATTCCCCACATTGCAAAAGGCCAAGGTGTTGTCAAGACGTTCAGAGGAACCGGAGGAATGTGCACCTTATCAGCATAGATCTGGCATTTATGACAAGTTCGCGAATGCTGATAACAGTCGGCTTCCATTGTGGACCAGAAATATCCTGCCCGAAGGATTTTCTTTGCCATAGTATGTCCACTGGAATGTGTTCCGAAGGTACCTTCATGTAGCTCTGCCATGATCCTTTCTGCTTCAGTCTTATCCACACAACGCAGTAAGGTTGAATCATGGTTTCGCTTGTAGATAATGCCGTTGCTGAGGAAGAACTTTGCCGCAAACCTTCTCAGGAACTTCTTGTCATTAACAGATGCGCCTTCGGGGTATTCTTGAGCTTCCAAGTACCTCTTCACTTCATGATACCAAGGTTTTTCAGTTACCTCTTCAGTCTCAAGATCACAGCAATGTGCGGGTTCATCCAACTTCCAGATAATGATCCGGGGAGCCTCGTTATCCCATTTGACTTTGAACATAGAAGACATTGTAGCCAACACGTCCGCTAACTGATTCTCCTCTCTTGGGAAGTGTTCAAAGGTTATCTCCTCGAAGTGTGGAAGCAATGTCAGCACATACTCCTTGTAAGGAATAAGATTTGGGTGTTTCGTATCCCACTCGCCTTTGATCTGATTGATCACGAGGGCGGAATCTCCGAAGACACTCAGAAACTTGATCCTTAAGTCAATTGCAGCTTGAAGACCCATGATACATGCTTCATACTCTGCCATGTTGTTGGTGCAGTTGAAACATAGCCGGGAGGTAACTGGAGTATGAGTGCCTTTTAGGGATATGATCACAGCGCCGATACCATTACCCAAAGCGTTCGAGGCTCCGTCAAAGTGCATAGAACATCGGGATCCTTCCTCAGGTCCTTCATCCGGTCCAGGTACTTCACAATCAGTCACTACCATGATATCCTCGTCTGGAAATTCAAAATTCATCGACTGGTAATCATCCACTGCCTAGTGCGCCAAATGGTCTGCCAATACACTTCCCTTGATTGCTTTTTGAGTCGTGTACTGAATGTCATATTCCGTCAAGATCATTTGCCATCTTGCTATTCTTCCAGACAGAGCAGGCTTTTCGAATATGTACTTGATTGGATCCATTTTTGAAATCAACAAAGTAGTGTGAGTCAACATATATTGTCTCAGCCGGCGAGCAGCCCATACCAAAGCGCAGCAAGTTTTCTCGAGCAGTGAGTACCGGGTCTCACAGTCGGTAAACTTTTTGCTAAGGTAATAAATGGCGTGTTCTTTTCGGCCAGACTCGTCATGCTGCCCCAGCACACACCCCATTGAGTTGTCAAGTACTGTCAAGTATAATATTAGAGGTCTCCCTTCAACCGGTGGCATAAAAATGGGTGGTTCTTGGAGATACTCTTTGATCTTTTCGAAAGCGGCCTGACATTCACCGTTCCAACGTACTACTTGATCTTTCTTCAGCAGCTTGAAGATTGGTTCACAGGTAGCGGTTAGATGCGAGATGAATCGGGCAATGTAGTTCCACCGTCCTAGAAAGCCTCTGACTTCTTTCTCTGTCTTGGGAGTTGGCATCTCTTGTATGGCTTTCACTTTGGCAGGGTCCACTTGAATGCCTTTGTCGCTTACGACGAAGCCTAGCAATTTTCCAGATCTCACCCCAAAGGTGCACTTGTTTGGGTTCAACCTCAGCTTGTACAACTTCAGACGGTCAAACAGCTTTCGTAGATGGTCAAGGTGTTCCTCCTCAATTTGGGACCTTGCAATCATATCGTCGACATATATCTCTATCTCATGATGGATCATGTCATGAAATAAAGAAACCATGGCACGTTGGTAGGTTGCCCCAGCATTTTTCAACCAAAAAGGCATGACCTTGTAGCAAAAGGTGCCCCACTGAGTAACAAAAGTGGTCTTCTCCATGTCTTCAGGAGCCATCTTGATCTGATTTTAACCGGAGAAGCCGTCCATGAAGGAGAAAACTTTATGCTGAGCAGTGTTGTCAACCAGAACGTCGATATGATGCAGAGGGAAATCATCCTTAGGGCTCGCCCTGTTCAAATCCCTGTAATCAACAAACATTCGGACCTTACCATCTTTCTTCGGCACTGGAACAACGTTGGCAACCCACTGAGGGTAAGAAGTCACTGCTAGAAACCCGGCATCAAATTGTTTCATAACCTCAGCTTTGATTTTCTCGGACATCTCTGGACGCATACGGCGGACCTTCTGTTTTACCGGAGGGCAATCTTCCTTGGTAGGCAGGTGATGAACCACAATGTCGGTATCCAACCCAGGCATGTCTTCGTAAGACCGGGCAAAGATTTCCACATAATCATGCAGCATCTGAATCAACCGTTGTTTCACACTGAGCTCTAGATTGGCACCAATCTTGACTTCCTTTCTGTCTGTCTCAGTACCCAGATTCACCGTTTCCACTGGCTCTTCATGTGGCTGAATGACCCTCTCTTCCTGGAGTAACAGTCTTGCAAGTTCACCAGGCACTTCGCAATCATCTTCACCTTCGTCTTCAGCTAAGTTGATCGGATTTTCGAAGTCATAACTGCAGTAGCAGAGTCGTTACCAGTGAGATCCAGAGTGGATTGGAACCTGTATGGGTGAGTGTGTGTAAATATAGATGTTTTGCAATATATAATAAAGAAAGAAAAGGAGCGCAAGATTTTGAAATGCAACAAACGTCCAATGTTTTGATTAATGATATATGAAAATGACATAAAAAAGCCCTCACAAATGAAGCCACGGTGCCCCGGGTAAGACACGGAGCCATAAAAGTTTCAACATATTGTTTGTTACAAATTCAAAACAAAAGAGTTCATTACTGAGTGACAAAAGTAATAGGTGTGAAGTCTTTGGCAGTCCAGTTGCTTGGTCCACCGTCGATTGTTGGGTAGATCCAGCTGTCGAATTCAGATTCCTCCACGTCGTCTTCAATAGCATTCACTCCCGGGTTGGTGATGAACACATGAGGTCTTCCAATCCTTGCCTTACAAACAGCCTTCTGAGCCTCTGCAGTGAAACCCAAACCAAACTTGTTAGTCTTCGGAGTAAAGTCAGGAAGTCGGCCCCAGTTTGCGCACTCACCCTTCTCAATCACAGCCCGGGTATCCTTTAAGGAAGCCATCTTCAAAGGAGGGTCTTCAATCATAGTTTCAGATGATGCCAGTGTCTGAGGAACTTCTTCAAAGTGCTGGAATGGAGTCTCAATGAATTCCCCATCCATCTCTATGTACCAGAACGAGTTAAGGTGGCTGACCATATACTCTTCCTCCCTCTGAACTGTCACAATCTTCCCCCTGACCGGGTACTTCAGCTTCTGATGTAGTGTGGAGGTCACAGCTCCAGCCTTGTGGATCCATGGACGACCCAGCAAACAAGAATAGGATGGTCGGATGTCCATCACATAGAAAGTAGAATCAAAAACTTGAGAACCAACCCTGATTGGAATGTCAACTTCCCCATGTACCATCCTTTTCGAACCGTCAAAGGCCCGGACAACAATGTTACTAGGCTTGAGCTCCAAACCCTCACAATCCAACCTGTCTAGGGCCTTCTTGGGTAATACGTTCAATGAAGAACCGGTGTCTACCAACACATGGGAAAGAGTAGTGCCCTACATTCAATGGAGACATGCAGGGCGTCATTGTGGTTCTTTCCTTTGGTAGTCAGATCAGCGTCAAAGAAGCCCAACCCATTATCGGCAGTCAAGTTGGCCACACAATCGGTAAATTGATCAGCAGACGTTTCTTGTGGCATATGGGCCCTTTTCAGGAAGGAGATCAGAGCCTTTACGTGGGCCTCTGAACACAACAACAGTGATAGCATAGAAATTTTTGATGGGGTGTGCCCCAGCTGCTCAACTACGTTGAAATCACTCTTCTTGATAATCTAGAGAATCTCTTCCATCTCTTGCTGGGAAGCTTCAACAGTGGTTGTCTTTGGTGCCTCCGTCAGGGCAAGCAAATCAGTAGCAATCCCTTTGCCCCGAGCGTCAGATGACTTGGCAACAGGGGTAGAAACAGGAACTTGATCAGGAAGGGAAGCAGGCACACTTGCAGGTGTGATGATAAGAGGTCTCTGAATAGCTGGTGGCGCAATATCTGGTGAGAACAGCCTACCACTGCGAGTAACTTTGGCAGGCCCGGTGATGTTGCTGACACCGGTACTAGTATCAAATTCTTGCTTAATTCCGAGCACATAAACATCTTCCCCATAGTGCCACGAGACAACTTTGTCAGATTTATAGGGGATGGGCCCCGGAACAGTGATGATGATAGGAGCAATCTTCTGAGTAGACATGATTTTGACAGGCTTCTTCGAAGGAGACTTAGGAGGGTTGTTGAAAATAGTGACAATAGAAACTTCTTCAGCAGGGACAGCAGGAACAACAATCTTCTCGAACAAGATCTCTTTGCTATCCATCAGTCTTTGGATACCTGATTTCAGCAAAGGACAACCAACAGGTGAAACAGCACATAGAAGGCAACCTTTACCACATCCCGGAAATAAACCGGCTAGCAACAGGTTCCTCTTGACAGTCAATAATAGAGTAACAATCTCTTCCACGGAGGCTACATATCGGTCTTCTTCCACATCATTCACTCCATGCTGGGGCATGGGAGCAGTTACAACATTGGGCCTTTCGGGCGCCTCGAACTGTATTTCTTTAGCATCAATAAGGTCCTAAACCTTATTCCTCAGAGCCCAGCAATCATCCGTAGTATGCCCCGGGTTATCAGAGTGATAAGCGCAACGGGCGTTGGGGTTGTACTTTGGAGAAGCTGTGTTCACTACCTTCAGAGCTTCTTTGACAGTTACCAGATTGGTTGACAGTAGTTGCGGAAAAATCTGAGACAGGGTCATGCTGAGCCAAGTGTACTGTCTTTTGGGTCTCTCACCCCTTGGTTGGTTGAATTGCTGAGGAGCAGCATCAGGCTTTGAAATTACCAATGCATTGACAGCTTGGCGGCGTTCCGGTTTAATTTGTCTTCTCGGACCATAAACAGCACTGGCTTCCTTCTTGAAGGGCTTCTTTTCAGTACTCGCGGAGGCACCTTTCTGTATCTTCCCCGACTTGATACCAGCTTCTATCCTCTCACCAGTCAAGATCAAATATGTAAACCCAGCAGAAGAATCACCAATCAGATGGTTGAAGAACGGACCAGACAGGGTCCCTAGAAACATGTCAACAAGTTCACGGTCAGTCAAAGGTGGCTGCACCCTGCCAGCCAGGTCTCTCCACTTTTGCGCATACTCCTTGAATCCTTCGCCCGTCCCCAGTGACATACCCTGGAGTTGGGTACGCGTGGGAGCGAGGTCAGAATTATAATGATACTATTTATAAAATGCAGTAGCCAAATCCTCCCAGTTTCGGATACTGGCTCCATCCAGCTGATAGAACCATTTGAGTTGAGCCCCTGAAAGGCTATCCTGAAAGAAATGGATCCATAGGTTCTTGTCTGCAGTGTAAGGTTGAATCTTCCTTACATATGATCTGAGATGCATCTTTGGGCAAGACAACCCGTCATATCTTGCAAAGATTGGCACTTTGAACTTCGGGGAAATCACAATTCCAGCAACTTATCCCAAATCTTCGAAATCTAAGCCGGGAACTCTCTGCAGCTCCATAGTTGCCAACCTATCTTCCAAGTCTTTGTACTTATCATCGGCGGGCGCGTATTGTTGCTCAGAGTAGTCTTCGTCTTCTTCAGCCTCTCCTTCTTCAGCTTTGGATTCGGAAGGTACCGCAGCCGCATTCCCTTTACTGGTTCCCTCTTCAGACATAGGGGGAAATTCAAGAACTCTTTTGGCTTCACCCTCAAACCTTCTTCCTAGGGTAGCCACCCCGACTCTCTTCTTCTTCTTTTTCACTTGCTCTTTGTTCCCAAGCAGGGCCTTTAGATCCTCCTGACCTTTTGCCAAGGTCATCAGGAGATGCTGAAACTGTGAGTTTTGAGACTGCAAGTCCTTGACTGTCTGTTCGAGATCCATCTTACTGAAATAAACAGAAGAAAGATAAGGAAACCTGGTGTGGAGACCTGCTTATGCGCATGATGAATGATATGTTTGTTTATGCAATGCATTCAAGGATTTAGGAAATTCAAAATTGTTGCAAACAAAAAGAACACACGTCATATTAATAAGAAGAAATTTGTCAGTACATAAATGCCCCATGGGCCAAATATTACAAAAAAACTTCTCAAGGTAAAAAGATGTTGCGCATCCTCTTTGGTGCGATGTAGGTGTTGAGGGTCTCTTCCTCGTGGAGTCGGCGGGTAAGCTCCAAAACCTTCTTCTCGCTGGCGTAGAAGCTGGCTTCAAAAGTATTTTGTTCCTCCTTGAGTTGGATCCAACTCTTCTGCATCTCCCCCCACGATGTAGGCATGTCAGGATATAGGATGGTGTAGGGAACCTCTCCTTCCTTAACGGGCTCTTTAATCACAGGGAGAACATGAGGGTAAGGCATCATTAGACTCTGGGCTCGGGTTCGTACCCACTTGAGATAAGGCTCAAGAGGGATGGAGTTCTTGTGCCCCAGTGTCTTGCTGTCTACCTTGTTAGGCATCCTCCAGGCTCTGATGAATCTTTGGCGAAGTCCTTGCGCATCGTTGTCGAAGTCAAAAACTAGGTCAGGAATCAACATGTCGTGAGGGCCATCCCTCCGTGCATATCCAAATTGTCTCAAAGCTAGACAAGGGTTATAGGTAATGCCTCCTCTAATGCCAAGTAATGGGACATTAGGGAACTCTCCACAATGATCGACGATGATGACATTTTCTCTGGACCGAGAGCACCAATGTACATCAGAGTGAGTGAGGGTCATCAACCGTTGTGACCACCTTAAGCTTTGGTCATTCTTAAAAACAGATTGTGGAAGGTGCGAAATAAACCACCTTGCAAGGAGAGGAGTACAACACATGAGAACACTCCTCTTTCTCATTGTTCGTGTGTAAAATGAGTGAAGAATGTCCCCAAGCAATGTTGGTATTGGATTCCTAGATAAGAAGATCTTGATGGCGTTGACATCTATAAGCTGGTCAGGATTTGGGAACAAGACCAACCCATAAATGAGGAGTGCCACAATTTCTTCAAAGGCTTGTAGGTCCAATGAATTCCAACACTCTTGTGCCTTCTCAAACAAGAATTTTTCCAAGAAGCCTTTGACACCGCTTCTAGTTTCCCAATGCCCCTTGATGTCAGATGGTTGCAAGTGTAGTGCTTGAGCAACATCTTCAGGCTTTGGTTCTTTTTCCGTACCGTTGTAGGGTAGTTGATTAAGAATAGGAATCCTCAGAAGTTTAGAAAATTCCTCCAAAGTGGGCACCAATTGGAAGTCGGGGAATGTGAAACAGTGGTGAAGGGGGTCAAAGAACTGGAACAACACCTTTACCATGTCCTCTTCAATGCTGGTGTTGACTAGGCTGAGCAGTCTACCATGTCTTTCACTGAAGGGAGAGCTTTCTGGAATTCTTGATGTGAGCTCCTTGAGTTGAGGAGGGATTCTCACAAAGTTGACTTGGATAGTTTTCCTGCGAAGAATTTCCATGACCTACAAAACAAGAACAAAGATGAAGATCTAAACCCTTGAAATGGTTAGTGAATGCATATGATGCTTTATGATGTTCATGATGTATGTACAAACATATGTACAAGCAATTCACACAAAACCCTAGTTTCAGGCTTGCATGGGGTTTCATAGGTAAGTACCCTCTTGAGTGTAGTTGGCTTAAAAACCTGTCCTATAAATAGTAACCGGGTTCTAAGGAGCTCAATATCATTGTATTGTTTTCCATGTTCATCGTTTTGGTTTAGCCACTTAACTAGCGACCAAAATATTCCAAGAAAACAACCCTCAATGAGTGTAGTATCGAGTATCTACCAACTTCGGACTGTACTAAAGCCAGTCATCTCACTACCCCTAATGAAAGGCCAAGATGGTCAAGTAAGGTTCTAGGTCATTAGTGCTTAGTGACATCACTCAGCGGCCCCGTACTCTCCTTGATTGAACTCAAGGGTTCCCAGTACTCACAAATATGTCGCACGAATATAGCTATTGCTTTAACCGTGTCGGTATACCCCGCACAGTTTCCACAACGTATTGCTATCTATGAATGTTTCCCCAAATCCGGGTGTAGGATTTCAAACCCAAACAAGAGAGCCAAGGTATAAAGAAATCAAAGCAAACAATTAGTCATGCAAGAGGGTGATCTAAGCCCTAAGGTTACTCCATTTTAAAATTTTCCCTAGTAGAGTCGCCAGTTCTGTGATACGGTGGGATAACTGACTTGGGTTTTGCGTTTGTTTTCGCAAATGTTTCGGTTGAGCAAGAGTCGCCACCTACTTTTTATTTTATCCTAAGGAAAGGTTAAAAAGCACAGCAAAAACCTTTGAGATGTTTTCTTGGGTTCGGGGAGTAGATTATAGAAAGGGAAGGTATTAGCACCCTTTCTATCCATGGTTATCCATGGGCTCTTAGTTACTTGCTTAGATCACTTGCCTTGTGTTTTCAATTGTTTGAAATGGTGCTTTGTATGTGTGGGTTTGAAAATGTTTTGAAAAGAGGCCATTTGTTGTGGCAACCTTTGTAATGATCCATGTTTGAATGTATACAAAGGTGTACTTATCTTTTGAAAAGTTTTCAATGTTTTTGCAAGTTGTTTTGAAAGTGTTTGTGGAGTGTGATTTTGAAAAGTAGGCAAGTGTGTTTTGCAAGTTGATTCAAGTAACTAAGAGTTGTCTACCCCTAAATTACTCAAAGGTTTTTTTTCTATGTTCTAACCCTTTTAACAATTTTGTTCCACCATTGTATTTGGTGGACAATCTTGTGTTAGGATGTTAACGGGACGGGCGTGGGTCATCGTTTAGACCATAATTGCAATGGTGTCAAGTATCTTTGGCAATTTTTCCTTTAAGGGACTTGATCATTTTTAGGCAACTTTCGAAAGCGTCATCGAGGGACTATGATCATTTGAATTGTTTTGTTTTGTTTTGCCAAAGAAACTCAACATGCAACATGGCCCATTATTGAAGGCAACAAGTAGAGTAACCCTAGGGGTGCAAGTGTGATTGGTGTTGTCCATTTTCATGCTTTTTTGCCTTTTGTTTAGTCAAGCTACTTATTTGGTTGATTTTTGCATACAAAACCCTAAGTCTATCATGGCATATTTAGAAAGCTTTTAAATGCGAAAAATAAAATCCTAAATTATTACAACATAATTATGGGATGGGGGGTACAAATGTTCAAATGGGGGATATTTAGCAAGAAATTAAAACCTAAACTATTACATCCAAATTGAATATACAAGCTAATTTAATGGTACAATAATAAAATAAAATAAAATAAATATACAAGATGCAAAAAAATGATTTTTATATGTATGTAAAAGTATTTTTCATGTGAATATAAACAAAAATAAAAAGGATTAATTTTTGGATATTTTTCATGTTTTAGGGCAAAAACCCTAATTTTGCTAAATAAAAGTATTTATTCTATATTATATACAAAATTTATTAATTATATACAAAAAATAAATAAAAAGTAAGTATATTGTAAAAAGTATTTTTGAGGTCAAATATTAATAAAAATAAAAATGTATTATTTTTATGTTTTTATCCTAAATAATCTAATAATTATATAAGTATTTAAATTATATATTAAATATATTAAATATGTACAAAAAATAAGAATATTTATTATTTAAAAAAAAGTATATTTTTTAGAAAATGTTTTCAAAAGATAAAATTAAATAAAATCAGAAAATAAAAATGTATTTGTATTATTTTAAATATTTTAAGTAAAAAGTAAATACCTATTTATTTACATATAAACTAAATGAAACAAAATAAATACCAAATAAAAATGCAAAAAATGTGAGAAAAATATTTTTAATGTTTTTTCATGTTTGGATAAAAATATAAAATCAAAATCAAAAGGAAAAAACCAAAAATGACAAATAAATCATGCAATGGGCAAGGGGGGTGTATGTGTAAAAAGATGGTGTAAACAGAAAAAAGGACCAGGCCCAGTCCAAAGGTGGTTGTGTTCAACCTCCAGCACCTTCAAACAAAAAAAAGCGCGCGTTTTCCATTGTCCCTGCTATCTCTTGATCCTTTGACTTTTAACAAAAACTTATAACATCAAAAATGTAGGGCATCAAACCACGAATCCATACATATAAAGAACTTGATCTAACTCTCAGAAATGAGAGAGAATTTCTTCTCCCCCAATTCCTGACCTAACTTTTTGCTAATGTTCAAGTTCAAAATACTCTTAGCACACACAATATAAATGAAAAGTAACTATATGGATGGCTTCAGGGCTATGATTAGAACATGCTTTCTTCACAAACTTAAGCCTAATTATGCCTGGATAGAGAGATATAAGTTCAAAAACTTACCTGTTCAGCTTGAATCGTGTATGACAATGGAGGTACTTTCAATGCAATGTGAGGACTTGTATAGCTTGCTTGAGGTCTAGGGATGCTTCTCCATCCTCTAGCTTGCTTTGGAACTAACTGAAACGAGCTATGGAAGTTAACCTGCACAACTGAAAAAATGAAAATGGTGAACTTAGTTAGAGGTGTTACAGTCTGTAGCTAGGGCTTGGGATAGTTTCAATGGATGGTAGAGAGTGTGTATGAACAAGCTTTGGCCAAAACGCACGAGCAAACTGAGTTGTGCAACTCAATCTGCAGGGATGCCCTGTTTTGTGCAGCAAAGTAGTGTTTTTGTGTTTGGGGAGGTATTGAAGGTGGTTGGCTCATGTTTCAGGTCATGTTTGATGTTTGGAATGTGCTCAATAAGTTTTCTTAGGCTTGTGATTACAGGAATGTGAGTTGTTGTTCAAAATGCCAAGTTTCTTCTATCTTAAGTCAAAAATGCCAAGTTAGGTTGTAGGTTACCACAGGCCCCTCAAGTATGCTGCAAATGTTAGTCTTGATCAGTGGGATATGTCCATGCCTTTGTGCCTCAGAGATTTGCTTTGTACTTCTTGGATTTGTGTTTGACATAAAGTCATGCTTTACAAGAATGGATAACATGCTTTTTCCAAATATGGCTTGATTTTGTGTGTATTGTCCAAATGAGCAAAATAATGCTAGAACACAATGGATTGGCATTTAATTATTGAGTGTGGATGAGATAAAAGGCCTGTAATCTAGTTGTGCAAGCTGAGTTCAAAAATGCCTAAGTTATGAACATGAAAATGGCCATGAACAAAGTGACTTTTGCCCATATTGACAAATTCGATTCTCCCTAACCACAAGGGTGTTTGAGAAGTTCTTGGACAATTTGGAAAGCTTGGAATGTGTACTACAATCCATCTTTCTAATGCAAGTTGAAATTCCAAGTGGAAGCATGTGAAAAGTGGCCATGAAGTTGGGGAAAAATCCTGCCTAAAATAGGTCAAAAAATTTCTAAGTTAAGAATGTTTTGCACCCTTATTCCAAAAATCATAACTTGAGCTACAAGCTTCTTTTGAGGAAACTTTGTGAATCAAAGTTGTAGATTTTGCAATGTAATATAACTTTCATGTTTTGAGTTTTGTTTGAATCCAAATGTATCTTGATGAAAAAATGGGACAAAGTTAGGAAAAAATTAGGAATTTTCATAACTTAGAAAATTTCTAAGTTATGAAATTTCTTCATTTCAAACCTTAATTTGTGACTTTTTTTTTCTTGATGAACAAGTTTCATAATTTGACATGTCTTGATGAAAAATGAATCTTGACACTTGATTTTGACCAAAAAGTCAAAGTTTGACTTTTCAGTATACAGTCAAAAATTGATCAGTTGACTGGAAAATTCATCTGTCAATCTTGTGCATTTGGGACCTTTTGAACTTGTTGAACATGTCAAGACAATGCCATTGATTCCTTGAGTCTATATGTGAGCTTGGTTTGCCATTGTCTGGGTCAAACAGTCAAAAATTGCCTTTGTGCAGTCAAAACCCTAAAAATGACCATTTTGCCCTTTTGGTGATCTGATCAAATTTCTTGTGGATTTATGATCCAAAATTGATCAAATGGTCCATATGAGTTCATAATGTTGATGTGGGTCAAAAAATCATGAGGTTTGACTGTCAATTGGCCACAATTGACTTTTTCCTCAATACAGCTGATTTCTAGGTCAACTGTTCAATTGACTGGGCAAAGATTGGCATCAAGGCTTGAAACTTGGTATGGATAAACTTGTGAGTCCAACATGAAGCATGAAAGTCATCTTGGGCATTTTAGGTCAAAACATCTTTGTGCAAACACAAACCCTAATTTGGGTCAACAGTGCAAGGAGGAGTCTTGAGCAGAGCAACCCTAATTTGATCTTGAGCTCCAAGGGTCTTGTGGTGAGAAAATGTTGATGAAATGGGAGGGAAAATTTTGGGGTACAACAGAGGTGTTAGCTTTTGATCCTTATGTGGATTGGGTGAAAGAAAGAGTTAAAACTGTTATGTTGCCTTTTGAAAAGGAGATATCCTTGTATCCTCAGCCCACTAAGCTACAACACGTTGTACCTAAAGAACGATTTTATCAAGTGCAGTTGGAAAACAGGGATCTTCGTCAAAATCTTGAAGACAAAGAAATAGAAATATACTTCCTGATAGGAAAGAAGAGATAATTAGCCCATCAGCTAAAAGAATATGAAGGTGAAGGTAGTTCTGAAGGTAGGAAGAACAAAAGAATACCTAGAACGGAAAACTTTTCTGTATCTACAGAAGAGTATCAGATGGCCCTTGCTGATGCAGAGAAGAATCGTCAAGAAACTTTGAAATTCCAAATGGCCAACAATAGAAACAAGGTAAAAGCTAAAGAGTTGGGAAGTCAATTTAAAGTTGCTATGCTGCAACTGGAAGCAAAAGAAGCTCAGATGACCGAAGTAATGAAAGAAAATGCCAGACTCTGAGACAAAATAAAAGAGATGGAAGATGCGCCCGTACCCATACCTTTGCCGGAGTGGAAAGAGTGTGATCGCTTCCTGGAGAAATGTGTGTATCTGGAGGGACAACTATTTCGGAAGGATGTGGTGATTGATAGCTTCACACGTAGACGAGGTCGTGAAAAGACAAGGAAATTATTCGCAGAAACCAAAGAGTGGAGCGAAGGGTACTTCCGGCAGAGGAGGACCATTATACTACACAAAGATCAGAGATCCACCACATTGATTGTCGTTTTTCTTTGATGTTATTTGATCACCACCAGTCTTATTGGATAGGAACATTTATATTTCATTATGTATTTTGGTTCATTCTTGTACGAATTCACTATTGATCACGTGGATCATTTTATTTTTAATGAAGCCAATTATCGTTGTTATATCTCTTGTCGGTCGCTGATTATCTCTCTTATCATGATTGTTTAACGTTCCTAGGGGTTGACAAAACTTTTGGATACCCTAGAAATGATAAAACATTTCATTCATGCATATCATATCATGACAGGTGGTTCCTACAGGTTTATTATTTTTGATCTGGGTTTTCTTTTCATAAATTGATCTTATAAACTCGCACCGCTACAAAACTCGGAGTACTTCCAAAAAACAAATGGAAATAATTCAGGCAGATGTTGTTGCCATGGGTATCAGGATGGATACTCGGGTTGACCAGTTGGTGGAGATCATTCAAAACATAGCTCGTCAGCAAGAGGAAATGAGAGCCATAATTATTGGGCCTGCTGAAACTTTAAATAATGGTGGTGAAACTTTGAATGCGAATCCGCCAGGGGTCATCGTCAATAATGGTACTTTGGGTACTCAGAATGTCGTTGAAAATCTCGGAGGTGCTCGGAATGGGAATCTGGACTCGAATATCGGTTTGAATATTCAGAACGATCAGCTTGAAAATCTCGGTAGTCCTGAAATAACCAAGGTATCCCTGTGATTAAAGTTGTAGGGAATCCTCCTCCACCTACTCATGTTCGTCAGAGTATTGAATGACCCGTTATACCTCCAAGGCCTGTTCGCATTCCTGCTAGGCCAATGGAAGATGATAACTAGGAAGACTGGATGTCTAATGTTGATGAAAAAACATAATCTGACAAGAAGTTGCATATGCTTGAAGAGCGGATGCGCAGGTCCAAAAGTCAAGGTATAATGGGCTTTGACATGTCTGATTTGGGCTTAGTGCATGAGGTAAAGATCCCCCAAAATTCAAGGTGCCTGATTTCATGAAATACAAAGGCACTTCCTGTCCAAAGACCCATGTTAAGTCTTTCTACAGGAAGATGTCTGCATATTCTTATTATGAGAAGCTATTGATGCACTTCTTTCAAGACAACTTGATAGGTTGCCCACTCGAGTGGGACATGCAGTTTTAAAACAGTCGCATCAGTACATGGAGAGAGTTGGTTGAGGCTTTTTTATGCACTATGAGTATAACACTGACATGGCTCCCACAAGAACCCAATTGCAGAATTTATCCCAGAAGCGGGATGAGTCTTTTAAAGAGTATGCCCAAAGGTGGTGAGAGATGGTTGCGAAGGTTCAATCGCCCATGTTGGAGAGGGGGATGGTGGAAATGTTTAGTAGCACATTGCAGGGCCAGTACTACATAACTTGTAGTACAACATGTACTTTTGCCGAGATGGTAACACGTGGAGAGCAAATTGAAATCAGAATTAAGTTAGGAAAAATCTAAGATGTTGTTGCTGGAAATAACATTGGTAATACTAAGAAGTCTTTAGGTGGTCACCAAAGGAAAAAGGAGGGTGTATCCAGTGCGGTCTATTCCCGAAAAGGGAAAGGCAGATATCAGGGTTCAGATCATCAGATTGCTGCTGTAACAATACCGACTGATGTGCCTTGGAGGCAAGCTTATGTGCCTAAGCAAGGAAATTAGAAACTACAAAGGCGTCCCCCTAGGAAGTTTGATTCGCTTCCCATGTCGTATTCTGAGTTGTTGCCTCTGCTGCTGGAGTTGAAGCTAATTGAGTTGCGCTCTTAGAAGGTTGATCCAGAAAGGTTACCAGCTCACTTTGATGCTAATGCCCGATGTGATTTCCACTATGGAGGGCAGGGGCATACTATTGAGAATTGCTATTCTTTCAAGCACAAAGTCCAAGACCTATTGGACTCTCAGGCCATTAATTTTGGACCGGCGCCCAACATTACTAATCAGCCTTTGCCGCCTCATGGTGGTGCTACTGTTGACGCCATCATGGAAGATGGAGATTTGAATTTGATTACGGATGTTAATCAGTTGACTACACCTCTCTCATTTGTGAAAGAGCAGTTGTTGAGTAAAGGTGTATTCTTGGGTTGTGGGATGAACTATGCAGTTTGCTTGAACCGACCAGAGGGTTGTCAATTGTTGAAAGATGCAGTCCAGAATTTGATTAACCAGGGAGTATTGGAATTTTACTGCGTAGTTACCGAGACTAAAAATGGTAAGGATAAGGTTGATGTGATAACTATTCCTGTCAAGGTAAAGACCATTAGAGGTGTTCGCGGTGCGGTTTGGGTGCTTTTGAAGGAAAAAATCACCCGAACTGCAAGAGAAAAAAACATGCATTTCGGTTTGGTTCGGTTGACTATTAAAAATAAATCAGAACCAAATCAAACCAAACTAATGCGATTTGAATTGATTCGGTTGGTTCGGTTTTTTACAAAAAATTATTAAGCCATACATCCATATATAGAGGAAAATTTAATTTTGTGTTCAATTGTTCATACATTACCATAAATAAATTTATAATTGTCAAAATAAATTTGTAATTTGATACATAAAATTGTGTATTATAATTTTATCTAAATCTAAAGAATGATATAGACAAAATTTCTTTCTTAAATAAATATTATAAAAAGAATACTATAAAACATATTTTGTGAAAATAGTATTTATAAATGACTAATATTTTTTTTTATGATTTGTAAATTAAAATAAATATCATACAAAGTATGATAAAATATACACATAATACATGTTGATTTCTCTAAAGAATTAAAGAAATATATATTGGTTAATAAGATTTTATAACATGATACGGTTTTGTTTGGTTTGGTTCGGTTTGCGAAATACAAACTGCAGACCAAATCAAACCGCGCGGTTCCGTTAGAGAATGTTCCAAACACATCTGAACCAAATACAGTTTTTTGCGATTTCGGTTTGGTTCGATTCGGTTTTGCGGTTTTCTATTGAGCCGGTTTGGTTTCGAACACCCCTAAAGACCATTCAGATACCTGTTACAATTCTGATTCCTGCCAGAAAGCCAGCTATAACCATCACCATGCCCGGGCCAAAAATGTATGATGGCGACAAACCAATTCCTTGGTATTACAATGGTGAATGTTATCAACAAGGGTAGAAACTTGTTACTCATAAGTCTGAAAAGGGCGAGTTTGAAGAAGAGGGGTCTGAGATTCATGACATCATTGGTGGAAGTAGGATTACTCGCAGCGGTCAGATTTTTTCTCCACCAGAATAGCCTGAAAGTAGCACAAATGCTGCAACTAAGGCTAGAGGTTAGCAGATTGAGGTCAATGGTGATAAGTCGGGGAAAAATCCTCATGTTCCTGTTTTGGATGCTAAAATGGCTAAAGATGTAGCTAAGTTGATGAGGTACATCAAGAAAAGTGACTACAAGATCATTGACCAGTTAAGTCAGACACCCTCAAAGATATCAATTCTTGCTTTACTCAGAGATTCAGAACCCTATAGAAATGCATTGATGAAGCTGTTTAGGGACTTCTTCTATTCCTCAAGAGATCTCGGTAAATCAATTTAAGGGACTTTGAATAGTATTTCTGCAAGTAATGGGCTTGGTTTTACCGACTTTTATTTACCCTCTGAGGGGATTAAACACAATAAAGCACTGCATATCTCCATGGAGATTGCAAAGACTACCTTATCCCATTTGCTGGTTGACACGGGTTCCTCTCTCAGTGTATTGCCCAAGTCCGCTCTCATGAAGCTTGATTATGATGGGCTTTTGTTAAGGCCAAGGGATTTTATTATTAAAGCTTTTGATGGGTCGAAAAGAACAGTGTTCGGGGAGGTCGACTTGCCGATCAAGATAGGTCCCCGGGTGTTTGAATTCACCTTCTTTATCATGGACGTTAAACCTTCCTATTGTTGTTTGTTAGGCCGCTCATGGATCCATGGGATCGGTGCTGTCACCGCCACCCTGCACAAAAAGTTGAAGTTCCTGTTGAATGGGAAGGTGGTCACTATTTGCGGCGAAGAGAATTATATTGTAAGTCATCTAAGTTCCTTTCGCTATGTTGAGGTGGAGGAAGAAATCCATTAGAATCTGTGCCAAGCTTTTGAGACTGTGCAAGTTGTCAGAGCTCCTTACCAGGAGGATAAGAAGTCGGAGGTCTCCATGTCGTCTTATCATCAAGCACAGATGATTGTTCAATCTGGTCATCCAGAAGGCTGGGGAAGAGTGTTGAATCTCCCAACTCAGACAAATAAGGAAGGTTTAGGCTTCGTGGCTGGTCGAAGCATGTCAACTTCTACTCCTCTCAAGGTTTAAGGTATTCCTCTTCCAATTCAATTTGTCAGCGGCGGGGTTATCCACGAGGAAGCTCATGTTGTGAGTTAGGATGGTGACAGTGATTGCAAGATGGGTAAGTGGGTTCGTCCTACTGTGCCAGGTGAAAAGCTTGATAACTGGTTTACTGAGGACGTCGTTGAACTCACCCGTTATGAAGAGTAATTTTTTTATATGTTATCATGCAATAATCCCTACGTCTTGCCTAAGACATAGTGGACATGCTGTAAGGCAACAATGTTTTTCATTACAAATTTATCATCAATAAAGGATGTCTTTTGTATTCAAATATTTTGCTCCCTGTCTTTATTTTTAATTTTTTTGGAAAATGTGAGTTTTTATTTTTTTATTTTTTAATCTAAAACTAAAAATAAAAAAAATAATCATGCAGATTATGTCCCCCGTTAATCTTGAAAATTGTCTAGAATGATTCTGCTATGGATCTTTATAACTTCGGAAACCCAATCTATCAAGCTGAAGAAGAAGCTTAGGAAGATTGTGAACTTCCTGAAGAGTTAGCTAGATTGTTGAGGCAAGAAGAAAAGGCCATTCAGTCGCACCAAGAGACTATTGATTAGATCAACTTGGGTACCGAAGAGGTCGAAGAGAAGTCAAGATTGGGGCCGCTTTAGAAGATAGTGTCAAGCAAAGATTGATTAAAATGCTCTGTGAGTATGCTAATATATTTGCTTGGACTTATGAGGATATGCTTGGGCTGGATACAGATATTGTTGTGCACAAACTGCCTCTTAAAGATGAGTGTCCTCCTATTAAACAAAAGCTTCGTAGAACTCATCCTGAGATGTCTAAGAAGATTAAAGAGGAAGTTCATAAACAATTTGATGTTGGTTTTTTGAGAGTGACTTCTTACCCGCCGTGGATCGCGAATATTGTATCGGTGCCTAAAAAGGATGCTAAAGTCAGAATGTGTGTGGACTATAGGGACTTGAACAAAGAAAGCCCTAAAGATGACTTCTCATTACCATATATTGATATTCTGGTTGACAATACTGCTTGAGCTAAAGTGTTTTCCTTCATGAATGGTTTTTCTGGCTATAATTAGATCAAGATGGCACTAGAAGACATGGAGAAAACTAATTTCATTAAACCTTAGGGAACATTTTATTACAAAGTAGTGCCCTTTGGTTTGAAAAATGCAGGGGCAACTTATCAACGTGCAATGGTCACTCTCTTTCATGACATGATGCATAAGGAGATTGAAGTATATGTTGATGATATGATTGCCAAGTCCCAGACAGAAGAGGAACATCTTGTCCACTTGTTGAAATTGTTTGAAATATTAAGGAAGTTTAGACTGAGGTTGAATCCTAATAAGTGCACCTTCGGGTGAGGTTGGGAAACTTATTGGGCTTCATCGTAAGTGAAAAAGGAATTGAGGTTGATCCTAGCAAGATAAAAGCTATACAAGAAATGTCTGTGCCGAAAACAAAGAAAGAGGTTCATGGTTTTCTCGGAAGATTGAACTACATTGCTAGATTCATTTCTCACCTTACAACCACTTGTGAAACAATTTTCAAATTGTTGAAAAAAGATCAAACAAACAGGTGGAATAACAATTGCCAGGCGGCGTTTGATAGAATTAAAGAATATTTGCTAGAACCTTCAATTCTTTCGCCTTCGGTGGAAGGTAGGCCCTTGATAATGTATATGAAAGTGTTAGAGAACTCAGTGGAATGTGTATTAAGGAAACATGACGAGTCTGGTCGAAAAGAGCATGCGATATAGTACCTTGGCAAAAAGTTCACCGACTATGAAATAAGATACTCACTACTCGAGAAAACTTACTGCACTTTGGCATGGGCTGCTCGCCGGCTAAGACAGTATATGTTGACTCATACTTCTTTGTTGATCTCTAAGATGGATCCAATCAAGTACATTTATGAAACGCCAGCCCTCACGGGAAGAGTAGCCCGTTGGAAGATGATTTTAACAGAATATGAAATCCAATATACTACCCAAAAAGATATTAAAGGTATTTTTTTGGCTGACCATCTTGCTCATCAGCCCCTGGAAGACGACTATCAGCCGATGAAGTTTGAATTTCCTGATGAAGACATCATGTACGTAAAAGATTGTGACATCCCAAGCCCAGAAGAAGGACCCGAACCAGGATCATTATGGACGATGGTGTTCGATGGTGCCTCCAATGCATTGGGTAATGGTGTAGGTGCTGTGATTACTTCTCTTGAAGGTTTCCATACTCTTTTTACCGCCAGAATTTTCTTTGATTGTACAAACAACATGGCTGAGTATGAAGCTTGTATCTCTGGGTTAGAAGTAGCTATTGATGTGCGGATCAAGATCTTGGAATTATATGGGGACTCTGCTATTGTAATTAATCAAATAAATGAAGATTGGGAGGCTCGTCACCTAAATTTGATTCCGTATCATGAGCATGTGTTGAAGCTGACCCCTTATTTTGATGAGATTACTTTCAATCATATTCCAAGGGAAGATAATAACTTAGAAAATGCCTTGGCTACTCTATCATCCATGTTTAAAGTTAGATGGGCAAATGAAGCCCCCTCTATCACCATATTGAGGTTGGATGAGCCAGCATTTTAATATCAAATAGAAGAGGATGTTGTTGATGTGAAAACATGGTTTTACGATATAAAGAGGTATCTTAAGACGAAATAATATCCAGAGGATGCTTCTGTCACTGATAAGAAGACTCTGCGAAAGTATGTAGCTAAGTTTTTCCTCGATGGGATGTGTTGTACAAGAGAAACTATGATTCTGTTTTTCTCAGATGCATGGATAGACAAGAAGCAAATAGGATCATAGAAGAAATTCACGAAGGTTCCTTTAGAACACATTCCAGTGGGCATACTTTGGCCAATAAAATCTTGAGAGAAGGTTATTATTGGTCAACAATGGAAAACAATTGCTACAATCATTCCAAGATCGGCTACAAGTGTCAGATCTATGTCGATAAGATGCATGTGCTGCCCAATCCTCTAAATGTCTTAACTTCACCTTGGCCCTTTGCAATATGGGGTATTGATATGATTGGTCGGATTGAGCCGACTGCTTCCAATGGGCACCGCTTCATTCTGGTGGCAATCGACTACTTCACAAAGTGGGTCGAAGCATCATCTTATTCCAACGTCACTAGCCAGGTGGTTGCTCATTTCATCAATCATAATATCATTTGTCGATACGGGATTCTCGAGAAGATTATTACCGACAATGGGTCGAATCTCAACAATAAGACGATGAAAGAGTTGTACGAAAGCTTTAAGATAAAGCATCACAATTCTTCTCCTTATCGTCCTAAGATGAATGGCGCGGTTGAGGAAACTAACAAGAATGTTAAAAAGATTGTGCAGAAAATGGTTGTCACCTATAAGGATTGGCACGAGATGTTTCCTTTTGCTTTACATGGTTATCGTACCATTATGCATACTTCAACTAGGGAAACCCCCTTCTCGCTTGTTTACGGCATGGAAGTAGTCCTGCTTGTGGAATTGGAAATTCCTTCTTTGAGGATAATGACATATGTACAGCTGTATGAGGCTGAATGGCTTCAGAATAGATTTGACCAGTTGGACCTCATTGACGAGAAGAGATTGACGACTATTTGCCACAGGAAATTATACCAGAGGAGGATGAAGAAAGCTTTAGACAAAAAGGTACGTCTATAGAATTTTCAAGCTGGTGATATCGTGCTAAAGAGGATCTTGTCTCCCAATAATACAAATTTTAGGGGTAAATGGGCTCCTAATTATGAAGGACCATATGTTGTAAAGAAAGTCTTTTCAGGAGGATCTATGATGTTCACCACTATGGATGGAGATGATTACCCTCATCTTGTCAACACATATGTAGTGATAAAGTACTTCGCATGAAATGACTGCTGAGTTGACTGGCTCAAGCAAAAAAGGCATCCTGGCGAACCTAGGCGAGCATACGTTCGGGAAAAAGTTAGGGACAAAATAAAGAGTGAATGATCGAAAAATAATTGTACACCCACAATTTGAACCTATCAAAGGCAATTTAGGAGAAAAAAAAGGGTATCCCGGTGAATTGAAAACCCAAAAGGGAAATTCAAGAAAATGTTAGGGATTAAAATCGAATACTACAGTCTGTATTGCATCTGTAATATAAACTTACGTTATTATTGGGTTGACTTAGGAAGCATCAATCCAATCAGTCTATTCAGAAAGAAAAATACTAAGGAGCTTTGAGGTTATGAGAGTTGTAACAAAGTTGTATTCGATAAATTCGCACTCACATTGCCATCTTTGTTTTCTCCTCTGTATTCTTTGTATGCAACTGCCTCTTTTCAGGAATTGTTTCTTGATGTAAATGCCTATTTATAGTCTAATCAATCAATAAAAGTGTTTTTGAATTGTGATAATTTGTTCTTATTTTACTGTTTTGATTGCAAAAGACGTTCAACATTTTTTATAAACTTTGCATTTAAAACATTAAAAGATTTACAGCACATGATACCGGTAATTGAAATTGCTTAGAGTTTCAGGTGTCTGATATGACGGCTAAGGTAGACATCTCATACTAGGGCATGTTATTGTGATTTACACGTTGTGCAGAATGGGATCCAATATCCCCAGTGAACGCTCATTTCTACTCAGGACAGAATCATGTATCCCCGAAAATGTTCGTGCCCTCGTTGGAGTATACTCTTTCTCCTCATTGCAGTTTGTTCATTCTGGTTTTATTGAAGGATTATTGATATCCTCCCCCTTGAAGTCGACATTTTATGGCTTCTCCGGTGAGATTAGCCCTTATATTTCCTGTGAAGTACATATGCTACTCCTCAATGAAGTTTGGACTCTCTTCCCCGGTGTGATATGCTTGCATCGGAGTTTTCTTGAAGAGATTCCCAATTACCCATGGGAGATTCTGGTTTGGTATTCCCATGGAGGAAGATTTTTTCTGTCCGATTTGAACTAATTTCTGCTCCCCAGTTCTAATCTTTGATAGTGAGGATTTTTCATAAATGATTATCTCTAGTGGTTAATGTTGTTGATATCACTATCTGAAGCTTCTCTGTTACTCATTGGAAGAGGTAGTCTTTTACCCCCAGTCGAAGCTAAATTTCAGGTATATGGTAGATTAATTCGCCTTTATCCCTTAATGAAGCAAGCTTTCTCTCCCCAGTATGGTGTGCATGATGGTGCCTTTCATAATTCTTCCACCCCCAATGATAGAATATTTTGTTGAGATGTCACTAGCGGAGCTTCTATCCCAAGATGCTTGTTTCTTCTCAAGTGAAGATTTCCATCCTGATGGTGTTATCCCCAATGAGGTTGATGTTTGACTCCCCATAAAGTTTGTTTTTCCCTATGGAATTTTGCCCTACCAAGTTTCTTGAAGAGATGATTGATCATTAGGCCTGCTTATTCCCCAGTAGGCCAGGTCCTTGTCTTTTTCTGAAGCAATATGCATTGATAATTGTTGTTCAAGGGTCTCTTATCCTTAGTAGGACAGTATTGCTGGAGAATTCCCCAGTGGAGTTCCAAATTTCAAGATTTTAGTTTAGAGGTTTTATTTCCTTCCCCAAGTGGAGTTTATTACCTCTATTTGACATCCCCAGAGTGGTATGAAAAGAATTATTTTCGTTCAAGAGTTTCTATGATCCCCAGTCAAAGTTTCTGTTCCCAGTGAAGTTTTCCTCAACAGGAGGGGATTGGATTTGTTCCCCAGGGGGTTGAGAGTTTGATCAAGAGTTCAATATTCTTTCCGGATGGCGATTTATGTTTGCGGTTTTATCCCCAGTAAGTTTTTTACCCAGTGATAGCAATCTTCAGAAGCTGTTGGGTCTGAATTATGATTCCCCACTAAAGTGTAGAAGATCATATGTGAAAAGATCTTCGTTCGGGATTTCATTTTCTCCTCAACAGTAGATTATTGACGTGTTTTCCCTAGTGCATTTCTAAACATGCATCATTTCATTGCATCTACCAAAATGCATAGAGTTTTCATTTGAATGGAGCATTATGCTATAAAATTCAAACATGCATGAGTATAAGCCAATCATGTTCACCTTTGGTAACCAAATTGTTGCCTGCTCAGATTTGATTTATCTCCACAGCAAGCCTAGGGTGATCCTATTCTGTTTCCCCAACGGAGTCTGTTTGATTTACCACCAGACGGGTCTTTGGTATCTTCCATTTCCCCAGTAAGTTCTTTCCCCAAGAGTCCTCTTCGGTCGTCTCTTTCTTATTTGTGTTTAACTTTGACTAGAGGCATATATTTTACCCCGAGTTCTCCTTCAATCGGCATTCTTTCTTCAGGAGTCTATTTGACATATTTCTTCCTTGTTTGATATCCGGTTGAAATCGATTTGACAAATTTCTTCCATCTTTGATATCCGGTTAAAATCAATTTGACAGATTTCTTCCTTATTTGATATCCGTTTGAAATCGATTTGACAAATTTCTTCATTTTTTGATGTCTGCTTGAAATCGATTTGACAAATTTCTTCCATCTTTGATATCCGCTTGAGATTGATTTGACAGATTTCTTCCATCTTTGATATGCAATTGAGATTGACAGATTTCTACCCTCTTTGATATCCGATTGAGATCGTTTTGACAGATTTCTTCCATCTTTAATATCTGATTGAGATCGATTTGATAGATTTCTTCCTTTTATGATATTCGATTGAAATCGATTTGACAGATTTCTTACATCTTTGATATCTGGTTGAGATCTATTTGATAGATCTCTTCCACCTTTGATATCTTTTCCGTATGTCCGCTACAGACTTAGGCATATATCTTCGATATCTTTCTCGTATGTGTCTGCTACCAACTCCAGACATGTATTCTTGATGTCTTTGTTAGAGCTTTCTTCGGTCTTCCTCTTTCATGTGTTTTCTACAAACCCCGAATATATATCTTTGATATCTTTCTCGTATGTGTTCACTACCAACCCCGTAAACGTACTTTCGATATCTTTCTCGTCATGTGTTCGCTACCAACTCCGAACAAATATTCCTTGATAACCAAGTTCTCTTATGCGTGTCTAACCCTGGCCTGACATAGATTTACCCCCTGATAACCCCTTTTAACCCAAAAAGTAAAACAAAAAACAGAAAATACAGAAAACCAAAAATACAATACTACATGATTGGCTTCAGAGTGCAAATTTTCGAGTTCTTTTATGTATTTAATATTATTCCCCCCTTGAAAGTTAGAAAGGTTGGCGCCAATCTCACCTTCAGGTGTAATATGATTAAATAGGAGCACTTGTTTCACCCCAAAAATTCCCCTCTTCATTTTAGTTACATGGCTTATGCTTCATCATACATACTCATACATTCTCATGATATGATTAGGGTATCTTGGTTCCCAAGTTCTTCTACATGCTATAAAAGATGTTTGTTTGGTCAATTAGTGAAAAAGGAGATCTCACTTCTTCAATATTTAAACTCTCCCAAGCTACAATGGTTTCTTATAGTGCAAGACATCTCATTTTCCCCCTATGATCATTAGAAGTTAGAGATTTACAAAGTTTGGAGAAAATTTACATTTCTACTGTTCATTTCTCAAGATTAGGGTTTGGACAAGTTGAAGAGTTTGAGGCTTGTAAGGGTCAAGTGTGTGAAGTAGTACCTTCTCATCATCATATAAGGCATCTTTTTTCAAAGAATCTCTCAATTTGTTCAGAAGAATGAGGGCTTTGAAGGTTGGTCACTATCTCCTAACATAGCAGGCTAAAATTAGGGTTTTGATTTTAATCAGGAAATCTCTTACTTTTTGGGAAAGACTTGATTACATTCCTCTCTATATGTTGATAAGAACCTATGATTGAAATATTGGGTGCCAATTTTGAGTGACAGAAGTTCAATTGATCAAAAGGGGAAAATAGTCATTTTGACCAACAGTCAACCAAAGTCAAAGTTGATCAACTGGACTTTTGGTCAACTATCAATGCAAGTATCCTATTTTCATATTTCATGATCATTGGCATCATAAAACTAAGAGAAGAGGTCAAAATGGAGATAACTTGTTCAATAAGTTATTTGGACATTTAGAGAATTTTATAAGTCTTTAAGTCTTCATAATACTGAACTTTGGACATCCATAACTTTCTCATTTTTTATCCAATGAAGGAAAACTCTACATGCTTGGAAAGCTTGGGAAAAAACTACAAGTTTGTTAATGTGTGCTCAAGCCCCAAAAATTAAGCATTTGTGAGTTATTGATCTTAGGAGTTTAGGGAAAAGAGATGGCAAGTTAAAAGTCATGCCTACACGCTTAGGCTATTTTCACAAACACATGGCGTGCCCCTATTCATGATGCTCTATCTCTTAATACAAGTGATGATTGAGTTTGGAATTCAAAGAGAAGTTGTAAAGGGACATGTAAGCTTCATATGGATCTTTGAATCACTTCATTTGAGCAAATAATAATGAATATATGATCACAATAAAAGGAAGTCATGAAACTGAGTTTCTTGCCCAGCATGCAAGCCATGTCACACGTGCGCGCTTAGGCTGATAGTTTCCCTTTTTCCTCAATTTCACACCAACTTTTCTTCATGATCAAAGAACCTTTTTCAAAAGTTCAAATCTATATAATGATCTATATTGAATGAGCTTTTCAAAGGTCCCTTAAGCAAATAAAGCACACGGGTCAATTGGGAGTTTTTTTAAGTTGAAACTGAGTTGACCATGAGTAATATATGCAGCATATCAAATTTTGTTTTATGCACATGATTTTGCACCACATGTTGTGCATGCCTCGCATTCTCATTCTTCTCATTATAAGTTCTCAAAACGACTGCAAGCTTGAACACTGATGGCACAAAATGCAACAATCCCTAAATTGTCTCCAACGGCTCTAATGTTGCAAAAGACTTCCATACCCTTGCAGAAACTTATTCAACACACTTCATTGCTCTATATAAGCTCTCATCCATTCTCATTTCAAAAGAGCTTGTTGAACACTCATACAAAATCTCTGGAAATTCTGCTCGCGACTCAACTTTTCTCTTGAAACAAAATTTTCTCCTTTGCATTTTCTCTAAAGTTCTTTGCTCGAAGCTCCAATTTCTACACAAATACACTACATTTAAAGTGAATTAGAAAGGTTCATTATATTTTTTGCAAGTTCATAGGCCTAGAGTGAATTTATTTTTCACTCACTTGAGGTAAGTTGTTCTTGAACTTCAATCTGAATTTGTGCTTACATTTTAAGATGTAGATCTTATATGATAGTGTAGCTGGCCATATCTTAGATCTGATGAGTGTTCATGTGCAAATTGAAGCCTAAAATCGTGCTCTGCAAGTTGTGTTCAAATTGCTTGTTGCAGTGACTTCATGTTTAATTATCGTTTTATTCATGCAACAATTGAAGAATCTAATAGCATATTCATATTCCTTGCAATTTCCTAATGAACTTTGATGTTTGGATCATGAGATTTGGTGGAGAAACAAGAGAGATCGATGGATCTGAAATAGCTTGATTGATTTATGTTTTACATGTTCATAACATGTTGATTTCAGTAATTTTTAGGCGTGCTTTTCTCCCTGATTAACGAATCATTTTTGAAAGTATTTGATCCTACATTAATATACTCAATGAGATTTTAAGTTGATCAAAATTGAGTGTTTTAATCAAGAAATGAAGGAGAAATCGTGATCTGAATCCAGCATGTAAAACTGAACAAAACGTGTTAGGGCACGGTTCAAGCTCATGGATGATTACGTGGTGCGCACCCATTGAACATGATTTGAATTTCTTTTACAACATTTTTGGGCTTTAACAGGTGTAATAGGCTTTGGCATTTTTGAATTTTTAATACATTTTTTATTGTTTTCTTAATTTTGTTTTAATATTTTCCCTTACCCAAAAAATTATCAAAACATATATTAGGCATTTTTTTACTATATTTTCATATTCTGGATTTTATTTATTTATTTATTTATCATTTTTTAGAATTAAATAATACAATTAATTAAATTAGGGTTTTCTTCTTCATTAAGGTTTTAGAATTTTATTTTTCCACTTTCACTAATCTGAAAAATCACCAAAAAATATCCTAGGCTCCATTTTGAATCTACTTTATAAAAATAATTTTATTTTATTTTAAAAATATCTGTGATAAGAAAATAAAATCAATCTTTGATAATATCATTTTCTTTACTTTTTTTTGTCATATTGTGCAAATAATTTTCTTTTGATATCTTCCTTTAATAATAAAATTCCATAAAAACAGATTTACTGACTGTTAGGTATTAAACTAGTTTTCCATAATTTTTTATTGAATTTACACTTCAATTTTCTTTTTTTTTCATTCTAATTTTTAGAAACTAACATTGGTTTTTAGCCTTTCTTCTTGCTTAGGCCTTAAGAAACATTTTAAAACCCAACTTCCTCTACTTGTAAAAATCAAGAAAAATGTGTTTAAATTCCTTGGATGACTTAAGATCACAAAAATCATTTTTGTTGAATTCTAAATTTTTATTTTACTTTTTTCACAAATATTTTGCTAAAGCTCTCTAATTTGACCATTTTATTAACTACTCTTGTTAATTCCCAATCATTTCTAACTCCTAAATTTAATCCAAGAAATTTAAATCATGTTTCTAACTTTTACAAATCTTTAGAAAGTTAGGTTTTAATTAAATCAATTTTACAAATTTTTCTTCTATTTTTAACCTAATTTTGATTAAAGAACATATTAGGGTTTTGCGTTGACCAAAGTGTTTGTGTTTGCAAGTTTGTATGCATAGTTTAGAGTTAGATTTGTTAGCCTAGTATATACTATTGACTTGGTATTATTAGGATTTATTTACTTCTTTATCTCAAACCCCTTACATCTTTCTTCCCTTTCCAACCTTGATTACATCTTATCCACCTCTCTTGTTGTGCTTAAGATTTCCATCCCCTTGTTTTGTTTGATAGTGTTGAAAATTCTTGATGTCTGGGTCATCCCTTTCCCCTTATTTATTAGATCCACCTCTTGTATTCGCCCCATATGTTTTTAATTCACTCTTTTCCAAGTTTTAATTGAAAAGACCTTAGGCTTATACCCATGTATGCTAGCTTTAGGTAGAGGTGTCCCTCTTTTATCCTCAACTATAGGACCAATATTGCATGACAATTGTAGGGATATTTTGCTAGTCTCCCCATAGACTTTTCTTTTTCCCTTTTTCATTTGCATTAAAACAAAAACTTCTTTTTTGGAAAACTTGAAAAACACTTAAAATTGCCGATGAGAATCATACATTTGTTGAGCATAGGAGGTGATAAGTGGGTTTCTCCTCGATCTTATTGTCCTTCCATTCTAAGCCTTGGTGTGGTTCAAGTCTCAAAGACTCATTTCCTGAATAAGTGAGAAATTGACTAATATCTCTCTCTTGAGATCAACTAGTTGTTATCCACAACAAAAACATCAACCGACGCAAACTCTTTTTACCTTCGGGCTTTACTTTCAAAACTTTTTCAGAAGAAAATGTTAATTCACTTTTGTGCTCACGCGTAAGTCTATAAAAATTGAGTTGCGGCAGAAGGAGAAATTAATACTATTCATTGAAAAACACAAAACAAATGAAAACTTTTACAGCCGAACTACAACTTCTATGATTCCTTAAAAGGGATACATAGGCATTGGGGTACGGCCCGAACGAGCACACATTTTATTTTCCCTACATTATTTTATATTTTCTTTTGTATGCTTTCCCTCTTTGAATTTTCTTTTAGCTATTAAGCTTAGATTTTAAATACACCATTTGATTAGAACAACATGAGTGTATACTGTAGAGTACTACGGGCGTGTAGGGTGCTAATACCTTCCCCTCGCGTAACAGCCTTCCTTACCCGATCTCTATGGTTGCAAGAACATGGTTTCACTTATTAAGGTTTTCTCGATATTTACCTTTCCCTTCTCGCGGGATAAAATACGTTCGATGTTGACTTCGTTGAATTTTATCTTTTATGATTTCAGCCGATTGTTTCAACCAGAAGATCATCATAAGTTTACCCAAGAAATGGAGACCCATGGTCACAGCATTGAAACTAGCCAAAGATCTGGATAAAATTTCTCTTGAAGAACTTGTCAGCTCCCTGAAAAGTCATGAGTTAGATTTAGAGAAAGATGAGCCTCAAAAACAAGGTAAGTCTCTCGCTCTGAAATCTAATAAATATAAAACCAAATTATTGTAGGAAAAAGAAGAATCAGAAAACGCTGGTGAATCCTCGTCAGAAGAAGTCGAATTGTTCCTTCTATCCAGAAGAATCAATCAGCTGTGGAAGCACAGGTAGAGGAAATTTAGAAATTCTAGAAGCACATGGAATCACTCTGAATAATCTTCTGGATATAGAAAATCTAGTAACAGAAACATTACCTGCTATGAATGCAATGAACAAGGTGACTACATGAGCGGATGTCCAAATACTCAAATAGAGAAACCTAAAAAGAAGCTCTCTAAGGAAAAGAAGAAAAGTCTTATGGCAACATGAGATGACTCTGAATCTTTTGAAGATGGATCAAAATCAGAAGATGAATGAGCCAATATAGCTCTAACGAACAACTTATCAGATGTCTCTGAATCCTCTGAATCAGAATCAGAATCAGACTCAGAGCCAGAAGAGGAATTTTCTAACTTTTCTAGATCTCAATTAGAAACTTCAAGTCATAAATAAGAACCTGAAAAAGGATCTAGTTTCTGACTCTGAAGAAACTAACACTCTGAGATTGGAAAACTCTGAGTTGCAAGAAAAATCTTTAAAACTTGAAAAGGAATTAAAAAATACTCAGAAGGAAACTATCTCAGAAGTTCCTATTAACCCTGATAAGATCATAAAGGAATATTGTGATACGGTGGGAATAACTGACTGTTTTTGGAATGCTGGTTTGCGTTTTGCGTTTGTGTTCACAAAATGTCGCGGTAAGCAAGAGTCGCTACCGACTTTTATTTTATCCAACAAGGAAAGGAAAAAAGCACAGAAAAATTCCTTTTTCGAGATATTTCTGAGTACGGGGGGTAGATTATAGAAAGAGAAGGTATTATCACCCTTTCTCTCCGTAGTTATCTACGGGCTCTTAGGTACTTTCTCATCATTTTCAAAATTGTTTTCTTTTTGCTTGTGGGTTTTGAAAAGTTTTTGTTTTTAACTTCGATTTAACTCTTGCTTTTGTCCTCAAGAGTGTAATGAAGTGTTTTTGAAAACTTTGTTTGAAAATGAGTGTAAGTGTGAAACAAGTTTTGTTTTGGATGAGAAAGTATCTAAGAACTATCTACCTACTCGAAAAAGGAATCGTTCTATGCTAATTCAACTGAGGTGTCGAGATTTAGGAACTTGTCCGTAATTCAACTGAGGTGTCGAGATTTAGGAACTTGCCCGTAATTCAACTGAGGGGAAACATCTTCGTCGAGATTTAGGAACCTTTCTGTAATTCGATGGAGGAACTTTGTCGAGATTTAGGACCTTGTCTGTAATTCAACTGAGAAAAACTCTGTTGAGATTTAAGAACTTGTCCGTAATTCAACTGAGAAAACTTCTCTGCTGAGATTTAGGAACTTGTCAGTAATTCGACTTGGGGAAACATCTTCGTCGAGATTTAAGAACTCGCCCGTAATTCAACTGAGAAAACTTCTCTACTGAGATTTAGGAACTCGTCTATAATTCAACGGAGGATCTTTGTCGAGATTTAAGACCTTGTCTTTAATTCAACTGAGAAAAAGTTTGCTGAGATTTAAGAACTCGTCCGTAATTCAACTGGGGAAACATCTTCGTAGAGATTTAAGAACTCACTCGTAATTCAACTGAGAAAACTTCTCTGCTGAGATTTAGGAACTCGTATGTAATTCAACGGAGGAATAATTTTGAGATTTAGGAACTCGTCTGTACTTCAACTGAGAAAACATCTCTGCTGAGTTTTAAGAACTCGTTCGTAATTCAACTTGGGGAAACATCTTCGTCGAGATTTAAGAACTCGCCTGTAATTCAACTGAGAAAACTTCTCTGCTGAGATTTAAGAACTTGTCTGTAATTCAACGAAGAACTTTGTCGAGATTTAGGACCTTGGTTGTCATTCAACTGAGAAAAAATCTCTGCTGAGATTTAAGAACTTTCCAGTAATTCGACTTGGGGGAAACATCTTCATCGAGATTTAAGAACTCGCCCGTACTTCAACTGAGAAAATATCTCTGCTGAGATTTAGGAACCTGTCTGTAATTCAACGGAGGAACACTTTGTCGAGATTTAGGAACTCGCCTGTACTTCAACTGAGAAAACATCTCTGTTGAGATTTAAGAACTTGTCCGTAATTCGACTGAGGTAAAAGCTTCAAAATTTTGAATTTTGAGAGAATTTAACCGTATTTTTCCTGAAAGGTAAAGGTTAGTTGTATGTAATGCATGATATGTATCAGGCAATGATGTTCTCAAAATAAATGAGATGGTGTTGTATGCTGCATATATGCATGCGTCATGATGTATGAAAATGTAATGTTTTTAGCTGGGGAAAATAAATCCCGGACAACTGCTGGAGAAAAGAGTTGAATTCTTCGCTTCCACTGGGGATAGCGAATGAAGATGTTTGTGAGAATAAACCTGCAGGAGAGGATAACTTAGCTGGGGAATAAACTGATGAGGAGATTACTCTGTGGTGAAGAGATGCTCTGTAGAGGATTCCATTGATAAATTCCGCTGGGGATTAATTACCGTTGCTGGTAATACTGAATCTTGTTGGGGATTTGAGTTCCTTCCTGTGAAAGGAATGAACTCCGCTGGGGATGATCTTTCAGTTGCAACTTCACTGGAGATAACCTTTTAGACTCTACTGGGGACAATCTTCCAAAGTCTACTGGGGATGATCCTCCAAACTCCACTGGGGAAGATTTTTCAGACTACGCTGGGGAAAATTTCAAACTCCACTGGGGATATTTTATACTCCACCGGGGATAATAAGACTTTTCAGTGCTAATGGTAGATAAACTCTGCTTGGGGAGAATATTACCGATTCATTCACAGTTGCGAGTCTCAGCCGGGGAGAGTTAACATTACTGTCCTTTTCTTACTCTGCGGGGAGTGAATGTACCTTAGCCCTTGTCTTCAGCTAAACTTACCTTTGTACCTGGTGGATAGAAAGACTGTAAAGCTTGGCAACTCTTATTTGCCCCTGTTTCCAATATTACAAGTAATCGTCTTTTGTTTCGCATGTAAATATTCATGAGCAGCAGTTAATATCAAATGCATATATCAAAAATGAACATTGGACGTTCTTTGCAAAACAAAACAGATAAAAGGAAAAACAGTTTGAAATTTCTTTGAAGATGAATTGCATTGATTTTGAAGTTTGGCCTGTAAATAGGCATTTTTGTACAAGAGGCTGACGTCCTAGTAAGAGAACGCCTCCGAACAATAGAGTTTATACAATTTGTGAAAAACAAAACAAAACAGCTACGTGAACAATCCAACTGGGTTCCAACTCTGCTATTGCCCCTATGTCCTTGAGCATCTCATCACTTTGCTGCTCAGTTGAAGGTAGATCAGATTGATTAGTGCCGTCTAAGCTTGATAGTCGATACCGAACTCTGGTTGCAAGGTGATCCAATGAGACATAGTGTTACGCTTTGATCCCTAATTTTTGCCTGGACCGCCCTTTCGGGTTTTCAGTCCACCGGGATACCCTTTTTTGCCCAAGCCGCCTTTTCAGGTTTTCGACTTGCCGGGTGTACAGTTTTTTTCATTTTCATCCCTTATTTTTGCCCGAACCCTTTTGGTTCGCCGAGAAGCCCTTATTTTTTCCTAGGCCAGTCAACCTAGCGGGTCTTTGATTATGCGTAGTATTTTTCACTATGTCTGCATTGACGGGGTGAGGAAGGTCGTCACCATCCATGGTGGTTAGAATCATAACTCCTCCTGAGAAAATGTTCTTAACCACAAATGGCCCTTCGTAAGTAGGGGTCCATTTGCCCCTGGGATCACTTTGAGGTAAGATAATGCGCTTGATCACTAGATCCCCAACTTGATACTCTTGTCATTTAACTTTCTTGTTAAATGCCTTGATCATTTGTTTTTGGTACCTTTGACCATGACAAATAGCAGTAAGTCTTTTCTCGTCGATTAAGTTCAGCTGATCAAGTCGAGTCTGAATTTAGTCATCTTCGCTCAAACCTGCATCCTTCATAATCCGAAGAGAGGGCATATGAACTTCAATGGGCAAGACGGCTTCTATGCCATATACTAAGGAATAGGGTGTTTCCCATGTTGACGTCCACGCTGAGGTACGATACCCATGAAGAGAAAATGGTAACATCTCGTGCCAGTCTTTGTATGTCACTTTCATCTTCTGCACAATCTTCTTAATGTTCTTATTAGCCGCTTCTACAACCCCATTCATATTCGGCCTTTAAGGAGAAGAGTTGTGATGTTGAATCTTGAACTGCTTACAGAGTTCAGTGATCATCTTGTTGTTGAGATTTGTACCATTTTCCTTAATGATCCTCTCTGGTACACCTTATCGACAGATCAGGTTGTGCCGAATGAACCGTGCCACGACGTTATTGGTTACGATAGAAAAGGAAGCTTCTTCAACCCACTTCGTAATGTAATTGATAGCTACCAGGATGAAACGATGCCCGTTAGATGCCACAAGTCTGATTTCACCAATCATATTGATACCCCATATTGCAAAAGGCCAAGGAGCTGTCAAGATGTTCAGAGGAACTGGAGGTATGTGCACCTTATCTGCATAGACTTGGCACTTGTGATAGGTCCAAGAATGTTGATAACAGTCGGCTTCCATTGTGGACCAATAATATCCTGCCCGTAGGATTTTCTTTGCCATGGTGCGTCCACTGGAAAGAGTCCCGAAAGTACCTTTATGTAATTCTACCATAATCCTTTCCGCTTCGTTCTTATCCACACAACGCAGTAAGGTTGAATCATGGTTGCGCTTGTAAAGAATGCCATTGCTGATGAAGTACTTCGCCACGAACCTCCTCAGAAACTTCTTATCATTAACAAATGCACCCTCGGGGTATTCCTGAGCTTCAAGATACCTCTTCACCTCATGAAACCAGGGTTTATCCGTTGTCTCTTCAGTCTCAATGTCACAGCAATGTGCGGGTTCGTCCAACCTTTCAATAGTAATCTGGGGAGCTTCATTGTCCCATCTAACCTTGAACATAGAAGACATCGTAGCCAGCGTGTCCGCCAACTGATTCTCCTCCCTAGGGAAGTGTTCAAAGGTTATCTCCTCGAAGTGTGGAAGAAACGTCAATACATACTCCTTGTAAGGAATAAGATTTGGGTGTTTCGTATCCCACTCGCCTTTGATATGACTGATCACGAGAGCGGAATCTCCGAAAACACTTAAGAACTTAATCCTTAGGTCAATTGTTGCTCGAAGACCCATGATGCACGCTTCATACTCCGCCATATTATTGGTGCAGTTGAAACATAGTCGGGCGCTGAATGGAGTATGAGATCCTTCAGGAGATATGATCACGACGCCAATTCCATTACCCAAAGTGTTCGAAGCTCCATCAAAGTACATAGACCATCGGGATCCCTCCTCAGGTCCTTCATCCTGTCCAGGTGTCTCACAGTCAGTTACCAACTTGATGTTCTCATCCTGGAATTCAAAGTTCATAGACTGGTAATCGTCCACTGCCTGATGTGCCAATTGATCTGATAACACACTTCCCTTGATTGCCTTTTGGGTCGTATATTGGATGTCATACTCAGTCAATATCATCTTCCATCTTGCTATTCTTCTGGACAAGGCAGGATTTTCGAAAATATACTTGATAGGATCCATCTTTGATATCAATAGAGTAGTGTGAGTCAGCATATACTGTCTCAACTGGCAAGCAGCCCATGCCAAAGCGCAACAAGTTCTCTCAAGCAACGAGTATCGGGTCTTGTAGTCGGTAAACTTTTTGCTAAGGTAATAAATAGCATGCTCTTTTCGGCCAGACTCGTCATGCTGCCCCAGCACACACCCCATTGAATTATCGAGTACTGTCAAGTATAAGATTAAAGGTCTCCCTTCAACTGGAGGCATCAAAATAGGTGTTTCTTGGAGATATTCCTTGATCCTTTTGAAAGCGGCCTGACATTCATCATTCCATCTTACCACTTGATCTTTCTTCAGTAACTTGAAGATTGGCTCACAAGTAGCAGTCAGGTGTAAGATGAATCAGGCAATATAATTCAATCGTCCCAGAAAGCCTCTAACTTCTTTTTCTGTTCGGGGAGCTGGCATTTCCTGTATAGCCTTCACCTTTGCAGGATCCACCTGAATACCTTTATCGCTTACGACGAAACCCAGCAGCTTACCAGACCTCACCCCGAAGGTGCACTTGTTCGGGTTTAACCTCAGCTTGTACAACTTCAACCTGTCAAATAACTTCTGAAGGTGGTCAAGATGTTCTTCCTCAGTCTGGGATCTTGCAATCATGTCGTCAACGTACACCTCAATCTCATGATGGATCATGTCATGGAACTGTGATCGGTGGGAATGAGAACTGACTGTTTTTGGAATGCTGGTTCGCGTTTTGCGTTTGTTTTCGCAAAATGTCGCGGTAAGCAAGAGTCGTCACCGTCTTTTATTTTATCCAACAAGGAAAGGAAAAAAGCACAGAAAAATTCCTTTTTTGAGATGTTTCTCGGGTCCGGGAGGTAGATTATAGAAAGGGAAGGTGTTAGCACACTTTCTATCCGTGGTTATCCACAGGCTCTTAGGTACTTGCTCATTATGTTTTCAAAATTTGCTTTTCTTTGTGTTTGTGGGTTTGAAAGAAGTTTTGTTTGAAAGGAGTGTAAGTGCGAAAAGTTTTGTTTTGTTTTGAAAGGGCAAGTACTTAAGAACCATCTACCTACTCTAAAAAGGAATCAATCTGTGCTAATATCCTTTAGACAATGCTATCCCACTATGAATGAGTAGGTAGCACCGTCGTTGGAGTTTAAGGGTCAATTCGATTAAGGGACGTATGGTCACTAAAGCAATGTTAGGACGCCTTAGCGGTAACTCTAATGTCTTAGATCATTTATCCGAGGCAACCGTTCCGAGGCAACTTATTATCTTTGGACAAGAGGGCGATCCCTAAAACATCATATATTCAATGACCACGTTCGAAGGCAACCAAGCGAGGTGTACCCTAAGAGTGTCATGTGCAAGTGTGTTAGTTCGGTTAATTTTATCTAAACATGTCATGGGTGAGCTATGTTGATTTTAAGTTCATACATTTGATCTTGTCAGGCATTCCCTATTATCAAACATCTAACATTGTATAGTTACGAAATTTAAATTGTGGAAATTAAATCTAAACTATTGCAAGGCGTCGGGTATTTACATCGCCAAAAGCAACCCTTTAATTTAAATTGTGGAAAATAAATAAAGCGGTAAAAATATTTAAAGTCCTAATTATCTATTACAAACCGGAGGCAAGTACATTAATATGATAAAAATAAACAAACGCGTGCGGGAAATTAAATCGAGCGTAAAGTTCTAGGGTTTTGACCCTTTTTGTTAAAGAAAAGATTTTTTTGTTTATTTTGGATTAAAAAGGAATTAAGTTAAGTTAACAATTAAATTAATAAATTAATTAATTAATGAAAATATTTTTGGATTTTTGGATATTTAAAGAAATAAAAAAAATAAATTGTTGAAAGTTAGGAAAACCTAATATTCTACATTGATTTTAAATATTGTAAAAAATATTGAAAGTTAAACCTAATTAAACTAAATTAATTAAATTAGTATTTATTTACAAAAATAAAGTGATGAATTAATTTTAATAAAATAAAACATATTTTTGGGTTTTTGTTATTTTAGGAAAGAAATAAAATAATTAAGTTACTAATAAAGCCTATTTATTCTAATTAATTTTAAATTATTTACAAAATAAATGAAAGTTATCTAAAATTAACCTAATTAAATTAATTAATATTTATTGATAAAAAATAAAATTCTAAGTTTATTTGGACATAAAAATATTTTTGTGATTTTTTGATGAAGAAGAAAATTAATTAATTGTTAGTAAAAATAAATAAATTACTTAAAGAAAAATATAGAAAAAGGAAATAAAGGGTGAGAAATGGACCTGATTTTATGGTGCAACAGCTATTGGTGTCATGTGTAAGCTATTCTGTTTTGACCATTTGTGTTTTGGCCTCAACGTTCCTTAATGAACCTGCATGGGATCCTGTCTAAATCTGCAGTGTTGAATCTCATGAACACATTAAATAAATTACTATATATCATAAAATACAAATAAAGCCAATATATGAAGAAATTTAATATTTAGGCCAATATGGCATGTATGAATGATTATACCATTTTGATCATGGAAATCAAATCAATCTTACCCTTACTGGAGAAGTAGTGATATGAATGCTTTTATGCCCTTTTGATCATGGAGATCAAGTCAGCCATACCCTTACTGAAGAAGTAGTAAGATGTTGGTTTGTAATCGAGATGGTTTGTTTGTAGTGAGAGAGAGATTTATAATAAGGATTTCAAGGTTTTAGGGTTCTTGAAAGAATTTGATATTCTGACAGCGTTGTGGTAAGGTTTTGTTTTTCTCTCCTCCTTGTTTGTGTGAAAAGAATGAGATTATATAACGGAAATTAGAGCAAAGAAAACGGGCTTTGAATGTGCAATTGGGCCTCCAATGTTCACTTGAATTCGTCACGTTTCAGGATAAATCGCAGGGGCTTAAGTTAAATTTTTGGAGTTGAAATATGAAAACAAAATGTAGCCGACATCGAGAACTAACTCCTATCCGAAAATCGGCTCAATCGGATAAACGGTGAATTAATTATGAATTTTTGAAGTTTCAGCTCAGACAAACTTATTTTGTGCTCCAGTGTCGACTCTGACACGTTCTTCAATAAAAAACTGGTATTGATCGGAGCATAATTAGGTCTCGACTTTTGAATCAAAGTTGTAGATATCTGAGTCAGTGACCTTGTGTAAAAATATGAGCCCAATCCGATAAAAATTGACCGAGTTATGAATTTTCGAAGTTTTGACCCAGATAAAATAATATTCAGCATTCAGGATTTTCGGCGCGTCACGCGCACTCTAAGCAAAAAACGAAGGCCTTTTGAACACCGTTCAAACTCGATACCTCCTGTGAAAACGTAGCCAACTCAATTTGTGAAATTTTGGCACTGGAACCAGCTCGATACGATGAAAATCGACCAAGTTATGATTTTCTGAACATGACGCAAATAAATTTCTGACACAAATTTCCTGTACGGAAATACTTGATAAATCCGCATTTTTAAAGACCTTCTGATCGAAATTGGCTTCCAGCCATGAGAGATGAAAACGTAGATGACGTCAAGACAAAATTTTGGCCACTGGAACAGGTTCAAAACGAGCCACGATCTTCAAGTTATGAATTTTTTAGCGCGTAAAAACTGCACTTTCAGTACACTTTTTCACCATATTTCTTCGAGAAAACTCACACAGTCGGATACCTTCTTTAAAGAATTGACTCTTGAGCCGAACCTGAATTTGAGAATACGTTATCAGAGATATCTTGGCGAAAGAACACCTGGATATGACGCGTCGGGTTGGACTTGTGAATCTTTCTTGAAATGTTTTGAGAAATATGGGAGGGCAAATTTTGGGGTACAACAGTTGCCCCTGTTCAATCTTCTTAGACCTGAGGACATAGATTGGCTTTCGGGCCTTTCGTGATCCAAAGGTGGAAGATGATTGAACACTAGAGTGCCTGGAAATTTGCACTCGCATGAAGTGGTATCAGCCTTGTGATGTTGGGAATGGGCTTACAGATGCCATTTGGAGATTGTTGGTAGGAGGATGGGGTTACAGATGCCATCTGCAGGAGTGTCGATCGCATAAGAGATTCCTTAGCGAGAACTTGCATACCTGTTATTGTAGAAGATTCCGCTGGGGAAGTCTAACTTTTGTTGAGATTTAGGAACTTGCCTGTACTTCAGCTGAGAGAATGCCTCGACTGAGTCTTAAGAACTTGTCCATAATTCAATTGGGGGGAAACATCTTCATCAAGATCTAGGAACTGTCTGGTCTTCAACGTAGTATACCATTGAAATTAGAGAACTCGTCCACACTATGACGGAGGAAAACATCAAGATCTAGGAACTGACTAGTGCTCAACATAGTATACCGTTGAGGTTATAGTATTTGTCCACACTATGACATAGGGAAACATCTTCATCAAGATCTAGGAACTGTCTGGTCTTCAACGTAGTATACCATTGAAATTAGAGAACTCGTCCACACTATGACGGAGGAAAACATCACGATCTAAGAACTGACTAGTGCTCAACGTAGTATACCGTTGAGGTTATAACACTCATCCACACTATGACGTAGGGAAACATATTCATCAAGATCTAGGAACTGTCTAGTCTTCAACGTAGTATACCGTTGAAATTAGAGAACTAGTCCACACCATGACGGAGGAAAACATCAAGATCTAGGAACTGACTAGTGCTCAACGTAGTATACCGTTGAGGTTATAGCATTTGTCCACACTATGACATAGGGAAACATCTTCATCAAGATCTAGGAACTGTCTGTTCTTCAACGTAGTATACCGTTGAAATTAGAGAACTCGTCCATACTATGACGGAGGAAAACATCAAGATCTAGGAACTGACTAGTGCTCAACGTAGTATACCGTTGAGGTTATAGCACTCGTCTACACTATGACATAGGGAAACATCTTCATCAAGATCTAGGAACTGTGTGGTCTTCAACGTAGTATACCGTTGAATTTAGAGAACTCGTCCACACTATGACGAAGGAAAACATCAAGATCTAGGAACTGACTAGTGCTCAACGTAGTATACCATAGAGGTTATAGAACTCGTCCACACTATGACATAGGGAAACATCTTTATCAAGATTTAGGAACTGTCTGGTCTTCAACGTAGTATACCGTTGAAATTAGAGAACTCGTCCACACTATGACAGAGGAAAACATCAAGATCTAGGAACTGACTAGTGCTCAACGTAGTATATCGTTGAGGTTATAGCACTCGTCCACACTTTGACATAGGGAAACTGTCGAGATTGAGAACCTTATCTGAAATTCAACCGAGGATAATTCAATTGAGATTTAAGAACCGGTCAGGTTTTCGACGTAGCTGAGAACTTTAACTGTATCTTTCCTGAAAGGTAAAGGTCAGTCATATGCAATGTATGATATGGATCAGGCAATGGTGTTTTCAAAATAAATGAGATTGCATTCGTATGATGCGTATATGCATGTATCATGATGTGTGAAAATGTGATGTTTAAGCTGGGGAAAATAAATCCCGGAGCTGCTGGAGAATAGAGTTGAGTTCTTCGTTTCCGCTGGGGATGATGGACGAAGATGATTGTGAGAATAGACCTGCAGGAGAAAATAACTCCGTTGGGGAATAAACTGATGAGGAGAATACTCCGAGGGGAATTACTCTGTGGGGGAGAGATGTTCTGCTAAGGATTTTAACGATAAACTCCGCTGAGGATTCCGCTGATAAACTCTGTTGGGGATTCCAATGAGGAACTCCACTGGGGATGGATTATCGTTGCTGGTGATATTAAATCTATTGAGGATTGAATTCCTGTTTGGGGAAAGAAAGAACTTCGCTGGGGATGATCTTTCAGTTGTGACTTTCTAGGGATAACCCTGTTAGACTTTTGTGGGGATAAACCTCTGAGTTCGGCTGGGAATGATCCTTTGAACTCGGTTGGGGAGATTTATTTTTGTACTCCGCTGGGGGTAAATTTCCAGAGTCTACTGGGGATAATGCTTCAACTTTGTTGGGGAAGCTTTTTCAGACCGTGTTGGGAAATATTGACTCCACTGGGGTATCTTGTATTCTGTCGGGGAACATTCTTATACTCCGTTGAGGAATTTTAAGACTGTCGGGGGTACTCTTATACTTTCTGGGGAATATTCTTATACTCTTCTAGGGAATATTAAGATCTTCTGGGGATACCAAGCCTTTTTAGCGTTGATGATGGATGAACTCTGCTTGGGGAGAGTATTGATGATTCGTTCACGGCTGTAAGTCTTAGCTGGGGAGAGCTACCATTATGTCTTACTTTGTGGGGAGTGAAAGTATCTTGGCGATATTCTTCAACTGAAGATACCTTTGTACCTAGTGGACAGAGCAACTAGACAGTTCAGACAAATCTTATTTCCCCTGTTTCTGCGGGAGGAGGTGCCTGCGGAGGCCCTATGGATCGAGTATTATCCCAACCTATGAGGTGCTTGGTATCTTTCGATTGAAATGACAAGTCTTCTTCTGGTAGGAAAGTGACGAGATGACGGGACATAATCGTACACTTTGATCCCTAATTTTTGCCTGGACCGTCCTTTCGGGTTTTCAGTCCATCGGGATACCCTTTTTTGCCCAAGCCACCTTTCCAGGTTTTCGACTTGCCGGGTTTATAGATTTTTTCCATTTTTATCCATATTTTTTTTTGCCCGAACCCTTTTGGTTTGCCGGGAAGCCCTTATTTTTGCCTAGGCCAGTCGACCTAGTGGGTCTTTGATTATGTGTAGTACTTTTTTTTTACTATGTCCACACTCTCAGGATGTAGGGAGGTGTCACTGTCGGTAGTGTTGTGTTGCCATACTACCAGAAGATCTTCGTTTAATCATGCAAGATTCGTTGCTGGAATTCATGTCCAATGCCCCAATTGATTCAGATGGAGATTTGCCCCTGGCTATTTGGCATTTTGAGAGATTCCTTGAATCTTGACTTGACTGCCCCAGATGATGGACAATGATAATGCCGTTCTCCTTGATTGGAAGTGTTTTTCCACTTGAGGTGATCCTTTTTATTGAGAAGGTTTTTGTTCACTAGATATTCTTCGTGAGAACTTCTCTGCTGTTTGAACAAATAGTCATATGCAAACAATGTTATTTTAAGAATGTAAAGCTTATGTCTGTCTTGAAGTTTTTGAAAATGCATTTTTTCAGTAAGATAGGAAAATTTTGTAAAATATGACGTCAACTCAGGATTTACAGCAAGCCCTACAGGAGTCAGGATACCTTTTGTAACAGTATGCTTTCGAACTAACCCGTGCTTCAGCTAGGACTTTTAAGGGTTATAATGTGGCCTGGTTCACATTTTAAGAAACAAAGGATAAAGGCTCAAATTTTATTTGTACCCACCCGTTCTTCGTGATGTTCTTCGATCCTAAACTTAGCTAATCGTGCATTAGATCTTGTTTGAGTCTTTTCTCTGACATACCAGTGATGGTTCGGATACTGACAATTTATTTTGAACAGGCGGTCATTTTGTTGAGAGTTTGCAGGACCTCTTTCTTTTTGATTTTATTATCCCTGTCTTTTGCCTGAACTGTTTCTTTTGTAATTACAGTCAGCGGGATGCCCCAGTTTTGTAAGTCTCCTTCATAGGTTTTGACTTGATGGGCTTTTATTTCGAGAGATAATGACTGCCTGTCCTTACGATTATACGGAACCATCACCGTCTTTTGTTTCGGAAGGACTTCTTGGATGCCATTCATTGTGCACCTGGATTAACTGAGAAAACTACCCTGCCCCAGGTTATAATTATGGGTTTTAATTTGTGAAACAAAAAACTCCAACTTCTTTGGCTCAAAGGGATTGACTAGGGATTATCTTCCTTATAACTCCGCTGTTTAGGATTTGAAACAATGTCTGTACATCGTCAACGGGGTCTGTTCAAAAGCATACTGTAGAGATTTTGGTATCATTTTCGTCATCCTCCCTCTGAAGGCTTAGAATTTTTTTTCGAGAGTTGATCATCACAAAAAATGAAAGCAATTTGAATATAGTGAATACGAATGGATTGATTCAAAACAGACATATGCAATGCATTGATAAAGTAATAAAGTTTGACATGAATAAATGTTCAAATAATCAAAAGAAAATTACTAATTGAAAATCCTAATGAACAAAAGTCTTCTCGTCTCAGTACTTGTCACTTCAAATGGTGAACCTTGGAGGGATGGTAGAAGAACTCAGCCTGACCATCTTGTGTGAATTCCCATGCTCCTTCATCAATCAGGTCTTGAATTTTGTTGCTCAACGCCCAACAGATGTTAGTATCATGCCCCAGGCTGTTGGAGTGATATGCACACCTTGCATCAGGATTGTACTTTGGGGAGGCTGTGTTGGGATTCTTAGGAGGGTCCCTTAACGTCACCAGATTCAATCTCAACGGGTGTTGTAAAGCTTGAGACAGCGGCATGTTGAGCTTGGTAAATTGCCTCCTGGGCATGTTTGGCTTACTCTGATCAACCCGTTGTTCTTGGCGAGGTCGTTGTTGGACCCGTGAGGTAGTAGCAACTTGGAGAGGTCTATTCTTCATCAAACCAAACCTTTGACTTCTCGGACGTTGATTAATGACTTGGTCCCCGACCTTGACTGTTTGCTTCATGTTGTTGTATCTGTCTTGATGAAGCTGGTTGATAATGGTTCTCAGCTCTTCTTGTTTCCAAGCTAAGCCTTGGATAAGAGCCATCTGCCCCAACATCTGGGTTTTCATGGCACTGAACTCAGCTTGCAGTTGTTCCAGTCGTTCGTCCTTATTGTCTTCAGGACTTTTCTTGACCAAGTTCCCAATGAGGAGTGTTTTCAACTCTTCCTGCCCCTTGGATAGGTTTAGGAATACGTCCCTGAACTGAGCTTCTCGATTTTGAATATATTGGTTGTCTGGTTGGAAAGCCATTGCTGAAATAAACAGCGAGAACATGAGAGACCCGTACTGGGAGACCTGTTATGCAATGATATGTATGTATGCAATGTTTACAAGGATCCCGCGGGGTAAACAAGAAAATTGTTAGAATTTGAATTTTGCAGCTTTGATTGAAGAAACTTCATGTTGTTAAGAGTCCTTCTTCAAGAGTCAAGCTCACCATATCGAGTGGGTCATAGCCCCTAACTCAAGTTATCGTGTTTTGATTTCTAGAAAAGCTTGGCTAGAGGAAAATAAATCCCCTTTTCCCCTTGCTAGACATTTGATTTACCATAACCTGCATCACAAACCCTTGAGATCCTTGAAATAGTTAAGCAAATGTTAAGGCATGATGTTATGATGTGTATGTTATGCGTTTAAACAAAAGTGTGAAGTGATGTAAGTAAATCCTGCAATAAATCCAAATTATTGGATAAGGACTGTAAACAAAACCTGCAAGGAACTCATGTTGTCAGATAACAAGAATGTGCAAGTAGTTCAAGTTTGAAGGCATACAAGTCACACAAACAGCCTTAAGTTTAGGCTGGCATGGAGTTTAGGTACTACCCTCTTTCAGTTCAGTTGGTTTAAACCTGTCCTAAAAATAGTAACTGGGTTCTAGAGGATCTCAATATCACTGACTACCCTCAATCGGTTATAATTCCAGTTTAGCAACCTTTTCTTGCGGCCGGAATCATCGCGAGAGTTTAGTCTCAACGAGTGTAGCATACTGCTACTGTTCTATGGCTAAGTTGGTCAATTTAAAGGTTCTAAGGTTAGTTGGTGCTTAATGACCCCTTAGAAGACCCATATTCTCCTTGTTCCAACACAAGGGATATCGATACAGACTAAGTTGCCACACCAACGTAGCTACTGCTTCAACCGTGTCGGTCGACGTCGGACAATTCCCTCACAGTTTATTGCTACTTAACTAAAGGGTGTTCCCCAGATCCGGGTTAGGATCTATAGTAACTCCGATACAAGCCCACAAAGATAAATCATACAAAGCATACAATTGAAAACACAATGATCTAATCCTAAGGTACACCTCACCAATACTATCCCCAACAGAGTTGCCAGTTCTGTAATCGGTGGGAATGAGAATTGACTGTTTTTGGAATGCTAGTTCGCGTTTTGCGTTTGTTTTCGCAAAATGTCGCAGTAAGCAAGAGTCGCCACCGTCTTTTATTTTATCCAACAAGGAAAGGAAAAAAGCACAGAAAAATTCCTTTTTCGAGATGTTTCTTGGGTCCGGGAGGTAGATTATAGAAAGGGAAGGTGTTAGCACCCTTTCTATCCGTGGTTATCCACGGGCTCTTAGGTACTTGCTCATTGTGTTTTCAAAATTTGCTTTTCTTTGTGTTTGTGGGTTTGAAAGAAGTTTTGTTTGAAAGGAGTGTAAGTGCGAAAAGTTTTATTTTGTTTTGAAAGAGCAAGTACTTAAGAACCATCTACCTACTCGAAAAAGGAATCAATATGTGCTAATGTCCTTTAGACAATGCTATCCCACTATGAATGAGTAGGTAGCACCGTCGTTGGAGTTTAAGGGTCAATTCGATTAAGGGACATATGGTCAATAAAGCAATGTTAGGACGCCTTAGCGGTAACCCTAATGTCTTAGATCACTTATCTAAGGCAACCGTTCCGAGGCAACTTATGATCTTTGGACAAGAGGGCGACCTCTAAAACTTCATATACTCAATGACCACGTTCGAAGGCAACCAAGCGAGGTGTACCCTAAGAGTGGCATGTGCAAGTGTGTTAGTTCGGTTAATTTTATCTGTACATGTCATGGGTGAGCTATGTTGATTTTAAGTTCATACATTTGATCTTGTCATGCATTCCCTATTATCAAACATCTAACATTGTATAGTTGCGAAATTTAAATTGTGCAAATTAAATCTAAACTATTACAAGGCGTCGGGTATTTACATCGCCAAAAGCAACCCTTTAATTTAAATTGCGGAAAATAAATAAAGCGGTAAAAATATTTAAAGTCCTAATTATCTATTACAAACCGGAGGCAAGTACATTAATATGATAAATATAAACAAACGCATGCGTGAAATTAAATCGAGCGTAAAGTTCTAGGGTTTTGACCCTTTTTGTTAAAGAAAAGATTTTTTTGTTTATTTTGGATTAAAAAGGAATTAAGTTAAGTTAATAATTAAATTAATAAATTAATTAATTAATGAAAATATTTTTGGATTTTTGGATATTTAAAGAAATAAAAAAAAATTGTTTAAAGTTAGTAAAACCTAATATTCTACATTGATTTTAAATATTGCAAAAAATATTGAAAGTTAAACCTAATTAAACTAAATTAATTAAATTAGTATTTATTTACAAAAATAAAGTGATGAATTAATTTTAATAAAATAAAACATATTTTTGGGTTTTTATTATTTTAGGAAAGAAAAAAAATAATTAAGTTAGTAATAAAGCCTATTTATTCTAATTAATTTTAAATTATTTACAAAATAAATGAAAGTTATCTAAAATTAACCTAATTAAATTAATTAATATTTATTGATAAAAAATAAAATTCTAAGTTTATTTGGACATAAAAATATTTTTGTGATTTTTTGATGAAAAAGAAAATTAATTAATTGTTAGTAAAAATAAATAAATTACTTAAAGAAAAATATAGAAAAAGGAAATAAAGGGTGAGAAATGGACCTGATTTTAGGGTGCAACAGCTATTGGTGTCATGTGTAAGCTATTCTGTTTTTGCCATTTGTGTTTTAGCCTCAACGTTCCTTAATGAACCTGCATGGGATCCTGTCTAAATCTGCAGTGTTGAATCTCATGAACACATTAAATAAATTACTATATATCATAAAATACAAATAAAGCCAATATATGAAGAAATTTAATGTTTAGGCCAATATGGCATGTATGAATGATTATACCATTTTGATCATGGAGATCAAATCAACCTTACCCTTACTGGAGAAGTAGTGATATGAATGCTTTTATGCCCTTTTGATCATGGAGATCAAGCCAGCCTTAACCTTACTGAAGAAGTAGTGAGATGTTGGTTTGTAATCGGGATGATTTATTTGTAGTGAGAGAGGGGTTTGTAATAAGGATTTCAAGGTTTTAGGGTTCTTGAAAGAATTTGATATTCTGACAGCGTTGTGGCAAGGGTTTTTTTTCTCTCCTCCCTGTTTGTGTGAAAAGAATGAGATTATATAACGGAAATTAGAGCAAAGAAAACGGGCTTTGAATGTGCAATTGGACCTCCAATATTCACTTGAATTCGTAACGTTTCAGGCTAAATCGCAGGGGCTTAAGTTAAATTTTTGGAGTTGAAATATGAAAACAAAATGTAGCTGACATTGAGAACTAACTCCTGTCTGAAAATCGGCTCAATCGGATAAACGGTGAATTAATTATGAATTTTTGAAGTTTCAGCTCAGACAAACTTATTTTGTGCTCCAGTGTCGACTCTGACACGTTCTTCAATAAAAAACTGGTATTGATCGGAGCATAATTAGGTCTCGACTTTTGAATCAAAGTTGTAGATATCTGAGTCAGTGACCTTGTGTAAAAATATGAGCCCAATCCGATAAAAATTGACCGAGTTATGAATTTTCGTAGTTTCGACCCAGATAAAATAATATTCAGCATTCAGGATTTTCGGCGCGTCACGCGCACTCTGAGCAAAAAACAAAGGCCTTTTGAACACCATTCGAACTTGATACCTCCTGTGAAAACGTAGCCAACTCAATTTTTGAAATTTTGGCGCTGGAACCAGCTCGATACGATGAAAATCGACCAAGTTATGATTTTCTGAACATGACGCAAATAAATTTCTAACACAAATTTCCTGTACGGAAATACTTGATAAATCCGCATTTTTGAAGACCTTCTGATTGAAATTGGCTTCTAGCCGTGAGAGATGAACACGTAGATGACATCAAGACATAATTTTGGCCATTGGAACGGGTTCAAAACGAGCCACGATCTTCAAGTTATGAATTTTTTAGCGCGTAAAAACTGCACTTTCAGCACACTTTTTCACCATATTTCTTCGAGAAAACTCACACAGTCGGATACCTTCTTTAAAGAATTGACTCTTGAGCCGAACCTGAATTTGAGAATACGTTATCAGAGATATCTTGGCGAAAGAACACCTGGACATGACACGTCGGGTTGGACTTGTGAATCTTTCTTGAAATGTTTTGAGAAATATGGGAGGGCAAATTTTGGGGTACAACAGGAACAAAGCGACCATGGCGCGCTGATACGTTGCCCCAACATTCGTCAATCCAAAAGGCATGACCTTGTAGCAAAAGGTACCCCATTGAGTAACAAAGGTTTTCTTCTCCATGTCTTCGGGAGCCATCTTAATCTGATTATAACTGGAGAAACCATCCATAAAGGAGAAGACCTTATGTTGTGTGGTGTTGCCAACCAAGACGTCGATATGAGGCAGAGGGAAATCATCCTTGGGACTCGCCCTGTTCAGATCCCTATATTCAACACACACTCGAACTTTACCATCTTTCTTCGGCACTGGAACCATGTTGGCAACCCACTGTGGGTAAGAAGTAACTGCTAGAAAACCAGCGTCAAACAGCTTCATCTCTTCAGCCTGGATTTTCTCAGACATCTCTGGGCGCATTCGGCGGACCTTCTATTTCACTAGAGGACAGTCTTCCTTGGTAGGTAATCGGTGAACCACGATATCGGTATCTAACCCAGGCATATCTTCATAAGACCAGGCAAAGGTCTCAACGTAGTCCTGCAACATCTGAATCAACTGTTGCTTAACACTAGCTTCCAGATTTGTACCGATCTTGACCTCTTTCTTGTCTATCTCTGTACCCAGATTTACTGATACCACTGGCTCTTCATGCGGCTGTATGAGCCTCTCTTCCTGATGTAACAGTCTAGCAAGTTCACTAGGCACCTCGCAACCATCTTCACCTTCATCTTCGGCAAAGTTGATCGGACTTTCGAAGTCATAATCGGCAGAAGAAGAGTCGTTATCAGTGGGATCCAGAGTGGATGTAGACCTGTATATATGAGTGTGTGTAAAATAGCTGTTTTTGCAAGATAAAAAGAAAAACAAGGAGCACAAAATTTGAAATGCAAGAAACGTCCAATGCGTTTATTAATGATATATGGAGTTGACAAATATCAAGCCCTCACAAACAAAGCCACGGTGCCTCGGGCAAGACACCGGGCCGTAAAGTTCAAAAATTGTATGTTACAAATTCAAAACAAAAGTTTCATTACTGGGTGATAACAGAAACGGGCATATAATCCTTTGCCGTCCAGTTGCTTAGTCCACCATCAGCAGTCGGGTATATCCAGCTGTTAATATCAAACTCTTCTTCATCATCCCCAATAGCATTCACTCTCGTGTCATGTTTGGGCATATGTGTCGTTATAACGTTGGGCTTCTCATGCGCTCCAAACTCGATCTCTTTAGCATCAATCAGATCATGTACCTTATTCTTCAGGACCCAGCAATCATTCGTATCATGTCCCAGGCTATCGAAGTGAAAAGCACAGCGGGTGTTCGGGTTGTACAGCGGTGATGTTGTATTGGGATTCTTTGGGGCTTCCTTCGGAATCACCAAGTTGGTCTTCAACAACTGCAGAAGAATCTAAGACAGGGTCATATGGAGTTGAGTGAACTGTCTTTGCAGCCTCTCGGCTCTTAGCTGATTGTTGCGTTGAGGGGCAACAACGGGTCTTGATATAACAACCGCATTGACTGCTTGGCGGGGCTCAGGTCTATTATGGCTCTTTGCACTGTAAACTGCGCTTGACTCCTTCTTAAAAGGCTTCTTCTCGGTGCTTGACGAAGAACCCTTATGTATCTTGCCGCTCTTAATACCGGCTTCAACTTGTTCCCCAGTCATAATCAGCTCAGTAAATCTGGACGATGAACTTCCAATCAGATGGTTGAAATACGGACCAGACAAGGTCCCAAGAAACATATTTACTAACTCCCTGTCAGCCAGCAGAGTTTGAACTCTCCCAGCAAGGTCCCACCATTTCTGAGCGTAGTCTTTTAAACCTTTGCCCGCACCCATAGACATACCCTAAAGTTGGGTACGTGTGGGAGCGAGGTCGGCATTATATTGGTACTGCTTGTAGAAAGCAGCAACAATGTCTTCCCAATTACGGATACTAGCTCCTTCCAGCTGGTAGAACCATTCAAGTTGAGTCCCCAAAATACTATCTTGAAAGAAGTGGATCCAGAGGTTCCTGTCAGCAGTATATGGCTGAATCTTTCTAACATACGAACAGAGGTGCAATTTTGGGCAAGAAACCCCGTCGTATTTAGCAAAGATTGGTGCTTTAAACTTGTGGGGAATCACCACCCCAGATGACAAACCCAAATCTCCGAAGTCCAGACCAGGGACTTTCTGGACCTCCATTGCGCTCAGCCGGTCTTCGGGTTTCTTGTACCTATCCTCATCCGGAGGATACTGGTCTTCATCAAAGTCAGTCTCGTTGTCAGAAACCATAGGGCTAGGAGCCCTCCTTTCTTCCTGATTCTCTCCCCCTCCAGGTGAGTGAGATAAATCAACATCTTCCCGCAAATTGTTTCCGAATCTGCGACCCATATTCAAGAGGACCGTCTTCTTCTTCTTCTTATCCTTCAAGATAAGAGTCTTCATATCTTGCTGACCCTTGGCCAGGTTCATGAACATTTCATGGAACTGGGCGTTCTGAGCTTGCAGAGCCTTGATAGCTTGATTAGTTGATGTTTCAGAAGACATGATGCTGAAATAAACAACGAAGAAGATGAGAAACCTGTAAGGGTACCTGTAATGAGGTGCATGGAATGAAATGCGTATGATATGATTTCAAAGACGTCGAGAGATTCAAATTCGTAAACCAAAATGAAACACACTTTTATTAGATAAACTTGAGACAATGTTTGACAAATGCCTTTAAGGCGTTACAAAAAATAAATATTGAAAAGTAAATCAAAACTAGAAATAACAAAAGACATCAGCACTCCAACGGTCGTTTTCCTCCTGTGCTGACATAGTCATTGAGGACCTTCTCATTCTCCAACTGCCTTGTAAGCTTTAAGATCTTTCGCTCCTGCTCGTGATACTTTTCTCTGTAAGTATCCCGTTCTTCTCTTATCTGGATCCAAGACCTCTTTAATGCTCCAATGTCAGTAGGCATGTATGGATGGAGGATGGTAGGAGGAACCCCTTCTTCATCAGGACTCTCAATAATTACCAGTAAGATAGCTTCGTACGGTATTCCCAGCTTTTGGGCACAGATTCGAACCCATCGGAGATACGGTTCCATCGGAAGAGAGGTCTTCATCCCTAACTCGTGCAAATCAGACCTGTGTACCCTATTCCAAGCTCGTATGAACCTACGGATATGCTCCTCCCTATCCCCTTGGAAGTCAAAGACAATGCTCGGCATTAGCAACTCATGAGGTTCGTCCCTCCTAGCTCGCCCAAACTGACGTAAGGCCAAACAAGGATTATAGGTAATCCCTCCTCGAATTCCAAGTAGTGGAACATTGGGGTATTCCCCACAGCGATCAATAATAGCTACTTATTCCATGTCCTTAGTACTCCAAATAATGTTAGTGTGAGCGAGAGACATAATTCTCTAGGCCTAAACCATTCCTTCCTTGTTCTTCAAAACAGATTTGGGGAGGTGTGAAATAAACCACCTCGCCAGCAATGGTGCACAACATATAAGGGTTCCCCATTTCTGAGCAGTACGAGCATAAAGAGAGTGTAGAATGTCACCCAAGAGAGTGGGCACCATATTACAGGACATGAAAATATTCACTGCATTCACGTCGACGAAAGAATCTGAGTTAGGAAACAACACCAAACCATAAATGAGAAGAGCCAGTATATCCTCGAATGCTTGAAAATCCAAACTGTCCCAAAACTGATTAGCCCGATCAACCAGGAATTTAGCCAAGAAGCCCTTTGTACAACTTCGAGTATCCTAGTTAGACATTACCTCAGCCTTTGTCAGATGGAGGGATGAAGCAATCTCTTCCAGCCTAAGGGCTTTCTCCTAACCTGTAAATGGCGTCTGCTCTAGAATAGAAATACCAAGTAGATCAGAGAACTCCTCCAGAGTAGGGACCAACTGATAGTCCGGGAAAGTGAAGCAGTGGTATAATGGATCAAAGAACTAGCACAAAACACTCATCATCTCCTCATCTAATCTGGAAGTGACCAAACCAAGGAGGTGACCATGTCTTCTGATAAAGGAGGAAGTATCTGGAACTTTTGCAACCACGTCTCTAAGCTGAGTAGGAATTTGTACAAAGCTGATCTGAATAGTGTTTCTACGCATAGATGCCATGACCTACAAAACAGAACAAAGATGAATCCTCTCTGTCTTTGAAATGGGTCAGTCTGATGCAAGATGCATGCAATGTCATGATGCATGATGTTATGATAGAAACACACCACAAGTATTCACAGATAGCAAACATGGTAAGGGAAAACATGTCACACAGTAGCCCTTAGATTTCAGGATGGCAAGGAGTTTAGGTATTACCCTCTTTCAGTTTAGTTGGTTCAACCTGTCCTAGAAATAGTAACCGGGTTCTAGAGGATCTCAATACCATTGACCACCCTCGATCGGTCATAATTCCAGTTTGGCAACCTTTTCTTGCGACCAGAATCATCGCGAGAGTTTGGTCTCAATGAGTGTAGCATACTGCTACAGTTCTATGGCCAAGTTGGTCAATTATAGGTTTTAAGGTCATTTGGTGCTTAATGACCCCTTAGAAGACTCATATTCTCCTTGTTCCACCACAAGGGATATCGGTACAAACTAAAGTGCCACACCAGCGTAGCTACTGCTTCAACCGTATCGGTCTATGCCATACAGTTCCCTCACAGTCTATTGCTACTTACCTAAAAGGTATCCCCCAGATCCGAGTTAGGATCTATAGTAACTTCGATTCAAACCCATAAAGATAAAGCATACAAATCAAGCAATTGAAAACATTATGATGAACTAATCCTAAGGTACACCCCACTTATTAGGTCCCCAGCAAAGTCGCCAGTTCTGTGATACGGTGGGAAGAACTGACTGTTTTTGGAATGCTTGTTTGAGTTTTGCGTTTGTGTTTGCAAAATGTCGCGGTAAGCAAGAGTCACCACCGACTTTTATTTTATCCAACAAGGAAAGGAAAAAAGCATAGAAAAATTCCTTTTTCGAGATATTTCTGAGTACGGGGGGTAGATTATAGAAAGGGAAGGTATTAACACCCTATATATCCATAGTTATCTACGGGCTCTTAGGTACTTGCTCATCATTTTCAAAAAAAATTTCTTTGTGCTTGTGGGTTTTGAAAAGTTTTTGTTTTTAACTTTGATATAACTCTTGCTTCTGTCCTCAAGAGTGTAATGAAGTGTTTTTGAAAACTTTGTTTGAAAAGGAGTGTAAGTGTGAAAAAAGTTTTATCTTGGATGAGAAAGTATCTAAGAACTATCTACCTACTCGAAAAAGGAATCGTTCTATGCTAATTTCCTTTAGACAATGCTATCCCACTATTAGTGAGTAGGTAGCACTGTCGTTGGAGTTTGAGGGTCAATTCGAATGAGGGACATACGGTCACTAAAGCAATGTTAGGACGCCTTAGCGGTAACCCTAATGTCTTAGATCATTTATTCGAGGCAATGATATCCGAGACAACCGTTTCGAGGCAACTATGATCTTTTAGACAAGAGGACGACCTCTAAAACGACCTATACTCAATGACCGTGTACGAAGGTAACCAAATGGGGTGTACCCTAAGAGTGCGCATGTGCGAGTGTGTCGTTTTCAGTTATTTTTATCTTTGCACATGTTTAGGGTGATCTAATTTGATTTTAGATTAAGCATTCATTCTTGTCATGCAAGCCCTATTATTAAACATCTAGCAGTTATATAATTTGCGGAAATAAAAATACGGAAATTAAATTACAAGGCGTCGGGTATTTACATTGCCAAAAACAACCCTTTGAAAATAAAATAAAGCGGTAAAATAAATAAATGTCCTATTTAAAACTATTACAAGCCGGGAGCAGATACATCAATAATTGAATAAGGGAACATAAATCGCACGAGAAAATTTGATCCAATTCGAAATTAGGGTTTTGACCCTTTTAATTAAAGAAAATGATTTTTTTGTTCTTTTTATTTTAAGAAAAGAAAGTAAGTCCTAAATTAAATACTAAATCAGAAATTAAATTAATTAATTAATGAAAAATAATTAATGACATATTTTTTGGAGTTTTTGTTAATTTAAGAAAGAAATTAAAATAATTAAATTAGAGTTAAAACCTGATGATTTCTAATTAATTTTAAATATTTACAAAATAAGTTAAAGATATTCTAGAATTAAAAAACCTAATTAATTAATTAAAATTTATTAAAGAAAAATAAAGTTCTTAGTTAAAAAGTATTTTGGTGATTTTTTTGACAAATAAAGAAAATTTGTTATTGGTTAGAAATTAATTAAATAAAAATAAAGTAATTAAATAAATAAACAAAATATAAAGAAAAGAGTGAAAATGGGGTTGTTTGGAGGGTGTAGAAAGCAAAGATATTGGCCCAAATATGCCGATCCATGTGGACTTTTTTGCAATCCAGTGCGTAGGTGTTGACTGGCTTATGATGTGCCTTCAAGGATTGGCCACCAGATCTGGCCATCTGGCCATATGGCACCTGGATGAGGAATGAACATGGTGGAACTCGTGGCACGCCTTCATCTCCTTCATTGAACCGTTGCTAAAAGTTCCAGGGCTTATACCTACGGACAGAGGTCCGTCACTACAAACCAGGCATCTTTAAAATCCTGTACAGGCCATGGAAATGCATTCTAAAGCCATGGTTGAGTTCGTCTCAACTTGCTGATCACAACCATAGGCATTATTATGGCCAATTTTTCCTGAAATGAAAAACCCCAAAAACAAGAACCAAACCCTAGCAATGGAGGATCTCCATATAGGTCAGATAAATGTAATTGGTTATTACAAAAAGCTTGCAAATGATTTGTAGATTCAAAATATGCTATCAATTCATGCTAACTATGCCTAAATTCAAGAATACAAAATCAAGAATATAATGAATCCGTGGATGACTTACAGTGCTCTGAGAAGCTGGAAAACGCGTGGTTGTGATTGGTTTCGCTTCTGGAGATGGCCAGGAAGAGATTGAGACAAGTCTCAAGTCTTGAAAATGCCTCTAGACCTGATTTTGATCTCCCACTTTTTTGTGTTTTTGCCAATTTTTGTTCTGCCTCTAGAACTGCTCTCCCACCCTGATTTGTGTCCCTCTTGCCTCCTTATGTAATGCACAACACATTAGGTCTGAATTCTTTGTTCAAATCTCCCTCTATCAATACTCTTGATGTGGATTTGATTTGCTTTTATAAACTTTCCAAATTGGCTTGATTTCAATCTTTATGTGTACAATTGCTTTGATACAAGTTTTATGTGATGCAAGCTGCCCATTGAAACCTATAATCATCAAAAGATCTATGGTTATCAATATTTTTGATTTTATGTGATTTTATTTGATTTAAAATGAATTAATTCAAATAAAAATCAAATTAAATAATAAAAATATAGTATGAACACATGGCCAAGGATAGAGCACGTGGGAAATAATGCAAACTCAAAACAAGTGAAAAAGAATGGGCCCATTTGGCAAAATTTGAAGTTTTGGGGTTAGTTGACTTTTGGTAATTTTGCAAAAAAGTCCAACTTCAACAATGCATAACTTCCTCAATTTTAATCTTTTGGAGGTGTTCTTGGACTTTTTAGAAATAGTGTGTTGTCCTCTAATCAACCCCTTTGGTCTCATCTCATTTTGATATTTCATTCTCAAGTTAGAAGCTTTGACAAAAAAGGTGTTTTTGTTGACTTTCAAAATGACCTATAATGTCAAAATTCATAACTTCTTGTGGGTGCATATTTTTATCTTGGGGTATGAAAATGTATTGTAGGGAATTTCATCCTCTTCAAAATGATATTTTTATGTGTCATTTCTCATAAAGTATAAGAAAGTTATGCTTGGTCAAAGTTGAGTTGGCTTTTCCTACAAAACCCTAATTTAGCAACTTTTGAATCTTGATGAATTTTGAGCAATCCTTGATGAATCATGATCAACCCTTGATCAAATGATGAAATATCCTTCAAAATAAGAATGTTGACAAAAAAAATATATTGAAGTTTGACTGTATGTAAGTTACAGTTGACTTTTGCCCTAGCACAGTCGATTTTTGGACCTTTTGAACAATTGACTGAGCAAACTTTCTCTGCATGGCTTGAAACTTGACATGGATGATCTTGAGAACATATTAGGACATTGGTGAGCACTTGGTACCACTTGTACTCAAGGATCATGATGCAACATAAAACCCTAATTTGGGGTAGACTGCCTTAGGAGAGAGCTTGACTGGCAAATCCTTGGACTACCTTGACCAACTTGGAGATTTTTCTTGCAATGTTTTGAGAAATATGGGAGGGAAAATTTTGGGGTACAACAAATATGATCATAGCTTTCAAAAATTCCTCACTAAAAACATAGATAGAAGCAAGATGTCTTCAATGATCTATGGAGTTTACAAAAATGGCAGAAAAGGAATAGGATTCAAAGGTAAAGTATCCCAACCTAAGAATGTTAAGGATCTGGTTATTAAATGCACTCCTCTTTATTCTCACTTCACTTCTGGGCAAACACATGATATAAAATATACTAGTAAGACATTTTATGCTAAACCAAAATTCAAACAAAATTTTGGAAATTCTAACAATCGTGGACCCAAAAAGATATGAGTACAAAGGATAAAATCATCTGCTGCAGATATTTTTAATAGCAAGGTTGAAACACCAGTCTTAACACTCAGATTCAGGATCTCTCTATACATGACATGAAGAAAGCATATGTTCCAAAGCCTGGAATTTAAATCTGGTGGATTTGCAGGTTTCAGAGGCAATCAGGAAAACAAAAAGTTATTGGCTCTGGAACTATTGGGAACCGTAATGAGAATACAACATCATAAGCACTCTAAAGAATCTCAATTGAATCCAGAAGAGGATGTCACACCTTTTCAAGCAACTTCTATCAAAGCAAGACAAATAGAGTTTTTCCAACTTTTTTATTCTTGACAAAAATGGGGAGAAGGAAAGATATTTTGACTCGTATCAGAAGCTATATCAAAAGATCTTCAAGGAAGTATTTTATTTTCTCGTTATCTGAGTATTCTACTCAGGGGGAGTTTTTTATTTTATTTCTTTGTTCTTTATATTCCATCAAAATATACAAGTTTTTGTCATCATCAAAAAGGGGGAGTTTGTTAGAACATAATTTGGTTCTACATCCCTATACGAGTTTTGATGATAACAAACACATGATATATATAAAGAACAAATATGCTCGCTAATAAAAGTATCTTTATATGCAGGGAAGTTCTTATGTGAAAAAGATGTTCTGGCGTAAGGAGCATAGAAGATATGCTAGAACATCACTAGAAGTTCTATTTATGCAAGCATAGAAGATGAGAGTATTATGATATAGTCAGACACATCCTTCTTAGAATCAAATATGTGTGACACGCTTATATGAAGAAGTTCTGTTGCAACTTCTGAATGCACCAACACTGAAACAAAATCATTGATACTCTGATCTGTAAAGTTATGATACAAGCAGTAAGGGACTCCCAACAGTAACATTCATCCTCTGACGTAAGAAGTTCTTAAGCGTTATAGTTTATCAATGCAATATCAAAAGTAATGGAAACAAATAAACAAGAATCTCTTGGTTTGGAAAGATCATTAATTCGTGTTATGAACATTCCAAAAGCATCTTCTTATGTCATTGTTGCATGGCCTATATAAAGAAGACGAAAAGAAGGATTCATGTGACGAACTACTGCGCACGTAAAAGAAAAGCATATTTACCCAATTCTACCTAGCAATCTTAAATTGTGTAATACATCACGGTTGTTATATTATTTTATTTAGAAAACATATTTGTACATACTCAATTATATTATTTTGTAATTCCTTGAGAAAACCGGGTTGTGGTTTTAGACTCAAGAAGACTTTGACAGTTGTCAAAGTAGATTTGTAATCAAGATTGATTAGTGAATTAATACCTCGTTGGAGAGAGACGAAATCACCTTGGCGGGTGGACTGGAGTAGTTTGAGTTCAAACGAACCAGGATAAACACCAACGTGTTCTTTTCATTACGTTTTAAGATCCCAATTCAATCCCCCCCCCCCCCCCCCCTTGTGTTTTTCCATTCTTCACCCCCCCCCCCCCTAATGTTTGGATCAAAAACCAATTATTGGGCTCAAGCCCGTTACTACCCAGACCCCTGGAATTAATATGAAACTAAATTCTCACCACTCATGCAAATGGGCCTAAATTCAATATTTAGATGGTGGGCCCTGATATCCAAACCCCTCAAAATTACTAGCCAAATTGAGTCTGCACCCCCATGCATTTTTAAAATAAAATTTATTTATTTTTATAATTTTATTTATTTATTAATTTGTTTATTTATTTATTACATTTTTTGCATATTAATAATTATTGGACGTCTTTAATATTTAATGTATTTTTAATAAATTATTAAATTATTATTTATTGATTTAAACTCTTTTTTTAAATGCTAACTCTTTTTATAAATACCTTAATTGCATTAACTATTCTTCTCATGGATTAAAATATATTATTTTCCCATATTGTATAATATATTCGAAAACATCTAACCGACAAATTACTAATAATTTTCTACTAACTTAATTCAAACCTATATATATTTTCAAAAAGGATTATGGAGATATTTGTAAGTGTTTATTGGCGGCAATTTTGGTAAACAATGACTTGTTAATGTTTTGCTAAATGTATTAACATTTGGAGCAAAACTATTTTGAATGATGTCAAAGCAGATGTCTTGACATCTGCCTACTGAACTGATCTCAACCCAAAATCAGTTAAGTCTTTTATTTCCTGATTTCCAGCACTCTATAATTTAGGATTTGTGAACTACAAGTTGCGAAAAATATGGAAGAATATTTTTCAAATTGCATAATTATATCTTAGCCTGTTTTTATGGAAATATTCAAAAGATTTGAATATTTGTTTTCAAGCCCAAGCCCAAAGCTGCGCATATATAAGGATTCATTTCCTTATTCAAAGACAAGCAATTTTTAAAGAAGAACACTTTCTTTCGGATTAGAAGTTTAGGCTTTTTATTTGTAATACACTCTAAGTATTAGTTTAAATACTTGAGTTGTTATTTGGATTGTTAATTGTGTATCGTTCATAAGCTTTTAAGCATTGAATGATTGAAGTGTTTCAAACTTATTAATTCTGTTAAGTTCTTCACTGTAAGTGATTGAAGGGAATTGAGGATGGCCTCATACCTTGGTGAGTCTTAGGTAGAAGTTTACCTTGGTGAGTCTTCTGGTTGTTTACGGAGGGTCTATAAATGGATATTATTTAGTGAACTTGTCCCTGGCTTGGTAGCCCCTAGAGTAGGTGTTGTTGTACACTAAACTGGGTGAACAATCTCTTGTGTTTTTACTGATTTTGATTTTACTACACCTTACTTGTAAACAGATATTTGTGTCGTGATATCTCTTTCGACATCAAATATTTGATACCAGAATTTTAATTTGTATTAGAGCAGGCATCCTGCTCTTTATCTGGGTGAGATCCAAGGAAGATACTTTCTGGTACTATGGACAAGGAAGGAGGATTTGTGAACAGACCACCCATTCTGGATGGAAGCAATTATAACTACTGGAAACCATGTATGGTTTCCTTTTTAAAGTCCTTAGACAGCAGGGCCTAGAAAGCTATTTTAAGAGGATGGAAACACCCTATCAAATTGGGAGAGAATGGAGAACCTACTTCTGAATTAAAACCTGAAGAAGATTGGACTAAGGAAGAAGATGCAATTGCTCTTGGAAATTCTAAAGTCTTGAATGCTATATTCAATGGAATTGACAAGAATATTTTCAGATTGGTGAATACATGTGAAGTTGCTAAGGATGCATGGTGAGTTCTTCAATCTACTCATGAAGGCACATCCAAAGTTAAGATGTCAAGACTTCAGCTGCTCACCATAAAATTTGAGAATTTGAGGATGAAAGATGATGAAAGTATAAATGACTTCCATATGAACATCCTTGAAATTGCTAATGCCTCCAGTGCTTTAGGAGAGAAAATACCTGAAGACAAATTGGTGAGAAAGATGCTCAGATCTCTTCCCAAGTGATTTGATATGAAGGTAATTGCTATAGAAGAAGCCTAAGACATTGACAAAATTAAATTGGATGAACTTATTGGATCCCTTCAAACATTTGAATTGAGTATAAATGAAAGATCTGAGAAGAAAAACAAAAGCATAACCTTTGTATCTAATACTGAAGATGAAGAAGAGGTCTGTGATCTGGATACAAATGGAGGAATATAAAATTCCCTAGCTATGCTTGGAAGACAATTTAATAAATTGATAAAATGAATGGACAGGAATCAAAGGTCAAATTTCAAGAACATCCCATCTGACATTTATAAGTCAAATGAGGTGGCAAGAAAAATGGGCTAAAGAAAAATCTTCTCAAGGGAAGGGAATATAATGTCATGAATGTGAAGGCTTTGGTCACATTAGAGTTGAATGTCCTACATATCTAAAGAAACAAAAGAAGAATTTATTTGTTACTTGGTCTGAAGAGGACTCAGAGAGTGATCTTGAAGAATCATCCAAATATGTGAAAGCATTGACAAGCAAATATGTATCTGATGAAGAGTCTAGTGATAGGGAACTAACCTTTGATGAGTTAGCTGCTTTATACAAATAATTATGTCTCAGAAGAGAAGAAGTATGTCTTGAAGGGGAGAAACAGAAAGCCCTTATAACTCAGCTGAAGGAGGAAAGGGAAGAGCATGTTAAAACTATTTCTGATCTGGAAAGTGAAGTGTCCTCTCTAAATTCAAATCTTGATAGAATGGTCAAATCTCTCAAGATGATGAATAATGGGTATGACTCATTAGATGAAATTCTCCAAGAAGGAAGAGTAACAAGAGATAAGAGTGGTTTAGGTTTCAATGAGAAAAAAGGAACCTAAATCAGAAGAGCCTTCATCTGTCTCCACTCATGTCAAGCCTAAACAAATATGTTGAATCAAATGTTTCAACATCATGGTAAGAAAGTACATCTTGGTAGACATCATGTGAAGAAAGAACATCATGGCAAACAACCTCCATCTGCTTCCACACATGCCAAGGCTAAACCAAAGATGTCGAATCAGATGTCTCAACATGTGGGCAAACATCATGATAAGAAAGGACATCTTGGGACACCTCATAGGAAGAAAAAGCTTAATCACACCAGAGAAAATCCCCAGCCCTAGAAATGTCATTACTATGGAAGGATTGGACATATAAGGCCCTTCTATTTCAAGATGTATGGCTATCCTAAAAATACTCCTCTTCCCAAAACTGATAAGATTCCCCAACATAGCAAAAAGAAGAAACAGTGGGTTCCCAAGTCCAATGTTAGAAGTCTCATTGCTCACACCTCTCTCAGAGTATCAACTAAATATGACTGGTACTTTGATAGTGGTTGTTCTAGACACATGACAGATGTCAAAAGTCTGTTGGTGGATGTCAAATCTCATTCCACCATGTGATACGGTGGGAGAACTGACTTGAAGGTTTTGCATTTTATCGCAAATGTTGTGGTTAGCAAGAGTCGCCACCGACTTTTCTTTTATCCAAAAGGAAAGGTGAAAAAGCACGGGAAAGACCTTTGAGATGTTTCATTGAGTTCGGGGGGTAGATTATGAAAAGGGAAGGTGTTAGCACCCTTTTTATCCATGATTTTCCATGGGCTCTTAGTTACTTGCTAGATCACTTGCTTTTGTTTGAAATTGTGCTTTGTGTGGTTTTTGAAAGTATTTTGTAAAGAGGCCATCATTTAGGCATTCTTTGTAATAATTCTCGTTCGTAAGAATGTATACAAATATGTTTGATATTTTGAAAATGTTTTCAAGTTTTGTAAGAGGTTTTGAAATTTTAGGTGTTTGTTTTGAAAATAGTAAGGATGTTGTTGTACCCCAAAATTTTCCTTCTCATTTCATCAATATTTCTCATCACAAGACTCTTGGAACTCAAGATCAAGCTAGGGTTTGCTCTGCTCAAGACACCTCCTTGCACTGTTGACCTAAATTAAGGTTTGAGTTTGCACAGGGATGTTTTGACCCACAATGCCAAAAGTGACTTTCATACTTCATGTTTGATTCACAAGTTTGTCCACACCAAGTTTCAAGCCTTGATTCAGATTTTTGCCCAGTCAATTGGAAAGTTGACCTAGAAATCAGCTGTATTGGGGAAAAAGTCAACTGTGGCCAATTGACAGTCAAACCTCATGAAATTTGACCCACATCAACATTATGAACTCATATGAACCATTTGATCAAGTTTGGATCACAATTCCACAAGAAATTTGATCAGATCACCAAAAGGGCAAAATGGTCATTTTTAGGGTTTTGACTGAACAAAGGCAATTTTTTACTGTTTGACCTAGCCAATGGCAAATAAAGCTCAACCATGGACTCAAGGACTCAATGACATTGTCTTGACCCATTCAACAAGTTCAAAAGATCTCAAATGCATAGGATTGACAGATGAATTTTTCAGTCAACTGATCAAAATTTGACTGTATACTGAAAAGTCAAACTTTGACTTTTTGGTCAAAATCAAGTGCCATGGGTAATTTTTCACCAAGACATGTCAAATTATGAAACTTGTTCATCAAGAAACCCAAAATTGCAAATTAGGGTTTAAAATGGAAAATTTCATAACTTAGAAATTTTCTAAGTTATAAAATTTTCTTATTTTTAACTAACTTTGTCCCATTTTTTCACCAAGATGCAAATGGATTCAAACAAAACTTATAACATGAAAGTTGTATTCCATCACAAAGTCTACAACTTTTATTCACCAAGTTTTCTAAAAAGAAGCTTGTATCTCAATTTATGATTTTTGGAACAAGGGTGCCTAAAACTTTTAACTTAGAGAAATTTTGCCCTAGTTTAGGCAGGATTTTGACCCATCTTCTTGGCCATTTTTCACATAGTTCCACTTGGAATATTAAGTTTCATTTCAAAGATGTATTATAGTACATTTTGCAAGCTTTCCAAATTGTCCAAGAACTCCTCAAACACCTTTGTGGTTAGATAGAATCGAATGCTTGAAGTTGGCAAAAACTCACTTTGGAACCATGGCCAATACATGTTCATACCACTTACCAAATCTGACCAAGCTAGCATAGTTCACAATTACAGGCCTCTAAACCAGTTTGTACTCCATAATTTAATGCAAATCCATTGATCCAATGCATTGTCTTGGTTATTAGGGTATTGTACACAAGTTTAATCCCTAAATGGTAAAAGGTACATTGCCATTTTTGAAAAGATATGCTTTATGTCAAACCATGATCTTTGAAGCATGGGGCCATATCTCTGAAGCCAAATCAAATCCAAAAATTTCAAGTATCAAGGAGATGGTGTGCAGCATAATACATGACTGGTGCAGGTCTGTGAGAATAAGTTACACATTCTTGCTTCACAAAGAAGAAAATTTGTCCAAATCCTCCCAACTCAAAAACCAACCATAGTCAGCTTACACAAAGATTGCAAACAAGTTTTGCATATCCTCACAAGTCAGAAGCACGAGCCTTCCACCCCAAAAGCACCCTCATACTCCAAAACCCCATTTTCTTGCAAAACAGGGTCAGTTCTGCATTTTGCAAGCCACCATCAAATTCCCTCGTGCGTTTTGTCCAAAGCTACTTCAAACACATTCCAACCAACATACCAGAGCTATCCAAACCACTCATAAGTTGTTGTAACTCCATTAACACACATTGCCATTTTTGTTTGGAAGCTTTGCATGTTGAGTTCTGTAGCACGATTCAGGCCACTTCAAAACAAACTAAGCATTGGGAAAGCTTCAGTGGACATCAGGCAAGCTCAAAAGAACCTCAAACACCCTTGAAAGTTGCTGCATTGTCCAACTTGAACTCAACTGAAACAGGTATTTCATGAACTTCTATCTCTCTATTTAGGAATAGTTAGACTTAGGTTTGTGAATGAAAGATGTTGTATTCATATCCCTGAAACCATACATGTGCTTAGTTTTCATTTATATTAATCGTGCTAGGAGAATTTCATCCATGAACTTTCTGAAAAAACTAGGTTAGAAATTAGGGCCAGAGAAATTCTCTATGGTCTTTGAGAGTTAGCTTAAACTTTTTATATGGTTAGATTCGTTGTTTGATGCTCTACAAGTTTCATGTTTTGAGTTTTGTCAAAAAAGCACAGAATCAGGAGATAGCATTTTGTACACAGAAGGCGCGTTGTTGTTTGAACAGAGGAAGAAGATGAAGTAGTTGGGCTGGGCCTGGCTACTTCCTGCTTTTCACACCCCATTTTTTAGTTTCACACCCCCCTGGCCCATTTCTTGTATATTTTTCATTTTTGCATTTTTATTTTATTTCTGACTTTGAAATTTTATTTTCAAATATAAAAAATGTCTAAAAAATATTTTCATAAGTTTTTATATTTATTTGGTATTTATTTTAATTTTTCTAGTATTAAAAGGTTTAAATACTTATGTTATTTTTGTTTAAACTTAAAAATAATGTACAAAAATATTTTTTATTTTCATTTATTATTTTTATTCACATTTGAAAATATTTTCTTGAAATATATACATTTTTGTAAATAATTTATTTTATTTTTATATACACTTAATATATTTAGTATATATATACATTTATTTTATTTTTATTTTATTAAAAACTTAGAAATAAAACACAAAAATATTTTATTTTATTTTTATCATTATTTATAATAAAAAATACTTTTTTTGAATATATTTCCTTTTTTTTTGTAAATATTGATACATTTTTGTACATAAATAATAAATAATACATCATATTTATTTCTTTAAGAAATTAGGGTTTTTGCCCTAAAAACAAAAATAACTAAAAATAACCCTTTTGATTTATTTATTTACATTTCTTTACATAAAAAATACTTTTTGCATACATGAACAAATAAAAAACTTTTTTTGCATAATACATTTTATTTAATATTTATTTATTGTATTTATTTAAATATTGTACATTTAAATATTATGCCTTGCAAATTCAATTTGGATGTAGTAGTAATTAGGGTTTTATATTTCTTGCAAAATAATCCCCAATTCAAATTTGTACCCCCTCCCTATATCATGTTGTAATAGTGTAGAATTTAAATTCTCGCACCTTTAAATGCTTTCAATTATGCCATGATTAGACTTAGGGTTTGTATGCAAAAATCAAATTAACAAATAGTTTGACCTAATCCAAGATAAAAATGCATGAAAAATAAACACAATGCACACTTGCACCCCTAAGGTTACAATCCACTTGTTGCCTTCAAAAATGGGCCATGGTATTCATGTCAAGTATTTTGGCAAAGCAAAAACAAAACAAAGATCATAGTCTCTAGATGACGCTATCTGAGTTGCCTAAACAAAATGATCAAGTCCCTTAAGAAAATTGCCAAAAATACTTGACACAATTGCTATCATGGTCTATACGATGACCCGCGCCTGTCTCGTTTAACATCCTAACACAAGGTTGTTCACCAAATACAATGGTGAAATAACACTGTTAAAAGGGTTAAAAACATAAGAAAGATCTTTGAGTAAAAATAGGGTAGACAACTCTTAGTTACTTGATCAAAACTTGCAAAAACATCCTTGCTATCTTTAAAACACACTTCACAACACAATTTCAAAACCTTACTTTCAAACATTGAAAACTTTTCAAAAGACAAAAACACCTTTGTATACATTCAAACAAGAATCATTACAAAGGTTGCCACAATGATGGCCTCTTTTCAAAACATCTTTCAAAACCACACACAAAGCACCATTTCAAACAATTGAAAAGCACCATTTCAAACAATTGAAAAGCAAAGCAAGTGATCTAAACAAGTAACTAAGAGCCCATGGATAATCATGGATAGAAAGAGTGCTAATACCTTCCCTTTCTATAATCTACTCCCCGAACCCAAGAAAACATCTCAAAGGTATTTCCTGTGCTTTTTGACCTTTCCTTAGGATAAAATAAAAAGTCGGTGGCGACTCTTGCTAAACCGAAACATTTGCGAACACAAACGAAAAATCCCAAGTTAGTTCTCCCACCGTATCACAGAACTGGCGACTCTGTTGGGGAAATATTTAAAAGTGGAGTAACCTTAGGGCTTAGATCACCCTTTGCATGATTATATTGCTTGCTTTGATTGCTTTACATTTGGTTCTCTTGTTTGGGCTTGAAATCCTCTACCCGGATTTGGGAAACATTCATAGGTAAATAGAAATACATTGTGGAAACTGTACGGGGTATACCGACATGGTTGAAGCAATAACTATATTAGTGCGACATATTTGTGAGTACCGGTAGCCTTTGAGTCAATCAAAGAGAATACGGGGCCGCTGAGTGATGTCATGAAGCACTAATGAACTCTTAGAACCTTACTTGACCATTTTGGCCTTCTATTAGGGGTAGTGAGATGACCGGCTTTGGTGCAGTCTGAAGTTGGTAGATACTCGATACTATACTCATTGAGGGTTGTTTTCTTGGAATATTTTGGTCTCTTATTAAGTGGCTAAACCAAAACAATGAACATAGAAAACAACCCAGTGATATTGAGCTCCTTAGAACCCGGTTACTATTTATAGGATAGGTTTGAGCCAACTAAACTCAAGAGGGTATTTACCTATGAAACCTCATGCAAGCCTGAAACTAGGGTTTTGTGTGACTTGCTTGTACATGTGCTTGTGCATACATCATGAACATCATAAAGCATCATATGCATCCACCAACCATTTCAAGGGTTTAGATCTTCATCTTTGTTCTTGTTTTGTAGGTCATGGAATTTCTTCGCAGGAAAACAATTCAAGTCAACCTTGTGAGAATCCCTCCTCAACTCAAGGAGCTTACTTCCAGGATTCCAGAGAATTCTCTCTTCAGTGAAAGACATGGTAGACTTCTCAACTTGGTCAACTCCAACATTGAAGAAGACATGGTGAAAGTTCTCTTCCATTTCTTTGACCCCCTACACCACTGTTTTACATTCCCTGATTACCAACTAGTACCCACTTTGGAGGAATTTTCTCAACTCTTGAGAATTCCTATTCTTAATCAACTACCCTACAACGACACAGAAAAAGAACCAAAGCATGAAGATGTTGCTCAAGCATTACACTTTCAACCATCTAACATCAAGGGGCATTGGGAAACTAGAAGTAGTGTCAAGGGTTTTTTTGGCAAAGTTTCTGTTTGAGAAGGCACAAGACTGCTGGAATTATCTTGATCTACAAGCCTTTGAAGAGATTGTGGCACTTCTCATTTATGGGTTGGTCTTGTTCCCAAACCCTGATCAACTTATAGATGTGAATGCTGTCAAGATTTTCATATCCAGGAATCCTATACCTACATTGCTTGGGGACATCCTACACTTATTTTACACACGAACAATGAGGAAAATAGGTGTTCTCATGTGTTGTACTCCTCTCCTAGCAAGGTGGTTTATTTCTCACCTTCCACAGTCAGTTTTGAAGAATGAGCAGGGTTTAAGGTGGTCACCACGATTGATGACCCTCACACATTCTGATGTACATTGGTGTTCTTGGTCCAGAGAAAATGTCATCCTCATTGATCGTTGTGGGGAATTCCCTAATGTCCCACTACTTGGCATTAGGGGAGGCATTACCTACAACCCCTGTTTAGCTCTAAGACAGTTTGGATATGCTCGGAGGGATGACCCTCATGACATGCTGATTCCTGACCTAGTTTTTGACTTCGAAAACGATGCGCAAGGACTTCGACAAAGGTTCATCAGAGCTTGAAGGATGCCCAACAAGGTGGATAGTAAGACACTGGGGCACAAGAATTCCATCCCCCTTGAGCCTTATATCAAGTGGGTACGAAACCGCGCCCAGAATCTTATGATGCCAGACCCTCACATTCTCCCCTTGATCAAAGAGCCTGTTATGGAAGGAGAGGTTCCATACAACATCCTACATCCTGACATGCCAACATCATGGGAAGAAATGCAAAAGAGTTGGATCCAACTCAAGGAAGAATGGAATACTTTTGAAGCCAGCTTCTACGCCAGTGAGAAGAAGGTTTTGGAGCTTACCCGCCGACTTCATGAGGAGGAAACTCTCAACACTTACATCGCACCAAAGAGGATGCGCAATGTTTTTTACATTAAGAATTTTGTAATATTTTTCCCATGGGGCACTTATGTACTAACAATTTCTTCTTAATATGACGTGTGTTCCTTTTTGTTTGCAACAAATTTGAATTTCTGAATCCTTGAATGCATTACATGAATAACATACCATTCATCATATGTATAAACAGGTCTTCACACTAGGTTTCCTTATCTTTCTGTTGTTTATTTCAGCAAGATGGATTTGGAGAAGACGGTTAAGGATCTGCAAGCGGAGAATTCTCAATTCCAGCAACTCCTTATGACCTTAACAAAGGGTCAAGAGGATCTGAAAGCACTGTTGGAGAAGAATAAAGAGAAAAAGAAGAAGAGGCTTGGAGTAGCCACTTTTGGAAGAAGGTTTGAAAGCAATGCCAGAAACGTTCTCGAGTTCCCCTCAACATCTGACGAAGGGGCGGGTAAAGGAAAAGGGGCTGCGGTACCGTCTGAATCTGAAGTTGAAGAGGAGGAAGAGGAAGAAGACGAAGACTACTTCGAACAACAATATCCCCATGTGGATGATAAATATAAGAATCTTGAGGATAGATTGGCAGCCATGGAGTTGCAGAGGGTACCTGGTTTAGATTTTGAAGAACTAGGGTTGGTTGTTGGGATCGTTATCCCTCTCAAGTTCAAAGTACCGACATTTGCTAAGTATGACGGTCTGTCATGTCCAAAGATGCATCTGAGATCTTATGTCAGAAAGATCCAACCCCACTCATCTAATAAAGACCTCTGGGTACATTTTTTCCAAGACAGTTTGTCTGGCACACAATTGGACTGGTTCTATCAACTCGAGAGATCAGAGGTTCACAATTGGGAAGACTTAGCTGCTGCTTTTTATCGTCAATACCAATACAATGCTGATTTGGCACCCACTCGTACTCAGCTACAAAGTATGGGAATGGCTTCCAATGAAGGGTTTAAAGAGTATCCCCAGAAGTGGTGTGATCTGGCTGGAAGGGTGCAACCACCTTTGTCAGATAGGGAGTTAGTTGACATGTTTCTGGGGACCCTGTCTGGCCCTTTCTTCAATCATTTAATTGGGAGTTCCTCCGCGGGATTTACCGAACTAATTTTGACCGGCGAAAGGGTCGAGGCCGGTATTAAAAGTGGTAAGATTCAGAAAGATACCTCCGTGTCCGCTACTGTTAAGAAAGCCTTCCCAGCTAAGAAGGAAGCCTCTGTTGTTTACTCTCGGAAAGGTCAGGGAAGAACCGAGCGCCGGCCAACTGTAGGGGCTGTAATGATTCAAAATTCTTCAAATGATCAACCTCGTAACAATCAGTCGAGACATAATCAACAACGGGTAGAAAGGCCACAACGATAGTTCACCCGAATCAACATGACGCCAGCTCAAGTACTCCCTCATTTGTTGAAGCTGAACCTTACCAGTTTGAAGGAAGCGCCAAAGAACCCTAACACTTCCTCTCCATACTACCACTCCAATGCCAAGTGTGCTTACCACTCTGACAGTGTTGGGCACAATACCAATAATTGTTGGGCTCTTAAGAATAAAATCCAAGACCTGATTGACGCCAAGGAAGTAGAATTCGATGCGCCCGAAAAGCCAAATGTGATTTCTGCTCTGATGCCCAAGCACGATCATAATGTTCATGCCGTTACGGAAGACCTTCATGTTACTGATGTTGCTGATCTTTTGACTCTGTTACTAGTGATTAAAGAGAATTTGATGAGAGCCGGGATATTCCCAGGCTGTGGGAAGGACTGTTACTTTTGTTTAAACATACAAGCTGGCTGTCCAATGTTGAAATCAGGTGTCCAACGCCTGATGGATACCCAAGAGTTACTCTTCCAAAAAACCCCTGTTGATACCTTCACTCCTGTTACTCCTGCTACTTTTGCTACTTCAACCAACGATATTGCAATCATAACCATTTCTGACAATCCTCCCAAGGCTTGCAAAAGGCCTGTCAGGATTATGCCCGACCCTAAATTTGTACCATTAAAAATCACCATGCCGGGACCTGTCCCGTATCAATCTAGCAGAACGATACCATGGAACTATGGGGGAGAAATCTTCTATCATGGTATCAAACATATTGAGGCAGTCCAAGAGAATTATGAGGAAGAAAACCTTGATATAGGAAACATCGCGGGAACAAGCAAGATAACCCGCATCGGCCGGATTGTTTCTCCGGAGATTGCTCCCCCTCGGGCAGTCTTCGGACCCTCGAGAGCTTCTGTACCTGTTAGACCATATGTGCAAGGCCCGATGATTGAAGAATTGGATACTCCTGAAGTAAGACCATCTGCTGATAATACCAATAAGGGTAAGGGGATACTAGAAGCGCCTGTCAGGACGAAGGCTCATGTTGTGGTTATCCCCGAAACTACCCCGAAAGAAATGGATGAAATCTTGAAAATAATCAGAAAGAGTGACTACGTCGTCGTGGAACAGCTAGGGCAGACCCCTTCTAAAATTTCAATGTTGGCTCTTCTACTCTGCTCTGAGGCCCATGCTAAGGCCCTGATCAAATTTTTGAAAGTGGCACACGTGCCCCAAGAAACTTCGGCTGACCAGTTTCAGGAGTGTGTGGCCAGTCTTACTGCTGATAATGGCCTAGGCTTTTCCGATGCTGACTTGACTCCCAAAGGAAGGAAACACAACGACGCGCTACATGTCTCAGTTGAATGCAGGGGAACAACCCTCGCCCATGTCTTAGTTGATATTGGTTCTTCCTTGAATGTGCTGCCGAAGAAAGCCTTAGACCGTTTGGACTGCGAAGGATTGACCCTCAAACCTAGTAACATCATTGTTAGGGACTTTGATGGGTCCAAAAGAATGGTTCATGGAGAGGTTGACATTCCTATCAAAGTAGGCACAAAAGTTTTCAACTCCACCTTTTATGTGATGGACATCCGTCCGTCATATTCATGTTTGTTAGGAAGACCGTGGATCCATTATACCGGGGCAGTTACCTCCTCTTTGCACCAAATGCTGAAATATCCTGTTAAGGGTAAGATTATAACGGTGCAAGGCGAGGAAGAGTACATGATAAGTCATCTCAATTCCTTCCGCTATGTGGAGTTAGATGGCGAGTTCATCGAAACGCCTTTCCAACATTTTGAGGAAGTTTCTCCTGAGGTAGCAGTTGCGAAGACAATGGTTGAGGTGCCTATCGTTCCCAGGCATGTGTCTAGGATGGCATCTCTCAAGGACGCAGAGGCGGTGATAAAAGAAGGGAAGAGTACAGTATGGGGACAATTGCCTGACTTTCCCTATAAGACGGACAAATTTGGACTAGGGTTTACAGCTGCAGGACCGAAGGCTATGCGTCATTCCAAGACTGGAGGGCCACCTGTAAGGATCACTCACCAGAGAATTAATGCTGTAGAAGATGAAGATGAAGAGGGCCACTTTGAAGATTGGATCTGTCCAACCGTCGAAGGGGGTTTAAGCAACTGGGAAACAAAGGATTTTATTCCCATCACCTTTATCAACCAATAATTTTATCTTTGAACAATTTCTTATTTCGGTATGTAATAACTAAAACAATTCGTACACTATTTTCATCTCATGCCTTGCCCGGGGCATGTAGGTCCATTTGTAAGGGCTTGATTTTCTTCATTATCATATGCCATGTTTTAATGAATCATTGGACGTCTTCATCTAAACTGTTGTGTTCATTTTCTTTCCTTTTGCATTTTGTTTTGTTTAAGGATGGCTATCCCTTACACACACCCACACTCACAAATGCAGGTACCCATCCACTCCGGTTTCCATGGGTGACTATTCTGCTTTAGCCTTCGATAACTCTGAAGATTTGGTCAATCATGCAGAGTACGAAGTTGACCAAGACTGTGAAGTGCTGGGAGAGTTAGCCAGAATTCTACAACAAGAAGAGAGGGCTATTCTGCCTCATGAAGAGTTGCTAGAAACCATCAACTTGGGGACGGAGGAAGACAAAAAAGAAGTAAAAGTGGGTGCCAACCTGGAACCAGGTGTCAAGGAGTGCTTAGTGCAGTTGTTGAACAAATATGTTGAAATCTTCGCCTGGTATTATGAGGACATGCCGGGACTAGACACAGATATCGTGGTCCACCGTCTCCCTACCAGAGAGGACTGTCCGCCGATCAAGCAAAAGGTCCGCTGAATGAGGCCCGACATGTCTGAGAAGATCAAGGCTGAGGTAATGAAGCAATTCAACGCTGGCTTTCTGGCTGTTACTTCCTATCCACAATGGTTTGCTAACATTGTGCCCGTGCCTAAGAAGGACGGCAAAGTCAGAATGTGTGTGGACTATCGAGATTTAAACAGGGCTAGCCCTAAAGACGATTTTCCACTACCACATATCGACATCTTGGTTGACAACACAGCTCAACACAAGGTATTTTCCTTCATGGATGGATTCTCGGGATATAACCAGATCAAAATGGCCCCCGAGGACATGGAGAAAACTACTTTAGTCACGCAATGGGGTACCTTCTGCTACAAAGTGATGCCATTCGGACTGAAGAATGCAGGGGAAACCTATCAACGCGCCATGGTAGCTTTGTTTCATGATATGATACATCATGATATCGAAGTTTACGTAGACGACATGATAGCTCAATCACAGACAGAAGAAGAACACCTTGATCATTTGTAAAAGCTGTTTGCCAGGTTGAAGGAGTATAAGCTCAGACTGAACCCAAGCAAGTGCACTTTTGGAGTTAGGTCTGGTAAACTTTTGAGATTTATTGTCAACAACAAAGGCATTGAAGTTGATCCAGCTAAAGTAAAAGCTATACAAGAAATGCCTTCCCGCCACACTGAAAAGGAGGTTAGGGGATTCTTGGGACGCTTAAACTATATCGCAAGGTTCATCTCTCACCTAACATCTACCTGTGAGCCAATTTTCAAACTGTTGAAGATCAGGTAGTTGAATGGAACAATGATTGTCATGTTGCTTTTGATAAGATCAAGGAGTATTTACTAGAACCTCCTATTTTGATGCCACCCGTCGAAGGAAGGTCGTTAATCATGTATCTGACTGTTTTGGATAACTCAATGGGGTGCGAGTTGGGCCAACATGACGAGTCTGGCCGAAAAGAGCATGCCATTTATTACCTTAGCAAAAAGTTTACCGACTGTGAGACTCGCTACTCACTGCTCGAGAAAACTTGCTGCGCTTTGGTATGGGCTGCTCGCCGGCTAAGGAAGTATATGTTGACTTATACCACTTTGCTGATTTCCAAAATGGATCCGATCAAGTATATCTTCGAGAAGCCTGCTTTATCTGGAAGAATCGTGGAAAATGATTCTGACTGAGTATGATATCTAGTATACTACCTAAAAAGCTATGAAGGGGAGTGTACTAGCTGACAATCTAGCTCATCAAGTCGTCGAAGATTACCAATCTATGAGATTCGACTTACCTGACGAGGACATCATGACATTGGACAACATTGAAGGTAACAGACCGTATGAAGGACCTGAACAAGGATCCCGATGGACCCTGTACTTTGATGGTGCTTCAAATGCACTTGGCAACGGTATCGGTGCGATACTCATTTCTCCGGAAGGTTGCCATACACCCTTCATTGCCCGACTTTGCTTCAGCTGTACCAACAACATGGCTGAATATGAAGCTTGCATCTTTGGTCTCAAGGCTGCTATAGACTTGGGAATCAAATCTTTGGTCGTATTTGGGGACTCGACTTTGGTTATCAGTCAAGTCAAAGGAGAGTGGGACACTAAACATCCTAATCTTATCCCATACAAAGAACATGTCTTGACGTTGTTGCCTCATTTCGAGCAAATTACTTTCGAACACTTCCCGCAAGAAGAAAATCAGTTGGCCGATGCTCTGGCTACAATGTCTTCCATGTTTAAACTCAATTGGGATAACGAGGCTCCCCAAATCACCATCGAGCGAATGGACGAACCTGCGCACTATCATGATATTAATACCGAAGAAGTAGTGGAACAACCCTGATTTCATGAAATCAAAAGGTATCTCCAGACTCGAGAATACCCTGAAGGAGCTTCCGTCAATGACAAAAAGTTCTTAAGGAGATTTGCTGCCAAGTTCTTCCTAAGCAACAACATCCTTTATAAGCGCAGCCATGATTGTGTTCTACTTCGTTGTGTAGACAAGGTTGAAGCAGAGGTGATCATGACCGAAATACATAGTGGCACATTTGGAACCCACTTGAGCGGACATACGATGGCTAAGAAGATTCTAAGGGCAGGCTACTACTGGTCTACCATGGAAGCTGATTGTCATCAACATTCCCGTACCTGCCATAAATGCCAAGTCTACACCGACAAGGTACATATTCCTCTTGTTCCTCTCAACGTTCTGACAGCTCCTTGGCCATTCGCAATGTGGGGCATTGACATGATTGGAGAGATCAAGCCTACGGCATCCAATGGGCATCGCTTCATCTTGGTCGCTATTGATTATTTCACCAAGTGGGTCGAAGCAACTTCCTATGCCTCTGTTACAAAGAATATGGTTGCCCGCTTCATCAAGAAGAACCTCATATGCCGGTATGGTATCCCCGACAGGATCATCACGGACAACGGTACAAATTTGAACAACACCATGATTACCGCTCTGTGCGAGCAGTTCAAGATTTATCATCACAATTCATCTCCCTATCGGCCGAAGATGAACGGTGTTGTTGAAGCTGCAAACAAAAATATCAAGAAGATCATTCAAAAGATGACAGTCACCTACAAGGACTGGCATGAGATGTTACCGTTTTCTCTGTATGGATATCGTACCACAGCACGTACTTCAACAGGGGCAACCCCATTTTTGTTGGTATATGGCATGGAGGCTGTTTTGCCTATGGAAGTTCAGATTCCTTCCTTGAGGATTATGAAGGATGCCGGTTTGAGTGAAGACGATTGGATTCAGACGCGGCTTGATCAACTTAACTTGATCGACGAGAAGCGACTTACTGCTGTTTGTCATGGTCAGACGTATCAGAGACGGATGATCAAGGCTTTCAGCAAAAAGGTCAGACGTCAGGTATATCAAGTCAGAGATCTTGTAATCAAGCGGATCATCTTGTCGCAAAGTGATCCAGGGGCAAGTGGCCTCCTACTTACGAAGGACCATTTGTGATCAAGAGCATCTTTTCTGGCGGGGCAATGATTCTAACCACTATGGACGGTGACGACCTGCCGCATCCTGCGAATGCAGACATAGTCAAAAGATACTACGTATAAAACGACCCGATAAGTTGAAAACCCGAAAGGGTGACTTAGGCAAAAATGGGCATCCCGGTGAATCGAAAACCCGAAAGGGCGGTTCAGGCAAAAATTAGGGATAAAACAAAAAAAATTATACACCCGGCAAGTTGAAAACCCAAAAGGGCGACTTGGGCAAAAAAGGGTTTCCCGGTGGACTGAAAACCTGAAAGGGAGGTCCAGGCAAAAGTTAGGGAATTAAAGCGTATGACTATGTCTCGTAGGATCACTTTAAGAACAATCTCTTCACCAACAAGCTCCAAGCTTCTGATCAATCCAGTCATCGGCGGATGAAGCATCGAATGGACAAGATATTCAGAGTTGTGAAGGCTATAGCAGAATGGGAACCCCATGGAATTATTAAACATAGCCATCTTTTCTTTTGTATAAAATTTTTTCTCAATTTTTACGACAACATTCTCTTACTAGGATGTCTGTTTCCTTTGTACAAAGATACTTACAAAAGTTAATACAAATATACTTCAAAGTGCAGAAATTTGCTTGCCTTTCTTTTCTTTTTACACTTATGTTTTATTTGAAAACATCCAATGTTTTGTTAAATAGGCATATGCATTTGAATATAATCACTGCTTACAAATAAAACGAAATTGAGAAAGGATAATTACTGATAGGTTGAAGGTGTAGGAAGATATCTCTATGCTATTTCAGAAGAAATCTCCTACAATACATCATTCAGATCCTCAACAAAGCTAAAAATTTGGAGTATTATTTCCGCAGCGGAGTTAAGCTTCAAGATCCTCAGCGGAGCCAGTACATCCTAAAACTTGATTCCCTAGCTGAGTTAGGTTTCAAAATTCCCATCAGAGTTAAACTTTAAGATCCCCAGTGGAGCCCGAAAACCTTGAAAAACCTATCCCCAGTGGAGCCAGTATATTCTAAACCTTCTTCCCCAGCAAAAGTCAAGTTTCCAACTATCAACCCCTGGCGGGAACTGTTCAACTTCCCCCAATTTCCCCAGCAAGCTATCTTAAAAAATATGAAAACCAAGCAGATAACAGTTAACTTCTTGGCTTATCCCCTAACTAGGATGTTTCCCCAGTAGTTCGGCATATAACCCAAAGCTCTTGATTTCACCGGTCGAGTAAACATTCTCTCCACAGAGTTATCTCCCAGCAGATCGAAGATTCTCAGTATCATTTCTCCAAGCAGAAGCCTCCCAGGTTTTAACTCCCCAATAGAGATTATCCTTATTTTCCAGAAAGGTCATGAAGGATCCTCATTCCCCGCAAAAGTTGTCAAAGGCCTTGTAAATCCCCACAAATTATCAAGGATTTTCAATCTCCAGCAGTGGTCCCAGAATTTCTCACTTTCAAACAATCAAAGATCTTTAATCCTCAAGCAGTCAACAGGGATTTCTCATCTTCAGCAATCAAAGATTTTTGAATCCTCAGCATTGGTCAAAGATTCAATTTCCTCGGTAGTAGCTAGAGAATTCATTATCCCCAGCTATTAAGGATTTATTTTCCTCAGCAAGACACTGCTCAGCTTACATGCCTAACCATTACATTCATATATCATAAACATTGATGAAACACAATTCATTGCATCATACATATCATGCAACATAACTTTGTGTTTTAGCTAACATTTTACCCTTTTCAGGATAAGATTAAAAGGATATCGTTAACAATTATTCAGATACAATATGGATACACCCCAGACACGGCGGCCATTCTATTACTCATTCACAATTTCAATTCAAAATACAGTACAGATACACCCCAGACACAGCGGTCGTTCTACTACTCATTCATACTTCAGCAATCAGATACAGATTAGATACGCTCCAGAAATGACGGTCATTCTATCTCGCATTCAGATTCAACTATCAACTTCAAGTTCGGATACGCTCTAAACACGGATGCCATTCTGGCCTTTACACCAGCAGTTTGATTCTCCCCAGTGCAGTCGCCACGGAAGTTATTCTGTCACTTATTCAGATCCTAGTTACAGTCTCAGATACACTCCAGACACGGAAGTCATTCTGCTACTCATACAGATCTCAACTCCAGTTACAGTCTCAGATACACTCTAGACACGGAAGTCATTCTTCTACTCATACAGATCTCAACTCCAGTTACAGTCTAAGATACACTCCAGACATGGAAGTCATTCTACTACTCATACCGATCTCAACTTCAGATACAATACAGATACACTCCAGACACGGAAGTCATTCTGATATTCTTTCAAAGCTCAAATACGGTTACAGCTCAGATATGCTCCAGACAGTGACGCCATTCTTTTGCTCATACAGACTCAGTCTCCAGATACAGTCAAATGCATTCCAGACACGGATACCATTTTGACGCTCATTCTTCTGACCTACAACATTGCAATTCAACAAACATTCTTGCATGGCATCTTTAAGCCCATCTCCAGCAAGATTCTACCATCTCTAAATGGAATCTTTAAGCCCATTTCCTCAGCTTTATTTTGACGAGTGCAAATTTACGGGCACTCTAGTGTCTAATCCTCTTTTACCTTCGAGTCGCGAAAGGCAAACTTGCCAATCTAACTCTTCAGGTTCAAGAAGATTGAACAGGGGAAACTGTTGTACCCCAAAATTTTCCTTATCATTTCATTAACATTTCTCATCACAAGGCTCTTGGAACTCAAGATCAAGCTAGGGTTTGCTCTGCTCAAGACACCTCCTTGCACTGTTGACCTAAATTAGGGTTTGAGTTTGCACAGGGATGTTTTGACCCACAATTCCCAAAGTGACTTTCATACTTCATGTTGGATTCACAAGTTTGTCCACACCAAGTTTCAAGCCTTGATTCAGATTTTTGCCCAGTCAATTGGACAATTGACCTAGAAATCAATTGTATTGGGGAAAAATTCAACGGTGGCCAATTGACAGTCAAATCTCATGAAATTTGACCCACATCAACATTATGAACTCATATTAACCATTTGATCAAGTTTGGATCACAATTCCACAAGAAATTTGATCAGATCACCAAAAGGGAATAATGGTCATTTTTAGGGTTTTGACTGAACAAAGACAATTCTTGACTGTTTGACCTAGCCAATGGCAAATCAAGATCAACCATGGATTCAAGGACTCAATGAAATTGTCTTGACCCATTCAACAAGTTCAAAAGATCTCAAATGCATAGGATTGACAGATGAATTTTTCAGTCAACTGATCAAAATTTGACTGTATACTGAAAAGTCAAACTTTGACTTTTTTGTCAAAATCAAGTGCCATGGGTCATTTTTCACCAAGACATGTCAAATTATGAAACTTGTTCATCAAGAAACCCAAAATTACAAATTAGGGTTTCAAATGGAAAATTTCATAACTTAGAAATTTTCTAAGTTATAAAATTTTCTTATTTTTTACTAACTTTGTCCCATTTTTTCACCAAGATGCAAATGGATTCAAAAAAAACTTATAACATGAAAGTTGTAGTCCATCATAAAGTATACAACTTTGATTCACCAAGTTTTCTCAAAAGAAGCTTGTATATCAAGTTATGATTTTTGGAACAAGGGTGCCTAAAACTTTTAACTTAGAGAAATTTTGCCCTAGTTTATGGAGGATTTTGACCCATCTTCTTGGCCATTTTTCACATAGTTCCACTTGTAATCTTAAGTTGCATTTCAAATATGGATTATAGTACATGTTGCAAGCTTTCCAAATTGTCCAAGAAATCCTCAAACACCTTTGTGGTTAGAGAGAATCGAATGCTGAAAGTTGGCAAAAACTCACTTTGCAACCATGGCCAATACATGTTCATACCACTTGCCAAATCTGACCAAGCTAGCATAGTTCACAATTACAGGTCTCTAAACCAGTTTGTACTCCATAGTTTAATGCAAATCCATTGAGCCAATGCATTGTCTTGGTCATTAGGGTATTGTACACAAGTTTAATCCCTAAATGGAAAAAGGTACATTGCCATTTTTTAAAAGATATGCTTTATGTCAAACCATGATCTTTGAAGCATGGGGCCATATCTCTGAAGCCAAATCAAATCCACAAATTGCAAGTATCAAGGAGATGGTGTGCAGCATAATACATGACTGGTGCAGGCCTGTGAGAACAAGTTACACATTCTTGCTTCACAAAGAAGAAAATTTGTCCAAATCCTCCCAACTCAAAAACCAGCCATAGTCAGCTTACACAAAGATTGCAAAAAAGTTTTGCATATCCTCACAATTCAAAAGCACGATACTTCCACCCCAAAAGCACCCTCATACTCCAAAACCCCATTTTCTTCTAAAACAGGGCCAGTTCTGCATTTTGCAAGCCACCATCAAATTCCCTCATGCGTTTTGTCCAAAGCTACTTCAAACACATTCAAACCAACATACCTGAGCTATCCAGACCACTCACAAGTTGTTATAACTCCATTAACACACATTGCCATTTTTGTTTGGAAGCTTTGCAGGTTGAGTTCTATAGTACGATTCTGGCCACTTCAAAACAATCTAAGCATTGGGAAAGCTTCAGTAGACATCAGGCAAGCTCAAAAGAACCTCAAACACCCTTGAAAGTTGATGCATTGTCCAGCTCGAACTCAACTGAAACAGGTATTTCATGAACTTCTATCTCTCTATTTGGGAATAGTTAGACTTAGGTTTGTGAATGAAAGATGTTATATTCATAGCCCTGAAACCATACATGTGCTTAGTTTTCATTTATATTAATCGTGCTAGGAGAATTTCATCCATGAACTTTCTGAAAAAACTAGGTTAGAAATTAGGGCCAGAGAAATTCTCTCTGGTCTTTGAGAGTTAGCTTAAGTTTTTTATATAGTTAGATTCGTTGTTTGATGCTCTACAAGTTTCATGTTTTGAGTTTTGTCAAAAAAGCACAAAATCAGGAGATAGCATTTTGTACACAGAAGGCACGTTGTTGTTTGAACAGAGGAAGAAGATGAAGTAGCTGGGCTGGGCCTGGCTACTTCCTGCTTTTCACACCCCATTTTTCAGTTTCACACCCCCCTGGCCCATTTCTTGTATATTTGTCATTTTTGCATTTTTATTTATTTCTGACTTTGATATTTTATTTTCAAATATAAAAAATGTCTAAAAAATATTTTCATAAGTTTTTATATTTATTTGATATTTATTTTAATTTTTCTAGTACTAAAAGGTTTAAATACTTATATTATTTTTGTTTAAACTTAAAAATAATGTACAAAAATATTTTTTATTTTCATTTATTATTTTGATTCACATTTGAAAATATTTTCTTGAAATATATACATTTTTGTAAATAATTTATTTTATTTTTATATACACTTAATATATTTAGTATATATATATACATATATTTTATTTTTATTTTATTAAAAACTTTGAAATAAAACACAAAAATATTTTATTTTATTTTTATCATTATTTATACTAAAAAATAATTTTTTTTGAATATATTTCCTTTTTTTGTAAATATTGATACATTTTTGTACATACATAATAAATAATACATCATATTTATTTCTTTAAGAAATTAGGGTTTTTGCCCTAAAAACAAAAATAATTAAAAATATCCCTTTTGATTTATTTCTTTACATTTCTTTACATAAAAAATACTTTTTGCATACATGAACAAATAAAAAACTTTTTTTGCATAATACATTTTATTTAATATTTATTTATTGTATTTATTTAAATATTGTACATTTAAATATTATGCCTTGCAAATTCAATTTGGATGTAATAGTAATTAGGGTTTTATATTTCTTGCAAAATAATCCCCAATTCAAATTTGTACCCCTCTCCCTATAACATGTTGTAATAGTGTAGAATTTAAATTCTCGCACCTTTAATTGCTTTCAATTATGCCATGATTACACTTAGGGTTTGTATGCAAAAATCAAATTAACAAATAGTTTGACCTAATCCAAGATAAAAATGCATGAAAAACAAACACAATGCACACTTGCACCCCTAGGGTTACAATCCACTTGTTGCCTTAAAAAATGGGCCATGGTATGCATGTCAAGTATATTGGCAAAGCAAAAACAAAACAAAGATCATAGTCCCTAGATGACGCTATCTGAGTTGTCTAAACAAAATGATCAAGTCCCTCAAGAAAATTTCCAAAAATACTTGACATAATTGCTATCATGGTCTATACGATGACCCGCGCCTATCCCGTTTAACATCCTAACACAAGGTTGTTCACCAAATACAATGGTGAAACAATACTGTTAAAAGGGTTAAAAACATAAGAAAGATCTTTGAGTAAAAATAGGGTAGACAACTCTTAGTTACTTGATCAAAACTTGCAAAAACATCCTTTCTATCTTCAAAACACACTTCACAACACAATTTCAAAACCCTACTTTCAAAAATTGAAACTTTTCAAAAGACAAAAACACCTTTGTATACATTCAAACAAGAATCATTACAAAGGTTGCCACAACGATGGCCTCTTTTCAAAACATATTTCAAAACCACACACAAAGCACCATTTCAAACAATTGAAAAGCACCATTTCAAACAATTGAAAAGAAAAGCAAGTGATCTAAACATGTAAGTAAGAGCCCATGGATAACCATGGATAGAAAGGGTGCTAATACCTTCCCTTTCTATAATCTACTCTCCAAACCCAAGAAAACATCTCAAAGGTCTTTCCTGTGCTTTTTGACCTTTCCTTAGGATAAAATAAAAAGTCGATGGTGACTCTTGCTAAACCGAAACATTTGCGAACACAAACGCCAAATCCCAAGTCAGTTCTCCCACCGTATCACAGATGTTTTGTTTGAAATTGAGCAAGTAATTAGGAGCATTCTACTTACTCAAAAGTCTTTCATGTTCATTTCCTTTTTCCTTTGACATTGTTATCTTACCATTGATTTGGTAAGTAACCCTATCTTTGGATGTAAACGGGACGAGCGTGGGTCATCGTATAACCATGATTAGCAATGTTTGCAAGGTATCTTAGCATTCTCTTTTAGGGACTAAGATCATTTGAAAGGCAACTTAGATAGCTTCATAGAGGGACTATGATATTGTATTTTTCTTGTTTTTGCTAAGATACCTCACATGCGTAATATGGCCATTTTGTAAGGCAACCAAGTGGATTTACCCTAAGGGTGCTAGTGTGAAATTGTATTGTTTTTCATGCTTGGTTTTGTATTTGATTAGGGTTTTCTATTTGATTGGTTTTAGTCTTTCCATACAAACCCTAATTACTAGCAATTGTATATAAAGCGATATATTACGGAATTTAAAGTTACTACGCTATTACAATACTTGTGGGAGGGGGGAGTACAAATTATAAATGGGGATTGTAAGAAAATAAACCTAATTAGTCTATTACAACCATATTGAATTGGTACAAATGTACAAGAAATTAAATGAATATAATGTACAAAATGAATAAATATACAAGAATACAAATGTGAAGAAAATGGATATTTGTTTGGATTTTTTAGAGGAAATGGATTTTGATTTTAACCTAATTAATTAAAGGGAAAAATAATTAATTAAAAGTAAAATTTAAATTTACTAAGAAAAGATTTTAAATAAAACCCTAAATCTATTAATTGAATAAAAATAAATCAAGTTAAAGAAAAGCACTTTTGGTATTTTTGTCTTAAAAATAAATTATAGTACTATAAAATATTTTTGGTCTTTTTATATTTTAGAATAATATATTCAAATGGTGTAAAAGAAAATAACTAAAACCTATTTTTAATTAAATTTACAAAGATAATTAGTAAAATAAATAAAGTATTGATTAAATAAAATAATTTTTGTGAGAAAAAATGAATAAACTATGTCAAAATATAAATCTACTATTTATATATTTTTTATGATTTTTTTAATATTAGAAAAATATTTAAGAAAACAAATAAAAGAAAAATAAGAAAAAGATAAATAAAACTGGGCTAGGGGTGTGAGAAGCCAGCAGGGGGGTCAACAACAAGAAAAAAACATATAGGCCCAAAGGAAGGCCCAACGCCTGCAAAAATGTGAAGAAAAAAATCAAAAAGGGTACCACTGGGGCTCGAACCCAGGTCCCTCTGGTTACAGGCGCGCGCTTCTACCACTGGGGTGGCTATACATCTGTTTATATAAATCAAATAATAAATACATATGGTAAACATGTTCTTGAGACCAACTTCATCTTCAACCTAACGCCCTGCCAGAAGCTCTGTAACTCAAACAATCCTCAATAAAAATGAAAACTGTAAACATGAAACTTGTAGCAAATTTCCTCACGATTTCAGAAATGTAAAGCATTAAAACTATAGATCAAAGACAAACATGAATTTCAATGGCCCTAATATGAACCCTAAAAATCTCAGAAAATTAAAACTTAAAATTCTCTAAGCTCAAGCAAAATTAATGGAAACTATGGACATGGTTAGATTTAGGGCAATGATATCTACATGTTTCATTCACAAATAAATCATTAATGATGCCTGTATGAAAAGTTCTAAAGTTAGAAAATTTACCTTGCAAGAGGGTATCGAGTTTGGAGTTTGAGGAGCTTTCAGTGAGTTCCAATGACTGGGTTGGCTTCCTTAAGTCCCCAGGAAGCTAATGGGATGCTTAGCTTGAGCTGAAAGTACCTGACGAGTTCTGTAGAAGTCCAAGTGCAAAGCTCTGTTTTTGAAAATGGAGGATGGTGTTAATGGTGTTACAGTCTTGTAACAGGGTGTGGGATCAGTTCTAAATGATGTTTAGAAGCTTTAGGAACAAAGAGGCTTGAAAACGCACGAGGGAGTTATGAGTTTCAAGTTTTTGGTCAGTTTATGTGAAAATGGAGGTATGAGATGTGATTCTTTGCTCTTGGTGTTTTGAGGGGTCAAGCATGCGTGGGATTTGTGGAAAATGGTTTGTGTATGTATAAGCAAAAGTGTTTGAGAGCTTTGAGCAATCAGAAGTACAAGTTTTCAGCTAATTGCTAGGTTACTTGATTTTCAAGAAAAATATGAAACATGTTTCAAGAGAAGGTACAAGCATGGGCTGAGTGATTGTAAGTGTCTAAAAAGTTACTTATGAGTTATAGGACTTGTATGATCAGAAGAGAACAAGTGCAAGGCTCAAGAACAAGTTTTGTGCAAAAAGTCACTTTATCAAAATGGCAATGTGCACTTTCTTCCCAAAATGGATATAAAGCATGGACTTGCATCGAATAATTGAAATGCGACCTCTAACAACTGTGCAAGCAATTAATTATGGAGTGCCTAACAAGTTTGAGGCCTTCAAAGTAGAGTTTATGCAACATAACTTTGAATTTGAATTTTGTTCATCATAAAATGCCTTGTAATTCAAGTGATAAAACCCTAACTTCATCTCTTCGATTCTCCCAACTCAAGAATGATCTAAAGGAGTTCTTCGACATTTTGGAAATCTTGTAATGGTCTCTACAACCAATATTTGAATTTCTTTTGAAAATACCCCTTGGAACTATATGAAAAAGTTCCATGAAGTTGGGTCAAAATCCTGACTAAATTAGGGCAAAAATTTCACTAAGTGTTTTGTTTCATGACCATGTATTCTTAAAATTATAACTTGAGATCTAAGAACTTTTGGAAGGAGTTTTGTAAATAAAAGTTGTATATTTCATTGATATCTACAACTTTCATGTTGGAAGTTTCTTCTGAATCATCTTGTATCATGGTGAAAATTTTGCTCAAAGTTGTGAAAAAATAAGAAATTTCCAACACTTAGAAAAATTTCTAAGTTTAGAAATTTTTACTTTTCAAAATGAAATTTTGGATTTTGGATTTCTTGATGAATAATTTTCATATTTTGACATGTTTTGATGAATTGTGATCTTTGTCATTTGAATTTGACAAAAATGTCAAAGTTTGACTTTTCAGTATACCTTGACTTTTGACCAGTTGACTGAAAAATTTATCTGTCAATCTATTGGAATTGCCATGTTTTGAGCCATGTAATTAGGTCAAAATGATGCAATTGTACTCTTGAGATCATGCCTTAAACTAATTGATCATTTACTAGGTCAAAAATCAGAAATTGCCCTTTCCCAGTCAAAACCGTAATTTTGACCATTTTGCCCTTTTGGAGATTTGATCAAATTTCTTGAGGAGTTGTGGTCCAAACTTCATAAAATAATACATATGAGTTTAAATTTTTGATGTGGATAAAAAATTATGAAGTTTGACTGAAAATTGGCCAGAGTTGACTTTTCCCCCAATATAGTTGATTTTTAAGTCAACTACTCAATTGACTGAGCAAAAGTGTGATCCAAGGCTTGAAAATTGACATGAGTAATCTTGGGGGTCCATAATGATCCATGAAAGTCATATGAAGCATTGAAAGTTCAAATATCCTTGTGCAATCTCAAACCCTAATTTTGGTCATCAATGCTTAAGGAGGTGTCTTTAACTGATCAACCCTAGTGCAGTCTTGAGCCCAAGGAGATCTTGTGAGAAAATTCTTGATAAGTGAGAGGGAAAATTTTGGGGTAAAACAGCTTCCCCTGTTCAATCTTCTTAAACCTGAAGAGTTAGATTGGCGAGTTTTTCCATTCGTGACTCGAAGGTGGAAAATGATTGGACACTAGAGTGCCCAGAAATTTGCACTCGGTGATGTAATGGTAGAGGGAATGGGCTTAAAGATGCCATTTGGAGAGATGATAGAAAGTTGTTGGAGATGGGCTTGTAGATGCCATCCAGAAATGATTGTCGGTCTATATCTATAAGTTGAAACTGAATGAGTATCAGAACGGCGTTCGTGTCTAGAGCATATTTGAACTGTATCTGTAAACTGAATCTGAATAAGTATCAAAATGGCGTCCGTGTCTGGAGCGTATCTGAACTGTATCTGAGGGTTGAATCTGAATGATTATCAAAATGGCATCAGTGTCTAGAGCGTATCTGAACGGTATCTGAAATCTGAATCTGAATGAGTAGCAGAATGGCCTCCACGTATGAAGCGTATCTGAAGGTTGAATCTGAATAAGTATCAGAATGGAATCTGTGTCTAGAGCGTATCTGAACTGTATCAAAAGCTGAATCTGAATGAGTATCAGGATGGCATCCGAGTCTGGAGCGTATCTGAACTGTATCTGAAGGCTGAATCTGAATGAGTATCAGGATGGCATCCGTGTCTAGAGCATATCTAAACTGTATATAAAGGCTGAATCTAAATGAGTATCAGGATGGAATCTGTGTCTGGAGCGTATCTGAGCTGTATCTGAAGGCTGAATCTGAATGAGTATGAGGATGGCATCCGTGTCTAGAGTGTATCTGAACTGTATCTGAAGGCTGAATCTGAATGAGTATCAGGATGGAATCCGTGTCTGGAGCGTATCTGAACTGTATCTGAAGGCTGAATCTGAATGAGTATCAGGATGGAATCCGTGTCTAGAGCGTATCTGAACTGTAACTGAAAGCTTTTAAACATAGCTATTGATTAACCTTATCCTGAAAAGGGTATAATGTTAGCTAATATGCAATGTCATGTTGTATGAGATGAATGGTGTAATGAGATGATGATACATGCATTCGTGGTATCGATGTTTATGATATATGGATGTGATATATGCGCATGTGAGCTAATCTGCTGCACTGCTTGTTGGATTTAGGGAAAATAAATCCATGACTGCTGCTGAGGATACAGAGTGTAAGTCTTCATGTTTTGATGAACTTCTACTTAGAGAAATAAACTCTGTTGTAAGGGAAATGCCGTGGACTTCCTGTAAAATCCTGAGAAAATTGAACGACTTCTACTGGGGATTGATAACTGGAAGCTTTGTTCTGCTGGGGATTAAATTGCACACTGCGGGGGATTTTATGGAATAGCTCAAAGATATTGCCCTATCTCTTAAAGCCATCAGTGATTGTCTTTTTACTTTGTTTATTTGTTAAACAATAATTATGTTCAAATGCATATGTTCAAAAATAAATCATTGGACGGTTTTGTAAACAAAACGTAGGAGTAAAGAAAAACAGATAGTTTTTCACTTTCAAAGGGATATCTTTGTATTGACTTTGAGTAAGTATTTTTGTACAATGAGACAAACATTCTAGTAAGAGAATTCCGTCGTAAAAACTGAAAATTTTGATACAAAGAAAAGATAGCTATGTGCAATAATCCCATGGGGTTCCCATTCTGCTATAGCCTTCGTATCTCTGAGCATCTTGTCTATTTGTTGCCTTGTCCGAAGTTGATTGAATTGATCAGAACCGTTGAGCTTTCCAGTTGAAGCCAAAGGTTGTCCATAAGGTGATCCACCAGGACATAGTTATACGCTTTAAATCCCTAACTTTTGCCTGGACCGCCCTTTCGGGTTTTCAGTCCACCGGGATACCCTTTTTTTCCCAAACCGCCCTTTCGGGTTTTCAACTTGTCGGGTGTACAGATATTTTTGTTTTTATCCCTAATTTTTGCCTGAACCTTTTTGGGTTGCCGGGATGCCCTTGTTTTGCCTAGGTGTGTCAACCTAGCGGGTCTCTTATGCGTAGTATCTTTTGAATATGTATGCGTTCACAGGGTATGGCAGGTCGTCACCATCCATGGTGGTCAAGATCAATGCTCCACCAGAGAATATGCTTTTGATTACAAATGGTCCTTCGTATGTAGGATTCCATTTTCCCCAGGGATCACCTTGCGGAAGTATGATACGTTTGATCACCAAGTCCCCAACTTGATACACTTGGCGTCTGATCTTTTTATTGAAAGCCTTGATCATCCGTTTTTGATACATTTGACCATGACAGGCAACAGTAAGCCTTTTCTCATCAATTAAGTTTAGTTGATCAAGTCGAGTCTGGATCCAATCTTCTTCATTCAGCCCTTCATCCTTCATGATTCTTAGAGAGGGGATCTGGACCTCAATAGGTAAGACAACCTCCATTATGATTACCAGAGAGTAGGGTGTTGCCCCGGTTGATGTGCGAGATGTGGTACGATACCTGTGGAGAGAGAATGGTAGCATCTCATGCCAGTCCTTGTACGTGACTGTCATTTTATGTATGATCTTTTTGATGTTCTTATTTATGGCTTCGACAACACCATTCATCTTTGGCCGGTAAGGGGAAGAATTGTGATGCTAGATCTTGAATTGCTCGCACAGGGTGGTGATCATAGTATTGTTTAGATTTGTACCATTGTCTGTGATGATCCTCTTCGGGATGCCATACCAACTTATGAGATTCTGTTTAATGAACCGGGCTACAACATTCTTGGCCACGGAAGCGAAAGAGGCTGCCTCAACCCACTTTGTAAAATAGTCAATGGCCACTAGGATAAAGCGGTGTCCATTGGAGGATGTTCCCAATCTTATTGATGTCCCACATAGCAAAGGGTCAAGGAGACGTCAAGACATTCAGAGGTACCAGAAGTACGTGCACCTTGTCAGCATAAACCTGACAGTTATGGTAGGTTCGAGAGTGTTGATAGCAATCTTCTTCCATGGTAGACCAGTAATAGCCTGCCCGTAGGATCTTCTTTTCCATCGTATGCCCACTGGAATGGGTGCCAAAAGTTCCCTCATGTAACTCGTCCATGTTCTTTTCTGCCTTAACCTTGTCTACGCAACAGAGTAAAACAGAGTCATGGTCGCGTTTCTAGAGAATGCCATTACTAAGGAAGAATTTAGCAAAGAATCTCCTTAAGAACTTCTTATCATTTACTGAAGCTCCTTCCGGATATTCTTGAGCCTCGAGATACCTCTCGACTTTGTGAAACCAAGGTTGGTCCACTATTTCTTCAGTATTAATCTCGTGACAGTGAGCTGGTTCATCCATTCGTTCAATGGTGATCTGGGGAGCCTCGTTATCCCATTTAAGTTTAAACATGGATGACACTGTGTCTAGTGCGTCTGTTAGCTGATTTTCTTCGCACGGGAAATGCTCGAAGGTAATATTCTCAAAATGTGGGATCAATGTCAGTACATGTTCTTTATAAGGGATAAGGTTAGGGTGTTTGGTGTCCCATTCGCCTTTGATCTGGCTGATGACCAAGGCTGAATCTCGGAATACATTTACGGATTTGATCCCCAAATCTATGGAAGCTTTGAGACAAAAAATGCACACTTCGTATTCTGCCATGTTATTTGTACAATTGAAGTAGAGTCTTGCCGTAAAGGGAGTATGACATCCTTCAGGATATATGAGTACAACACCTATACCATTGCCGAGTGCGTTGGATGCCCCATCAAAAACCAGGGTCCATCGGGATCCTTGTTTAGCTCCGTCATATGGTCTGAATTCTTCATGGTTAATTACCATCATGATGTCTTCATCTGGGAATTCGAACTTCATGGACTGGTAGTCTTCCACAGCTTGGTGAGCCAGGTGATCAGCTCGTACACTGCCCTTTATTTCTTTTTGGGTAGTATATTGTATGTCATATTCCGTCATGATCATCTGCCATCTCGCTATTCTCCTAGAAAGGGCAGGCTTCTCGAAGATGTATTTTATTGGATCCATTTTGGATATCAATAAGGTAGTATGGGTCAGCATATATTGTCTTAGCCGGCGAGCAGTCCATGCCAGAGCGCAGCAAGTTTTCTCGAGGAGTGAATATCTTATTTCACAGTCGGTTAACTTTTTGCTCAGGTAATAAATAACATGCTCTTTTCGGATAGACTCACCATGTTTCCCCAACACACACCCCATTGAATTTTCCAAAACAGTCAGATACATGATCAACGGTCTTCCCTCAACTGGTGGCATCAAAACAGGAGGATCTTGTAAATACTCTTTGATCTTATCGAAAGCAGTTTGGCACTTGTCATTCCATTTGACTACTTGATCTTTCTTTAGTAATTTTAAGATTGGTTCACAAGTAGCTGTCAGGTGAGAAATGAACCTAGCAATGTAGTTTAACTGTCCCAAGAATCCTCTGACTTCCTTCTCAGTACGAGGAGAAGGCATCTCTTGTATATCTTTCACCTTGGCAGGATCCACTTCAATACCTTTATTGCTGACAACAAAGCCTAGGAGTTTACCAGATCTCACTCCAAACGTGCATTTATTTGGGTTCAACCTCGGCTTGTACTTCTTTAGCCTCTCAAACAGTTTCTGTAAATGATCAAGATGATCTTCTTCTGTTTAAGATCTAGCTATCATGTCATCCACATAGACCTCTATTTCATGATGTATCATGTCGTGAAATAGAGCTACTGTGGCACGTTGATAAGTTACCCCATCATTCTTCAGCTCGAATGGCATAACCTTGAAGCAGAATGTGCCCCACTGTGTGACAAAGGTTGTTTTCTCCATGTCCTCAGGCGCCATTTTGATTTGGTTGTAACCTGAGAAATCGTCCATGAAGGAAAACACTTTATGTTTTTCCGTATTGTCAACTATAATATCAATGTGGGGAAGTGGGAAATCATCCTTAGGGCTTTCCCTATTCAAATCTCTATAGTCCACGCACATTCGTACCTTTCCGTCCTTTTTGGGCACAGGAACATCACTGGAAACCCATTGCGGATAGGAGGTTACGGCTAAGAATCCGGCGTTGAATTGTTTCATGACTTCTGCTTTGATCTTCTCTTACATGTCTGGTCGCATGCGACGAACCTTTTGTTTTACCGGTGGATAGTCTTCTTTCATAGGTAGACGATGTACCACAATATCTGCATCAAGTCTTGTCATGTCTTCATACGACCAGGAAAAGACCTCAATGTAATCATGTAGTAACTGAATCATACACTCTTTGACACTGGGTTCCATATTGGCACCCACCTTGACTTCTCTTTTGTCTTCTTCCGTACCCAGGTTGATTGTATCCACTGGTTCCTCGTGGGGTTGAATGGTTCTCTCTTCTTGTTGTAGTAACCTGGCGAGTTCCCCTAGTACTTCACAATCTTCCTCACCTTCGTCTTTGGATTGGTATATTAGACTTTCAGAGTCACAAAAGGCCATAGCAGAACTGTTACTGATGGGATCCTGAATGGATGTAGACCTGCATTGTGAATGTGAGTGTGTGTAAGAGTATAACTATCTTTGAATGAAATGAAAATGTAAAAAAAAAAAACAATGAGCACAAAGTTTGTATGCAAAAAACGTCCATGATTCATTGATGTTATATGGAAATGAGATAATAACCCTTACAAATGGACCATCGTGCCTCGGGTAACACACAAGGTTTTAAGAGTCTGAATTGTTTTAATATTACAGATCCAACAAAATTTAAAGATAAATTACTGTTGGATAAATGTGATCGGGACAAAATCTATAATCTCCCAGTTGCTGAGCCCTCTACTGACAGTTGGGAAAATCCAATCCTCCAGGTTATAACTGTCTTCATCCTCCTCCACTGCGTTGGCTTGGTGGTTGCTAATCTTCAAGGGTGGTCCTCCGGCACGAGCGCGGCATACAGCTTTCTGGGCTCTTGAAGTGAAACCCAAACCGAATTTGTCAGATTTGTATGGGATATCTGGGAGTTAACCCCAAATAGTGCACCCACCTTCTTCTATCACTGCCTTGGCATCCTTCAAAGATGACATCTTGAGCGGAGGCCTTGTAATCTTAGGGACTTGAGACACAACCTTGGTTACTGCCACATCTTGCGGGACTTCTTCAAAGTGATGGAATGGAGTTTCAATAAATTCACCATGTAGTTCCACATATCTGAAGGAATTTAGATGGCTGACCATATACTCTTCTTCTCCATGAACGGTGATGATTTTCCCTTGAATTGGATATTTCATAATTTGATGTAACGTAGAAGTAACAGCACCAGCATTGTGAATCCATGGTCGGCCTAATAAGCAGGAATATGAAGGGCGAATGTCCATTACATAAAAAGTTTAATCAAATGTTCGGGTTCCAACTTTTATGGGGATGTCCATTTCCCCATGCACCATCCTTTTTGAGCCATCAAAGGCCCTCACTACTATGTTGCTTGATTTCAATGTCAATCCTTCACAGTCAAGCCTATCAAGAGCCTTTTTAGGCAACACATTCAGAGACGAACCAATGTCCACCAAAACATGAGCCAAGGTCGTACCCCTGCATTCGACTGAGACATGTAATGCCTCATTATGCTTCCTCCCTCTTGGCGTTAAATCGGCATCTGAAAAACCTAAGCCATTATCTGCAGTCAAGCTGGCTACACAGTCTTGGAACTGATCGGCAGATGTTTCTTGGGGTACATGGGCAGTTTTCAGGAATTTTACCAAGGCCTTTGCATGAGCCTCGGAACATAATAATAAAGCCAACATGGAAATTTTTGATGGAGTTTTCCCCAGTTGCTCGACTACATTGTAGTCGCTTCTTTTTATGATCTTTAGAATTTCCTCCATCTCTTTCCGGGAGGTCTCAGGGATAGCCACTGATTGTGCCTTCGTACCGACAGGATCAACCAGAATATATTTACCTCGAGTCTCAGTTGATTCGGCAGCAGGAATGTCAGTAAGGGTCATAACAGGGATTGTAACAATTTTTTCAATAGGAGTATTAGCAGAGATGATTGTAGGACTGGGAATAACCTTTGGAGGAGCAACAACAACAAGAATGATTACGGGTCCAGAAATAGATTTTGGAGGAGAAATTTCTGGAGAGAATACCCTTCCACTTCGGGTAATCTTGCTAGTCCCTGCAATGTTACTGACATCGGAGCCATCTTTCCCAGAACTTGAATCTTCAGCAGCTGGCCAATCTCACTTGATACCGTGGTAGTAGACAGACCCTCCATAATTCCATGGTACGGTTTTGTCTGACGAATACGGGATTGGTCCAGGCATTGTAATTATCAATGGAGCTACTTTTGGAACTGATGTAATTCTAACGGGTCTTTTGGTGGAGACTCTGGAAGAACTGTCAGAAATGGTCACGATGGAAACATCATTATAAGAAACAGTTAGAATTGAAGCCTTCTCGAACAAAATTTCCTTGTTATCTATTAGGCACTGAACGCCTGCTTTTAACAACAGCTGGTTGGTAAGGACAAACAGAAATGACAGCTTTCACCACAGCCTGGGAATACACCAGCATTCAATAAGTTATTTTTGATAGTCAGGAGTGGGGTCACAAGTTCATCAATTGAAGTAACAAACATATCTTCCTCAATGGCATTGGTATTATGGCCGTGCTTGGGCATAAGGGCAGTAATGACATTGGGAATTTCTGGCGCATTGAATTCAATCTCTTTGGCTTCAAGAAGGTCTTGTACTTTGGTCTTCAGAGCCCAACAGTTGTTAGTGTCATGGCCGGGACTCCCGGAATGGTATGCGCAGCGGGCATTAGGATGATAGTAAGGAGAAGTTTTGTTAGGGTTCTTTGGAGCTTCTTTCAAAGTCACTAGGTTGGACCTTAACAAATGTGGAAACACTTGAGACAGTCTCATATTAATTCGGGTGAATTGTCTAACTGGTCTTTCCATTCTTGGTTGGTTACTTCTTTGCTGAGCAGGCGCAGGTTTGGGAATCATGACAGCCCCCACCATTGGACGGTGTTCAGTCCTATCTTGATTTCTCTGAGGATATACAGCAACAATTTCTTTCTTTCCAATGAATGGTTTCCTTACAGCAGCAGAGGATGTATCTTTTTTAATCTTCCCATTATTTATTCTGACTTGTACCCTTTCTCCGGTCAACATCAATTCAGTAAAACCCGTTGAAGAGCTTCCAATTAAGTGATTGAAGAAAGTTCCAGACAAGGTGCCCAAAAACATATCCACTAACTCTCTTTCAGATAGGGGAGGTTGGACCCTTCCTTCTAAGTCCCTCCATTTTTGTGCATAGTCTTTGAAGCCCTCACTTGAAACCATGGCCATACTCTGGAGTTGAGTACAGGTGGGCGCAAGATCAGTGTTGTATTGGTATTGTTTGTAAAAGGCAGCGACCAGATCTTCCCAGTTATGAACATTGGCTCTTTCTAACTAATAAAACCAATCAAGTTGAGTTCCAGACATACTGTCTTGGAAGAAGTGTACCCATAAATCCTTGTCAGTGGTATGAGGCTGTATTTTCCTCACATAGGACCAGAGATGCATTTTGGGACATGAAACTCCACCGTATTTGGAGAACACTGGTGCTTTGAATTTTGGAGGAATGATTATCCCATATACTAACCCCAACTCCTCAAAGTCCAATCTAGACACTTTTTGGATTTCCATTGCACTTAACCGTTCTTCTAGATGCTTATACTTGTCGTCGGCTGGAGGGTATTGTTCTTCAGAATAATCTTTTTCTTCCTCTTCCTCCTCTGATTCTGGCTGGACCACTGCTTCCTTGCCCTTCCCATCTTGATTGTCTTTCTCACCAGATGGCGTTGCAAAGTCCAGGGTCCTTCTTGCTTGTCCTTGGAATCTTCTTCCCATGTTCAAAACTCCGGTTATTTCCTTTTTCTTCTTTTTCTCTTCAACCAGCAAGGTCTTCAACTCTTCTTGTCCTTTGGCTAGAGTTAAGAACATCTGTTGAAACTTGGAATTTTGTGCTTGGAGGTCCTTCACCGTTTGCTCGAGATCCATCTTATTGAAATAAATAGTAGAAAGATGAGGGGACTTGTTGCAAGAAACCTGCTTATGTTATGATGAATGGCAAATGCATATGCAATGATTTCAAGGATTTTAAAGATTCAAATTTGTTTTAGACAAAAATAAAACACACGTTATATTAATAAATTAAAGCTTGAGTACATCAATGCCTCTTTGGGCAAAATAATACAAAAACTCTAAGATAAAAAGGTGGTACGCATCCCCTTTGGTGCGATGTAGGCATTCAGTGTCTGCTCCTCATGAAGTTGCTTAGTGAGTTCCAAAATCTTCTTCTCGCTAGCATAGAATTGGGCTTCGAAAGTATCTCGCTCCCCCTTGAGTTGTATCCAATCTATTTGTAAGTCTTCAAGAGAGGTGGGCATGTCAGGATGTAGCATAGTGTATGGAACATCTCCTTCCATAACAGGCTCGATGATTACCGGGAGAATGGAAGAATAAGGCATCATAAGACTCTGAGCGCGAGTCCATACCCATTTGAGGTAAGGCTCAAGAGGGATGAAATTCTTATGCCCCAATGTCTTGCTATCTACCTTGTTCAACATCCTCCAAGCTCGGATAAATCTCTGGCGAAGACCTTGATCGTCGTTCTCTTAGTCAAATACCAAACTTTGAATGAGCATCTCATGAGGGCCATCCCTTCGGGCGTAACCAAACTGTCTTAAGGCTAAGCAGGGGTTGTAGGTGATACCTCCCCTAATGCCAAGTAAAGGGACATTAGGGAATTCTCCACAACGGTCGACAATAGTAACATTCTCTATAGATCAGGAACACCAATGGATGTCTGAATGTTTGAGCGTCATCAACCTTTGTGACCACCTTAAACCTTGCTCGTTCTTTAATACAGATTGGGGAAGATGTGAAATAAACCATCTTGCCAAGAGAGGAGTGCAACACATGAGGACACCTCTTTTCCTCATAGTGCGGGTGTGAAAAGAATGTAGAATTTCCCCTAGAAAAGTAGGCACCGGGTTGCGGGATATGAAGATTTTGACGGTGTTCACATCTATGAGTTAGTCAATATTTGGAAACAAAACCATCCCATGGATGAGGAGAGATACAATTTCCTCAAAGGATTGCAAATCCAAAGAGTTCCAACAGTTTTGGGCTTTCTCAAACAAGAACTTTGCTAGGAAACCTTTGACACCACTCCTTGCTTCCCAATTAGTTGTGACATCAGATGATTGCAAGTGTAGAGCTTGAGAAATCTCTTATGGCTTTGATTCTCTTTCCGTACCGTTGAAAGGTAGTTTATTGAGAATAGGAATCCTCAAGGGTTGGGATAATTCTTCCAAAGTTGGCACAAGTTGATAGTCGAGAAATGTGAAGCAGTGCTGTAAGGGATCAAAGAACTGAAAGAGAACCTTCATCATGTCTTCATCAGTGTTGGAAGTGACCAAGTTGAATAGGTGACCATGTCTCCCGGTGAATGGAGAATTTTCTGGAATCCTTGAAGCTAGCTCCTTAAGTTGTCGAGGTATCCTTACAAGATTGACTTGAATGGTTTTCCTGCGAAGAGAATCCATATCCTACAAAACAGAACAAAGATAAATCCCAAGATCCATGAAATGGTATGTGAATGAGTATGATGTTATGATGTTCATGATGTTATGTACAAGTAAATATACACAAACAAAAAAAAACAAGTCCTTAGGTTTAGGCTTGTATGGAGTCTCATAGGTAAGTACCCTCTTGAAGTTTAGTTGGCTCAAACCTGTCCTAGCAATAGTAACCGAGTTCTAAGGAGCTAAATATCACTAGTTTGTTTCTTTGGTCATTGTTTAAGCACAAGCCTCTTTAATGGCGATCGAAATATCCCAAAAAACCAAAGCTCAATGAGTGTAGTATCGAGTATCTACCAACTTCGAACTACACCAAAGTCATTCATCTCACTACGTCCTAATGGCCAAGTTGGTCAAGTAAAGGTTCTAAAAGTTCATTAGTGCTTCATGACATCACTCAGCGGCCCTGTATTCTCCTTGATTAACTCAAAGGATACTGGTACCCACAAATATGTCGCACTAACATAGCTATTGCTTAGACCATGTCGATATACCCCGCACAATTTCCATAATGTATTGCTACTTACCTATAAGGTATCCCGAACCCGGGTAGAGGATTCAAACCCAAACAAAGAACCATAATGTAAAGCATACAAGACAAACAATGAAAGCAAGTAAATGTGATCTAACCCTAAGGTAACCCCACTTTTAGAATAATCCCCAGCAGAGTCGCCAGTTCTGTGATACGGTGGGAGAACTGACTTGAAGGTGATTTGTTTTATTGCAAATGTTGCGGTTAGCAAGAGTCGCCGCCGACTTCTATTTTATCCAAAAGGAAAGGTGAAAAAGCATAGGAAAGACCTTTGAGATGTTTTCTTGAGTTCAGGGGGTAGATTATGAAAAGGGAAGGTATTAGCACCCTTTTCATCCATGGTTTTCCATGGGCTCTTAGTTACTTGCTAGATCACTTACTTTTGTTTGAAATTATGCTTTGTGTGGTTTTTTAAATTATTTTGTAAAGAGGCCATCGTTTAGGAAATCTTTGTAATGATTCTCATTCGTAAGAATGTATACAAAGATGTTTGATCTTTTGAAAATGCTTTCAAGTTTTGTAAGAGGTTTTGAAAGTGTAGGTGTTTGTTTTGAAAATATCAAGGATGTTTTGTTTGAAATTGAGCAAGTAATTAGGAGCATTATACTTACTCAAAAGTCTTTCATGTTCATTTCCTTTTTCCTTTGACATTGTTATCTTACCGTTGATTTGGTAAGTAACTTTATCTTTGGATGTAAATGGGACGGGCGTGGGTCATTGTATAACAATGATTAGCAATGTTGGCAAGGTATATTAGCATTATCTTTTAGGGACTAAGATCATTTAAAAGGAAACTTAGATAACATCATCGAGGGACTATGATCTTGTATTTTTCTTGTTTTTGCTAAGATACCTCACATGCGTAATATGGACATTTTATATGGCATCCAAGTGGATTTACCCTAGGGGTGCTAGTGTGCAAGTGTATTGTTTTACATGCTTAGTTTTGTCTTTGATTAGGGTTTTCTATTTGATTGGTTTTAGTCTTTCCATACAAACCCTAATTACTAGAAATTGTATATAAAGCGATAAATTGCAGAATTTAAAGTTACTACGCTATTACAATACTTGTGGGAGGGGGGAGTACAAATTTTAAATGGGGATTGCAAGAAACCTAATTAGTCTATTACAATCATATTGAATTGGTACAAATGTACAAGAAATTAAATGAATATAATGTACAAAATGAATAAATATACAAGAATGCAAATGTGAAGAAAATGGATATTTGTTTGGATTTTTTTGAGAAAATGGGTTTTGATTTTAACCTAATTAATTAAAGGGAAAAATAATTAATTAAAAGTAAAACCTAAATTTACTAATAAAAGATTTTAAATAAAAACCTAAATCTATTAATTGATTAAAAAGAAATTAAGTTTAAGAAAAGTACTTTTGGTATTTTTGTCTTGAAAATAAATTATAGTACTATAAAATATTTTTGGTCTTTTTATATTTTAGAATAATATATTCAAATGGTGTAAAAGAAAATAACTAAAACCTATTTTTAATTATATTTACATAGATAATTAGTAAAATAAATAAAGTATTGATTAAATAAAATAATCTTTGTGAGAAAAAATAAATAAACTATGTCAAAATATAAATCTACTATTTATATATTTTTATGATTTTTTTTTATATTAGAAAAATATTTAAGAAAACAAATAAATAAAAAATAAGAAAAAGAAAAATAAAACTGGGCCAGGGGTGTGAGAAGCCAGCAGGTGGGTCAACAATAAGAAAAAAACATATAGGCCCAAAGGAAGGCCCAACGCCTGCAAAAAGGAAAGTCAGAAATGAAAAAATATGAAAAAAAATCAAAAGGGTACCACTGGGGCTCGAACCCAGGTCCCTCTGGTTATATGTGCGCGCTTCTACCACTGGGGTGGCTATACATCCATTTATATAAATCATACAATAAATACATATGGTAAACATGTTACTAAGGCCAACTTCATCTTCAACCTCACGCCCAGCCAGAAGCTCTGTAACTCAAACAATCTTCAACAAAAATGAAAACTGTAAACATGAAACTTGTAGCAAATTTCCTCACGATTTCAGAAATGTAAAGCATTAAAACTATAGATCAAAGACAAACATGAATTTCAATGGCCCTAATATGAACCCTAAAAATCTCAGATAATTCAAACTTAAAATTCTCTAAGCTCAAGCAAAATTAATGGAAACTATGGACATGGTTAGCTTTAGGGCAATGATATCTACATGTTTCATTCACAAATAAATCATTGATGATGCCTGTATGAAAAGTTCCAAAGTTAGAAAACTTACCTTGCAAGAGGGTATCGGGTTTGGAGTTTAAGGAGTTTCAGTGAGTTCCAATGATTGGGTTAGCTTCCTCAAGTCCTTAGGAAGCTAATGGGATACTTAGCTTGAGCTGAAAGTACCTGAAGAGTTCCGGAGAAGTCCAAGTGCAATGCTCTATTTTTGAAAATGGAGGGTGGTGTTAATGATGTTACAGTCTAGTAACAGGGTGTGGGATCAGTTCTAAATGATGTTTAGAAGCTTTAGGAACAAAGAGGCTTGAAAACGCACGAGGGAGTTAAGAGTTTCAAGTTTTTGGTCAGTTTATGTGAAAATGGAGGTATGAGATGTGATTCTGAGCTCTTGGTGTTTTTAGGGCTCAAGCATGCGTGGGATTTGTGGCAAATGGTTTGTGTATGTATAAGCAAAAGTGTGTGAGATCTTTGGGCAATCAGAAGTACAAGTTTTCAGCTAATTGCTAGGTTACTTGATTTTCAAGAAAAATGGGAAAACAACTTTCAAGAGGAGGTACAAGCATGGACTGAGTGATTGTAAGTGTCCAACAAGTTTCTTATGAGTTATAGGACTTGTATGATCAGAAGATAACAAGTGCAAGGCTCAAGAACAAGTTTTGTGCAAAAAGTCACTTTATCAAAATGGCAATGTGCACTTTCTTCCCAAAATGGATATAAAGCATGGCCTTGCATTGAATGCTTGAAATGACACCTCTAACAGCTGTGCAAGCAATTAATTATGGAGTTCCTAACAAGTTTTAGGCCTGCAAAGTATAGTTTATTCAGCATAACTTTAAATTTGAATTTTGTTCATCATAAAATGCCTTGTAATTCAAGTGATAAAACCCTAACTTCATCTCTTCGATTCTCCCTACTCAAGAATGATCTCAAGGAGTTCTTGGACATTTTGGAAAGCTTGTAATGTGCTCTACAACCCGTATATGAATTTATTTTGAAAATTCCCCTTGCAAATATATGAAAAAGTGCCATGAAGTTGGGTCAAAATCCTAACTAAATTAGGGCAAAAATTTCACGAAGTGTTTTTTTTCATGACCATGTATTCTTAAAATTATAACTTGAGATCTAAGCACTTTTCGAAGGATTTGTATAAAGCAAAGTTGTAGATTTCATGGAGATATACAACTTTCATGTTGGAAGTTTATTCTTAATCATCTTACATTATGGTGAAAATTTTGCTCAAAGTTGTGAAAAAAATAAGAAATTTCCAACACTTAGAAAAATTTCTAAGTTTAGAAATTTTTACTTTTCAAAATGAAATTTTGGATTTTGGATTTCTTGATGAATAAGTTTCATATTTTGACATGTTTTGATGAATTGTGATCTTTGGCATTTGAATTTGACAAAAAAGTCAAAGTTTGACTTTTCAGTATACAGTTGACTTTTGACCAATTGACTGAAAAATTCATCTGTCAATCTATTGGACTTGTAATATTTTGAGCCTTGTCATTAGGTAAAAAATGATGCAATTGGACTCTTGAGTTCATGCCTTAAACCAATTTATCATTTTCTAGGTCAAAAATCAGAAATTGCCCTTTCCCAGTCAAAACCCTAATTTTGACCATTTTGCCCTTTTGGATATTTAATCAAATTTCTTGAGGAGTTGTGGTCCAAATTTGATAAAATGATACATATGAGTTTAAATTTTTGATGTGGATAAAAAATTATGAAGTTTGACTGAAAATTGGCCATAGTTGACTTTTTCCCCAATAAAGTTGATTTTTAGGTCAACTGCTCAATTTACTGAGCAAAAGTGTGATCCAAGGCTTGAAACTTGACATGAGTAATCTTGGGGGTCCATAATGATCCATGAAAGTCATATGAAGCATTTAAATTTCAAATATCCTTGTTCAATCTCAAACCCTAATTTTTAGTCATCGGTGCTTAAGGAGGTGTCTTGAGCTGATCAACCCTAGTGCAGTCTTGAGCCCAAGGAGATCTTGTGAGCAAATTCTTGATAAGTGACAGGGAAAATTTAGGGGTACAACACACCAGTTATGTGACTCTCGGTGATGGAGCACAAGGATAAATTAAAGGTGTTGGAAAGCTTGACTATTCAGGAGTTCCTAAACTCGATAATGTGTTACTTGTAAAAGGGTTAACAGCTAACCTGATACGTATAAGCGAACTATGTAATCAAGGATTCAAATTTAAATTCTCCAAAGAAGAATGTCTTGTATGTAATGAAAAGAATGAAGTTGTCATGAAAGGAATCAGATCTAAATAAAACTGTTACCTATGGGTTCCTCAAGAGTTAAACCTCTCCTCAACATGTGTTTCAGCCAAAGAGAATGAGGTTAAACTATGGCATCAAAAATTGGGGCACTTGCCTCTGAAACGTATAAAGAGAATTATATCTAAAGAAGATGTGATAGGGATTCCTAAGCACAAGATATAAGAAGGAAGGGTATGTGGTGACTGTCAAATTGGAAAGAAGACTATGATGTCACATCAGAAGATTCAACATCTTACTACATCAAAAGTATTGGAACTTCTTCACACGGACTTGATGGGACCTATGCAGGTTGAAAGTCTTGGTGCTAAGAAGTATGCATATGTTGTTGTAGATAACTTTTCTAGATACACATGGATAAGCTTTATTAGAGAAAAATCAGAAACTTTTGAAGTGTTCAAAGATCTTTTTCAAAGAATTCAAAGGGAAAAGGAAATTCATGTCATAAGATTCAGGAGTCGTCATGGAAAAGAATTTGAGAACAACAAATTTGCTGAGTTTTGCTCCTCGGAAGGAATCAACCATGAATTCTCTTCTCCCATTACTCCTCAACAGAATGGGATTGTAGAACGCAAGAATAGAACTCTCCAAGAATCTGCCAGAGCCATGATTCATGCTAAGAAGCTACCCTACAACTTTTAGGATGAAGCTATGAATACTACATGATATATTCATAACAGAGTCACTCTAAGAAAAGGCACTTCAGCCACTTTATATGAAATATGGAAGGGAAGAAAACCAACTGTAAAATACTTTCATGTTTTTGGAAGTAAATGTTACATCTTAGCTGATTGTGAACAAAGGAGGAAGATGGATCCTAAGAGTGATGAAGGAATATTCCTGGGTTACTCTATAAACAGCAGAGCATACAGAGTGTTTAACTCCAGAACCAAAGTTATGATGGAGTCAATAAATGTTACTATTGATGATAGAGGATGGAATGTTGAAGAAGATGTCTCTGAAGATGTTGGAACATCTTTTCCTGATAGTCCAACTGAATCAAATTACATAAGTATTAATTCTAATCCTCCTCAAAAAGATCCCCATCCTAGTCAGCTCAATGAAGGACCTTCAATCAGAACTCAGAAAGATCATTCTAAGGAGCTCATCATAGGAGATCCAAACAAGGGAGTTACTACCAGATCAAGAGAAGGGATTTCTAACTCTTGATTTGTATAAAAAATTGAGCCTAATAATGTCAAAGAGGCCCTAACTAATGAGTTCTGGATTAATGCTATGCAAGAGGAGCTGGAACAATTCAGTAGGAATGAAGTTTGGGATCTGGTCCCAAGACCTGAAGGGACAAATGCGATTGACACTAAATGGGTATACAAGAATAAATCTGATGAAAAAGGGGTGGTCACTAGAAATAAGGCAAGGTTAGTTGCTCAAGGATACACTCAAATTGAAGGAGTGGACTTTGATGAAACCTTTTCTCATGTGGCTAGACATGAATCAATCATACTTCTGTTAGGAGTTGCATGCATTTTGAAATTTAAATTGTTTCAAATGGATGTTAAAAGTGCCTTCTTGAATGGATACCTAAATGAAGAAGTTTTTGTTGAACAACCAAAAGTATTTGTTGATCTAAGTTTTCCTAAACATGTCTATAAACTTAAGAAAGCTCTGTATGGATTGAAGCAAGCTCCAAGAGCTTGGTATGAGAGACTGTCAGTTTTCCTTGGGGAAAATGGATATAGGAAAGGTGGTATAGACAAGACTCTCTTTGTCAAAGAAGAAGAAGGGAATATTATGATTGCTCAAATCTATGTTTATGATATTGTATTTGGTGGGATGTCAAATGAGATGGTTCAACATTTTATCAAGCAGATGCAGTCTGAATTTGAGACGAGCCTTGTTGGTGAACTAACCTATTTTCTTGGTCTGCAAGTTAAACAAATGGAAGACTCCATATTTTTATCTCACGACAAGCATGCGAAGAACATAGTGAAGAAGTTTGGGATGGAGAATGCAACTCACAAAAGAACCCCTGCTCCCACACATATGAAGTTGACTAAAAATGAAAAAGGAGTAAGTGTAGATCAAAGTCTCTAAAGAAGCATGATAGGAAGTCTTCTATATCTCACTGCTAGCAAACCAAACATTGCCTTTTCTATAGGAGTGTGTGCAAGATATCAGGTTGATCCCAATGTTAGCCATGCCAACCATGTAAAGAGGATTCTCAAATATGTGAATGGGACAAGTGACTATGGTATGTTGTACTCTCATGGATTAAATTATGCCTTAACTGGATTTTGTGATGTTGATTGGGCAGAGAGGTCTGATGATAGAAAGAGTACATCAGGAGGATGCTTCTTTTTGCGAAATAACCGCATATCTTGGTTCAGCAAGAAGAAAAATTGTGTGTCTCTATTGTTGTACCCAAAATTTTGCCCCTAAGATTCCTTCATCATACCATGTTGATTCAATCACAACAAGATCACATTGGGCTTTTGGTTCTCCTCCCTATCTCTAGATTTTATCTTTGAGAGATCACCAAGAACCCTGACTTTTTTTTCTTTTGTGATTATGCATGTTTTGTTTTGACTTTATTTCTAATTAACAAAATACAATTTTGGTTTGTCTTACTTGTTAATAATGTAGGTAAAGGCAATATGGCTTAGCAAGTGGATCCTTAGGTTCATGAGTTTATTTCCTTGCCCTAGTCATTAAAGCTTGAGAAATTCAAACCTCACCATTGAATTTATTTTGGAAGAAATGCATGGAAAGTTTCATTTTAGTTCACCACATTTCAAAGTTATCAAGATTGATTCAAAAGTACAAGGGGTTGAAGGATGTGAAATTTATGCCTTCTTTTATGTGCAAAGTGAGAAAATGGATGGAAGATTCCCTAAGGATACAAAATATTACAGGTCATTTCATGATTTTTTTCCAACTTCAACAATTCTTAACTCTCTCAATTTTTGGAGATTTTGAATGGTTCAAGTCTCAAAATTTCATTCTAGAGGTCTATTCCATTCCATCTTTTTTGGTAAATAGAAAATTTCAAGTGGAAGGCCATGTTTGGATGCAAAACATTATAGGTCACTTTTAAAGAAAAATTTGAAATATTTCTAAGTATGAAAAGTCAACCCTTTTTCCCCAACTTTGAATCATTGAAAATTTTAGCTCAAACATACATTTGATTCCATTCATTTTCCATTGCAAAGCTTGTAATATCATCTTTCTAAAGTATCAAGATTCATGCCTTAAGACCCCTTGAGCTGAGAATGATTGAACTTGGTAACTTGGAACTGAAGTTTCTTCATATGTCAGAAGTTGAAATTCATGTTTTGGCTTATAAACATCAAATTAGCACGTGTTTGTCATCTAAACATGTTTAACCAAGTTGACAAAGTGGATTAGAGCCTTAAAACGCAAGGATTTGATGAGTTTTGGTGCAAAACAGATAACGCCTTGCTCGTGTATCAGGTTCACACGATTTCCCTCCAAACTTCATTATTTCACACGCTTGAACATTCCATTTGATTATCTATAAATAGAGGGTCATCCCCCATTCATTTCCTCAAACTTTGTAAGCCAAATACACTCTGTCAAAACCTCACACGAACTTCAAATTTTTGAAATCAGTTTCTGAGATTCAAGATTTTTCTTCCAAAATTCTTTTCACATTCATCATCCTTCAGCATCATACATACTTTCCAGCACTTAAACCAAGCAAAACGAGCCATAATTCAAGCTATAAAAGTCCAGTTTCAGAGCTTCTTTCTTAAACTTCGAAAAGGTAGAATTCTCCACCATTTGGATCTAAATAAAGCACTAACCTATTCTACTCTTTCTCCTGATTCTTGTGCTTCTTACAATTTTTAAATCTATTGAGAATTGAGACATAAATCTCAAATTGAAGTTGCTCGCTATTTTCTGGGTTTTTGATTCATATCTCTTTGCATACCTTATATAAATTTTGCGCGGTGGTGGTGTTAGGATCGTCTTGAAGAGACGAATCCAATGATACTAGTCTGGGATCCTAATTTTTCCATTTTAAGGATCTCACAAAATCTCCATTGCAGGGTGACTGGAGGTTGAAGATGATGACATGTCTTGTCTCAGCCAATGATAGCGTGCCAAACATTTTAATTTCATTGGCTGTCTTTTTTCGGATCCCATGCGTATCTCACTAAGGTCCATATCAAGCACAACGCATATGGTCTAGTGGATCAACATACTAACGTGTTTTGACTATGATCTGATGGCCCACATCTTTTTGGTTTTATTTTATTTTCTTATTTTATATTTTAATTGATTTAATTTTCAAAAATTCATAACTCTTTTATTTTTTATCCAAAAATTATGAAAAAATTCACAAATATACTTTAAATTATTTCTGATCTCATGACTTATTTTTCACATTTTTATTTTGAAATTTGATATTTCTTATATCTTTTTTGCATTATTTGCTTCCTTTTGATTACTTTAAAAATATTTTTTGACATTTTTTAATTCTAAAAAAAATTCATAAATATCATTTTACATATTTCTGACTTTTTGAAAATTTTATGGAATTTTATATTGATGTTTACTATTTTTGATCTATTTTCTATTTGTTTGAGAAATTTTAATTAGTTTAAAAATAGTTTCTGACTTTAAAAAATTACCAAAAATTTTACAAAAATATTTGAGTTCATCTCTGATTTTTATATGGTCTTACTTATTATTTCTTGACTAATTTGAACGTGGTTGATATTTTTCTCTTTTATTTTCTATTTTAAAACATTTTAAAACCCTTTTTAATTTATATATTAAATGTATTATTATTTTGTGATCATTTTCTGGCTGATCTTGGGTTGAATTTTTGATCATGAACTTTGTTAACATCATTGGATCCATGGTGTTGAGTTTAACTCCATAAAAATGGATGAATGATTTTAATAATAGTTTTATTAAACTTTAATTCAAATGTGGTTTGTATATTTTCCCTCACCCTTCTTCATCTCATCCCTTTCTTATTGCACTAAGTGTTATTGGAGAATGATCTCTATATCATGTCTCAAAACAAATGGTGCATAGATTGCTATTGATCGGCCTCAAAATAGGTGCGACTTCTATATAAGTCCACTTACGATTGCTTAACATAGCGCTAAATTTTGTCCCGATTTGAATAATTGATCATTTGTAGCCCAAACCTATGTTTGCAAGCCCAAGTATGTTAATTTGATCTCTTTGATCCAATAACCTTGAGATTCATTGTGTGGAGGCTTTGGTTCTACCAATCCTCTAATGGATCTATATCACTTTTGGTTAACGCGAGTCACTTAAACATCGTTGATCATTAAATGGTACTTTTGAGAATTCCAAATGGATGATATACTTAACCAAAAGCAAATGCAACTTTTTGTGTGGAGGCTTTGCTTCTACCAATCCTCTAATGAGTTCCAAATGCAAGTTTTAAGATGGGCATCCAACTAACCACTAATTACTAATAATTGACTTTATCTTGTGTTTTTGTTATATGCACTTTTATTTTATGCACCATTTACTTTTAGCATTTACGTTTCATGCCATTTTTATTTTGCTCACTTGAGTATTTATATTCTTGTTATTTTTTTTTCCTCACTTGAGATTTTATTTTATATTTTAAGACACCTAATAATCAACATGAACCATAAAAAACTATAATGATACTTGGACTATTTGGTTACTATCCTTGGCATTATGGAGTATTGGACTTCTTGGAGTTAGGATTAGAAACCTTGGCCTATGTTGGAGACCTTGTGACCTTAATTGATATTTTGTCTGCAGTTCTTGAGGTTTACCTCAAGACACTGGGTGGTTTGTTTGTTTTGTGTGCAGGTTATTGTGATTACATACTTTGTTTGTAATCTGGAATTCATATGTGTACAACTATTACTCTGTCCAATTTTTGTGAAGACTTAATACATTTGAAGTTTGGTTCTCTCAAGGGGTCTAGTATCTCTTCTTACTTGGTTTCAATCCAAAGAATGAGAATTCTATCTTGACTCATAATGTCAAGTATTGTCTTCTGGTTGGTTAGATGGTTCTTATCCCTAGCTTTTACCTTATGCTTTAGGATAGTCCCTTCTTCTCCTCTCATCTTCTTTAACTTTAAAAATCCTCTCCCTCCTTTTGAAAACTCTTCTTGTTTCTAAATTTGAACCATTTTCATAATAAATTTGGACTTAGGTCCATGCATTTTCAAAAAAAAATTCATAAATAAACTCCAATCAATTTAATAAAAACTTGACCTTTTTTTGTGAGAAGACTAAAAGTCAATCAATCTCATTTCAAACCATTTTGCCACTTTGGCTTTTTATTTTAAAACTTTTCTCATAAGATTAGACTCTTGTCAATCCTTGTAGTGATGCAAACAACTATACTTTTACAATATGTAGTGAAGTGAGATATTTTCCACTTGGGTGTTGAGTGAGGCTTTGTTAATTTTAAAATCCAAGCCATATCCTCCACTTTGAGATGACGCAAATTCTCATTTCTCATGATTGTGGGTAGTAAGTATGTTTTCCACACGGATAATGACGATGATGTCTTATCTTATAAAATTAACCAACACACTTGTGTTTTAAAATTTTTAAAGGTGAACTATGTTTACCCTGATCCCCTATTGCATGAAAGGTGGTACATAGGCACTAAAGGTTCGCAACCGCAGAGGGTGCAAAAATCATAAAAAATATATTTCTCTTCTCACTTCCACCATATAATTTTTATACAATTTTATAGCCAAAATATACAGATTTTTCAAAGAGGTTCCTACAGAGTACCGTAGATGTTTAGGGTGATAATACCTTCCCTTTGCATAACCAACCCCCTTACCTTGAATCTTTCCCCTTCTTTTTGGGTTAATCGCTCTTTTCCCATTCCTTTGGAAACAATAAAGTGCGGTGTCGATTTTTATTTTGATCTGTACAAGTCTAGTCAATCCAATAGCTTAGTCTTTAACATTTCTACTGCCACAATAGCGACTTCACGGGGGACAAATTGACCTCTTGCTGGTCCATTCCTAAGTGGGTCGAACCTATATTTGTTTATATATGTATATGTGCTATTGTAGTTTATGTGTTATATGTTGTATATATGTTTGTCTAGACTTTCCTGGTTTTCAGGGTGCTTGGTGATTACTTATAAGTCCTATACCTGGACTTGGGAAAACTTTAAGATAGGACGGGCGGGGTATAGTCATGTTAAATTTGAGGGAGTAATCCCAAAAAAGGAGGCATGAGATCCCCCACTCAGTGGATGCCCCTTTGACTGTAGTGTCGTTTACCGAGTAATCGGGAAGACGTGCTGCTTTTGACCTGCGAGCCTGCTAAAACTGAGGACCGTAGAATACCTAACCCATCTTAGCCTTTTAGGTGTAGTGCGGAAGCTATGACGGAGTAATCCGGAAATAGTTGCCATGCGATACTACGCTCGGACGAGTTTTTCTTGAGATTATTACTAATTACCGAGTTAATTGGGAAGTTGGTAATATCCAAAGGAAGGATGTAGACTCTGGGAGCCTTTAAAACCTTGTTCGGTAGGTGATATCTTTTAGACCATACCTTATAGGTAGTACCTTTGACCTTATTCTCGTGATGTTGAACCTATGAACCCTATATTTGTGATCTTGTGTGTGATTGTTGCATCATGCATCCATGCACTCACAAGAATCTTTTGAAGAAATTTCATTTCAAGGGACTTGAAAGTTGCCCTTTTATAAATATATCAGGTACCTTTTGACCATGGATTCTGGAAAAAGAAAGACCAGAAAATACAGTTTCAAAGATCCCAAGATAGATGAGTTGATCAGTCTAATTCCCAAGATTGAGTGTTTTGCAGATTTTTAGAAGAAGTATGGATCAATCATTCCTCTCATGAAGCTCTGGATGAAGGAGGGTATTCTCTCGACCTTGGTCTAATTCTATGATCCGATGTATCATTGCTTTACTTTCCCTGACTATCAGTTGGTGCCTACACCGGAGGAGTATTCTTATCTGTTGGATTTACCTGTTACCGATCATGTTCCTTTTACTAGTTTGGAGGGTGAGCCAAAATCACACGATATTGCTGCTTTGATCCATGTGGGGAAGTATGAGGTTGAAGCCCATATGACTACTAAAGGAGGGATTAGAGGATTACCAACTCAGTTCTTATTGGAGAAAGCTCGTTACTTTTCTAGGATGAAGAGTACAGTCGCTTTTGAGGCCATCTTTGCTTTACTTGCTTACGGGTTGTTCTTATTTCCTAATGTGGACAAGTTTGTTGACATTAATGCTATCAGGATCTTCATGATTGGAAACCCAGTTCCTACATTATTGGGTGATGCTTACTACTCTATTCATCTTCAGAATTCTTATCATGGGGGATGATTATCTATTGAATGCCTCTGTTGTACTGGTGGTTTGTTTCTCATATGCCTCAGTCTGATGCTTTTTGGGATGTCAGGAAGGAACCCCGTTGGGCTCCTAAGATCATGGAACTTACTCACTCGAATATTGATTGGTATCATTGGGCTTACCAGGATGTAGAGATTGTCGACAGTTATGGTAGTTTCCCCAATGTAACTCTTCTTGGTATAAATGGAGGAATTAACTGCAACCCTGTTCTTGCACGACGATAACTTGGTTATCCGGTGAGGGATAAACTAAATATTATTCATTTGAGAAGTTTCTTCCTGAAGGAGGGAGAAGACCATAAGGAAGCTAGGGAGTAGATTGGGAGATCCTAGTGTAACATTCACAGGAAGAGTAGGAAAGACTTGGGACCTAGGGGGTTGTTTCTTTGGAGCCTTATCTTCAGTGGGTCAAAATGAGAGCTATTCAGTTGAAGATTTCGTATTCCTGGGAAGCACCTATTCTTGATTTGTTTATAAAGACCACTCCTACCTTATTAGATGATATAGAAGAGCTACGGCTTGCTTTGGTCAGGATGCAGTAGGAAAAGGACGCTTGGAAGAATAAGTGCCAAACTTTAGAGATTTCCTATAGAGCAGACTTGAAGGAGAAAGACGACTTGATTGAGATTCTTGAGAGTCGGGATGTAGAGATGATGGAGAGGCAAGGGGATTTATTTTCTCCTAAGTCTCAGTTAGATGCTATTTGCTCACTTCCTGGTTTAGGTGATTGGAAGGAGTTTGCCACCAGATATGCGGAAGAAAACCAGAGGTTGAAGGCTCAGATTGCCAGGCTTATAGGGAAGCACCGGCGTATAGAGTGATCTCCATCAGCTTTGCTTCTTAGGGTTTTAGACTTTATTTTTATCTTGTACTTGGGATTATTGAAACTTGTAATCCATTTTGAAGTTATTATAATAAAAAATTTCAGTATTTTAAATATGTTATTACTTTGATATTTGCAATGTGTTTATAAATCTTTAAGTCCCTTGAAATATTAATAATAAAATAAACCATGTGCATTGCACATCATGCATCATATTGCAAATATTTCTTGCATTTATTTGCATATCCCGGTGTCTTACCAAGCTTCTTTACTTCGTTCAGCAAGTTGTCTCACCACTACAACACTCGAGCTAACTTCAGAAGGAAGATGGACAACTTAGAATAAGAGCATCGTGAGCTGTGCGAGGAAGTTTCTGCTTTGAAGGCCGGCATGGCTAATCTTAGTGCTCTGATGGAATCTCTGGTGGCTGCTTAGAATCAGCCACCGAGTGTTCAACCTCAACAAGCAAGGGTTACTATTGAAGCTCTGATTGTTCCTGTGTCTGCTACTCCAGCTGTTGTTCAGAATCGCATTCCTCAAGGTTATCCATGGGGAATGCCAGAGAACTTTGCGCCTAAAGGATTCAATCTTGGTCTTCAAGATGCTCTATTTGTTCATACTATTGTTACTCCTGCACCTCATATGCTCCTGCTGCACCTCCTTCGGTGAATATGGTTCCATTTGCTAATGATGGTATGTGTCGTCCTTTTCCTACACCAAGTGAAGACTTGGGTCTCTATGATAGAATGGATGATTTTCAAGAACAGTTTGACAAGATGCAGAGGGAGATGAAGGCCCTCAGGGGAAAGGAATTGTTCGGGAAGAATGTGAATGATTTGTTCTTGGTCCCGAATGTTAAGATACCTGCGAAGTTTAAGGTCCCGGAATTCGAGAAGTACAAGGGCAACACTTGTCCTCGTGCCCATCTTGTGATGTATATAAAAAGAATGTCTACCCATACTAATGACCAGCTTCTGCTGATTCAATTTTTTCAGGATAGTTTGACTGGTGCTGCGTTGAAATGGTATATGAATTTGGACAGTGTCAATATCCATACTTTCAACGACTTGGGAGAAGCATTTATCAGACAATACAAATATTACATGGACATGGCACCTGACCATGATCAACTCAGGGCCATGGTCCAGAAAGACAGGGAATCATTCAAAGAATATGCACATAAATGGCGTGAGGTAGTCGCCCAAGTGATTCCTCCCAAGGAAGTGAAGGAGATGACTAAGATTTTCTTGAAGACTCTGGGTGATTTCTACTATGAGAGGATGGTAGCGAGTGCGCCAAGTGACTTTACTGAAATGGTCGGCATGGGTATCCGTTTAGAAGAGGCTGTAAGAGAGGGAAGTTTAACAAAAAGTGAAAGTTCTGGAAGTGCGAAGAAGCCATCCTATGGGTTTACCAAGAAGAAGGAAGGAGATACAAATGTTGTTATGCAAGAGAGGAGGGTTAACACTCCTTGAAGAAATTTTCAGCGTCATCAGCAAGTTGCATCAGTGAATCCAGTTGTTGGTGTAGCTCCAACTACCGTTGCTTGTCAAAGACCGTCACATTAGGGGAATCAAGGGTATAATCAGAGAAGGGAGAGTTATGATCTTATCCCTATGATTTAAACAGAATTACTCATGATGTTAATTCATAAGAAGTTGGTTCAGACCCGACCACCTCCCGCTGTACCATCACCATTGCCTTGGTATTACAAAGCAGGCCAAACATGTGCTTTTCATCAGGGAGAACCAGGGTATAATGTTGAGAACTGCTACCCTTTGAAGACCGGAGTACATAAATTGGTGAAGTCTAGTATCTTATCTTTCAAGGATGTTGGCCCTAATGTTAAAAACAATCCTCTACCCAAGCATGAAGGAGCAAATGCTGTGAATATGGTGGTCGGTTGTCCAGGCGACTTCCAGATTTTTGATATTAATTTGGTTAGAGGAGATTTGGTGAAAATGCATGCAACCCCTCTGTGAATTTAGCTACTATACACATGACCATGCTGGTTGTGCTATTTGCAGTACAAACATACAGGGTTGCGACAAGATAAAGGCTGATTTGCAGGAGATGATGGATGAGGGCCTCATCCACATAATCAGGCCTAGGGCACAGTATGAAGAGGAATTAAACATGGTTTCTGGATCTCTTAGAGAGTTCAGAATCTTTGATGTGGAACATATGAATGAGGATCTTGTACAATTGCACGTTACTTTCTGCCACATGGCTGGTCAGATAGAACATCAATATGGATCTTGCCGAATTTGCTGTCGGGACTCCCGAGGATGTTCATTGTAAGGAAAGGTGCTCAGTTGTTGTTGGATAATGGAACCATCAAGGTTACAAGTCAAAGGGATGATTACCATGAAGTTGATATGATTGAGGTTTGTTTTGCTGAAGAAGAGTCAGATGATGAGTATGCCTATGCAGATGAGTTCTTCTCCTCGGATGAAGATTTGTTTTCCAGGGATGACTCTATAATGACTGATTGTGTTGAAGAGGGAGTAAATGTTATTGTGCCTTGCTTTGGTGCACCTACCCCTTTTGAAATTGAATATCATAGCAAGCCAGTTGTTACTCCATTGGTGATTAGTTTGTCGGGTCCTATCCCCTACAAGTCAGATAAGGTTGTACCCTACAAATATAATGCTACAATTTTAGAGGATGGTATGGAAGTTCCCATATAGCCAATGCCTAATGTTGGAAATATTGTTGAGACTAGCAGAGTGACCCGCAACGGTCGTGTATTTACACCAGTTTTTTGTGGAGATGTTAATACCGGAAAGAAAAGTGTTGAAGATGTTGAACCCAAGAAGGTTGCAGGTGATTTTAGTTGAGCTACGCTAGAAAAAGAGGTGGACAATATTTTGAAGATAATCAAGATAATCAAGAGGAGTGACTACAGAATTGTAAATCAGCTACTGCAGACTCCTTCAAAAATATCTATCTTGGCTTTATTAATGAACTCCTCTGCTCACAGATAATCTTTGATGAGGGTATTGGACCAAGCTTTTGTTGAAAGTGTTATGCCTGTAGACCAATTCAACAGTTTAGTGGGGAACATTACATTATGTAATAACCTGAGTTTCTGCGATGATGAATTTCCTGATGAAGGAAGGAATCACAATTTGGCCCACCATGTCTCTATGAACTGCACGAGTGATTCATTATCTAATGTGCTAATTAACAATGGATCCGCATTGAACGTTATACTGAGGAGCACTCTTTGAAGATGTGAAAAACACAAGAAGGGGGGTTGAATTGAAAACTTGAAATCAAAAGCACAATGACACAGTATTTTTATCCTGGTTCGTTTGATCTCAAACTACTCCAGTCCACCCGTCAAGGTTATTTCGCCTCTCTCCAACGAGGTCTTAATTCACTAATCTCAAAATGATTACAATCACTACTTTAACAACTGTTAAAGTCTTCTTGAGTACAACCACAATCCGGTTAATCTCAAGGAACACTGTTTCAAAACAATTATACAAGATGTGTGTTGTTGTTTTTCTTTCAAAAAACTGTTTATCACAACTGTGATAATTTACACAAGATTATAGCTTGGAAATGTAAAGAATATTGCTTGCAGCTTTGAATATGCGTGAGTGGTTATTTTTCAAATCGTCAACGATTTTGAATACTGACTTTGTTTATATAGGCAGTGGAATAACATTGATCATCAAGCATGTTTAATGTCATTAACACACTTTCCATTTGGAGAAGATCCTGTCTGAAAGAAGCCGTTGGAAATGATGTTGTCTTGAATGATCAGTAATGCTTCAGAATCTTATCTCCTTGCTTGCTGATGACGCTTCATAATATTGATGACTTGGATTAACATGTTCTTGTTCAGAATCAGAGTTTGCTTTGCTTTAGCGCAGGTTCTGGTCATCAATCTTCAGCGCATGTTCTGATTGCTTTAGCGTGTAGCTCTTATGCTTATCTTCTGATGCTTTTATGGTCAGAACTTCTGCATACATACAACATAATTTTTAGGGTTCATATTTGTTCTTTGCATTTGTCATTAGTTCTTTTTATTTGTTATCATCAAAACTCTAACTAAGGGTTATATAATCGAACTATGTTCTAACAATCTCCCCCTTTTTGATGATGACAAAAACTAGATTTTTCAATTAAAAATAAAGAACAAAAGTTTAAGAGAAACCCCTCCTAAGTTGATTACTTCCCTTAAGTTCCTTAAGCATCCGAGTTTAGTTGCAGCTTTCATCAGAATTTGTAACTGTTCAATCTTTTTAGAAGATAAAGGTTAAGTAATTCAGAATGTTTGAGACTTTTGTCTCGGTAAACCATTATTGAAAATATCTTACTTTCTCCCCCTTTTTGTCAGTTATCAAAAAGGCAATATAATCAGAGCCAAAATAGTTGAATTATATTAAAAAACATGATGCAATGATAAGTTCCATAACAGAAGAGTTAAAAATTAAGCGTTACAGATAAACAAATTTAAAACAGAAATCTAAGAAGGAGGGGGAAGTCGTGAGAACAACGCTTCCAGCAAGCTCTTGATCTGAGTATTAGAATCTTCTTGCTTGCCCAAAATTCCTTTAATATCTTTGTTTGTTTCCTCCTGCTTATCCAACCTTGCATGGATTAGAGCATTTTCTTTCTTCAACTCTTCCAGAGTTTGCATAACTAAGGAAGGTGCTGGAGTTTCTTCAGGAGTTAGACGTTGTTCAGAGCATTCTGCAGCTTGTTCAGAGTGAGCCATTCCTTCTGCTGTAATCTATCTTCTGGAGCAGCAGTCAGGGAGAGACTCTCTGATTATGGTTGAACTTCATCTGAGGAATGATGCTCTTTCCAAGGAGCATTATCCAGCGAAATGATGTCTTTCTTGAGCAGTTGACTGAGAACTTGGTCTTGAAAAGCCTTCAGCTTATCACTAAAGTTATGCTGAACCTGTTCATAACTCTGTTCCTTCAGCTTCAGTGTTTCAGAACTAAGCCAGTTTCTGAATTTTGTCCATATATAATCAGAAGCAGCAGGATTAGTCATCTCTTAACTAGCATGCTTCAAAGAATTTATCCATTCCTGCATCCTTGTTTCAAAAATCAACAATTTTGTACCAACATGTGATGTGGTTTCAGTTGGTTTAGGTATGGGAATGGCAGTTTTGTGAGAGATAGAAACTAGTCTTTTAAGCACAATTGGATCAATGACAAGTCTTACGTTGTCAGCTGGACTGTTAGTGGGTGAAGGAGTGGGAGAGTCAGGTATGATAATTGGTCTAGTGGGGGGTGTTTGGAGGAGTGGATTCCAGGTATGAAGGGATTTCTGGAATATCGTGGATGGTGAGAGCCATGCGAATAGAAAGTGGTTCTGTAATTCCATGTATTGGGATTGTATCAGAATCTGAATGAGGTTCTTCAGATTGGTTTATTGAAACAAGGTGAGGTTCTGGTTCATGTATATCAAAAGATTGATTCTCAAAAGGTTGAGCTTCTGGTTGTTGTATTTCAGGTTGAGGAATTTCTTGTTGAGGTGATTGTGGTTGTGAAATTTTAGGTTGAGAAATTTCTGGTTGAGGTGATTGTGAATGAGGAATTTCTTGTTGTGGAGAGTGTGGTTGCGGAATTTCTGGTGTGGTATCAGATTTTGGATTTTCAGGGAGTTGAGAATTTGGATTTTTTGGTACGGGAGCTGAAAAGTTTTGGTCAAATAAATCAATATCAGACAGAACTTTGGCAAGTTCTGGTTGGGTTTGTTAAGGATTTGGATTATGAGAAAGGGAGTGAGTTTCATTCAGACCTAGAGTTCTGATGGATCAAACCCTATGTCAAAGTCTTCAAATGTTTGGGGTGATGGGTTTGCTACTTGAGAAGGCATGGCTTTAGATGTTGGTACATTTATTGATTCTATAATAGAAACAGAGGAAAGATTACCTTTCTTTTTGGAAGCTTTTGGAGTCCTCTGAGATGGTCCTTCTGCTGTTGCTTTCCTCTTCTTGGTCTTCTTTAAAGCAACTTCTAGAGCAGCCTTGTGTAAGTCCTGGATATTGATTTCTGGTGCAGTACCATCTTCTTTGCAAGCGTCCAGGTATCTGACTGTTATTTCTGGTTTGGAGTCAATCTTAGAAAATAGAGGAAAAACTTCCAGAGGTATCCTTCTTGAAGTGATGGTTTCATGAGAAGTAACAGTTGGTTCCTTCTTGATATTCTCAATGATTTTCATCTTCTTTATATTTTTAGCATTCAGAGGCTTCCCAGCGGTTGCTTCTAATGTGTTGATTTCTTAGGCTTCAGTCAAATGTTCAATCAGCCTATTCTCTGTCAGAATATCTTATATGAGTCTTCCTAAGGGTATCCAGTCCCTCTTGGCCCGTTCATCTTCTCTTGTTTCCTTCACACTAGTTCTAAGATGATTAAACAACAAGTGTGGAAGGTTTACCTTAGTCCTCTTGGAAATAAAATAGATCAGAAACTGTTGATCAATGTTGATATAATCAGGAGAGCTAGTTGGCTTCCTGTGGTTGATACACCCCAGAATAATTCTTGCCCAAATTCTATGGTGATCCTTCAGATCTCTGATTTTGCTGGAGGGTAATCCATAAGTAAATATTTTCTTTGCAATAGAACTCACGTCAGAGCATCTCTCAGCCATGTCAATGCATCTCACAACTCCACCATTGTAACCAATAAGCTTTGAAATTAGGTCTTCTGTAATAACAATTTTCTTCCCCATGACATAAGAAGTAACCTGGTGATTTGAAGAAGAAGCATGTATCCAGAATTCTTTGACAAGAATGGGAAAAGTTGGACCAACCAGACGGTCAAAGTACATGTTCTATCCTTGAGCAGTAATGTCTTCATACAGATTGAAGCCATTTTCCTGAAGACTCCCAAAATCAACAATCAGTTCAGAGAGAACTTCCAGATTATTAATAGGAGTGAGGAGCATTTTGTAAGGTTCTTCATACTGTTCCATTGAAGCCGATTCATGAGCACTGATATTTTTGACACTTGAAGAAGCCATTGTTCACACGAGATTTTGAGGAAGATGAAAGGGGTTTTTGAAAACAAGAGCTTGAAACGATAGAAAATATTGATGAGAGTAAAAGTGAAAGAATGTAAAGAGTAAAATTTGAGTTTAAATAGTTTTCTTGAAAGCTTAAACAGTAAGAGAGAGAAATAATTAGTCATAATTATAAGCATTAATGACAGCTGAATTTGGGGGATTCAGAAAGATACTGGAACGGTTACCCATGACATGTGTCTCAATGCACCCAATCAGCGCCTTTGACCTTTCAGAAAAGTGAATGCGTGTTCAGCCTCAGAAAGTAGCTGATGAATGGATGACAACTGTTTGATTATGTGAACAGCACACTTCTATCCTTGAAATGAAACGTTCATATCTTCATGGATAGATTCTAATGCAATCTGTACTTCTAAACTCTGAAGACAGGTTGTTCAGTAGTTCATAGAAGATAACAAAATTCTGAAGGTTAAGATATACAAATAAAATATTTTATTCTGGACATAGCTTCATGTTGAGATGTTTCAGAATGAAGTTAAACCTATCTTTAGAAAGAGGTTTTGTAAATACATCAGCCCATTGATGGTCTATGTCAATGAATTTTAAGCTAAGAATCCCTTTCTGAATATAGTCCCTAAAAAATGATGTTTTATTTCTATATGCTTAGCCCTAGAATGCAAAATTGGATTCTTACTGAGACAAATAGCAGAAGTATTGTCACAGAGGATAGGAATGTTACTCTCAAATATGTTGAAGTCTTAAAGTTGACTTTTCATCCAGAGCATTTGCGTGCTACATCCAGCAGCTGCTATGTATTCAGCTTCTGCTGTTGATAGTGCAATTGTGGACCGTCTCTTGCTGGTCCATGAGATCATATTTTTTCCCAGAAACTGGAAGCTTCCAAAAGTGCTTTTACGCTCTACTCTGTCTCCATCGAAGTCAGCGTCATAATATCCTACTAAGCTGTAGTCATTTGTTTTTCTAAAAAACAAACCCAGATTATAAGTACCTTTCAGATACTTGAAAATTCTCTTAACTGCTGTTAAGTGAGATTCTCTATGATCTGATTGGAATCTAGCACATATGCAAACACTAAATAAAATGTTAGGCCTTGAATCCGTCAGATAGATAAGAGAACCAATCATACCTCTGTATACCTTATGTTCTACCTTTTTACTTACCTCTTCCTTTTCCAGAATGCACGTGGGATGCATTGGAATCTTTGAGGGCTTACATTCTGAGAGATCAAATTTCTTCAGAAGTTCTCTGACATATTTGCTCTGATGAATGTAAGTTCCTTCTGGTGTTTGGTTTATCTGAATGCCCAGAAAGAATTTGAGTTCCCCCATCAAGCTCATCTCAAACTCTGCCTGCATACATTTAGCAAACTCTCTTCTCAGAGAGGGTTTAGTAGATCCAAATATGATGTCATCAACATAAATCTGACATACTAACATGTCATTCTTAACTGTCTTACAGAACAAGGTTGTGTCCACTTTCCCTCTGGTGAGTTCCTTTTCTAGCAGGAAGTTACTTAGTCTTTCATACCAAGCTCTGGGAGCTTGTTTCAAACCATATAGTGAATTTTTTAGTTTTAAAACATATTCTGGATTTTTTGAATTCTCAAACCCAGGGGGTTGGTGCACATATACCTCTTCATCTATATAACCATTTAAGAATGCACTTTTGACATCCATCTGATACATAGTGAAGCCATTATTTACAACAAATGATATTAAAAGTCTGATAGATTCTAACCTGGCAACTGGAGCAAAGGTTTCTGTATAGTCTATCCCCTCTTGCTGACTATAACCCTGTGCTACCAATCGTGCTTTATTTCTGATGACTTCTCCTTGCTCATTCAGTTTGTTTCTGAACACCCACTTTGATCCAATGACGTTGAATCCTTTTGGTTTGGGAACCAGATCCCATACGTCATTTCTGGTGAATTAATTCAGTTCCTCTTTCATTGCCAGAATCTAGTCATTGTCCAGAAGTGCTTCATCAATAGTTGTTGGTTCAATCAGAGAGACCAGTCCCATGAGGGATTCTTCAGAGTTTCTGAATGTTGATCTGGTTCTGATTGTATCATCTTTCTTTCCCAGTATTGTATCTTCTGGGTGATCAATGCTGTTTCTGGATAGCCTTTTCTGAAGTTGATCAACAGAATTTGTTGGATTGCTTGCAGTAACTCTTTCTGATGCTGACGGAGTGTCTTTGTTGAGAAATTCTGACGAGTTGTCTTCAGAACCTATGAGTTCAACTTCTATACCTGCAAGGAATTCATTCTGCTTTGACTCTTGAGAGTCAAGCTTATCATCAAACCTAACATTGATTGACTCTTCAACAATTTGTGTTTCTGTATTGTATACTCTGTACCCTCTTGAGCGTTCAGAGTATCCTAACATAATACACTTTTGTGCTTTAGAGTCAAACTTGTTCAAATAATTTTTTGTATTCAGAATAAAGCAAGTGCATCCAAATGGATGAAAATAAGAAATGTTGGGCTTTCTGTTCTTCCACAATTCATATGGAGTCTTTTCCAGAATAAGTCTTATGGAGATTCTATTCTGAATGTAACACGTTGTGTTGATTGCCTCTGCCCATAAGATCTTTGCAATGTTAGTCCCATTGATCATGATTCTGTCCATTTCTTACAATGTTATGTTCTTTCGTTCTACAACTCTATTTTGTTGGGGAGTCCTAGGACAAGAGAAATCATGCAACATGCCTTTTTCATTAAAAAATATTTCAAAATTTTTATTTTCAAATTCTCCACCATGATCACTTTTGACTTTGACAATTATAAGATCCTTTTCATTCTGAACTTGGTTGCAGAAGGTAACAAACACAGAGTGTGACTCGTCCTTGTGTCTTTAAGAACTTTACCCATGTCCATCTGCTATAGTCATCTACGATTACTAACCCATACTACTTGCCACTGACTGAAGCAGTTTTTATTGGTCCAAACAAGTCAATATGCAAAAGTTCTAATGGCTTAGAGGTGGAAACAACATTTTTGGATTTGAAAGCAGGTTTTGCAAATATGCCTTTTGTTGCACCCCAAAATTTACCCTTTTGATTTAGGCTTATGTTTCATCATGAATATCATGTTGCATTGCATTCATACATTGTGATGGGATCAATACTTTGGTTATCAAGTCTTCCTCAAGCTTTGAAGGTTGATTGTATTGACAAGTTGCTCAAGTAGAATCTTGTCATCTAAACCTATGGATCTTTCAAGCTCAAAAGTTATTGCATATCTCAAGATGTTTTATCCATCTCCTTGGATCATTAGAGGATTGAAGTTTGAGATTGATTATAAGAGGAATCTCTCTTTTGATTCACCAGTCAAAATTAGGGTTTTGTTTGATCAAGGCTATTGATGCATGTTCAAGTCTTGACTTGGAAGCTACAACATCTCATTGGTATTTGAAAAGTCTTTGTACAAGAAATTGGTCAAGATATCCAGAGGATTTGAAATTTTAAAGATAATTCATCAGTCTCCTAATGTGTTAACCAAAACTAGGGTTTGGGATTTCATCAAGATTTCTTGAGAATTTTGAAGTGAAACTTTTCACATGGCCTTTATATATTTGGAAGATCATATGTTTGAAGTCTTGATCATCAATTTTGAAGGGAAGTGGATCAATTGATTCAAAGGGGTTAAATGGTCATTTTGGTCAAAATCAGTCAAAGTCAGGCTTGACCAAGTGAATTTTTGGTCAACCATAAATTCAAGGGTGTACTTTTCATATTTCAAGTCCATTTTGATCATTGGATCAAAGAGATTGAGGTTTGGGTTGAAACTTGTTCATAAAGAAACCCTAAAAGTTTTTAATTTTGGAAAATAAGGACTTAACTTAAAAAATTCATATTTTATTCACCTTTGATAAAAAATGCAAATGAAGTATGCTTGGAAAGATAAGGAATGATCTTTCATCTCCTTTTGGTTTCATTTCCAAATTGGCTAAGAGTCAAGAGTTATAAAGCTTGGAAGTCACAAAATTATAGGTCATTTTTCAAATTTAGTGAATTTCATGTCAAATTTTGAGGACCTCAACGGATTCAATTGGAAAAACTCAAAACTACGGGATTATAGATATTTTCAATACCTTACCAAATTGTACTCATTTATGTCCAAATTCAAAAATATGAGCAAGTTATGGACTTTGGAATGTTGAGGCATTTTATTGAATTTTGACAAATATGCAAAATGGCCATTTCTTGCAAACTCAAGTTTTATCCATTCCTTTTGCTTCTAATAAAGCCCATGAACAATTTGTGACATGTTGAGGCCCATCACACTCATCATTTCGTGTCTCATTTGGTTTTGCACTTGTTGGATTGAAAAAATCACAAACTTGCTCAAATTTGCAAATTCACCAACACTCTATCATTTCAATTAGTCATAACCTGGAACTTTAAGCTTTGGCTCCTGACCTCATTTAGCTCATAAAATTCAAAGAAAAGGAGGAAACGCACGATCAAATAGCTGAGGCCCATGTGCATTCTTTATTTTGCCAAATTTTCCAATCAAGCCCTTGAACAACTTTGAAGACCAATTTCCTCTTCTAACCTTCTCTACCCACACTATATAGTGCACTGCAAGACTCATTTCACGAGGAGGACGCTCCCATTACAAGAATTTCAGATATGAGTTTTCCAACATTTTTATGCAAGTTGCTTCGATTCTCTCATCTTCTTCGCACATTCATCAAATTTCCTGTGGATTCACCCTCCTTGAAGTGTGTAGATCAAGATCATGGAGTTTGTTTTCTACTGTAACTAAGGGATCAATATTTCTAGTTTCACATTGAAGTAAGCTTCTTGAACTGCATTTTACTATTTCCAGCTTGATTTGTTGAATTACTTCATGTTCATGAGTTCATAGCTGGCCAAACAATAGGTTTGACGTATAATTTTGTTTGAAATGGAAGAATGGATCGTTGTTTGAACTTCTGAATAATTCATATTCAGTGAGTTTTTGCAATTTTCGCGTCCAGATTTCTAATTGCCTAGTCAATCTTTTTGAAATCTATAAGTGTCGTGATGTAGAGGTTAGATCTGGCTTTATTTTGAGCTTTGAATCATTGATTTTGATGGAGAAATAAGGAAGAAATATTGATCAGAACATCAGGTTTGAAACTGAGAAAACACGCGTTTAGGGCTTTGTCTTGAGGTTGAAGACGATGAGGTGGCGCGCCCTGATTGGATGATTCAAACTTTTATTGCATTTCATATTATTTGTTTTTATTTGATTTTCTGATTTTTATTTTTGTGATCAAAACATTTTCAAAAATCATGAAAAAATTACCATAGGCTAATAATAATTTCTAGTATTTTTCATATTGTTTTTGGAATTTTTTAAAATGTTTTGATTGGTCTAAAATTTCATAAGTTTAATTAATTGTTTGTTTAAAGATTATTTTTATTTTAATAGTTCTTTTGATCTAAAAATTCCATAAAAAATGTTTTGGACTCATAAAATAATTTAGAAATAGATTCTAAGTTTTGTTTAGCAGTTTTTTCTATTTTTGATTAGAAATTTAATTTCAAATATTTATTTGAAATATTTGTTTCATAATTTTTGTTTTAATACTTCCTTTAATTCAAAAAATTTCAAAAAAAATCATATAAGTTTGTTTTCAATCATAGAGTCTCAATCTAATTTTATTTTGACCTTTTTGTGATTTTTAGCTAGGGTTTGCATTTTTGCCTTTAAATAATACTTTAATTGTTAATTTTTTGTTTGATTTTTATTTTAATACTTCCTTTATTTCATAAATTCTCAAAAAAATCATATAAGTTAATCATAGAGTCTGAATGTAACTTTATTTTGACCTTTTTGTGATTTTTGGCTAGGATTTGTATTTTTGCCTTTAAATAATAGTTTAATTGTTAATTGATTGTTTGATTTTTATTTTAATATTTCCTTTAATTCAAAAATTCCACAAAAAATCAGGGATGTGTGTTTTTAATTCTAATATTTGAATATAATTTTGGTTGGATATTTTTCTGACTTTTGATTAAAATTTTATTTTTGAGATGTGATTATTTGTTTTATTGATTAATTGTTTGAATTTGATTTTATTTTTGACTTTTCTTTAATTCAAAAAATATGAAAAAATAAGTATTCTGACATTTAGGGTTTCCTTGTGGTTTGCATGATCTTGGTTTGAATTGTTTTAATTTTTATCTTACCTAATTAATATTTAATATTAAAATTCAAACAATTAGGGTTTTGTAGCTTACATTGCAAGTTTCATTTTCAAAACCAATTTGCCCTGGATTTTCAATGGAATTTAGGTCTTTATTATGGTTCATAAATCTATTGAGGATATGAAAACCATTTTTCTTGAATTATTTGAGTTGGTTTGATATTTTTCCACAAATTATTTTGAAAAGCTTGTCTAGTTTGGTAGTTTGGCCAACTAGTTTTGAACTTTGGGCCTCATTTGATCCCCTCCTCAACCATTCATGAACTTAAGACTTTCTTTCTGACTTCTACACACTTCAAAGATGCTAAGAAATTTTTTGTGTGAATTATTGATCTTTGTTTCTATTTTTGATGTATTTTTTAAGTGAAGGTGCCAAATTAATGTTGCATATCTTGTTGCAATTTGTTTGATGGCCAATGAACTTGAGTGAGGTCTATTATTGGGCACCTAATGATCATGTTGGTTCTGTTTATCCATATAAACTCAAGTCATTTCACTTAATGCCCCATGTTTGAATGATTGAACCTTTTGATGCATTGTATGGGATTCCTCTTCTATTATGCTTGTGAGCGGTGATGAAGTAATTGAGTATGATTGAATTATGTTTGCTACTGACCTTCATGTACTTTAATTGTATTCTTCTTAATCTCCTATGATCCTTGATTGATATTCAATTGTCAACTCAACATGGTGATAGAAAGGAGCAACATTTCCCCGAATTTCTGACCAAATTGTGCATATGCCTGTTTCCTTTTGTATATCATATCTAATGTTTTGATAATTTCTATCATGTTTCATCCATCCCTTATGTGATTCATCATTCAATTTATGGAATACTAACTTGGATGTTGAATGTGCGAGGTACTTTGAGAAAAGTTTTCCATTTTTGACTTGAGCCTACTGTGTTTCACTTTATTTGTGGAACACAATTTATTATGTTGACACTGCTCTTGTGTTTGGCATATTTGATAGTCTATGCAGGATATATGTGTGTGATTATGAGTGCTATACATTGCCCATGGGATCTGTTCATATCTGATAATCTCAATGCTTACATCCTAATGGCGTAATTTCTGACTTGATTTATCTGCTGATACCAGCTTGCTTGAAGTTCTCTGGGTTTCTTTTATTCTTGTTCAGTTGCTATGGATAGTTATTCGTTTGGTATTGCACTATTTCCTTTCTTCTATTTTCATTTTGTATAGTTCAATGTTGCATGATGGGACCTCTGTTGCTGATATATGTCAGGAGGCCCTCTGTTTTTGTTTGATACATGTGTTGTGTTTGTTTTTTTAATTGTTGATTGATGAGTCACTCAATTTAGAAATTGAGATCACGACTTCACTCTCAGTGCATGTTCCCTATAGGATGTTTATTGCTTTCCTTCTTTGATTGTTGATCGATGAGTCACTCAATTTAGAAATTGAGATCACGACTTCGCTCTCAGTGCATGCTCCCTATAGGATGTTCATTGTTTTTCTTCTTTAATTGTTGATCGATGAGTCACTCAATTTAGAAATTAAGATCAAGACTTCGCTCTCATTGCCTGTTCCCTATAGGATAGTTTTGTTAAGCTTCCTTTGGCATGTTAATTAATGTAGGAATCCATGTATGCTAACATAGGGTAGGATTTTACTTTATCCTTAACCTTAGGATCAATCATTGCATGATAACACTAGGGATAGTGCTAGGCTAGTTTCCCTTAGTTGTTTTTTTCCTTCCTTTGCATTTTGCATCTTAAAACAAAAACTGGTTTTCTTGGCAAATCATAAAACACCTCTAATAAAATCAAACCCTTCTTCATGGTAAAAGATACAAATCAATATTATTTGTTTGTGTGCCTCTTGGCTTTGTTTTCAAATCTGGTTTAGCCGATGTTTCGCCATCACATACTTGTTTGAAGTCGATGTTTCGCCATCGCACATGTTTGTTATCCTACTTTGATTCTCAATATCATTATTAGGTATGATGTTTTGTCATCCGTTTTATTGATGTTTCGCCATCTTTTCCATGATATATTGTTATCTTTTAGCCGATGTTTCGCCATCGCACATTGTTTGAAGCCGAGGTTTTGCCATCACACATGTTTGTTATCCTACTTTGATTCTCAATATCATTGTTAGGTGTAATTGTTTTGTCATCCGTTTTATGGATGTTTTGCCATCTTTGACATGATACCTCGTTATCTTTTAGCCGATGTTTCGCCATCACACATTTGTTTTAAGCCGATGTTTCGTCATCACAGATGTTTGTTATCCTACTTTGATTCTCAATATCATTGTTAGGTGTGATTGTTTTGTCATCCGTTTTATTGATGTTTCGCCATCTTTGACATGATATCTTTTTATCTTTTAGCTGATGTTTCGCCATCACACATCTGTTTGAAGCTGATGTTTCACCATCGCACATGTTTGTTATCTTTCTTTGATTTTCAATATCATTGTTAGGTGTGATGTTTTGTCATCCGATTTATTGATGTTTCGCCATATTTGACGTGATATCTTGTTATCTTTTAGCCGATTTTTCGCCATCGCACATTTGTTTGAAGCCGATGTTTCGCCATCACACATGTTTGTTATCCTACTTTGATTCTCAATATCATTGTTAGGTGTGATTGTTTTGTCATCCATTTTATTGATGTTTCGCCATCTTTTCCATGATACCTCGTTATCTTTTAGCCGATGTTTCGCCATTGCACATTTGTTTGAAGTCGATGTTTCGTCATCGCACCTGTTTGTTATCCTACTTTGACTCTTAATGTCATTGTTAGGTGTGATGTTTTATCATTTGATGTTTCGCCATCTTTGACATGTTACTATGTTATTACTTAGTCGATGTTTTACCATCTCATTTGTTTATTGTTTTATCTGATGTTTTGCCATCTTGACTGTTTTTGTTGTCTGAACTAAAAAACACAAACCAACCAAAATATGTAAGCCGAACTACGGCTGCTCTGATTCCTTAAAAGGGATACGTAGGCAAAGGGGTAGGGCCTAACTGAGCACAACTTTTATTTTCCCTACATTGTTTTCTTCTTTTCTTTTGCATGCATTCCCTATTTAGTTTTAAGCCATAGACATAGGTTTTGACCACACCCATTAGATTAGACAACAAGAGTGGATATTGTAGAGTACTACAGGCGTGTGGGGTGCTAATACCTTCCCCTCACGTAACAGACTCCCTTACTCGATCTCTCGGTCGAAAGACCGTGATTTCTCCCTTTTCAGGTTTTCTCGATGTTTACCTTTCCCTTTTGGCTGGATAAAAGACGTTCAGTGGCAACTTTATTGATGTTTCATTACATCTAGATTACGGGTTCTGCCGGGTGGTTTCAGCTGGCGACTTCACTGGGGACAGATTGACCTTTTGCTGGTCCATCCCGGAGTCAATCCTAGCTCTTGTTTGTTTTATTTTTGGGTGTTCATTTTTACCGCTTTGCATATTTATCTATTTGCATTGCATCCTATGTGCGCTTTACTTTCTGCATACTGGATTTGGCTGGACTGTTTGGATTCTGGTTTTCTTGGTGGGTGGGTTGTTCCATGAGGTAAAAGGCCTCATACCCAGGCTATGAGTGAATTCCATAGTAACTAGGAATAGAGTGGCCATGGCAGCTATGAGGCGGATGCTTTGTAGACTTGGCCATGAGACCCATGACTTCAGAGGTAGTTCGGATAGGTGTTATTGTATGATGATACCGACAGTCGAGCTCCTGTACTCTGATTTGGCTTTTAACCTTACCTTAACCTAGACTACACCCGTGAGAAGGGCGGGAAAACTTTTCTTACAGGTACAGGTACTATTGGTGAATTTGTGTTGTGAAGGTGACTCAGGTTCCCATGATATTTTTGAAGCTTTAGGATTTTCTTTTAATCTTGAGTGGTGTTGTTCTGTAATGGTCCAACCAAGATCCAGTGTGAAACTTTGATCCTGTCATGTTGCATCATAGCATATTTATTTCTAAAAAAGTGATGTATAAAAAATAACTAGCATGTGCATGTCATCTTCCAGGGACATTCGAGAGTCTTCTTTCCATCAGAAATGGCTAGCCTCCTGTCAGGTGAGTTTGATTCAGTTCGTGTTAAAGGGCCCACCAGGCATACATTTGCTTATTAGATTCCTACTATTGATGTGTCCGAATTGAAGAGGTTGAGTTCTTATTTGAAGAGTGATGTTCTGAATAATTTCAACAAAAATTATGGCAATTTGTTACTAATCCTTAACACTCCAGTTAACCCAATGGCTTTGATCACCCTCTTCCAGTTCTATGACAAGGAATTACGATGTTTTACTTTTCAAGATTATCAACTGGTTCCCACACTAGAAGAATATGCGCACCTACTTAATATCAAGTTGTCCGATGAAGTTCCTTTTGTCCAAGTGCCGGAGAAGCCGAAGTTTAAAGTTATTGTTAAAATTCTTCATTTGAGTGGGAAAGAGGTGAAGGACAATTGGAAATCAAGTGAGGATACTACAGGGTTTTATTTGGATTTCTTAGTGAAGAAAGATGAAGACTGAGCAAAGAAAGGGAATTAGAATAACTTCAGCTCTCTGTTTTCTCTCATGATATACGGGATCATCCTCTTCCCTCGCAAGAGAAATTTTGTGGATTTGACAGCTATTTGTGTTTTTAGAAATAAGAACCCAGTACCGACACTCTTGGCAGATACTCTTTATACCATTCATTTCAGGCATGGAAAAGGAGGTAATGTAAGTTTATGTCATTCGATGTTGTATCAATGGTTTAAGTTGCACCTACCGGTAAGTGGCCCTTTCGTGGATACCAGACTTTCTCTCTGATGGTCATTAAGGCTTGTCAACCTTACTTCATTTGATATCCGGTGGAATTATGACATGGGGGAAGTACGAAGTATTATTACTAGTTGCGGATATTTCCCTAATGTTCCCCTCATAGGAACTAAGGGGTGTATCAACTATAATCCTGTGCTTGCTTATCGTCAATTGGGATATGCAATGGATGGACCGCCAAAGGTTGAAGAGGTGTCTGAATCAATGTATTTTGTTAGAGGAAGTGATCATGTGATGTTGAAAAGAGTGACAAGTGCATGGAAGGGAATTCATAAGAAGGATAGGACTAATTTGGGCAAGAAGGTTCCTATTGCTAGAGTTCCTTACTTGGAATGGATTAGAGCCAGGGTTAAGATTTTACGGTTACCATTTGCAAGGTCGGCTCCTATATGTGAGAAACCTCCTACTGTTCTGAGTAACAAGGTGCCTACCGAGGTGTTCACCCAGGTTCATGTTGAGAAATTCAACTTCGTGCAAAAGGCCGTGAGGCAGGAATGAAACTTTATTGGGTAGATCAAGAAAGGGCCGACTTAGCTCGCAAAATCAAAGAAGCTCAAGGGGAAACTTCTGATGCAACCAGTTTTAGGAAGAGATCTCATGCTGGAATGGAAGAAGAGTTGGGTAAAACCCAGCAAGAGTGCCAAAAGCTTCAGGCATCTGAGAACAGCTACAAGAAGAAGATTCAAAACTTGGAGAAACAGCTCAAAGAGAAAAATGCTCAGCTTAAGAAGGAAGTGGCCCAGAGGCATGTCGCAGAGGATCGGTTTCAAGAAAGTAAGGTAGTCGCATCACAACTTTTAAAGGAGAAAGCCAGGCTTGAAGAGTATTGTCAACACCTTGAAGCGTGTCTTGTTCCGGAGATTTAGTCTTTATTACTTACCTTTGGTGTATTTGGTCACCCCCGGGATTGTTGGAAGGGACCATTGTTTGTTTTTATCATTTAGTTTTTGTTAAGTTTACTTTGAAACATGTATTTTGTTATTTATCGCTACACTCTTAAATGTCCGAAGTCGCTTGAACATCGTTTCTTTTGTTTGTAAATAATTGAAGTATTTGTCTTATTGCCCTTTTTTCCCCTGGATTGTATGCTTTTTTTGGTTGCGCACAGTGACTGATGAATAAAAGGACTCTTGAATACCGGAAAATGACAAACATATCATGCACATCATGCATTTCATAACATTACAGGTTATCTCAAGACGGTATTCTTATTCTCCTGCTTTTTTTATTCAGAATTCAAGACGACTACTCATCGATATTCCACCAGAAACAATTTACCAAGACAGATGGAACAAGTTCAAGCTGAGCTCGCTGAAATGAGGGCCCAGATGGCTACTCATATGACCTAGTTCATGGAGGTCATCACCAATGTGAATCGCCGACAGGAGGAAATGGCTGCCATTGTCAACAACCAGTGCCGCTATCCAGGGGATGGTGGAAATCAAGGGCTCTATCAGGACATTTCTGTAGGATTAGGGGATGTGCAAGATCACCCTGTTGGAAATTTTCACGGGATGCCTGGAAACCCTTTTGTGCCAATGTATGGCAGTTTCCCCCGTCTCTGGGACCTTGTCTCATGGGGAACAGAAGAGATAATTAGGGCGGTGTAAGGAACTATCAGGAACAGGATTATGACTTTGACCAGGATGAAGATCAATTTTCTGTTCGATGTTCAGAGACGGAAGTTCATGCTGAGGATAGGAAGTATCAATTGTTGGAAGAACGTTTGAAGGCTGTGGAAGGGCAAGGAGTCCTTGGTATGGATGCTAATGATCTCGGGTTGGTGTATGGGGGGGAAATTTCCTCCAAAGTTCAAGCCTCATGTATTTGAAAAGTATAACGGAACGTCATGCCTGTTATCCATGTAACTGCTTATTTCCGAAAGATGTCGGTGCATACTGAGGATTAGGGACTTTTGATTCACTTTTTCAAGGATAGCCTATCTGGGGCATCCCTGGAGTGGTACATGAAGTTGGAGAAAACCCATATTCGTTGCTGGAATGATCTTGCTTGGTATTTTGTCAAACATTATCAGTACAATATGGATATGGCGCCTAATCGCACTCATTTACAGAATTTGTCACAGGGACCAAGAGAATCTTTCAAGGAATACGCTCAGAGGTGGCGTGAGTTGGCTGCGAGGGTTCAACCTCCACTCATGGAGAGAGAACTCATTGATATGTTTATGAGTACCCTGCAAGGGCCATTCTATGAGCACATGATAGGAAGTAATTCAGTAGGATTTGCAGACTTGGTTATGGCTGGTGAAAGAATTAATGTAGGTTTGAAATTGGGGAAAATTCAGGTTGGAGGTTCTAGTGGCTCATCAGGGGGCAGTAAGAAACCATTTAACACTTATCCTAAGAAAAAGGAAGGCGACGCAAGTGCAGTTTACTCTCATAGAGGAAGAGGAGAGGATCGTCAGCACCAACAAGTCAATGCTGTTTCTATTCCTATTAATGCTCCTCCGCAGCAGAGATCGAATAAAGTGCCTCAACAACAAAGACAACAAGATGCTCCTCGTCAATATAATAATCAACAGCAGAGACAGCCGAGAAAATTCGATCCCTTGCCGGTATCTCTTACTGAAGCACTCCACCATTTGCTTGATTTGAAGTTGATCGGTTTGAGAAATATGCCACCACCACCCGCAAGACTTCCTCCTAACTATGATGCTAACACAAGATGTGAATTCCATTCAGTCGGAGTTGGTCATTCTACTGACAATTGCTTTGCATTGAAGTTCAAGATACAAGACTTGTTGGATACTAGGGCAATTGAGTTTACTCCAGTGGCTGGTCCGAATGTTACTCAGAACCGAATGCATAGGCATGGAAGAGGTGTTGTTAACATGATTGATGATAATGGTGAAATGTTGAATTTAATCATGAATGTGGAACAATTAACTACTCCTTTGTGGTATGTTAAGAGGTATTTGCTTGACAATTCTATTTTCCCGGGTTGCACTTCAGAGTGTGCCCAAGTGTAGAGAACAACCGAAGGGCTGTGATGATTTAAAAGCCAATATCCAGTTGATGATAAAGGAGGGTTCCCTGCAGTTCGATAGAAAACCGAGCTACCGTAAGGTTACCGAAGAAGATGTTGATGTGGTATCTATTCCTTACACCCCTGTGCGCATTCCTACCCCATCTAGGGCACCTCCTTTGATGATTACGGTACCTGGTCCCATGCCGTATACCAGTGAGAAGGCCATCCCATGGCATTACGGTGCCGATGTTTATCACCATGGGGTGAAGCAGGAGGTAAGTACTCATTCGTCTGAGTAAGAACATGCTGAAGATAATGAAGAGGAAGTTCATAAATTTTCTGGTGTAGGTCGAATGACTAGAAGCGGGAGAGTATTTGGTCCTTCCAATGTGCAAGATACGACAAATGCTTCTGCAAGAGAAAAAGGAAAACAACAGGCGATGATTGGTAATCCAAGGGTTACGCCAGCCAATGTGACTCAACCAATTCCGATACCAGAAGCTTCTTCAGTTCCCAATGAGGTTAAAGAGTTAATGCGAATTATCAGAAAGAGTGATTATAACATAATTGATCATCTGAGCCATACTCCTTCTAAGTTGTCTATCTTGTCTCTGTTGATTTATTCAAAACCTCACCGAAATGCTTTGATGAAGTTGTTAAAGAATGCGTTCGTGCCACATGAGATAACAGTCAATCAGTTTGAGAATGTTTGTGCTAACATATCTGCCAGGAACGGTCTGGGCTTCACAGATTTTGATCTTCCTCCGAAGGGGCGAGACAATAACAAGGCATTACATATTTCAATGGAGTGCAGGGGCACTACTTTATCCTGTGTTTAGGTGGACACAGGGTCGTCTTTAAATGTATTGCCTAAGTCAGCATTGATGAAGATTGATTATTCTGGACTGGAGTTGCGTCCTAGTGATTTGATGGTGAAGGCGTTTGATGGGTCTCGAAGGTCAGTGTTTGGGGAGTTGGAGTTACCAATCAAGGTTGGTCCTCGCACCTTCACGGCTACATTTTTTGTGATGGATATACAGCCAGTGTATTGTTGTTTGTTGGGGCGGCTGTGGATTCATAGAGCAGGGGCAGTCACTTCTACTCTTCATCAGAAACTCAAGTATCCTGCAGAGGGAAAGGTGATAACTGTGTGCGGCGAGGAAGAGTACATCGTGAGTTATTAGACATCATTCCGCTATGTTGAAGTTGAAGGAGAGATACATGAGACTTCATTTCAGGCGTTTGAGACAGTTCATGCTGTCAATTTTCCTCCTCCAGAGCAGAAAACGAAACCTCAAACTGTTATGTCTTCTCTCAAGGACAAGAGAGCTATGGTGGAAAATGGTAACCCTGAAGGTTGGGGTCAGGTGCTGGACGTTACCCCAAAATTTGATAAATTTGGTCTTGGTTTTAGCCCAGGTCAGCAGAGTGCAGCTCCCAGAGCATCTAGTTTATCTACTCCTGTGAAGTTTTCCCGTCCTTGTGCTACTCAAGAGGGACACATCAACGCAGTTGGCGACGATAGGGTTGATGACTACAATATCGAGGATTGGATTCGTCTGAGTATTCCAGGCCAGACACTCAACAATTGGACTTCTTTGGATGTTATCCAAGTTTTAAGCGCTGAGGAGTAATTTTCTTATTTTCTTTTATTATCATATCATAATTCCTACGCTCTGCCCAAGGCGTAGTGGATAATTTGTGTAGGGCCACCATGTTTATTTTTCAAAAAGTTTATCATGAAATAAAGGATGTTTTGCATTCAAAATTTTGCTCCATTTCTTTTTATTTGAATGGAAATGTTTCTCTTTTCACACACTGTCACTAAAAAACGCCAAAATGTCATTCATGCAGATGCACTTCCACCACCAATTATATTGATAACGACTCTTCTATGGCTCATTATGACATTGATACTCCTATTTATCAAGCTGAAGAAGAAGCATATGAGGATTGTGATCTTCCTGAGGAATTAGCAAGATTGTTAAAACAAGAGGAGAAAGTTATCCACCCGAATCAGGATTCGATTGAGGTGGTGAATATTGGCACAAAAGAGGTAAAAAGAGAAGTTAAGATAGGGGCAAATCTCAAAGAAAGTATAAAGGTCAGATTGATTGAGCTACTCCGTGAGTATTCTGATATCTTTGCTTGGTCTTATGAGGATATGCCTGGGTTGGATACAGACATAGTGGTGCATCGACTACCACTCAAAGAAGGTTGTTCCCATGTCAAGCAAAAGCTCCGAAGAACTCATCCTGAGATGTCCAAGAAGATCAAAGAGGAGGTCCAGAAGCAGTTAGACGTGAATTTCTTAAAGGTCATCAATTATCCACCATGGATTGCAAATATTGTGCCTGTGCCCAAGAAGGATGGTAAGGTCAGGATGTGCGTGGATTATAGGGATTTGAACAGGGCCAGCCCTAAAGATGATTTCCCTCTTCCGCATATTGATGTGTTGGTCGATAATACTGCTCATTCCAAAGTGTTTTTGTTTATGGATGGTTTTTCGGGTTACAATCAAATTAAGATGGCTTCAGAGGATATGGAGAAGACAACATTTATCACGCCTTGGGGAACTTTCTGTTACAAAGTGATGTCGTTTGGCTTGAAAATGCCGGGGAAACATATCAACGCGCCATGGTCACTCTCTTTCATGATTTGATTCACAAAGAGATTGAGGTTTATGTGGATGATATGATTTCTAAGTCTGACACGGAAGAGGAACATCTTGTTCATCTGGAAAAATTGTTCGAGAGACTGGGGCATTTCTTGCTGAGGTTGAATCCGAATAAGTGCACCTTCGGGGTGAGATCCGGCAAGCTGTTGGGTTTTATTGTAAGTGAAAAAGGTATCGAGATGGACCCGGCCAAGGTAAAAGCGATATAGGAAATGCCTGAACCAAGGACTGAGAAGGAAGTATGTGATTTCTTGGGAAGGTTAAACTGCATTTCTAGATTTATTTCTCATCTCACAGCCACCTGTGAACCTTTGTTCAAGTTGTTGAAGAAAATTCAGACAGTGAAATGGAATGAGGATTGTCAGAAGGCCTTTGACAAAATAAAGGAGTATCTGCAGGAACCTCCGATACTCATGCCGCCAGTGGAAGGAAGGCCATTAATCATGTAACTAACTGTGTTGGAGAGCTCAATGGGTTGTGTCCTCGGTCAGCACGATGAGACAGGGAAGAAAGAGCAGGCTATTTACTACTTAAGTAAGAAGTTTACGGAATGCGAGTCGAGGTACTCATTGCTGGAAAAGACTTGTTGTGCGCTTGACTGGTTCGCCAAACGTTTGAGGCAATACATGTTAACTCACACCACCTACTTGATATGCAAAATGGATCCAATCAAGTACATCTTTGAGAAGCTAGCTCTTACAGGCAGGGTATCCCGTTGGCAGATGATACTCACCGAATATGATATCCAATACACTACTCAAAAAGCAATTAAGGGTAGTGTACTGGCCGACCATCTTGCTCATCATCCCTTGAACGATTATGAACCGATGAAGTTTGATTTTCCAGATGAAGAAATTGTGTATATTCGGGATTGTAATATGCCATACCCAGACAAAGGACCCGAGCCGGGATTACGTTGGACGCTTGTTTTTGATGGTGCCTCCAATGCCATGGGCAACGACGTCAGAGCTATTATCACTTCCCCTGAGGGATACCATTTTCCTTTCACGGCTCGTATTTGTTTCGATTGCACTAACAACATGGCCGAATATGAGGCTTGCATTTATGGCATTGAAGCAGCGATCGACCTGCGCATCAAATTTTTGAAAGTTTATGGAGATTCCAATCTTGTTATCAGCCATATTAATGGATATTTGGAGACTCGCCATCAGAACCTAATTCTATATCGTGAGCATGTTATGAAGCTGATTTCGTACTTCGAAGAGATCACGTTTGAACACATTCCCAGAGAATAAAACAATCTAGATGATGCAATGGCAACTTTGTCCTCCATGTTCAAGGTTAAGTGGGCTAATGAAGCACCTTCCATCACTATCAGAAGTTTGAGTGAGCCGGCTTTCTGTTTTGAGGCTAGTTTGGAATCAGATGATAATCCTTGGTTTTATGATGTTAAACGATATCTTGAAACACAAGAGTACCCTGAAGAGGCATCTGTCACAGATAAGAAGTTCTTGATAATATTTTCAGCCAACTTCTTTCTCAGTGGTGGTGTGTTGTATAGAAGGCATCATGACGATTTACTGCTCAGATGTGTTGACAAGAAAGAAGCAGCTAGAATCATTCATGAGATACATAAAGGTGATTTCGAGACCCATTCCAACGGGCATACCATGGCTAAAAAGATCTTGCGAGCAGGTTATTATTGGTCCACCATGGAGACTGACAGTTACAATCATGCGCGGGTTTGCCACAAATGTCAAGTATATGCTGATAAGGTGCATGTGCCGCTAGTACCTTTGAATGTTTTGACTTCTCCTTTGCCGTTTTCAATGTGGGAAATTGATATGATCGGCAAAATTGAACCAATTGCATCCAACGGGCACCGTTTCATTCTGGTTGCCATCGTATTTTACAAAATGGGTCGAAGTTGCATCCTATACCAATGTCACCAAGCAGGTGGTAACTCGGTTCATTAAGCACAATATTATCTGTCGCTACGGAGTGCCTGAAAAGATCATTACTGATAATGGGTCTAATTTGAACAACAAAATAATGAAGGAGATTTGTGAGTCCTTCAAAATCAAGCATCATAACTCTTCCCCATACCGACCAAAGATGAATGGTGCTGTCGAAGCGGCCAATAAGAACATTAAGAAAATTGTACAGAAGATGGTGGTAACCTATAAAAATTGGCATGAGATGCTGCCTTTCGCTTTGCATGGTTATCGCACCATTGTGCGTACTTCGACTGGGGCAATCCCATTTTCATTGGTTTACGGCATAGAAGCAGTATTGCCGGTAGAAGTCGAGATTCCTTCTCTTAGGATCATGAGGGATGTTGAGCTGGATGAAAGTGAATGAGTACAAAATCGGCTGGATCAGTTGGAACTTATTGACGAGAAGAGGTTGACGGTTGTATGTCATGGTCAGGTATATCAGCAAAGGATGAGGAAAGCTTTCGATAAGAGGGTACGGCCTTAGTGTTACAAGCCAGGTGACCTTGTGCTAAAAAGGATAATTCTCCCCCAGGGAGATCCCAGGGGCAAGTGGGTTCCGACTTATGAAGGTCCTTTCGTGGTCAGAAAAGTTTTCTCTGGAGGAGCGATGATGCTCACGACTATGGATGGAGAGTACTTCCCTCTCCCTGTGAATGCCGACGTAGTTAAAAAATACTTTGCATAAAAAATAATAATAATAAATAAATAAAAAAACTGCTAAACTGAAAACCCGAAAGGGAAGTTTAGGAAAAAGAAGGGTGTCCTGGTGAATCGAAAACCCGAAAGGGCGATTCAGGAAAAAGTTAGGGACTTAAAGCAAATGACTACGCTCAGCATGAGTTCCTTTGTTTCTTTCCTTCATTCCGTCACCTGGCATGAGCTCGAAGCTAATCCCAGAATGATTTGTCTGAAAGCAGGAAGATAAGAGTCATAAGATTCCTAGCAGAGTCGGGACTTGATGGATATTCACATTCACATTGCCATTTGTAAACACTTGTTTGCTTTGATTTTGTAATTACTTGCTTCCAAATGTAAATGCCTTTTTCACTGGCTGATTTCTCAAAATCAATAGAATATCTTCTTTCAAGTATACGTATACGTTTCTTTTCTCCCTTTTTACTATTTTGTTTGCAAAAACGTCTAATATTTTGATAAGCATGTGCATATAAACTTTGTGGACCTTACACGAAAATGGTAATCTAAGTCATGGTCAGTTGATCGCTTGAAATACGGATAACAAACACTACTACTACTGTGCAAGGGGCATGTTTGTTTCTCTGATTGATAAGATTCTCATTCACCTTACTGGTGTATGCCTTGCCTTTTGTTTCACCGCTCCGTTCTGTTGGTAAAGGTCAAGGGTCAGGGTAATATCAAGATTACGGCAGGTCGGCGAGATCGGCGAACCCAGTTGGAGATATTTCTTCTCCATAATGGCTTTTATTATGCTTCTTTGCTAGACTTTTATGTGTTATCTTGATTGATTTGTTTTAGCATTGTTTGCATATAGGATTTTGTTTATGGCCGAATGTCAGTCTTGATGCGTTAAATATTTTGGCCTTGAAAATTTTTTTTGTCCATTTTACTTAATCCATCCAGTATCACTCTTTAATCGTTTTTCGGGCATTTTGATACCAAGTGTTCCAATTATTTTGCTTAGCCAAGAGTTTGGAGGAAGGATTCTAGCTAAAAAGATGATTGTAATGGTATGCTTTTGAGTAGAACCCCGTTGACGATGTACATGCATTATTTCAATCCCCAAATACCGGAGATATAAGGGAGTTAGACCCTCGTTAACCCCTCTGAGCCTTCGAAGTAGGGGTTTCTTTTCCATTAAAAAAAACTTTTTTAAACCAGGGGAAGGGTAGATGTTCAGTTAATTTGACCAAGCGTTCAAATTTCAGAAGGAATATCCCATCTGAGGGTCACCGCATTTTTTCGCATCATGAGATCAGATCATGTCTAAACCACGATGTTCATTTCCTCACAAAGTCTTGAGGTCGAGATCGAATCGATACAATAATGGCTATCCCTCGTCGACCAAGGAATGAGGCATTTGTTTTCTTCAAAAAAAAAAAGAGAAAAAAAAGAGAAAAAGTTCAGAGACCTAAATTCATATTTACTTGTTCGAAGCGGAAAGTATGAATAAGAAAGAAACAAAAATCCCCTTTAAGTAGAAACTTGAAAATAAGTCGCTTAGGCAAAAGTTAGGGCATCCCGCTGGACTCCCAAAATTGAAATTCAAAAGATTTTATCCAGGCAAAAGTTAGGGAAAAGAGAGCCTAAAAGGCAAAAAAAAAAGAGATTATTCAATAAAATTTTCATCAAAAGAAGAGGAACAATAATATCAAAAACAAAAGCAGCAAAAGTTAAGTGACAATCATGCTGGAGAACTTGTCGTGATCACTCAATCATTACAAATCCTTTCGAAAGATGAATGCTTGTGATAAATCAACTGAACTTAGGACAAGAGAATATCACGAAGGGGGTGGGCACCAAATAACTTGAGCCTTGAAAAAACTTTTTTCTAAAACCTCGAACCAAGCCACGTTACAACCTCTAAAAGTCCTAACTAAAACAAGGGTTTAACTCGAAAGCATACTACAACAGGACAACATTTCCTAAACTCCCAAATGTGTGTTGCATATTCATGTTGGTATCTTATCACCCGCATATTGACTTGTTTTTTGAAAAAAAGGGGGAAGAAAAGTTTTGAAATTTTTTGCTCTCTAGCAAGTGATTCATTCACAATAGAGATGCGACACTTTGTTAAGGTTTTCAACTTCAAGGCTTGAATAATCATCGCATCAGGTCTATCATTCCCAAAATAAATATTTTTCTGCATGCAAAACATTTGTTTGACATCAAAAAGAGTTTACACATTGAACACCTGTAAAGAGCTTAATAATTGCCAAGAAGGGAATATTTGATTTTTCGTCTGTTAGACAAAGCCCATGTTTGAATAGGACTTTACCTATCCTCAGTGAAGTTTCGTTTCTGCAGCGAAGTTTTGTTGCCCCAGGAATCTTCTTTTAAAAAAACTTCATTTTTGAGACTTCGTATTTGAGGATGTCGCATATCCCTAACGGAGTTGCCAACAGAGATCCCTCACCGTGACTTCTCATTTCCCAGCCGATCTGTTAACTGGGGCATCCTTATGTTAAGATCTTTCCTTATCCCCAGTAAGGTCGATGGTGTGTGACTATCTGCATGATCCGTCCAATGGTTGCATTCCAAGAAAAATCTCTCCAACAAAAATCTTCAACAGAGTTTTGTCTCCCCGGTGAAGTCCCGTCTCCTCAGCAGAGCTTTGTTCCCTTAGCAAAGGTTTTCACCCCTCACGTCGGGTTTGTTGTCTTGGTATCATCCTTAACACGGCCACACACTGTCTTTTCCAGAGATTACAGTCTTACCCTGGTCTTCTCAATGTCTAATCTTCAGATGGCGTCCCTCTCCAGAAGCTGCAGTGTCGATCTGATCTTCTCTAGGAGTCCGCAATTTATTTTTGCAGCTCCTCTCAATGTTGTGGCCCATTTCTACTGGTTGCTCGGTTATTGTTCCCTGCGAAGTTTCTTCTCTTCGAAGATCCCTCTCTAGCGGTTCCCCATATTTTCTCCTCTCCTTTAGATTTTGCAATTTATTTTTGCAAGTCATGTCAGATTCTGATTTCTTGGTTATTGGCTTCTCAATTGAACATTCCCCAGTGAAACTTTTAAACATGCATCACTACATTGCATCTAACAAAACGCGTAGCATTTCCATTATATGGAGCATTGCGCTATAAAGAAAGAATTCAAACATGCATCGGAACATAAGCCATTATTGTATCTGCTATCCCCAGTGGATTTGCTAATACTCCGGATTAAATCCCCAGCGAGGTCTTCGTCCTCATTATCTCAGTTTCCTCCCTATACCAATATGTTTTTGACGTCAATCATTTGTTTGTTTGAGTGTCTACTCTTGACTGTAGTTCAGTTTCACCCTGGCACGGTCTTCTCGGGTTTAGTCTTCACTACTCTCTCCGGTTCATTCCAATGTCTATTGATGCACCTTTCAAATACCAGTTTCGTCCTGATATTCGCTTTCAGCGGGTTTTTTAGGTGTACGCCCTAATCTCCTTGCTTTGGGTAGAGCTCAGAGTTTCGTCTCTCACCTTGCGCATGAAATCTAGTTTCGTCCTGGTACTCATCTAGTTTAGTTTCGCCTAACTAGTTTTATTGAGTCGAGTTTCGTCTCGCTTTTTCTTCATACCTTGGATCCTTTGAAAGTGTTTGTTTACCGAGTGCAGTGTTCGTACTACATCCCTGGTTTGAAATCAGCCTCTTTTGTTCCTTGGATTCTTCTATCAGTTTTCGTCACTGTTTATCCTTTGATCTGAGACCAGCAGGTGCTCTGAGAAACATGTGCTCTCATCACTCTCACTTTGTGTCGAGTTTCGCCTCGTCGCCTGTGCATGAAATCCAGTTTCATACTGGTACTCATCTAGTTTAGTTTCGCCTAACTAGTTATTGAGTCGAGTTTTGTCTCGTTTTTGCTTTCATACCTTGGACCCTTTGACGGTGTCCGTTTACTGAGTGCAATGTTCGTACTGCGTCCCTGGTTTGAAATCAGTCTCTTTTGTTCCTTGGATTCTTCCATTAGTTTTTGTCACTGTTTATCCATTGATCTGAGACCAGAAGGTGCTCTGAGAAACATGCACTCTCATCACTTTGCTATGGGTCGAGTTTCTCCTCGTTACCCGTGCATGAAATCCAGTTTCGTCCTGGTACTCATCTAGTCTAGTTTCGTCTAACTGGTTATTGAGTCGAGTTTCGTCTCGCTTTTGTTCCTCTTTTCTGGGATTATTTCAGTTCCTTCATACTGTCTATCTTAGTTGAGATTAGTAAGTGCTCCTAGACTCACGCACTCTAGCCACTTTTGCTTTGGGTCGAGCTCAGAGTTGCGTCTCCTCACTCGCGTACGTTTTCTTTTCCAGAGCTTAGTTTCTCCTATACTCTTTGATTTGAGTTTTTATCTCACCCTTTTTGAAGCCCAGTTTTTCCCTGGCACATTTGTCCGGAAGTTTAGTTGTGTCTACTCTTCTTTGTTTTTGTTTTGTTTCAACCTGCGTTACAACTTTGTTCTGACGGATGTCTTGGGGGTTTTCTGCTTCTTTTTCTTTCTTCTTCAAGAGTGTAAATTTTCGGGTTCTTTTGTATTCAATCATCTTCAACTCTGAACGCTCGAAAGTTGTCACTTTTCTCACTTATCATGTTGAAGATATTTGAATAGGGGCAGCTGTTGCACCCCAAAATTTACCCTCTTGATTTAGGCTTATGTTTCATCATGAATATCATGTTGCATTGCATTCATACATTGTGATGGGACCAATACTTTGATTATCAAGTCTTCCTCAAGCTTTGAAGGTTGATTGCATTGACAAGTTGCTCAAGTAGAATCTTGTCATCTAAACCTCTGGATCTTTCAAGCTCAAAAGTTATTTCATATCTCAAGATGTTTTATCCATCTCTTTGGATCATTAGAGGATTGAAGTTTCAGATTGATTATAAGAGGAATCTCTCTTTTGATTCACCAGTCAAAATTAGGGATTTGTTTGATCAAGGCTATTGATGCATGTTCAATCCATGACTTGGAAGCTACAACATCTCATTGGTATTTGAAAAGTCTATGTACGGGAAATTGGTCAAGATATCCAGAGGATTTGAAATTTTGAAGATAATTCATCAGTCTCCTAAGGTGTTAAACAAAACTAGGGTTTGGGATTTCATCAAGATTTCTTGAGAATTTTGAAGTGAAACTTTGCACATGGCCTCTCTATATATGGAATATCATATGTTTTAAGTCTTGATCATCAACTTTGAAGGGAAGTGGATCAATTGATTCAAAGGGGCAAAATGGTCATTTTGGTCAAAATGAGTCAAAGTCAGGGTTGACCAAGTGAATTTTTGGTCAACCATCAATTCAAGGGTGTACTTTTCATATTTCAAGTCCATTTTGATCATTGGATCAAAGAGATTGATGTTTGGGTTGAAACTTGTTCATGAAGAAACCCTAAAAGTTTCTAATTTTGGAAAATAAGGACTTAACTTCAAAAGTTCATATTTTATTCACCTTTGATCAAAAAAATGAAAATGAAGTATGCTTGGAAAGATAAGGGATTATCTTTCATCTCCTTTTGGTTTCATGTCCAAATTGGCCAAGAGTCAAGAGTTATAAAGCTTGGAAGTCACAAAATTATAGGTCATTTTCCAAATTTAGTGAATTTCATGTCAAATTTTGAGGACCTCAATAGATTCAATTGCAAAAACTTAAAACTACGAGATTGTAGATATTTTCAATACCTTACCAAATTGTACTCATTTGTGTCCAAATTCAAAAATATGAGCAAGTTATGGACTTTGGAATCTTGAGGCATTTTATTGAATTTTGACAAATATGCAAAATGGCCATTTCTTGCAAACTCACGTTTTAGCCATTCCTTTTGCTTCTAATCAAGCCCATGAATAATTTGTGACATGCTGAGGCCCATCACACTCATCATTTCGTGCCTCATTTGGTTTTTCACTTGTTGGATTGAAAAAATCACAAACTTGCTCAAATTTGCAAATTCACCAACACTCTCTCATTTCAATTAGTCATAACCTGGAACTTTAGGCATTGGCTCCTGACCTCATTTAGCTCATAAAATGCAAAGAAAAGAAGGAAACGCACGAGCAAATATTTGAGGCCCATGTGCATTCTTTATTTTGCCAAATTTTCCAATCAAGCCCTTGAACAACTTTGAAGACCAATTACCTCTTCTAACCTTCTCTACCCATACTATATAGTGCACTGCAAAACTCATTTCACGAGGAGGACGCTCCCATTACAAGAATTTCAGATATGAGTTTTCCACCATTTTTCTGCAAGTTGCTTCGATCCTCTCATCTTCTTCGCACATTCATCAAATTTCATGTGGATTCATCCTCCTTGAAGTGTATAGATCAAGTCCATGGAGTTTGTTTGCTTGTGTAACTAAGGGATCAATATTTCCAGTTTCACATTGAAGTAAGCTTCTTGAACTTCATTTTACTGTTTCACATTGACGTATAATTTTATTTGAAATGGAAGAATGGATCGTTGTTTGAACTTCTGAATAATTCATATTCAGTGAGTTTTTGCAATTTTCGCGTCCAGATTTCTAATTGCCTAGTCAATCTTTTTGAAATCTATAAGTGTCGTGATGTAGAGGTTAGATCTGGCTTTATTTTGAGCTTTGAATCATTGATTTTGATGGAGAAATAAGGAAGAAATATTGATCAGAACATGAGGTTTGAAACTGAGAAAACACGCGTTTAGGGCTTTGTCTTGAGGTTGAAGACGATGAGGTGGCGCGCCCTGATTGGATGATTCAAACTTTTAATGCATTTCATATTATTTGTGTTTATTTGATTTTCTGATTTTTATTTTTGTGATCAAAACATTTTCAAAAATCATGAAAAAATTACCATAGGATAATAATAATTTCTAGTATTTGTCATATTGTTTTTGGAATTTTTTAAAATGCTTGGACTGGTCTAAAATTTCATAAGTTTAATTAATTGTTTGTTTAAAGATTATTTTTATTTTAATAGTTCTTTTGATCTAAAAATTCCATAAAAAATGTTTTGGACTCATAAAATAATTTAGAAATAGATTCTAAGTTTTGTTTAGCATTTTTTTCTATTTTTGATTAGAAATTTAATTTCAAATATTTATTTGAAATATTTGTTCATAATTTTTGTTTTAATACTTCCTTTAATTCAAAAATTTTAAAAAAAATCATATAAGTTTGTTTTCAATCATAGAGTCTCAATCTAATTTTATTTTTACCTTTTTGTGATTTTTAGCTAGGGTTTGCATTTTTGCCTTTAAATAATACTTTAATTGTTAATTTTTTGTTTGATTTTTATTTTAATACTTCCTTTATTTCATAAATTCTCAAAAAAATCATATAAGTTTGTTTTTAATCATAGAGTCTGAATGTAACTTTATTTTGACCTTTTTGTGATTTTTGGCTAGGATTTGTATTTTTGCCTTTAAATAATAGTTTAATTGTTAATTGATTGTTTGATTTTTATTTTAATATTTCCTTTAATTCAAAAATTCCACAAAAAATAAGGGATGTGTGTTTTTTTAATTATAATATTTGAATATAATTTTGGTTGGATATTTTGCTGACTTTTGATTAAAATTTTATTTTTGAGATGTGATTATTTGTTTTATTGATTAATTGTTTGAATTTGATTTTATTTTTGACTTTTCTTTAATTCAAAAAATATGAAAAAATAAGTATTCTGACATTTAGGGTTTCCTTGTGGTTTTCATGATCTTGTTTTGAATTGTTTGAATTTTTATCTTACCTAATTAATATTTAATATTAAAATTCAAACAATTAGGGTTTTGTAGCTTACATTGCAAGTTTCATTTTCAAAACCAATTTGCCCTGGATTTTCAATGGAATTTAGGTCTTGATTATGGTTCATAAATCTATTGAGGATATGAAAACCATTTTTCTTGAATTATTTGACTTGATTTGATATTTTTCCACAAATTATTTTGAAAAGCTTGTCTAGTTTGGTAGTTTGGCCAACTAGTTTTGAACGTTGGGCCTCATTTGATCCCCTCCTCAACCATTCATGAATTTAAAACTTGCTTTCTGACTTCTACACACTCCAAAGATGCTAAGAAATTTTTTGTGTGAATTATTGATCTTTGTTTCTATTTTTGATGTATTTTTGAAGTGAAGGTACCCAATTAATGTTGCATATCTTGTTGCAATTTGTTTGATGGCTAATGAACTTGAGTGATGCCTATGATTGGGCACCTAATGATCATGTTGGTTATGTTTATCCATATAAACTCAATTAATTTCACTTAATGCCCCATGTTTGAATGATTGAACCTTTTGATGCATTGTGTGGGATTCCTATTATATTATGCTTGTGAGTTGTGATGAAGTAATTGAGTATGACTAAATTGTGTTTGCTACTGACCTTCATGTTCTTTGATTGTATTCTTCTCAAGCTCCTATGATCCTTGATTTATATTCAATTGTCAACTCAACATGGTGATAGCAAGGAGCAACATTTCCCCTAATTTCTGACCAAATTGTGCATATGCCTGTTTCCTTTTGTATATCATATCTAATGTTTTGATAATTGCTATCATGTTTCATCCATCCCTTATGTGAGTCATCATTCAATTTATGGAATACTAACTTGGATGTTGAATGTGCGAGGTACTTTGAGAAAAGTTTTCCATTTTTGACTTGAGGCTAATGTGTTTCACCTTATTTGTGGAACATAATTTATTATGTTGACACTGCTCTTGTGTTTGGCATATTTGATAGTCTATGCAGGATATATATGTGTGATTATGAGTGTTATACATTGCCCATGGGATTTGTTCATATCTGATAATCTCAATGCTTACATCCTAATGGCGTAATTTCTGACTTGATTTATCTACTGATGCCAGCTTGCTTGAAGTTCTTTAGGTTTCTTTTATTCTTGTTCAGTTGCTACGGATAGTTATCCGTTTGGGATTGCACCATTTCCTTTCTTATATTTTCATTTTGTATAGTTCAATGTTGCATGATGAGACCTCTATTGCTGATATATGTCAGGAGGCCCTCTATTTTTGTTTGATACATGTGTTGTGTTTGTTTTTTAATTGTTGATCGATGAGTCACTCAATTTAGAAATTAAGATCACGACTTTGCTCTCAGTGCATGTTCCCTATAGGATGTTTATTGCTTTCCTTCATTGATTGTTGATCAATGAGTCACTCAATTTAGAAATTGAGATCACGACTTCGCTCTCAGTGCACGTTCCCTATAGGATGTTCATTATTTTTCTTCTTTAATTGTTGATCGACGAGTCACTCAATTTAGAAATTTAGATCACGACTTCTCTCTCATTGCCTGTTCCCTATAGGATAGTTTTGTTAATCTTCCTTTGGCATGTTAATTAAGGTAGGAATCCATGTATGCTAACATAGGATAGGATTTTCCTTTATCCTCAACCTTAGGATCAATTATTGCATGATAACACTAGGGATAGTGCTAGGCTAGTTTCCTTAGTTGTTTTTATTTCCTTCCTTTGCATTTTGCATCTTAAAACAAAAACTGGTTTTCTTGGAAAATCATAAAACACCTATAATAAACTCAAACCCTTCTTCAAGATAAAAGATACAAATTAATCTTATTTATTTGTGTGCCTCTTGGCTTTGTTTTCAAATCTGGTTTACCCGATGTTTCTCCATCGCATACTTATTTGAAGCCGATGTTTCGCCATCACACATGTTTGTTATCCTACTTTGATTCTTAATATTATTGTTAGGTATGATGTTTTGTCATCCGTTTTATTGATGTTTCGCCATCTTTTCCATGATATCTTGTTATCTTTTAGCCAATGTTTCACCATCGCACATGTTTGTTATCCTACTTTGATTATCAATATCATTGTTAGGTGTGATTGTTTTGTCATCCTTTTTATTGATGTTTCGCCATCTTTGCCATGATACCTCGTTATCTTTTAGCCGATGTTTCGCCATCGCACATTTGTTTTAAGCCGATGTTTCTTCATTGCACATGTTTGTTATCCTACTTTGATTCTCAATATCATTGTTAGGTGTGATTGTTTTGTCATTCATTTTATTGATGTTTCACCATCTTTGACATGATATCTTGTTATCTTTTAGCCGATGTTTCGCCATCGCACATCTGTTTGAAGCCGGTGTTTTTCCATTACACATGTTTGTTATCCTACTTTAATTTTTAATATCATTGTTAGGTGTGATGTTTTGTCATCCGATTTATTGATGTTTTTCCATATTTGACATGATATCTTGTTATCTTTTAGCCGATGTTTCGCCATCGCACATTTGTTTGAAGCCGATGTTTCGCCATCACACATGTTTGTTATCCTACTTTGATTCTCAATATCATTGTTAGGTGTGATTATTTTGTCATCCGTTTTATTGATGTTTCGCCATCTTTTCCATGATACCTCGTTATCTTTTAGCCTATGTTTCTCCGTCGCACATTTGTTTGAAGCCGATGTTTCGTCATCACACCTGTTTGTTATCCTACTTTGACTCTCAATGTCATTGTTAGGTGTGATGTTTTATCATTTGATGTTTCTCCATCTTTGACATGTTACTGTGTTATTATTTAGTCGATGTTTTACCATCTCATTTGTTTGTTGTTTTATCTGATGTTTTGCCATCTTGATTGTTTTTGTTGTCTGAACTAAAAAACACAAACCAACCAAAATATGTAAGCCGAACTACGACTGCTCTGATTCCTTAAAAGGGATACGTAGGCAAAGGGGTAGGGCCCAACCGAGCACAACTTTTATTTCCCATACATTGTTTTCTTCTTTTCTTTCGCATGCATTCCCTTTTTAGTTTTAAGCCATAGACATAGGTTTTGACCACACCCATTAGATTAGACAACAAGAGTGGATACCGTAGAGTACTACAGGCGTGTGGGGTGCTAATACCTTCCCCTCCCGTAACTGACTCCCTTACCCGATATCTCGGTCAAATGACTGTGATTTCTCCCTTTTCAGGTTTTCTCGATGTTTACCTTTCTCTTTCGGCGGGATAGAAGACGTTCGGTGGCGACTTCATTGATGTTTCATTACATCCAGATGACGGGTTCTTCCGGGTGGTTTCACCTTTCTGACATGCTTCACATAGATCATCTGAGCTGAACTTCAAATTGGGAAGTCCTCTGACCAGATTGAGTTTGTTAATCTGAGATATTCTTCTCATACTAACATGCCCCAATCTTCTGTGCCAGACCCATTGCTCATTGTTAACAAAAAGTAGGCATTTTACATTCTGACTCTTTAGTTCAGAAAGTTTTATTTTATAAATGTTGTTTTTCCTCTTTCCATTAAATAGGATAGTCCCATCTTTCTGACTAATAGCTTTGCATGAATTTTGATTAAAGATTATATCATAACTGTTATCACTTAATTGACTTATGGATAACAGGTTATGCATTAATCCATCAACTAATAAAACATTATTTATAGAGGGAAGATTTCCATTACCTAATGTTCCAGAGCCAGTGATCTTTCCTCTCTGATTGCCTCCAAAGCCCACGTAGTCTCCAGGCTTAAGTTCCAGGCTTTGGAACATATGCCTTCTTCCCGTCATGTGTCGCGAGCAGCCAGAGTCCAGGTACCATGATTGGTGTCTTAGCCTTGCTGCTAAAGATATCTACAACATGTATAATTTTATCCTTAGGTACCCACATTTTCTTGGGTCCTGATTTGTTAGTTTTACCAAAATTCTGATTGAATTTTGGTTTGACAGAATAATCGCTACTTGTATATTTTATGTCATGTGTGTGCCCATATATAAAATATGAGTTGAGTGGAGTGGGTTTTATAACTAAGTCCATTGCCTGTTTAGGTGCAGATACCTTACCTTGATATCCTATCCCTTTTCTACCATTTCTACTAACTCCATAGATCATTGAAGCCATCTTGCTTCTGTCTATGTTTTTAGCTAGAAACTTCTGAAAGCTGTGATCATACTCTTTGATGATCTCACCAGCATTACTGGGAGTCTCTAAGATTGTTTCCTTCTGAGATTTTTGCAAGTCATTTTCTAATTTTGAAATTTTCTCTTTTAACTCAGAATTCTCTAATCTGAGACTCTCAGACTTTTCAGAGTCAGAGTCAAGATCCCTTTTCAGGTTCTTGAATTTGACTCTGATATGCTGATACCTTTCTAGAATTTTATTTAGACTTTCAGCAAGTTCAGCCTTATTAAAGTTTATGGTAAAATCAGGAAATACCTCTTCAGTGTCTGATTCTGAGTCTGAACCAGAAGCTTCACTGTCTTCTGATACGTTTGCCATGAGAGCTATGTTTTCTCTTTCATAATCTGATTCTGAGTCAGCTTCAGAGGTGACAGAATCATCCCATGTAGTTATGAGGCTTTTCTTCTTTTCCTTGAAGAACTTCTTTTTGGGCTTCTCCTTCTGAAGCCTTGGGAAGTCACTTTTGTAGTTCCCTTGCTCGTTACACTCATAGCAGATGATGTCCTTGTTGTTTGGCTTTCTGTATCCTGAAGAACCTTCAGATCTTCTATGTCTAGACGAAGACTCAGACTTTCTGTATCTGGAGGAGGATTCATTCTGATTCTCTGATCTTCTAGGATTTCTGACTTTCCTTTGTCTCTGTTTCCACAGTTGGTTCACCCTTCTGGAGAGGAGAGACAGTTCATCTTCTTCTGGTGAGGATCCATCAGAAGTTTCTTCCACAGCCTGCAAAACCTTAGAGTCAGACTTTCTGTTAGATTTTAAAGCTAGTGGCTTACCTTACTTTTGAGGATCATCTTCTTCTAGCTCAATCTCGTGACTTCTGAGGGAGCTGACAAGTTCCTCCAGAGATATTTTGTTGAGATCTTTGGCTAGCTTAAGTGTTGTGACCATTGGCCTCCATTGCATGGGCAAGCTTCTGATGATCTTCTTAACGTGATCAGAAGTAGAATACCCTTTGTCAAGAACCTTCAGTCCAACCACAAGGATTTAGAATCTTGAAAACAGTTTCTATTGATTCACTATCTTTCATCTTGAATGCCTCATACTTCTGAATGAGTGCAAGGGCCTTGGTTTCTTTGACTTGAATGTTGCCTTCATGCATCATTCTAAGGCAGTCAAACATGTTCTTGGCAGTCTCTCTGTTTGATATATTCTCATATTCTGAGTATGAGATAGCGCTGAGAAGTATTGTTCTGGCCTTGTGGTGGTTTCTGAATTCACGCTTTTGCTGATCAGACATCATTTTTCTGTCTATCCTCTGACCACGTCCATCCACTGGGTGCGTGTATCCATCAGTCACCATGTCCCACAGATCAGCATCATATGCCAGAAAGAAACTCTCAATTTTGTCTTTCCAGTAGTCAAAGTTTTCTCCATCAAAGACTGGAGGTTTGCCACTGAATCTGTCCTTGTCTTCATGGTAGTCATTACTGATGTTTTGGCTTGGTCCCACCATAGTGTTTTTCTGCAGATTGGATCTTGTACTGACACGGTTAAGTGTTTAAGCTCAGAACTAGGAGCTCTGATGCCAATTGAAGATGTGAAAAACACAAGAAGGGGGGTTAAATTGAAAACTTGAAATCAAAAGCACAATGACAGAGTATTTTTATCCTTGTTCGTTTGATCTCAAACTACTCCATTCCACCCGTCAAGGTGATTTCGCCTCTCTCCAACGAGGTCTTAATTCACTAATCTCAAAATGATTACAATCACTACTTTAACAACTGTTAAAGTCTTCTTGAGTACAACCACAACCCGGTTAATCTCAAGGAACACTGTTTCAAAACAATTATACAAGATGTATGTTGTTGTTTTTATTTCAAAATACTGTTTATCACAACTGTGATAATTTACACAAGATTATAGCTTGGAAATGTAAAGAATATTTCTTGCAGCTTTGAATATGCGTGAGTGGTTATTTTTCAAATCGTCAGCGATTTTAAATACTGACTTTGTTCATATAGGCAGTGGAATAACGTTGATCATCAAGCATGTTTAATGTCATTAACACACTTTCCATTTGGAGAAGATCTTATCTGAAAGAAGCCGTTGGAAATGATGTTGTCTTGAATGATCAGTAACTCTTCAGAATCTTATCTCCTTGCTTGCTGATGACGCTTCAGAATATTGATGACTTGGATTAACATTTTCTTGTTCAGAATCAGAGTTTGTTTTGCTTTAGCACAGGTTCTGGTCATCAATCTTCAACGCATGTTCTGATTGCTTCAGCGTGTAGCTCTTAAGTTTATCTTCTGATGCTTCTATGGTCAGAACTTCTGCATACATACAACATAATTTTTAGGGTGCATATTTGTTCTTTGCATTTTTCATTAGTTATTTTTATTTGTTATCATCAAAACTCTAACTAAGGGTTGTAGAATCAAACTATGTTCTAACACTCTTATGAAGTTGAAATATCAAGGAACGCTCATGCGCCCAAGTCGCATTATTGTGAAAGCGTTTGACGGATCAAGGAAGTCTGTTATTGGTGAAATGGACTTGCCTATTCATATAGGCCCACATTTGTTTCAGATTACTTTCCAGGTCATGGATATTGTACTTACTTATAGTTGCTTGCTGGGACGACCGTGGATACATGAGGCAGGGGCTGTCACTTTGAATTTACACTAGAATCTGAAGTTTGTACGTGAAGGAAAAGTGGTAATTATAAATGGAGAATAGGAATTATTGATATCTCATTTATCCTCTTTCAACATTGTGGAGGCGAATGAAGCTACTGTTGGAACCCAGTTTTAAGCTTTATCCATTGATAACATAAGAGGAAATTAGAATTCTATGGTTTCACTTAGGGATGCGTAGCAGGTGGTGCATAATCGTCGTAGTGAAGTATGGGGACAAATTGTTGATCCACTTGTAAACAAGAATAGAGCTAGCTTGGGGTTCTCCATGAAGAATGATAAAGGTAAGAGCATGAAGTCAAAGTCTGTTGCAGACAAGTATCAAGACATATTCCATAGCAGGGATTATCTTCATCCAACTGTTTCCGAGATTAATGCCATCGTGGAAGATGAAGCAGAGCCAGAAATACCGAATTATGTGATGCACGGAGTTAGGGTTCAGAACTGGATCACCATTGATGTTCCCTCTTGCATACATGGTTCAAAGTAATTTATTTGTGTTAATATTTTTGAAAAAACTTTCACTCTGCCTAAGGTGAAAGTATTAATATTGTTTGGGCTTATCTGTTTGCTGTGATTTTAAAATCAGTAATAAAAGTTGTCTTTGTTTCCCAACTTGTGTCTTTATTTTCTGCTTTTTCTTGGAAAATGGTAATCATAAAAAACCTTTCAAAATAAATAGTAACTGAAAATTCAATCTGCATGATCACTTGTTATATGTGTCAGTTTCTAAAAGCAATCATAAATCATATGTGCAGATTAATTAAAAAAACTGTTGAATACAATGACCTTGCACCCTCTCCCAACTTTGAATAACTTGTGTATGGGGCCGAAGAAGAAGACTATGATGAGATTCTGGAAGAGGTCTCATGGTTGCTTGAGTGCGAGGAGAATTCCATTCAGCCATATAAAGAGTGATTGGAAGTAATCAATTTGGGTTCAGAAGAAGATCCGAAGGAAGTCATGATTGGAGCATTACTGCATCCTGATGTGAAGAGCAGGTTGATTGAGATGTTCAAAGAGTATGTGGATATTTTTTCTTGGTCTTACCAAGATATTCCTGGTCTAGATACAGATATTGTAGAGAATCATTTGCCGCTGAAGCCAGAGTGTCCGCCAATCAAACAGAAGTTGCAAAGAACTCACCCAGATATGGCAGGGAAGATCAAAGAATAAGTTCTAAAGCATATTAATGCTGGTTTTCTTGTAACATCAATGTACCCTTAGTGGATTGCCAATATTGTCCCAATACCGAAGAAAGACGGAAAAATTCACATGTGCGTAGATTACAGAGATCTAAATATAGCTAGTCCAAAAGATGATTTTCCATTGCCACACATTGATATGTTAGTGGATAGCACAACAAAATTCAAAGTTTTCTCGTTCATGGACGAATTTTCCGGGTATAATCAAATAAGGATGGCTCCTGAGGACATGGAAAAAACAACGTTTATCACACCCTGGTGAACATTCTGTTACAGAGTGATACCCTTCGGGTTGAAGAACACCGGTGCAACGTACCAGGGGGCTATGACAACCTTATTCCATGATCTGATGCACAAGGAAATTGAGGTATATGTTAATGATATGATTGCTAAATCCCAGACTGAAGAAGGGCATGTAGAAGATTTGTTGAAGTTGTTTCAGCGTTTGAGGAAGTATCGTCTCCGCTTGAATCCAAATAAATGTACCTTCGATGTCCGGTCAGGGAAATTGTTGGGTTTCATTGTTATCCAGAGATGGATTGAAGTTGACCCTGATAAAGTCAAAGTAATTCAATAAATGCCAGCACCGAGAACTAAAAATAAAGTCAGAGGGTTCCTCGGGCCTTTGAATTATATTTCCAGATTCATTTCCCACATGACAGCAACATGTGAACCAATCTTTAAGTTGTTAAAGAAAAATCAAGGTTCTGTGTGGACGGATGACTGCCAAATGGCATTTGAAAGTATTAAGGAATATCTGCTTGAACCTCCTATCTTGCTCCCTCCTGTTGAAGGAAGACCATTGATTTTGTATCTGACAGTATTAGATAATTCCATGGATTGTATTTTGGGACAACAAGATGAAACAGAGAAGAAAGAGTATGCCTTAATCATCTCAGTAAAACGTTTACTTATTATGAGTTGCGGTATTCCATGCTGGAAAAGACATGTTGTGCTCTGTCCTGGGTGGCAAAATGTCTAGGGAAGTATATTTTGAATCACACTACTTGGTTGATCTCCAAAATGGATCCAATCAAGTACATTTTTGAAAAGCCTTCTCTTACGGGGAGGATTTCCCGCTGGAATATGCTGTTATCTGAATATGACATTGAATACCTCACTCAAGAAGCTATTAAAAGCAGCATGTTGGCAAACTACCTTGCTCACAAACCAGTTGATGATTATCAGTCTGTGAAGTATGATTTCCCTGATGGGGATGTGATGTTTCTGAAAGTGAAAGATTGTGATGAACCATTACTTGAGGAAGGTCCTGATCCTGAATCTCTCTGGAGTATGATATTTGATGGAGTTGTGAATGCTTATGGTAAAGGAATTGGTGTTGTGATTGTCACTCCACGTGGATCATATATCCCTTTTATTGCAAGGTTGACATTTGATTGTAATAATAATATGGCATAATATGAGGCTTGCATCATGGGTCTCGAGGAAGCTATTGATCTCAGAATTAAAATTCTTGATGTGTATGGCAATTCAGCTTTGGTAATAAATCAGATTAAAGGAGAGTGGGATACTCGTCACCCGGCTTGATCCCTTACAAAGATTATGCTAGAAGATTGTTACCATTCTTTAATAAAGTTGAATTCCATCACATCCCCATAGATGAAAAATCAAATGGCGGATGCTCTAGCAACTCTGGCTTCTATGTATCAAGTGAATACTTGGAATTATATACCTCAAATTATAGTTTGGCGATTGGATAGGCCCGCTCATGTGTTTAAAACAAAGGAGGTAGCAGATGAGAAACCTTGGTATTATGATATCAAGCATTTTCTCCAGACTCTGGAATACTAGATTGGTGCATCGAATAAAGATAGAAATACATTGAGAAGATTGGCTGACAGCTTCTTCCTCAGTGAAAATGTGTGGTACAAGAGAAATTATGACATGGTCTTGCTCAGATGTGTGGATAGACACGAAGTAGACATGTTGATGCATGAGATTCATGAAGGTTCCTTTGGCACTCATGCCAACGGACATTCGATGGCTAAAAAGATTCTAAGGGTGGGTTACTATTGGCTGACAATGGAATATGACTGTTAAAAATTTGCGAAGAAGTGCCATAAATGCCAGATTTATGCGGACAAGATTCATGTGCCATCGACACTTCTCAATGTTATTTCTTCCCCGTGGCCTTTCTCTATGTGGGGTATTTACATGATTGGGATGATCGAACCCAAGGCTTCGAGTGGACACTGTTTTATCTTGGTAGCAATTGAATACTTCACCAAATGGGTGGAAGCTGCTCCATATGCTAATGTTACTAAGCAGGTGGTAGTGCGCTTCATTAAGAATAATATTATAAGTTGGTATGGTGTGCCAAGCAGGATTATCACTGACAATGGCTCGAATCTGAACAACAAGATGATGACAAAACTTTGTGAAGAATTCAAGATTGTCCATCATAATTCATCTCCGTACAGGCCGAAGATGAATGGGGTTGTTGAAGCTGCTAATAAGAATATCAAGAAGATTATCCAGAAGATGGTTGTTACTTATAAAGATTGGCATGAAATGCTCCCTTTTGCTTTACATGGATATCAGACATCTATCGGAACTTCAACAGGAGCAACCTCGCTCTCCCTTGTGTACGGAATGGAAGTTGTGCTCCCAATCGAGGTTGAGATTCCCTCTTTGCGTGTGATAATGGAAACTAAATTGTCAGAGGCTGAATGGGTCCATAACAGGTTTGACCAATTGAATTTAATCGAAGAGAAGAGAATGACGACTTTGTGTCATGGGCAGTTATATCATAAGAGAATGAAGAAAGCTTTTGATCAAAAGGTCAAACCTCGTCAATTCAGAGAAGGCGACCTTGTGCTCAGGAAGATCATGTATTTTAATGTTGATTCTAGGGGCAAGTGAACTCCCAATTTTGAAGGCTCATATGTTGTCAAGAAAGCCTTCTCTGGCAGGGCATTAATTCTTGAAACTATGGATGGCGAGGAGTTCCCACGTCCCATGAATGCTGATGCAGTCAAGAAATACTTCGCCTAAAGAAATAAAAGAACATCTCGCTAAGTTGAAAATCTGAAAGGGCGACTTAGGAAAAAAAAGAGCGTCTCGGTAGGCCGAAAACCCGAAAGGGGGTCTAGGCAAAAATTAGAGACATAAACAGAATAAAATTTCCCGCTAAGTTGAAAACCCGCATGGGCAGCTTATGCAAAAGTTAGGGACTTTCTTGGCAAGTAACTACATCAGACAAGACTTGATCGTTGAAGCAACAACCTTCTTGGATCCTCACCATACTTCAATAGAAGCTGCTGCTCAGGATTTCAAAAGTTGTTAGAGGGAATATTGGTCATTGTATCTCAATGTATCTTTTCCATTATATATTACCATTTTTCAAACTTTGTAATTATCCATAGAGTCTCGCCATTCGCAGACTACCATTCTATCAATAAAATTTGAGTTTTTACCCAATTCTTTGTATTTCTTATTTTATTCAGTTTAGAAAGACTCCATTTATTATTGATAATAATTTTAAAAACGAAAAGATTAAATGACAAAATTGTTTTTCAAAAAGAATTTACAACTTACTTTTACTTTAGATTTTGTGATTCAAGAGGAAAACAAAAGTGGTGAGTCCAGGAATGGACGAATTCCAATAATATTGGAAAGTTTTGTTTTCCCAGGAAGGTTTTTCTCAGGTTATTTTCGCTGGTATGCGCGTGTTTATTGTATATTGAAGACGATACCAATTGACATAAGGTGCAGTATCGGGTTTGTGATCCAAGTGTCCCCAGTCAAGTGTTGGTACATTTTCTGATTTTATGGGTTTGCTTGATCTGAGGTCTCTATTCCGGATCCCCCAACGAAGTTTTCTCTCATATGATGAAATGTCTTGTTCCCTTGGTGTTCTGAGATGGAACTATTTGCAAAATGTCGCTCTTCCTGCAGTATTGGCATTATTATTGGTATTTATTTCCCAGGCAACTAGACCAGGGCAGTATATTTTCTAAGAAGTGTTGAGACAGTTGTCAACTTTTGGGTTTTCACCTGCCCAGTGTTGGGTTTGATTTAAAATCCCCATGGGTTTGACCTCTTTCTTTAATGTTGACTTCTCGATTCCTCGGGAAGGCTATCCCAGGGCATCTTTTGTTTGAATAGGTTTATATTATATGAAGACTCAATCTGATATTCCCCAGTGAAGACTTCGCTATTTGATAGAAGTCTTTTCTCCCTGCGCATATTGAATTAGACTCATTTGCGAAATATCTTCCTTTCGGCAGTACTTGCATTTTGTTTGATTTCCCGATAATCAGACAAGGGCAATGTTTTATTCAAGAAGTGTTAAAATGGTTATCAACTTTTTGAGTTTTTTCTCGCCAGGTGTTGGGTTTGATTTAAAATCCCCATAAGATTTATTTCTTGCTATAATGTTTGAAATATTAACTCTCCAAGTTATAGTCCCCATAAGGTTTCACACTTTCCCCCCGGAGAAGTTGGTGCAAAACCTACTCTCAATATTGAGAACATATATGGTTTCCCCAATGAAGAGCGTACCTTAGTTTCCTCTCTTCAATATGGTGTTGACCTCCCCAATGGAGTCGGCACGAGGTCCCCCGTTGATATCTCGATGATGAAGCATTATCTCCCCTAGTAAAGTTTATTTGTTATTTCTCCATTGAAGTCAGCTTGAATTCCTCAGTGGATGTTTTTACAATATAGCTTCCATCTGCCTTATTTGAAATCAGTACTGCAATCCCAAGTAGAAGTGTTACGCATGAAAACATTTGTTTCCCCATTGAAGTCTGGGTGCTATTCCCCGGTGAAGCCTGGAGAAGGATGTTATATCTTTGTATCTATATTGTTTTGTCGCTATGATTTGTTTAATTCCGGATTATGTTTCTCCCCAGTGAAGTTAAGCCATGAAGTAAGACTTTGTTTCTTCAGTTGGTGCTTATTTTCTTATGGAATGATTATCTTGGATGTGATTTAGCCGAGTGTTGGTTGTGCCTGAGTTGGTTTTGTTTGTTTATCCCTAGTATTATATGTTTTTTTGTCAGCATATACATGATAACACTCATACATTCATACATACATCATTCATAGTTAAATTTATCAAATCCTTGCTCATTCATATTCATCAATATCTTGTTGACATATTACCCTATTTTGCAGAGTTGTGTTGTCCTCTCTCCAATAGAGTGTCAGCCTTAAGCAGAAAGTGTATATTCTTTCAATTTCCCCACTGAGTTATCCCCCGTGGAAGATTTTTTGTTTATCCTTCCTGTACAGCTCTTGGTCTGGATGATTTGGGTTTCCCCCTTGAGTTTATTTCTCGAAGGATGTGCTTTGGCTGACTGTTTTACTCCAGTTTATTTCTGGTTTGAATCTTTGCTTCCTAGCAATATTATTACTTTTGATCTCTACAAGCTTTGAGCCTTGGTTTGAGAGTGCATTTATTTTGCATGAGAAGAATTTATCTTCTCAGCAGGAATATGTTGGCATTTCCCCAGGAAGCCATTTTGTTTTCCCCAGGAAGCCATTTTGTTTTCCCCAGGAAGCTATATTGCCTTCCCCGTGAAGTCATCATTCATTCCCCAGGAAGTCATGACATTTTCCCCAGGAAGTCATTTTACAATCCTCCATAACAACAAGTAGAAGGCCTCTTTATTTGAGCAACTTGTATTTCCCCATAAAAGTCGACGTTACTTTTTTGCTATCTTCTCTATGAGTAGAAAGTTTGCAGTTCATTGTCAAATTACTCTAGTGGATGGCTAGTCTCTTCAATATCGCAGAGATAATTCATTGTGAAATATTTTCAAGTGGTAGTCTCTTTATTTGAGACAACTTATATATTACCCTTTCCAGGAATTTTGGGAAAAGACTTGTCATCTTTTTGCTACCTTCATTGAACGTTGGTAGTTCATCGTCAGTGAACGACGATGTTATGATATATTTTCTCTCTACCTTCAGTGAAAGTTGGTAGGTCACCTTCAGCGAATGTTAGTGATTATTATCTTTTTGCTACCTTCAGTGAACGTTGCTAGTTCATCGTCAGTGAACGACGGTGCTATGATATATTTTCTCTCTACCTTCAATGAAAGTTGGTAGGTCACCTTCAGTGAAAGTTGGTGATTGTTATCTTTTTGCTACCTTCAGTGAATGTTGGTAGTTCATCGTCAGTATACGACCGTTCTATGATATATTTTCTCTCTACCTTCAGTGAAAGTTGGTAGGTCACCTTCAGTGAAAGTTGGTAATTGTTATCTTTTTGCTACCTTCAGTGAATGTTGGTAGTTCATCGTCAGTGAACGGTGATGCTATCTCTCTACCTTCAGTGAAAGTTGGTAGGTCACCTTCAGTGAAAGTTTGTGATTGTTATCTTTTTGCTACCTTCAGTGAATGTTGGTAGTTCATCGTCAGTGAATGGAGATGCTATGATATATTTTCTCTCTACCATCAGTAAAAGTTGGTAGGTCACCTTCCGTGAATGTTGGTGATTGTTATCTTTTTGCTATCTTCAGTGAACGTTGGTAGTTCATCATCAATGAACAGGGGTGCTATGATATATTTTCTCTCTACCTTCAATTAAAGTTGGTAGGTCACCTTCAGTGAAAGTTGGTGATTGTTATCTTTTTGCTACCTTCCATGAATGTTGGTATTTCATCGTCAGTGAACAACGGTTCTATAATATATTTTCTCTCTACCTTCAGTGGAAGTCAGTAGGCCACCTTCAGTGAAAGTTGGTGATTGTTATCTTTTTTCTACCTTCAGTGAATGTTGGTAGTTCATCGTCAGTGAACGGTGATGCTATCTCTCTACCTTCAGTGAAAGTTGGTAGGTCACCTTCAGTGAAAGCTTATGATTGTTATCTTTTTGCTACCTTCAGTGAAGGTTGGTAGTTCATCGTCAGTGAATGGCGGTGCTATGATATATTTTCTCTCTACCTTCAGTGAAAGTTGGTAGGTCACCTTCAGTGAAAGTTGGTGATTGTTATCTTTTTTCTACCTTCAGTGAACGTTGGTAGTTTGTCGTCAGTGAACGGTGGTGTTATGATATATTTTCTCTCTACCTTCAATGAAAGTTGGTAGGTCACCTTCAGTGAAAGTTAGTGATTGTTATCTTTTTGCTACCTTCAGTGAAGGTTGGTTGTTCATCGTCAGTGAACGGCGATGCTATGATATTTTCTCTCTACCTTCAGTGAAAGTTGGTAGTTCATCGTCAGTGAACATCGATGATTTTTCTTTTCTCTCTACCTTCAGTAAACGTTGGTAGTTCACCTTCAGTGAACTTCGGTGTTATTATTTTGTTCCTCTTTCTACCTTCAGTGAACTTTGGTAGTATCGGCTTCAGTAAAAGTTGGTGTGTCCCTTGACAATTGACCATCCTCTATGAGTCGGGTCTTTTTGATTTACCATTTATTTATTTTCCTGGTCGGGTTTCTCTTTTGATCCTTATTTCCTTTGCTACATCCCCAATGGTGTTTTGCGTCTCTTTGAATTTGTTCATATGAATTCATGCTCATAAGTATTTCATGGCATCTTAGGGCCAAAAATAGGGTTTGTTTTATAGTTAGGTATCTTCGATCGCGTCGACATGAAGAATTTTAACCTTCGTATCTCTGGATATAAGAAACTTAAATAATGGCAGTTGTTGTACCGCGATTTTTTCCCCTAAGATCCCTTCATCATACCATGTTGATTCAATCACAACAAGATCACATTAGGGCTTTTGGTTCTCCTCCATATCTTTAGCTTTGCTCTTTGAGATATCACCAAGCACCTTGACTTGTTTTTCTTTTGTGATTATGCATGTTTTATTTTTAATTTCATTATAATTAACAAAATACAATTTTGGTTTGTCTTACTTGTTAATAATGTAGGTAAAGACAGTGTGGCTTAGCAAGTTAATCCATAGGTTCATGAGTTTATTTCCATGCCCTAGTCATTAAAGCTTGAGAAATTAAAACCTCACCATTGAAGTTATTTTGGAAGAAATTTCATGGCAAGGTTCATTTTGGTTCACCACATTTCAAAGTTATCAAGATTAATTCAAAAGTACAAGGGGTTGATTGAAGAAGTTGTCATGGTTGGACAAGGCCTTGTTCCCATTGGTCATAAGTGCACATTTCTCTCAATTCTCAAGATATGTAAGCGGTTTTGGTTTCTATGAGTTCTCATTATCATCCTCAACAACTTCTATCTACAAAGCAAAAGTGTTGGTACAAGAAGATTGTTCAAAATTGCCAAAGTTCCTCAAAGCATTTTCTTGATCTAGGAGCTAGGGTTTTGAACTTCAAAGAAGTATTTCTTGCTCATCTTTTGGTATTTTTGACTGATTCCAAGACATCCTTCTCTTTAAAGGGTTATCAACAAATCACTTCAAAATTTTCAAGGAGTTTTCATGTGGAAGAAACTTCATGTTGAAGAAAGATTACAAGTCCTCTAGATGAACCCCCAATTTCTCATGTGTGACTTCAAATGATCATAAATTGGTAAATTTTTATCACCTTGAGATCACTCTTTTTCCACATTGATCTTTAGGATGTGAACTTTATGCCTTCTTTTATGTGAAAAGTGAGAAAATGGATGGAAGATGCCCTAAGGATACAGAAGATTATAGGTCATTTCATGTTTTTTGCCAACTTCAACAATTCATAAATCTCTCAATTTTTGGATATTTTGAATGGTTCAAGTCTCAAAATGTCATTCAAGAGGTCTATTTCATGCCATATTTTTTGGTCAAGAGCAAATTTCAAGTGAAAGGCCATGTTTGGATGTAAAACATTATAGGTCACTTTTGAAGAAAAATTTGAACTATTTCTAAGTATGGAAAGTCAACCCTTTTTCCCCAACTTTGACTCATTGAAACTTTTATCTCAAACATACATTTGATTCCATTCATTTTCCATTGCAACGCTTGTAATCTCATCTTTCTAAAGCATCAAGAATCATGCCTTAAGACCCCTTGAGCTGAGAATGCCATTGGATTGAACTTGGTAACTTGGAACTGAAGTTTCTTCATAAGTCAGAATTTGAAATTCATGTTTTGGCTTCTAAACATCAAATTAGCACGTGTTTGTGATCTAAACATGTTTAACCAAGTTGCCAATGTGGATTAGAGCCTTAAAACACAAGGATTGGATAAGTTTTGATGCAAAACATATCACACATTGCTCGTGTATCAGGTTCACACGATTTCCCTCCAAACTTCATCATTTCACACGCTTGAACATTCCATTTGATTCCCTATAAATAGAGGGTCATCCCCCATTCATTTCCTCAAGCTTTGAGAGCCAAATACACTATGTCAAAACCACACACGAACTTCAAATTTTTTAAATCAGTTTTTGAGATTCAAGCCTTTTCTTCCAAAATTCTTTTCACATTCATCATCCTTCAGCATCATAAAAACTCTCCAGCACTTAAACCAAGAAAAATGAGCCATAATTCAAGCTACAGAAGTCCAGTTTCAGAGCTTCTTTCTTGAACTTCGAAAAGGTAGAATTCTCCACCATTTGGATCCAAATAAAGCACTAACCTGTTCTACTCTTTCTCCTGATTCTTGTGCTTCTTACAATTTTTAAATCCATTGAGAATTGAGAGAGAAATCTCAAATTGAAGGTGCTCACTATTTTCCGGTTTTTTTTATTCATATCTCTTTGCATACCTTATGTAAATTTGGCGCGATGCTGGTGTTAGGATCGTCTTGAAGAGACGAATCCAATGATACTAGTTTGGGATCCAAATTTTTCCATTTGAAGGATCTCACAAAATCTCCATTGCAGGGTGTCTAGGGTTGAAGATGGTGACATGTCTCCTCTCAGCCAATGATAGCGTGCCAAACGTTTTAATTTCATTGGTTGCCTTTTTCTGATCCCATGCGTATCTCACTAAGTTCCATATCAAGCACAGTACGTCTGATCCACTGGATCAGCTTACTAATGCGTTTTGACTGTGATATGATCACCCACATCTTTTTGGTTTTATTTTATTTTCTAGTTTTTCATTTTAATTGATTTAATTTTCAAAAATTCATAACTCTTTTATTTTTTATCTAAAAATTATGAAAAAATTCATAAAAATACTTTGAATTATTTCTGATCTCGTGACTATTTTTTCACATTTTTCTTTTGACATTTGATATTTCTTATTTTTTTTGCATTATTTTCTTCCTTTTAATTACTTTAAAAATATTTTCTGACATTTTTTAATTATAAAAAAAATTCATAAATATAATTTTACATATTTTTGACTTTTTGAAAATTTTATATAATTTTATATTGATGTTTACTATTTTTGATCTATTTTCTATTTATTTGAAGAATTTAATAAGTTTAAAAATAATTTCTGACTTTAAAAAATTACCAAAAATTTTACAAAAATATTTGAGTTCACCTCTGATTTTTATATGGTCTTACTTATTATTTCTTGACTAATTTGAACGTGGTTGATATTTTTCTCTTTTATTTTCCATTTTAAAACCCTTTTTAATGTATATAATAAATGTATTATTATTTTGTGATCATTATCTGGCTGATCTTGGGTTGAATTTTTTATCATGAACTTTATTAACATCATTGGATCCTTGGTGTTGAGTTTAACTCTATAAAAATGAATGAATGATTTTAATAATAGTTTGATTAAAATTTAATTCAAATGTGGTTTTTATATTTTCCCTCACCCTTATTCATCTCATCCCTTTCTTATTGCACTAAGTGTTATTGGAGCATGATTCTATATTATGTCTCAAAACAAATGGTGCATAGATTGCTATTGACCGACCTCAAAATTGGTGTGACATCTATATAAGTCCACTTACGATTGCTTAACATAGCGCTAAATTTTGTCCCGATTCGAATAAATGATCATTTGTGGCCCAAACCTATGTTTGCAAGCCCACGTATGTTAATTTGATCTCTTTGATCCAATAACCTTGAGATTCATTGTATGGAGGTTTGGTTCTACCAATATTCTAATGGATCTACATCACTTTTGGTCAACACGGATCACTTAAACATCGTTGATCATTAAATGGTACTTGTGAGAATTCCAAATGGATGACATACTTGACAAAAAGCAAATGCAACTTGTTGTGTGGAGGCTTTGGTTCTACCAATCCTCTAATGAGTTCCAAATGCAAGTTTCAAGATGGTCATCCAACTAACCACTAATTACTAATAATTGACTTTATCTTGTGTTTTTTATTATATGCCCTTCTATTTTATGCACCATTTACTTTTAGCATTTACATTTCATGCCATTTTTATTTTGCTCACTTGAGCATTTATATTCTTGCTATTTTTATTTTGCTCACTTGAGCTTTTATTTTCTTTTTTAAGACACCTAATAATCAACATGAACCATAAAAAACTTTAACTATACTTGGACTATTTGGTTACTATCCTTGACATTATGGAGTATTGGACTTCTTGGACTTAGGATTAGAAACCTTGGCCTATGTTGGAGACCTTGTAACCTTAATTGATATTTTGTCTGGAGTTCTTGAGGTTTACCTCAAGACATTGGGTTGTTTGTTTGTTTTGTGTGCAGGTTATTGAGATTACATACTTTGTTTGTAATCTGAAATTCACCCGTATACAACCGTTACTCTGCCCAATTTTTGTGAAGACTTAATACATTTGAAGTTTGGTTCTCTCAAGAGGTCTAATATCTCTGTTTGCTTGGTTTCAATCCAAAGAATGAGAATTCTATCTTGACTCATAATGTCAAGTATTGGCTTCTTGTTGGTTAGATGGTTCTTATCCCTAGCTTTAACCTTATGCTTTAGGATAGTCCCTTCTTCTCCTCCCATCTTCTTTAATTTTAAAAATCCTCTCCCTCCTTTTGAAAACTCTTCTTGTTTGTAAACTTGAACCACTTTCATAATAAACTTGAACTTAGGTCCATACATTTTCAAAATATTTTTCATAAATAAAATCCAATCAATTTAATAAAACCTTGACCTTTTTTATGAGAAGACTAAAAGTAAATCAATCTCATTTCAAACTATTTTGCCACTTTGGCTTTTTATTTTAAAATTTTTCTCAGAAGATTAGACTCTTGTCAATACTTGTAGTGATGAAAACAACTATACTTCTACAATATATAGTGAAGTGAGAAATTTTCCACTTGGGTGTTGAGTGAGGCTTTGTTGATTTTAAAATCCAAGCCATATCCTCCACTTTGAGATGATGCAAATTCTCCTTTCTCATGATTGTGGGTATTAAGTATGTTTTCTACACGGACAATGATGATGATGTCTTATCTCATAAAATTAACCAACACACTTGTGTTAAAAATTTTAAAGGTAAACTATGTGTACCCTGATCCCCTATTGCATGAAAGGTAGTACGTAGGCACTAAAGGTTCGCAACCGCGGCGGTTGCAAAAATCATAAAAAATATATTTTTCTTCTCACTTCCATAATCTAATTTTTATACAAAATTTTATAGCCAAAATATATAAATTTTTCAAAGAAGTTCCTACGGAGTACCGTAGATGTTTAGGGTGCTAATACCTTCCCTTTGCATAACTAACCCCCCTTACCTTGAATATTTCCCCTTCTTTTTGGGTTACTCGCTCTTTTCCCATTCCTTTGGAAACAATAAAGCGCGATGGAGATTTTTATTTTGATTTGTAAAAGTCTAGTCAATCCAATGGCTTAGTCTTAAACATTTCTACCGCTACATCTATCCAATGTTAAGGCTGAGTACATTGATGCAGGAAGCAGTTGTTCTCAATTGGTTTGGATGAAACAAATGTTAACAGAATACAATGTCAAACAATATGTCATGACATTATTAGGTGACAATTTAAGCATCATAAACATTTCAAAGAATCCTATTCAACATAGCAAGACCAAGCATATTGACATTCGTCATCACTTCATAAGAGAGCTTGTTGAAGAAAAGATTATGGCCTTAGAACATGTAGCCACTGAATTGCAACTGGCTGACATCTTTACAAAGGCTTTGGATTCTAATCAATTTGAGAATTTAAGGGGAAGAATAGGGATATGTTTATATGAGGGTTTTTCGATATTAAAAGTGTGTGGGAATATCATTAAAGTGATATTATATTGTTTGTTTTTCCAACAAATAAATTTTAGAAAACAATCATTACAAGACTGCCTAAATTTGTTTCCCACATGCTACTATATTTCTTCTCTCTACTTTCACAAACTGTTCATTCTCCTCAACAGAAGAAGAACCCTTGCCATTCCTCATCTCCTTGCAAGAAATTTTCCAAACATGTCTCAACATCACACATCATCTTCCTCAAAATCTACAAATGAAAATTTTTCTCTTGACAAAGTACTAGATGTTACTCTTTCATCAACAATCCCTCCGCTTGATAAAAAGGTCAAGAAACCTAGATCATCACCAGCTAAGAAATCTAAAGATGATAAAGGTAATTGTAAATGTTCTTGATAAAAATTTCTAACTGACAATAGAATTGAAGAAGAAATTGTCAATGTTGATAGAAGCATCAGAAGGCTTGTGGACAGAGTTTTAAATGAAGGATTTGCTATGTCTGGGATTTCTACTCCCCTTGCTCGCATGCCTCCTCCTGCTGACAAAGGAAGTAATCCTAAGAATGATGTTGCCGAATCATCCAAGAAAGATGCTACTGATAGCAAACTTGAGAAGCTTGCTACCGCTTCCTTAAAAGAAGTGGAAGAAGAAGATTTTGATCAAGATGTTAATCAAAATGTTGAACAAAATTTTGAATAAAAATCTCCCTCTAAAGAAGATCCTGCTGCCTCCAAGGATGGAGAAGATCAAAATGTTGTGGATGTTGTCAATGTTGAAGAGATATCTGAAAATGAGCTCGTCACTAATGTTGTACCTGGTATTGCTAGAAGGCTAAATCCATGAGAGTGAAAGATGCAAGCATCACACCCCCTCCCAAGACAATCAAGAAGAAAACCATGTATGGATATCCAAAAGCAGGAAGTAAAGTGGCCCTCCATCTAGCAAAAGAAAAGCTAGACATGTTAGCTCCACTGATGATGATGAGGATGATGTAAAAAGGTCCAAGAATAAGAAGAAAGTTTCTATAGTTAAAGAGACTGACTCTGAGTATGATGTCTATCAAGATGTCCAGGACATCTCTCCTATCAAAAAGTATGCAAATAAGAAACTGTTTGTTAGGGTTCCTGATGCCCCACTTGACAACATCTCCTTTCACTCTGTTGGGAGTGCTGAAAAGTGGAAGTATGTGTATCAAAGAAGGATTGCCCTGGAGAGAGAACTAGGAGCTGGTGCCTTTGAATGTAAGGAAATCATGGAGCTGATCTCCTATGATTGACTGGTGAAAACAGTTACCAGGTTTGCAAATTGCTATGAAACTCTTGTTAAGGAGTTTATTGTTAATATTCCTATTGACTGTGCTGGCCATAAGAGTAAGGAATATAGAAAGGTTTTTGTTAGAGGAAAGTTTGTTGAATTTTCTCCTGCCATTATAAACAAATTTCTAGATAGGTGTGAAGATGTATGTTGTGAGCTGGAAGTAACAGATAATCAAGTGTGTAGAGCCATTACTTCTAATCAAGTAAGTGAGTGGCCAATGAAAAACAAACTTCCTATCAGCAAACTGAGTGTGAAATATGAGATTTTACATAGGATTGGAGATGACAATTTGGTTCCCACTAATCACACTTTAACCATCTCCATTGGTTTAGGAAAGTTCATTTATGCTATTGGAAACCAAAAACTTTTTGATTATGGGACTTATATCTTTGATCAGACCATCAAACATGCAGGAACTTGTGCCATTAAGATTCCAATTTCTTTTCCTTCCCTCCTCTAGAATTATCCTAAATCAGCATCCTGGAATCCTAAGTGGAAATGATGTTGTGAAAGAGAGAGACTGCACTGACCCTCCATTTTAAGCTCTTTTCAGGAAAACATGTCCCAGACATTGTTTTGACATCTTCAACTGCTGAAAACAAGACCTCCACTAAGGATTAAATGATTAATAAACTAAAGAAAGCCTACAAGGAATTAGATGATGTGGTCAGAGTGAGATCATCTAGGAAGATAGTCTTTGAAAAGATGATCAAGTACCTGCAAAAGGATAACAACCTTGACGATGAAGTGAGCTCTGAAAGTGAAGATTCTAGTGAGGAAAGAAGTTTTGGTTCAACCAAGTTAAATGGTCAGGATGACAGTTAGACTACTTGATGTTTCTCTGAACACTTTGTTTCTTTTTTAGCACTTACATGTGCTAGACATTCGAATTTTATGGTCTGTACCCTAATACTGATATTCCTTGATTGTATCTTTTCTTTGGAATATTATGACTAAAAAGGGGGAGAGAAAGTGAGTGACTGACTGACTAACCACTAACCACTGACTGACCACTGACCATTGATTGAGGGGGGGCTCATGTCCCAGAAGATGTTTTGACATCTTCCTGTGCTAACAACTAAATGCTAACTGAATGTATGTTTTGATTGCCTTGCTTGCTGCTTCCCTGATAATGCTCTGATAATTGTGATGCTGCTCTGATAATATACTCTAACAATGTTTTAGCCAAAATTTGCCAAAGGGAGAGTTTTTAAGTGTTTATTGGCAGCAATTTTGGTAAAACAATGACTTGTTAATGTTTTGCTAAATGTCTTAACATTTGGAGAAAAACTGTTTTGAATGATGTCAAAGCAGATGTCTTGACATCTGCCTACTGAACTGATCTCAATCCAAAATCAGTTAAGTCTTTTGTTTCCTAATTTCCAACACTTTATAATTCAGGATTTATGGATTACGGGTTGCAAAATATATGGAGGAATATTTTTCAAATTTCATAATTATATCTTAGCCAGTTTTTATGGAAATATTCAAAAGATTTGAATATTTGTTTTCAAGCCCAAGCCCAAAGCTGCGCAAAAATAAGGACTCGCTTCTTTATTCAAAGACAAGCAATTTTTGAAGAAGAATACTTTCTTTATGATTATAAGTTTAGGCTTTTTATTTGTAATACAATGTAAGTATCAGTTTAAATACTTGAGTTATTATTTGGATTGTTAATTGTGTATCATTCATAAGCTTTTAAGCATTGAATGATTGAAGTGTTTCAAACTTATTAATTTTGTTATATTCTTCATTGTAAGTGATTGAAGGGAATTGAGGATGGCCTCATACCTAGGTGAGTCTTAGGTAGAAGTTTAGCTTGGGTAGTGGTTAAGTGATTAGATTGTAAACTGGTTGTTTACTAAGGGTCTATGAATTGATACTATTTAGTGAACTTGTCCCTGGCTTGGTAGCCCCCAGAGTAGGTGTTGTTGTACACTAAACTGGGTGAACAATCTCTTGTGTTTTTACTGCTTTTGATTTTACTGCACCTTACTTACAAACAGATATTTGTGTTGTGACATCTCTTTCGACATCACATATCTAATACCAGAATTTCAATATTTTTTATCGACTGTGAACTTCGTCTATAACTCCGCAATTTACAAACTCAGACTTGGTTCAAGGAGAATTCAAGATATTTCTATAATCCATAAAAAAAATAACCAAACAACTACGAACTGGGACTCTGATTCCTCATAAGAGGATATGTAGGCTTACGACTTAAAATCATGGTGAGTTCCCCTAATTAAAATTAAAACCCTATTCCTAAACCTTTAACCTAAACCCTAGTATCCTTGTGAACAAGGTAGATGAGGGGTGCCTAACACCTTCCCTTCGTCCAAAATGAGTCAACAATTTAGAATCTCTGATTAAATAATGATTATCCATTATATTCCCTTCCCTAGAATAAAAATTAATGGTGGTGACTCTATATTTTTAAGCCGGTTATTAGAGATGGTGACTTTGTTGTGGAAGTCCAACTCTAGGGTTTAGAAGCCTCTCCTTTTGGGTTTAGGGTTTTTAGGGTTTTTTCTATTTTTGTTTTTTTTTATATTTTATTTATTTATTTATTTAATTTTGTTTATTATTATATTATTATTGTCATTTTATTGATTTGTTGGCAGGATTTTACTTTTTAAAAAAAATGTTTTCAAAATCTTAGAAAGAAGGTTCGTCTATTGACCAAGGGGATATATCATCCCTATGAGTTTTTGTAATGACTTTGCCTAGAGTCGGTGGAATTCCAAAAAATAAATATGTCTCAAGAGGTATCCTCTTGGGGGTAGGACTTTGGAATGAAACATGTGACTTTTTGTATAACCCTAAACTAAAACTTCATGTTGAGACCTTGTACGACCTTAGAGACGAAAGTTTTGGCCTACAAAGAGGCTCCACTTAAGGGAGGCCCTTGTGCCTTTCCCTATAGTATAATCCATGATACTCATAAAGAAGCCACCTTATGGGAAGGATAGAATATCCATAGGCCACAACTAGGAAGATACCAACTAAGGATACCTTTCATAAATCTCGTCATTGTGTTTCATCATCATGCATTCATACATCTCACATATTCATCATTCCCCACTCTCTTTGTTTGTCTTATCTACAGGATATAAAAATATATAATCAAGGTTTTTGGTGAGTATCCTAAAAATGGGTGCCAAAGGGAAACAACTTGTTTGTGTTAGTGTCATCAAGCCAGATATGAAGAAAATAATAATCATCAAGGAGAAATTACCCAAAAGAATTATGAAGATATTATTTCTTCTAGTAGTTGTTGGTTCGAATATTTTCAGTATCTGAATTGTATTCCCTTTTAAGGATTATTGTTATTAAAGGCACTCTTTGTTTCCATACTATTGTGTATTTATTTTGGGACGCTTACCAATAAAAAGCAAAACCTGGAAAAAATATGTATACAAAAAAAAATATATAAAGGAATCCAACGTGGATAAGAAAAAGGTTAAAAAATTTTAGCATATTCACATCCATCCATGCATAAGCATCATATTTAGTACATTTTAATGCATAAAACTTACACGTTTTCAAAAATCACTCTACACTTAAACCATTGGTAAGAAAGCACCGCCTCTTCGACCTCTATAACAAACAAGAGCCCATCAAAAGAAAGTGATGGAAAAGATCAAAGAGAATCAAGCTGCTCTCAAAGAAGATTTGGAGAAATTAAAAGATGACATTGATTCAATGAAAGGAGACGTGACTCAAGTTCTATTAGCATTTAAGAACATCATCGAAAGGAAAGAACAGATTCCTAGGGCATCCTTTGAAGAAGTAGCCCGGACTATTAGTGCATCAAGCGGTCACCAACCAAGAAGAGAACTAGAGTCAGGACCTCTAAAGTCAATTGTAGCTCAGCAAGAGGTCAGGAAAGCTAATATTGAAGGGTTTGTCCCACCTCCACCGAAGATAGGGGCATCACATACATTCCAAATTCTGGTCAACAATATGGATAATTACATAGATCTACAATATGGAGACCGCAAATTAGAAGACGTCAACCAAGTACCTCAAAAGACAACACATACCCATGTCACAGAAAATCCCTTGGCGCTTAATCAGTATAAAGCTCTTGAAGAAAGATTGAAAGTTGTGGAGGGTTACGATGCTTTCAACATCGATGCTCTCGAAATGGGCCTAGTTCTAGATGTGGTGATCCCTTCAAAATTTAAAGTACCTGAATTTGGAAAATATAAAGGACTCACATGCCCAAGGACCCATCTACGTATGTATTGCAAAAAAATGCATGCTTATGCTCAAGATCAGAAGATGATGATCCATTTTTTCCAAGGCATTTTGAGTGAGGCATCTCTAGATTGGTACATGTAATTGGAGCAAATTCATATCCAAACATGGGCAGGTCTTGCCAACGCTTTCTTGAGACAATACAAGTACAATTTGGACATGGATTCAAACCGTATTCAACTCAATAACTTATCTCAAAAGAAAGATTAGTTCTTCAAAGAGTATGCTCAATGATGGAGAGAAATGGCAGCACGTGTACAACCACCACTCTTGGAGAAAGAATTGGTTGATATGTTCATGGGCACTCTACAAGGCCTATATTATAATAAAATGGTAGGCAGTGTCTCTTCTGGATTTTATGATTTGGTAAACATTGGTGAAAGGATTGAAGCATGTATAAAAAGTGGCAAGATATAAGTGGCATCGTCCAGTATCCATTTTAATTCAAAGAGACATGTTCCTAACTTCTCGGAAAAAAAGGAAGCATAAATTAATGTTCTGGCGTCACATCCAAGAGCACAAAAACCATTGGTAATTCCACGAGAACAATAACAAAACAGGTTTGAAAGGCCTCTAAGAAGATTTGATCCTCTCCCCATGCCTCGCAGTCAACTACTGTAACACTTACTTAAAGCATCTTTAGTGGAGCTAAAGCCATTAGCTCCTCCAATTGGGGCACCCGCCAAAGTATGGTGCAAATACCAGGTGCAAATATCATGCCAATTCTCTGGGGCATACCATAGAAAAATGTTGGGCCTTCAGACATAAGGTTCAAGATTTATTGGATTCCCAAGATATCACTTTTGACAAGCCAAACATCAAGACGAACCCCATGCCTCCGCATGGTGGACCAACTGCGAATGCAATTGAAGTGATCATTGACTTTGGGGCAACAAGACGAGTAAAATCTTTGATAGATCTCTTAAAATAATATTTGTTTGAATGTGGGTTCCTCCTGGAACACAATGAAGCTTTTGAAAAGACGTTACAAAAATTGATGAATCAATGGATATTCAAATTTAGGCAATACCCTGAAGAAGAATGTGTAGCTACGATCGGTGGAAACACAAAGAATACGTTGGTAATTCCTTGCAAAAGGCTGAATCTTGCTAAGAAAAATCTTGGGATTCCACGGGGAGAGTTAACTGAAGCACCAGTGGTGATACCACGACAAACTCCGAGGATACCTATGGTTCCGAAGACTACAATGGTGATTAGGGTGCCATCTCCTACCCCTTCCGAAAGTAACAAAGAAGTTCCATGGAGTTATGATTCTACTATATACATCAATGGTTTAAAACACAAATGTGAGCCATCGACAAGTCAAGGACCTGCAATCAAAAATACAGTAGGAATAGGGGGCATGACTCACAGTGGTCAAATTTATGGTCCTGAACCACAAAAGAAGAATGATGTTATGGTTAGAGATAAGATTGATTCTTTGGTGAAGGATAAAGGAAAATATATGTTGGAGGCAAGTCAAAGTCAAGAACCTCCAAGCAAGAATTTTACTGACCAAGAGACGGAAGAATTCTTGAAAATAATCAAGAGAAGTGATTATAGGGTGGTGGATTAGCTTCACCAGACCCGGGTCACGATTTCTATACTCTCATTGTTCATCAATTCAAAAGTGCACCGAGACTCTTTGATGAAGATTCTAAGTTCGGCGCATGTTGCAAAGGATATTACACTGAATTAGTTTGACAATGTTGTAGCAAATCTGACATCTGGATCATATCTAGGTTTTAATGACAGTGAGTTACCTCCACAAGGTAGAGCTCACAAAAAGGTGTTGCACATTTCTATTCAGATAGGTACTACAAGCCTATCCAGGATACTCACTGATACTGGTTTTGCCCTCAATATGTTGCCAAAATCTAGTCTGATCAAGTTAACACTAGATGGTGTTATTATAAGGCCAGGTTCTACAATAGTCAAAGCATTCGACGGTTCTAAAAGTTTAGTATTTGCAGAAGTGGATCTTCCTGTCAAGATCGGCCCACATATGTTTTACATTACTTTCCAAGTAATGGATATAGATCCAGCATACACATGTTTGCTCGGACGACCTTGGATCCAAGTAGCGGGGCTATTACTTCAACTTTACGTCATAAATTAAAGCTCCTCGTTGAAGGAAGATTGGTTATAATCGACAGTGAAGAGGACATCTTTGTAAGTCATATAGAGTCCTACAGATATATCAATGCAGATGAAGACTACATGGTAACACCATTTCAAGTCTTAGAAGTTGCTTCAATGGTGACCCTACCGGTGGAAAAATCAAGAAACCCACTGTGACTTCGTCGATAAATTTGTAATTAGCTGTGGAAGATGGAACCTTAAAAGGTTGGGGAAAACTTGTGGAAATACCATGGAAGAAAAATAATTTTGGTTTAGGCTACGAATCATCAAAGGCTACTCTGAAAGGCAAGGAGCAATATCCTATGATCCAGGAGACCTTCATCAACAAAGGGGTAGAGCGTGGTGGACAAGTGGCAATATATTTAGCAAGAGCAGCACCAAAAGAGCATCTGACTTCATTCGTGAGTATGCTTCATGCGAAGAACTCAATAATTTGACAATCGGGGAAATTCCAGAGATATTTTCTACTCCAAAGTAATTTTTCTTGTTTTAAAAAGAACATATGTCAAACCCAAGGCATATGGGTAGCTTGTAAGGGTCCCCCAATTTGCTTCAAACAGTATTTGCAATTAATAAAATTTATATTTTGCATTCAATTAAGATCCCTGTCTTTCTCTTGCATTTATCTCTTATATTTTAAAATAGCAATACTTTTCTTCATAAGCATTTTCAAACTCACATACTAAAAATTGCACTAAAACAGGATGAATGTGGAGATCCATGCCTAAAATCACTGATAATGTTACTGCCGCTATCCGATATAATTTTGATGCACCCATCAACCAAGCGGAAGAGGAAGATGATGAAGATCATGAACTCTCCAAATAATTGGCAATGGAATTAAAGCAAAAGGCTAACAATATACAACCATACCAAGAGACCAATGAGACCATCAACCTTGGCACAGAGGAGGATCCAAAAGAGATCAAGCTATGGGAAACATTGGAGGAAAGTGTCAAAGAAAGATTGATCAAACTTTTACATGAATATGTGGATTTATTTTCCTGGTCTTACAGAGATATTCCAGGATTGGATACAGATATTGCAGTGCATAGACTACCTCTCAAGGAAGGTTGTTCTCCAATTAGACAAAATCTCAGAAGAACTAGGCCAAATATGTCTAGCAAGATTTGAGAAGAAGTCCTTAAACAATTTGATGTAGGGTTCTTAGCAGTGGTGGATTATCCATTTTGGATAGCTAATATCGTGCCAATACCCAAGAAGGACATAAAAGTACGCATGTGTGTAGATTATTAGGATCTTAAAAATAAAGTCCCAAAGATGATTTCCTGTTACCTCACATAGATGTTTTAGTGGATAATACAGCTCAAGCTTCGATATTCTCATACATGGATGGTTTCTCAGGTTATAATTAGATCAAAATGGCACCCGAGGATATGGAATATACTACTTTCATGACTCCTTGGGGCACTTTCTGTTACAAGGTGATGCCTTTCGGTCTAAAGAACACATGCACAACTTATCAATGAGCTATGGTCACACTATTTCACGATATGGTCCATAAAGAAGTTCAGGTTTACGTAGATGATATAATTTCAAAATCCCATACGGAGGAGGATCACACTATACACTTGCAGAAATTATTCAAACGTCTACAAAAGTTCAAACTGAGACTGAATCCGAACAAATATGCATTTGGTGTTAGGTTAGGAAAATTATTGGGTATTCATTGATCAACTCAACCCCATTGAAGAAAAACGCTTAACAACTCTATGTCACGGTCAGTTATACCAAAAGCGGATGAAGAAGGCACTTGACAAGAAGGTTCGACCTCGAGTGTTTAAAGAAGGAGATTTGGTGCTCAAAAAGATTCTACTACCTCACATTGATTCACGTGGTAAACGGACACCCAACTACGAAGGTTTGTAAGTGATAAAAATAGCATTTTCGGGTGGGGATATTATCCATATAATAATGGATAGGGGAGAACTGCCACATCCAACAAACTCTGACACAATAAAAAATACTATGTATAAAAAGCTTACTAAGTTCGAGCCCTAAATAGAAGACTTAGGAAAAAAGGAGCGTCCTGGTGGATTGAAAACCCTAAAGGGAAATCCAAGCAAAAATTAGGGACATACACAAAAAAATATATATCCCGATGGATTGAAAACCTGAAAGGGTGATCCAGGAAAAAATTAGGGATCCTACTCAAAATAAAGAACAAATAGACTACGATCCGAGAACCATGACTACGACCTCGAAGGAGAGAGATTAATCCAAATCATATAACTCGAAAGCAAAGGAGATTAGAGCTATCATTTTTATTGTCATTTTCAGTTTTATTAAAACTTTTTATAATTACATCTTTCTAGGAATTGCATCTTGTACTCTCGCCTGTTCAAAGTCACGCGTATGAAAGAAAATCCATGACTACGTTCACGACTACGTCGACGCCTACATTCATAACTACATCCATGCATACGCATGCGATACAAATATCAAAATCTTATCGACACTTATTCACCTTATCAACTCAAAGATACCATAATAATGCAACCTAAAATGTTGGAGAGTCAATGACACAAAACCAATGGTTTAAAAGGGGAAAATATTGAAATATTTACAAAACATTTGGTGCATATACAAATATTTGGGGAATATACAAAATTTGGTGTATATACAAACATTTGGGGCATATACAAAATACTCAGTGAGTATACATTTTGGGGTTTCTGTGATACGGTGGCAGAACTGACTGTTAATACTGGTTTTGCGTTTGTGTTCGCAAATGTCGCGGTAAGCAAGAGTCGCCGCCGTCTTTTATTTTATCCAACAAAGGAAAAGGGAAAAAGAACAGAAAAAACCTTTTTTGAGATGTTTGAGCACGGGGGGTAGATTATAGATAGGGAAGGTGTTAGCACCCTTCCTATCCATGGTTTTCCATGGGCTCTTAGGTACTTGCTCATTTTTAAATTGCTTTTGTGTGTGTTTTGAAAAGTTTTGAAGATGCCTTACTGTGGCGTTTCACTTTATGGTAACCCTTATATCAGTCCTCAAGAGTGTGATAAAGCATTTTTGAAAACTTTGTTTGAAAAATGTTTGAAAGTGTAAGTGTGAAAAATTGATTGTTTTGAGCAAGTACTTAAAAGTTTCTACCTACTCGAAAAAGACTGTTTGTTTTCTTATTTCCTTTAGACAATGTTATCCTACTATTAAGGAGTAGGTATCTCAATCGTTGGAGTTTAAAGGGACAATTGAAAGGGACGATGACGATCACTTAAGGCAACAGGGAAAGATCTCTTAGTAATTGTCCTAAAGTTTTAAGATCACATTTTGTTTTACTGAGGCAACCTTAGAAAGGTACTTGCGATCTCTGAATTAAAGGACAGTCACTAAGAATTCTCACGTTCGAGAATAGTGACCATATTTCTGAGGCAACCGAAGTGGGAGATACCCTAGGGGTGAGCATGTGCAAGGTGTGTTTAATTCAATTATTTATCTTGCATCGTTAGGTTTGCTAACATTTTTTGTTTTCAGTCTTTTCATACAAGCCTAATTACTAACATTTAATATTTTGCAGAAATTTAAAGTGTGGAAGATAAACCTACACTATTACACGGCTTCAGGGATGGGGTATTTACAATGTCCAAAGCAATTGGGGGAAAATAAAATAAAGCAATGAAAGGATCCTAATTAGTTATTACATCCATTATATAGGTACAATAATGAATAGAAATTGCAAAAATAATTTATGCGCGCGGAAGTTGAAAATACGTCTATCAACTTAGTAAGAAAATCTTTTTGCTTATTTATTTGTTTTTTATCTAAGAAAATAATTAAGTTAATTATCCTAAAGTCTAATTAGAAGATGAAATTAATCAAGAAAAATAGTCTAAATTCTTTTTAGTTTTTATTATTATGAAAAGAAAGTAATTAAATCTAAATTAAATCCTAAGTTATATTTTATTTTAAATTAAAGAAAATAGTTAAAATTTAATTAATTAATCAATTAAAGAGATTATTTAATTAAGGAAAAATTATTCCTAAGTTTTTTTGTGGTTTTTTTTAGTGTTTGATTAATGATAAACAAAGTAAAAGAAATAAATAATAAAACAAAATAAAGAAAAATTAAATGGGCCAGGATAGCAAAATCAAATGGGGGTGCCGATTTGAAAAAACGCTAGACCCAAGAGTGAGGGAACCCAGAGGATGTATTGGGATCCAGTGAGGAGAAGCCTTGAGGATGCATGGTGAATCTCACGTTGAAGCTCTTGGATCTGACTGCGTTGATATTGAAAGGTGTAGATCTGATGCTACATGATGCGCGTGCATAGCCTGGCTGCACTAAATCATGGTTGAGATTCGATTGAGCACTTTTCGGCATGAGGAAGCTTGAATGGAGGGTAGTAGGTGCTCCTGGGAAGCTCAGGATGCTGATGGAGGACTTGAAATGGGCTAAAAGAGGCTGGAGACTGCTTTTTTTGAATTTCACGATTTTGATATTTTTTTGCAATTTTTTGGTGGTTCTTCTCAAGCAATTTTTGTCTATATGAAGCTTGCTAGTGTGTTGTATATATAGTGGAGATGGAGGGGAAATGAAAGTAAGGAATAAATGGCCATAAACATGTGTTTCAAGGCCATGAATGAGAATTTGAATTTTGGCAAGATACATGAGATTCTTGTCTTTTTTTCAAATTTGAATGAATGTGGACATGATTTGACAAATTCTTGGGCCTTATGGTTGTCCAAAGCATCAGCCCACATGCCAAAGCCTACTTCTAATTATTTTATACATTTTATTTTATATTTAATTGAAATAAATTAAAATAAATATGAATAAAATAGTTAGCAAATGCAAGGCATGGCAAGAATAATTTTAGAGGTCCTCTATAAGCTTAGGAAGATGCTTGAAGTACAATAAATTGAGCCCTTGCCTTAAAACTTCAAATTTTCTCAATGCATAATTCTTAAAAATTCCCAAATTTTCCCAACTTGGGAAAGCTATAGCTTGCTAAATTTTTATCTCATGATGATGATCTTAGACTTTTTCGAAAGCCCGAGATGTATACTTCAATCCCTCTTTTGATCAATTTTTCATTTGAAGATTTTATCTTGATGTAAATGGTCTTGACAAAAAGTGTCTTTTGTTGACTTTCTAAAAAATGACCAGTAATGTACAAGCTTGTATCTTTCAAATGGTGCATTTCTTGGACTTGAGGGCTGAAGAGAAGATGTAGGGAATTGGATTCTCTTCAAAATGAGCCTTTTTGTAAAAAAAATCTAATAAAGTATGAGAAAGTTATGCCTGGTCAAAGTTTGGTTGACTTTTCCTATAGAAACCGTAATTTGCAGCTTTTGACTTCTGATGAATTAGGAGCATTTCTTGAGGAATCATGATCAAACTTTGATCAAATGATGGATATCACTTCAAAATGTTGATGTTGACCAAAAATCTTGAAGTTTGATTGTATATAGGTCACAGTTGACTTTTGACCTAGCACAATTGATTTTCCAATAATTGAGCAATTGTTTGAGAAAACTTATTGAGAAAAGCATAAAACTTGGAATGGATGATCTTGAAGACATGTTAGGACCATGGGAAGAATTGGAGATCATTGTAGCTCAAACATTTTGATGAAAATGGAAACCCTAGATGGGGGTTCATTGCCTTAGGAGGAGAATTTGTCTGATCAATTCTTGGGCATCCTTGGGGCAAGTTGAGGATCTCAATAGGCATGTGTTGAGTAAAATGAGAGGAAAAATTTTGGGGTACAACAATTGCCCCTGTTCAATCTTCTTAAACCTGAAGATATATATTGGCTTGTCTTCCTTTCGTGATCTAAAGGTGAAAGATGATTGAACACTAGAGTGCCCAGAAATTTGCACTCGTCTAAAATGATACCTGATTGTGTAGGTAATATCAGGAATGGGCTTATAGATGCCATTTGAAAAATATGATAGTAGACTGTCGGATATGGGCTTAAAGATGCCATCCAAGGAGTATGACAGAGAGTCGTCAGAGATGGGCTTAAAGATGCCATCCAAAATTGATGTTGACTTCATAAGAATTCTTTTTGTGGGGATTCTTTATCTTGCTGTCTGAGGAGGAGTCTGCTGGGAAATGTTTCTCAGGGGAATAGAGTCTAGGAGCCTCGGTTTTCCATTACTCTACTGGGGAGTCATCTCTTGACTGAAGAAACTGAAGTGAACTGTTATTTGGTCAGGATCCATGCTTTGCGGTGACTTGTTGAGGATAATAAAGTTGACTTCTATCTGGTCGTATTCCAGGCTTCACATAGACTTACTGGGGAAATGAGATTAAATTGTTATCTGGTTGTTCTCTAGGCTTCACAGTAACTCAAACTGTTATCTGGTCAGAATCCATGCTTCAGTGACTTGAACAAATTAAGCTATTATCTAGTCGGGTCAAGGCTTCAACTTGAATCTGAGGCATACCGTTATCTGGTCGTATCCAGGCTTAGGTAATTTGAAGAAATTAAGTTGTTATTTGGTCGGGTCCAGGCTTCAACTTGAATATGAGTGTGATCGGTGGGAATGAGAACTGACTGTTTAAAGCTGGATCGCGAAATGTCGCGGAAGCAAGAGTCGCCACCGTCTTTTATGTACTCCAACATGAAAAGGACAAAAGCACAGCAAAATTCCTTATTGAGAATGTTTCTCGGTTCGGGAGGTAGATTTATAGAAAGGGAAGGTATTAGCACCCTTTCTATCCATGGTTATCCATGGGCTCTTAGGTACTTTCTCTTATGTTTTCAAAATGATGTTTGCTTTTCAAAATGTGAGTGGGTTTGAAAAAGTTTCATTGAAAGATTTCTGAGTGACTCTTGTATCTGTCCTCAAGAGTGTTTGAAAAATTTGTTTTGAAAGCTTTTGAAAGTGTCAGTGTGAAAAGTTTGTTTGTTTTTGAAGAGAGCAAATATCCATGAGTTATCTACCTACCCTAAGGAATTAGGCTGTGTAAAAGTCCTTAAGGTAGTGCCATCCCACCATTGAGAGGTAGGTAGCACCACCGTTGGAGGTGTTCGGGTCAATTCGATTTTAGGGACAGTGTGGTCACCGAAGCAACAGTTAGGACACCTTAGAAGTAACCCTAATGTCCTAGATCCTTTTTAATCCGAGGCAACCGTTTCGAGGCAACTGGATCTTGGACAAAAGAGCGACCGCTAAAACGTCCTATACTTGACGACCACGTTTCGAAGGCAACAAGTGAGGTGTACCCTAGAAGTGGTGTGTGCATTGTGTTGTTTTCATGTTATGTTTTATCTTTGATCATGGCATCGTGAGCTACGAGTTGTTTTTAGTTATCATACATTCTTTCATGCAAGTTTAGCAGTTAGGAGTGCGGAAAATTAAAAGACGGAAAGATAAAAGCTACGCTATTACAAGGCGCGGGTCTATACATCGCCAAAATACAAAGACCCGTTTTTGATAAAAGATGCGGAAAGTAAAAAAAAGCAATAAACCTAATTACTATTACATCCTTGAACAGTTACATAATAATCAATAAGAAAAATAATGCGCGAAAAGAATTAAACTGAACGTCCGAGGGTTTTGGACCCTTTGCTTGAAATTAAATTAAATTAAAACCTAATTAATTATTTAAAGAAAAGAAAGTGTTTTATATGTTTTTTATTTATTTATTATGGAAATAAAGAAAAGAATTTAAAAGTTAGTAAACAACCCTAATTCTAGATTATTTTAATTATTAAAGAAAATGTCAAAGTTGACATAATTTACTAATTAATTAATTTATATATTTATGTACAAAAATAATAGTATTTAATAAATAATAATAATAATTAAGAACATGATTAAAAAGTGTCAAAACCTAATTCTATATGATTTTTATTTATTAAGAAAAAGGGTTAAAATTAAAACCTAAATTAAGCTAATTTGATTATTAGTATTTATTTACAAAAATAGGTTAATGATGAAATTTAATAAATAATTAAATATATATTTACAATTTTGATTTTCTGATTTTTATTGTGAAAAATTAATTTATCATGAATTAATAAAAATAATTAAAAACAATTAAAAGAATTAGAAAAGAAAAGAAAATAAAATTATACAAACCAAAGGGGGTGTCAGGCCCAAAGTGGAGGTGAGATTGAAGCAATTCAGGCCCATTAGACAAAGTGACGTTTGACTTTTTGGTATCACGTGCTTGCTGGCTGACTAGGGTGTATCATGGACTTCATTCTGTAGCCATTGGATTGTTAATCAAGACCATCTGGCAAGCTACGCGTGAGGGTGCATGATGGACCATTGAACGAGTGCTGCATGGGAATGTTTGGGGAAAAAATAGAAATAATTATATGGGGGACCTGGGAATCGAACCCAGGTCCCAGTACCTATTGCCACTATGCCTTTGCCAACTGAGCTATCCAACACGTTTGTAGTATAAGTGGAAAACAATTATTATATAAAAAAAAAATGCCAATTATGCTGAGACATTAAAAAAACGCGCTAAGATTTGAATGCTCCAGTAGCGCTTGGACAACTCACCTTTCTTCTTCGTTTTCACCTGCAAACATGAATAAGATAGCGGGGGTTTTAAACCCCCACTAAGTAAAAGTCCCAAGAATAGCGAATATCCCTGTGGATCACATAAATTGAGCGCGAGGGTTTGGTTGAATTCGTCTGGCCTTGATGAATTCAACCATGGTCACGACATGGTCCAATTTTTCCTGATGCCTAAAGCCCTAATTGCAAGTTTCAGAAACCCTAGATGTCGTTCATGGTGGATTTTGATTCAGGCAGTTATAACTCAATTGGATTATACCAATAGCTTCAGAAGGTACCTATTAACATGAATCAAACAAGAAAATAGATTAACAACGCATGAATCATGTTATGCAATTTTGAAAAAAAGACAAACCGAATGACTCGTGTTCTTTGATTCTTTGCGCGTTAGGATTGGTTTTTGATGCAAATGCTTCCTGGAGGCTCAGGCAATACGTTTGAATCAAATAAAAGCTTTGAATTATGCTGCAAATAGGAAATCAGTTTTCAAAAATTTCTTGAAATTTTGCCACTTAGCTCTGGAATTCTATGGCAGCTTTCACGTGTGTAGCTTTAGGGTTTCACTCAGCATATGTATGTGATGTGAATTAGGTTAAGATTAAGCCCATAAATCCAATGCATTCATGTTTGAATATATGATTGGCAATCAAATCTTTTTTCAATCTTTTCTTTCATGGAACCTTGCCAATCATGGATATTTTGCCTTGTTGATTGAGAAACGAATTGCCAGTTTTCCCTAGTCATATTTGCTGCACAAAAAGATCTAAAAAGCACATCTTTTGAATTTTCCTATAATTAAAACCAATTAAATGAATTAATATTAATATAAATTCAATTAATTAATTAAAAATAAGAAAATAAATTATTTTGAGCTCAATGGGTCGTGCATAGGCTCTGGGTAATGATTCAAGGAAGAATTTGAAGCCCATTAGCAAAAATGAAGTGATTTAGGCAAAGTTGACTTTTGAAAGTTCCCAAAAATTTCCCAACTTCTCCAATGCATATCTTGCTCAATTTTGAAGCTATGAACATGTTCTTGGACATTTTGGAAAGGTCATGAATTCCTCTAACCAATGCCTTTGGTCCCATGTCATTTTGATTTACCAATATCAAGTTATGGTCTTTGACTTAAAGTGCCTTTTTGTTGACTTTTGAAAATGACCTATAATGTTGAAATTGATAACTTTTTGTAAGAGCATTTCTTGGACTTAGAGTGTGAAGATGAGTTGTAGGAAATGTCATCCCCTTCAAAATGAGCATTGGATGGGATTTTTCTGATAAACCATGAAGAAGTTATGCCTTGGTCAAGTTACAGTTGACTTTTCAACTATCTAGAAATAGAAACTTTTGCATCTTTAGACTTTTTGAGCCATGCTTGTGGAATCATGATCAAGAATTGATCAAATGATGATTGTGGCTTCAAAATAAGATGTTGACCAAAAATTTTGACTTTTGACTGTCAAATGACCATTTTACCCCTGCAGTTGACTGTGAAGCAATTAGGGTTTTTGACTGTGTAACTTGATGCTGTGAGCTATGACACTTGACATATGAATGCTTGACAATGTTTATAGGAATATGGGACTTGATTGGACCCTTGGGAACCTCAATTTCTTTGCAAGAACCAAAACCCTAATTTTGACTGTGTTAGGAGGTGATTTGACTGTGCAACCCTTGAGGGATTTTGAACCATCTGGAGATTGACCTTGACAAATCTTGAAGAATATGGGAGGGCAAATTTTGGGGTACAACAGTTTCCCCTGTTCAATCTTCTTAGACCTGAGGATGTAGATTGGCTGGCGTGTCTTTCGTAATCCGAAGGTGGAAGATGATTGAACACTAGAGTGCCCAGAAATTTGCACTCACATAATAGAGTGTCATTAGTGTGATGACGGGAATGGGCTTACAGATGCCATTTGGAGGAATGATGGATAGGAGGATGGGCTTATAGATGCCATCTAGAGACTGCTTGGTATGTGGATGGGCTTATAGATGCCATATAGGTGTCGACCGCGTAAGATATTCCTTAGCGATTACTTGCGTACCTGAGAAAGAAAAAATGATTACCTGGCCTGTTACAGGGGTTGATCTTCAAACTCTTCATGTAGATGTGCCCTGGCTGGATACAGGTATCGAATCTACAATCAGTTACTCACAGATGTGCCCTGGCTGGATACAGGTATCGAATCTTCAAACTCTTCAGACGTGCCCTGGCTGGATACAGGAATCGAGTCCGGAAAATAGTCCTCAACAGATACACCCTGGAAGGATACAGGAATCGGATCTTCAAACTCTTCAGACGTGCCCTGACAGGATACAGGAATCGAGTCCGGAAAATAGTCGTCAACAGATAGACCCTGGCAGGATACAGGAATCGGATTTTCAAACTCTTCAGACGTGCCCTGGAAAGATACAGGAATCGAGTCCAGAAAATAGTCGTTAACAGATACACCCTGGCAGGATACAGGAATCGGATCTTCAAACTCTTCAGACGTGCCCTGGCAGGATACAGGAATCGAGTCCGGAAAATAGTCGTCAACAGATACACCCTGGCAGGATACAGGAATCGGATCTTCAAACTCTTCAGACGTGCCCTGGCAGGATACAGGAATCGAGTCCGGAAAATAGTCGTCAACAGATACACCCTGGCAGGATACAGGAATCAGATCTTCAAACTCTTCATACGTGCCCTGGCAAGATACAGGAATTGAGTCCGGAAAATAGTCGTCAACAGATACACCCTGACAGGATATAGGAATCGGATCTTCAAACTCTTCAGACGTGCCCTGGCAGGAGACAGGAATCGAGTCCGGAAATAATCGCTCACAGATATGCCCTGGCTAGATACAGGTATCGAATTTGGAATTGCGATAGTTGATAGTAATCATCTTTGGATTGACCTTTTTCCTGAAAAGACAAAACGTTAGTTGTATGCAATGTCATGATGTATGACATGCGCGATGTTCTCAGAATAAATGAGATTGTATGTCCATGATGCGTATGTGCATGCTATAATGTATGAAGATGTGATGTTTATGATTGTATTTTTGTCTAGGAAAATAAATCCTTGACGAATGCCGGGAATTTGTTGAATCCTGGGCTGCTGTCGAAGAATAGAGTTCTTCATTTCCGCTGGGGATAATGGTTGCGAGAATAAACCCGTAGGAGAAGATGATTCCGTTGGGGAATAAACTTGTTGGAGAGATTACCCTGTGGGGAATTACTCTGTGGGAAGAGAGGCACTTTGCTAGGATGTTGATGATAACTCCGCTGGGGATACCATTGATAAGCTCTGTTGGAATTGATGAACTCCGTTGGGGGATAGGAAGAATTTCGTCGGGGACGATCTTTCAGTCGTAAATAGCTGAGGATAACCCAGTTATATCCTGGTGGGGAAATAACCTTTGAATAAAACCGGGGAGGCGCGTTCATACTCTGCAGATGATAAGCTTCCAGAATCTACTGGGGATAAGCTTCCTGAATCCAATGGGGAGATTGATTGAACTCTCCTGGGGAAACTTTTGAGATTGCACTGGGGAAGTGGCTCCACTTGTAGTGTCTGGATTCCGTCGGGGAACAATCTTATATTAAGATTGTCGGGGATGCTTGCTTAGGAACATATGTATACTCCGTTGGGGAATATTGAGATCTTCTGGGGGATAACCCTACTTCCTTAAGGTTGACAGTAGACTAACTCTGCTCGGGGGGAGTGCTGCTGACTTGCTGGAGATACGGTGCCTTGTTAGGGCTGACGGGAGTCCAACTGCTTGGGAGAGAATTGTTGAATCTTGTCTTACTCTGCGGGAAGTGAAGGTATCTGGGTTACATTCTTCAGCCGAACTTACCTGGGTACCTAGGTGGACAGAGCAATTAGATTGCTTAGACAACTCATTATTGCCCCTGTTTCTGATGTTACCTGTAATTAATCCTTTGTTTCGTATTCAAATATTTATGAGTTAGCAATTAGTGTCAAATGCATATATCACAATTGAACATTGGACGTTCTTTACAAAACAAAACAGAAAAAGGAAAAAAACAATTGGCAATTGGTCTGAAAAGTGAATTTGTATTGATTTTTGAATTTGACTGTAAATAGGCGTTTATGTACAAGAGGCTGACGTCCTAGCAAGAGAACGTCGCCGAATAAACAGAGTTTATACAATTTGTACAAAGAAAACAAAACAGTTGTGTGAAAAGAGTAATCCCGCTGGGTTCCAACTCTGTTATCGCCTTTATATCTTCGAGCGTCTCATCACTTGGCTGCTTAGTTGAAGATGAAGCTGATTGATCGATGCCGTCTGAGCCTGATGTTGATACCGGATTCTGGATTCAAGGTGATTCAATGAGACATAGTATTACTCCTTAATCCCTAACTTTTGCCTGGACCGCCCTTTCGGGTTTTCAGTCCACCGGGATACCCATTTTTGCCCAAGCCGCCTTTTCAGGTTTTCGACTTGTCGGGTGTACAGATTTTTTCATTCCATCCCTTATTTTTGCCCGAACCCTTTTGGTTCGACGGGAAGCCCTAATTTTTGCCTAGGTATGTCAACCTAGCGGGTCTTTATTCATGCGTAGTATCTTTTTACTATGTCTGCATTGGCGGGGTGAGGAAGGTCGTCACCATCCATGGTGGTTAGAATCATGGCTCCTCCTGAGAAGACATGTTTAACCACAAATGGCCCTTCGTACGTAGGGGTCCATTTTCCCCTGGGATCACTTTGAGGAAGAATGATGTGTTTGATTACCAGGTCCCCAACTTGATACTCTTGTGGTCTGACTTTCTTGTTAAATGCCCTGATCATCCGTTTTTGATACGTATGACCATGACAAATAGCAGTGAGCCTCTTTTCGTCAATTAGGTTTAATTGGTCAAGTCGAGTATGGATCCAGTCATCTTCGCTCAAGCCTGCATCCTTCATTATCCGGAGAGAGGGTATCTGGACTTCAATCGGCAAGACTGCCTCCATGCCATAGACCAAGGAAAAGGGAGTTACCCCGGTTGACGTTCTTGCTGAGGTACGATACCCATGAAGAGCAAACGGTAACATCTCGTGCCAATCTTTGTAGGTCACTGTCATCTTCTGCACAATCTTTTTGATATTATTATTTGCCGCTTCTACAACCCCATTCATCTTCGGCTGGTAAGGAGAAGAGTTGTGGTGTTGTATCTTGAATTGCTCGCAGAGCTTAGTGATCATCTTGTTGTTGAGATTGGTACCATTGTCCGTAATGATCCTTTCTGGGACACCGTATCGATAGATCAGGTTATGCCGAATGAACCGTGCCACGACGTTCTTGGTTACCGTAGCGTAGGAAGCTGCTTCAACCCACTTTGTAAAGTAATAGATCGATACCAGGATGAAGCGATGCCCGTTGGATGCCGTAGGTTTAATCTCGCCGATCATATCAATGCCACACATTGCAAAAGGCCATGGTGCAGTAAAGACATTCAGAGGGACTGGAGGAACGTGCACCTTATCAGCATAGATCTGGCACTTATGAAATGTCCGAGAATGTTGGTAACAGTCGGCTTCCATTGTGGACCAGAAATATCCTGCCCGAAGGATCTTCTTTTCCATGGTGTGTCCACTGGAAGGCGTTCCGAAGGTACCTTCGTGCAGCTCTGCCATGATCCTTTCTGCTTCAGTCTTATCCACACAACGCAGTAAGGTCGAATCATGGTTTCAGTTGTATAGAATGCCATTGCTGAGGAAGAACTTTGCAGCGAACCTTCTCAGAAACTTTTTGTCGTTGGTGGATGCACCTTCAGGGTATTCTTGAGCTTCTAAGTACCTCTTCACTTCATGATACCAAGGTTTTTCAGTTACTTCTTCAGCCTCAAGATCACAGCAATATGCAGGTTCGTCCAACTTCCAGATAATGATTCGGGGAGCCTCATTGTCCCATTTGACTCTGAACATAGAAGACATCATAGCCAGCGCGTCTGCCAACTGATTATCCTCTCTTGGGAAGTGTTCAAAAGTTATCTCTGTGAAATGGGGGATCAATGTCAACACACATTCTTTGTAAGGAATGAGGTTTGGGTGTTTCGTATCCCACTCGCCTTTGATCTGATTGATCACGAGAGCGGAATCTCCGAAGACACTCAGAAACTTGATCCTTAAGTCAACTGCAGCTTGCAGACCCATGATGCATGCCTCATACTCCGCCATGTTGTTGGTGCATTTGAAACATAGCCGGGAAGTAAGTGGAGTATGAGTGCCTTTGGGGGATATGATCACAGCGCCGATACCGTTACCCAAAGCGTTGGAGGCTCCGTCAAAGTGAATAGACCATCGGGATCCTTCCTCAGGTCCTTCATCCGGTCCAGGTACTTCACAATCAGTCACCACCATGATGTTCTCGTCTGGAAACTCGAAATTCATAGATTGGTAATTATCCACTTCCTGGTGTGCCAAGTGGTCTGCCAATACACTTCCTTTGATGGCTTTCTGAGTCGTGTACTGGATGTCGTATTCTGTCAAGATCATCTGCCATCTCACTATTCTTCCAGACAGAGCAGGCTTTTCGAATATGTACTTTATTGGATCCATTTTTGAAATCAACAGAGTAGTGTGAGTCAACATATACTGTCTCAGCCGGCGAGCAGCCCATACCAAAGCGCATCAAGTTTTCTCGAGCAGTGAGTATCGGGTCTCACAGTCGGTAAACTTTTTGCTAAGGTAATAAATGGCGTGCTCTTTTCGGCCAGACTCGTCATGCTGCCCCAACACACACCCCATTGAGCTGTCAAGTACTGTCAGGTATAGTATTAGAGGTCTCCCTTCAACCGGTGGCATAAGAATGGGTGGTTCTTGGAGATACTCTTTGATTCTGTCGAAAGCGGCCTGACATTCATCGTTCCAATGTACTACTTGATCTTTCTTCAGCAGCTTGAAGATTGGTTCACAAGTAGTAGTTAGGTGCGAGATGAATCGGGCAATGTAATTCAGACGTCCTAGAAAGCCTCTGACTTCTTTCTCTGTCTTGGGAACTGGCATCTCTTGTATGGCTTTAACCTTGGCAGGGTCCACTTGAATACCTTTGTCGCTCACGACGAAGCCTAGCAACTTCCCAGATCTTACTCCAAATGTGCATTTGTTCGGATTCAACCTCAGCTTGTATAACTTCAGACGGTCAAACAGCTTCTGTAGATGGTCAAGGTGTTCCTCCTCAGTTTGGGACCTTGCAATCATATCATCGACGTACACTTCAATCTCATGGTGGATCATGTCATGAAATAAAGCAACCATGGCACGTTGGTAGGTTGCTCCAGCATTTTTCAACCCAAAAGGCATGACCTTGTAGCAGAAGGTGCCCCACTGAGTAACAAAGGTAGTCTTTTCCATATGTTCAGGAGCCATCTTGATCTGATTATAACCTGAAAAACCATCCATGAAGGAGAACACCTTGTGCTGAGCAGTATTGTCAACCAGAACGTCGATGTGAGGCAGAGGGAAGTCATCCTTGGGGCTCGCCCTATTCAGATCCCTGTAGTCAACATACATTCTGACCTTACCATCTTTCTTCGGCACCGGAACCACGTTGGCAACCCACTGAGGGTAAGAAGTTACTGCAAGAAACCCGACATCAAATTGCTTCATAACCTCAGCTTTGATCTTCTCGGACATCTCTGGACGCATACGGAGGACTTTCTATTTAACCGGAGGGCATTCTTCCTTGGTAGGCAGGTGATGGACCACAATGTTGGTATCCAACCCAGGCATGTCTTCGTAGGACCAAGAAAAGATTTCCACATAATCATGCAACATCTGAATCAACCGTTGTTTTACGCTGGGCTCTAGGTTGGCACCAATCTTGACTTCCTTTCTGTCTGTCTCAGTACCCAGATTTACCGTTTCCCCTGGCTCTTCATGTGGCTGAATGGCCCTCTCTTCCTGGAGTAACAGTCTTGCAAGCTCGCCAGGCACTTCGCAATAATCTTCACCTTCGTCTTCGGCTAAGTTGATCGGATTTTCAAAGTCATAACTGGCAGTAGCAGAGTCGTTACCAGTGAGATCCAGAGTGGATTGAAACCTGTATAGGTGAGTGTGTGTAAATATAGCTGTTTTGCAATGTATATAAAGAAAGAAAGGGAGCACAAGATTTGAAATGCGAAAAACGTCCAATGTTTTTATTCATGATATATGGAAATGACAAGTAATAGGCCCTCACAAATGAAGCCACGGTGCCCCGGGTAAGACACCGGGCCATAAAGTTTCAATTTATTGTTCATTACAAATTTAAAAACAAAGGAGTTCATTACTGAGTAACAAAAGTAACATGTATGTAGTCTTTTGCAGTCCAATTGTTCAGTCCACTGTCGGTCGTCAGGTAGATCCAGCTATCAAACTCAGATTCCTCTGTATCGCCTTCAATATCATTCACTCCCGGGTTGGTGATGAACACGGGAGGTCTTCCGCTCCTTGCAATGCGTACAGCCCTCTGAGCCTCTACAGTGAAACCCAACCCAAACTTGTCAGTCTTTGGAGTAAAATCAGGGAGCCTGCCCCAGTTTGCACATTCACCTTTTTCAATCACAGCCCGGGCGTCCTTCAAGGAAGCCATCTTCAAAGGAGAGTCTTCTTCAATCACTGTCTCAGCTGATGCCAATGTTGGAGGCACCTCTTCAAAGTGTTGAAAGGGGGTCTCAATGAACTCCCCGTCCATCTCTATATACCGGAACGAGTTGAGATGACTAACCATGTATTCTTCCTCCCCCTGCACTGTAACAATCTTCCCTCTGACAGGGTATTTTGTGCTTTTGGTGTAGAGTGGAGGTCACAGCCCCAGCCTTGTGGATCCAAGGACGACCCAGCAAACAAGAATAGGATGGACGAATGTCCATCACATAGAACGTTGAATCAAAGACTTGAGAACCAACCCGGATTGGAATGTCCACTTCACCATGTACCATCCTCTTCGACCCGTCAAAGGCTCGGACAACGATGTTATTAGGCTTCAACTCCAAACCCTCACAATCCAACCTGTCTAAGGCCTTCTTGGGAAGTACGTTCAGTGAAGAATCAGTGTCTACCAACACGTGTGCAAGAGTAGTGCCCCTGCATTCAATGGAGACATGCAGGGCATCATTATGGTTCTTCCCCTTAGCGGTCAGATCAGCATCAGAGAAACCCAAAACATTGTCAGCGGTCAAGTTGGCCATACAATCAGTAAATTGATCAGCCGAAGTCTCTTGTGGCACATGGGCCGTCTTTAGGAAAGAAATCAGGGCCTTGGCATGGGCCTCCGAGCACAACAATAGTGATAGCATAGAGATTTTAGAGGGGGTATTCCCCAGCTGTTCAACGACGTTGAAATCGCTCTTCTTGATGATCTTAAGGATTTCTTCCATCTCTTGCTGTGAAGCTTCATCATTAACAGTCTTCGGTGCCTCCATCCGGGCAGGCATATCAGTAATCCCTTTGCCCCAAGTGTCAGATGACTCGGTAGCAGGGGTAGAAACTTGACCAGGAGGGGAAACAGGTGCATTTGTAGGCGTGATGATAAGAGGTCTTCGGATAACTGGTGGCGCAATGTCAGGCGAGAAGAGCCTGCCACTGCGAGTAAATTTAGCGGGACCGGTGATGTTACTGATGCCGGTACTAGTGTTGAACTCCTGCTTTACTCCAAGCACATACACATCTGCCCCATAGTGCCATGGGACAGCCTTGTCAGATTTATAGGGGAGGGGCCCCGGAACAGTAATGATGATAGGTGCAACAAACATGATTTTGACTGGCTTCCTCGGGGGAGCCTTGGTAGAATTATTGAAGATGGTGACAACGGATACTTCTTTAGTAGGAACAATAGGAACAACGGTCTTCTTGAACAAGATTTCTTTGCTATCCATCAGGTTTTGGACGCATGACTTCAGCAACAGACAACCAGTAGGGGACACAACACATAGAAGGCAACCCTTGCTACAACCCGGAAATAAACTGGCTAGCAACAGGTTCCTTTTGACAGTCAATAAAGGAGTCACAATATCATCCACAGAAACGACATACAGGTCTTCCTCAATAGCATTCACTCCATGCTGGGGCATAGGAGCAGTCAGAATGTTGGGCCTTTCGGGCGCCTCAAACTGTATTTCCTTGGCATATATAAGGTCCTGGACCTTATTCCTCAGGGCCCAGCAATCATCAATAGAATGCCCCGGGCTATCAGAGTGATAAGCACAGTGGGTATTGGGATTGTACTTCGGAGAGGTTGTGTTTACCACCTTCGGAGCTTCTCTGACAGTTACCAAGTTGGTCGATAGCAGTTGCGGCAAGATCTGCGACAAGGTCATACTAAGCCGAGTATATTCTCTTCTGGGTCTCTCACCCCTTGGTTGGTTAGGTTGCCGAGGAGCGGCAGCAGGCTTTTCAATTACCACCGCGTTGACAGCTTGGCGGCGTTCCGGTTTGTTTTGCCTCCTGGGGCCATACACAGCGTTGGCTTCCTTCTTGAAAGGCTTCTTTTCAGAACTTGAGGACGCACCTCTCTATATCTTCCCTGATTTCATCCCAGCTTCTATCCTTTCACCAGTCAGAATAAGGTTTGTGAACCCTGCAGAAGAATTACCAATGATATGGTTGAAGAATGGCCCGGATAGGGTCCCCAGGAACATGTCCACGAGTTCACGGTCGGTTAACGGAGGCTGCACCCTGCCAGCCAGGTCCCTCCACTTCTGCGCGTACTCTTTAAAACCTTCTCCCGATCCTAGCGACATACCCTGGAGTTGGGTACGTGTAGGAGCGAGGTCGGCATTATACTGATACTGCTTATAAAAAGCAGTAGCCAAGTCCTCCCAGTTACGAACCTTGGTTCCATCCAGCTGATAAAACCATTTTAGATGAGTCCCTGAAAGACTCTCCTGGAAGAAATGGATCCATAAGTTCTTGTCCACAGTGTATGGTTGGATCTTCCGCACATAAGACCTGAGATGTAGCTTAGGGAAGGACTCCCCGTCATACTTTGCGAAAGATGGTGCTTTGAACTTATGTGGGATCACCACACCAGAAGATAGACCCAGGTCTCCAAAATCCAACCCAGGCACTTGTTGAATTTCCATGGCATTCAGGCAATCCTCTAACTGCTTGTACTTATCTTCAGCGGGAGGGTATTGCTCTTCATTGAAATCAGTCTCGTTGTCAGAGACCACAGAACTAGGAACCCTTCCTCCTTGGGGACTGCCATTACCTATAGAAGAACCAGCTTGATCAACCTCATTTTGCAGTGTATTGCCAAACCTCCGGCCAGTGTTGAATAGTACAGTTCTCTTCTTCTTCTTCTTTACCAGCAGAGCCTTCAATTCCTCTTGCCCTTGGGCTAAACTCATGATCAACTCTTGGAACTGGGCGTTCTGAGCCTGGAGGGCCTTGATGGATTGCTCAGTAGATGATTCAGATTCATGATGCTGAAATAAATAGCGAAGAACATTAAACCACCTATAAAAAAGAGTACCTGCTATGCACATGATGAATGGAATGCGTATGATTTATGTTTTCAAAGACAATCGGGATTCAACTTTGTAAACGAAAAGGAAACGCACTTTATTAGATTCAACTTTGAAAGTTAGATTGTTCAACAGATTTCCCTTAGGCGTTACATAAAATAGAAACACTGAAAAAGGGAAATAAAAACTGTAAAAGAACATCCAAAGCTCATCAGTGATCCCAGGGTCTCCTCTTCTCAGTACGGATGTAGTCATTCAAGGCCCGCTCGTTCTCCAACTGTTTTGTCAGCTTCTGGATCTTCAATTCCTGCTCGTTGAACTTTTCCCGATAAGAATCCCGTTCTTCTCGTAGTTGTGCCCAAGACCTCTTTAGTGTATCAACATCAGTAGGTATCTGAGGAGGGAGAACAGTTGGAAGAGCCCCATCTCTATCAGGATATTCAAGAATGATGGGTCTGACAGCTTCATATGGCATACCTAAATTCTGAGCACGGATGCGGACCCATCTGTAGTAGGGTTCCATAGGTAGAGAAGTCTTCGGTCCCAACTCATGTGGGTCAGCTTTGTGAATTCTGTCCCAAGCCTTGATGAATCTACGACGCAGCTCGTCACTATCTACCTGAAACTCAAAACTGATGTGAGGCACCAACATCTGATGAGGCCCTGCTCTTCTGGCTCTTCCAAACTGACAGAGAGCTAGACATGGATTATAAGAGATTCCTCCTTGGGTACCAATCAAAGGAATATTAGGATATTTTCCGCAGCGATCAATAACAGCCACCTCATCCAAACCCCTGAAAGTCCAAATGATGTCATTATCAGTGAGAGACATTAACCTATGAGCCCAACCTCTTCCTTCTTTGTTCTTCAGCACGAACTTAGGGAGGTGCGAAATAAACCACCTCACTAACAAAGGAATACAACACCACAGAGTCCCTCGTCTTCGGGCAGTACGAGCATAGAGTTGTTGCAGGATATCACCCAAGAGAGTGGGCACAGGGTTCTGAGACATGGAGATTCTTATGGCAGTGATGTTAATGAAGTTATCAGGATTTGGAAATAGAACCAGACCATAGATTAAGAGAGCCAGAGTGTCTTCATACGCCCTGAAGTCTAAGTCATTCCAGAAACTGTTAGCTTTACCAATCAGAAACTTGGCCAAGAAACCCTTAACTCTGCTTTTAGTCACCCAGTTGTCCATTACCTCTTTATGGGTCAAGGGAAGGGCTGCAGCAATCTCCTCAAGCCTAAGAGTCTTTTCCCAACCAGTGAAGGGAGTCTGATCCAAGATAGGGATACCAAGCAAATCAGATAATTCTTCCAGGGTAGGGACCAGCTGGAAGTCTTGAAAGGTGAATCAATTGTACAAGAGATCATAAAACTGGGTCAGGACACTCATCAGTTGTTGGTCCCACTTTGCAGTGACTAACCCGAGAAGAGAACCATGCCTCTGGATGAAGGAAGTGGTGTTTGGAATTCTGCTAACAAATTCTTCAAGTAACTCAGGTGGGTGAACAAAGTTGAACCGGATAGTGTTCCTTTGCACAGGCATCATGATGTCCTACAAAACAGAGCAAAGATGAAACCCTCTTGTCTTTGAAATGGGTCAGTTCTTATGCAGGATACATGCGATGTCTATGATGGTATGATTTCATGATAAAGCACACCACAAGTATTCATAAAGGCAAACATGATAAGGTACACAAGTCACACAAGACAGCCCTTAGAGTTTAGGCCAGCATGAAGTTCAAGTACTACCCTCTTTCAGTTTGTTGGTTAAGACCTGTCCTATCAAAAGTAACCGGGTTCTAGAGGATCCCAATATCACTGACTACCCTCAATCGGTCACAACTCCAGCGTCACAATCTTTTCTTGCGTCCAGAACCACCGCGAGAGTTTAGCCTCAATGGGTGTAGCATACTGCTACTGTTCTATGGCCAAGTTGGGTCAAATTAGGGTTCTAAGGTCGGTTGGTGCTTAATGACTCCTCAGAAGACCCATATTCTCCTCGTTGCAACACAAGGGATATCGGTACAGACCAAGGTGCCACACCAACGTAGCCACTGCTTCACCTGTGTCGGTCTATGCCGGATAGGTCCCTCACAGCTTATGCTACCTAAAAGGGTATCCCCCAGATCCGGGTTAGGATCTATGAAACTCCGATGCAAGCCCACAAGTATAAAAGCAATCAAGGCATACAATTGAAAACATAAGAGTGATCTTAATCCTAAGGTACACCTCACTTATTAAATATCCCCAGCAGAGTCGCCAGTTCTGTGATCGGTGGGAATGAGAACTGACTGTTTAAAGCTGGATCGCGAAATGTCGCGGAAGCAAGAGTCGCCACCGTCTTTTATGTTCTCCAACATGGAAAGGACAAAATCACAACAAAATTCCTTATTGAGAATGTTTCTCGGTTCGGGAGGTAGATTTATAGAAAGGGAAGGTATTAGCACCCTTTCTATCCATGGTTATCCATGGGCTCTTAGGTACTTGCTCTTATGTTTTCAAAATGATGTTTGATTTTCAAAATGTGAGTGGGTTTGAAAAAGTTTCATTGAAAGATTTCTGAGTGACTCTTGTATCTGTCCTCAAGAGTGTTTGAAAAATTTGTTTTGAAAGCTTTTGAAAGTGTCAGTGTGAAAAGTTTGTTTGTTTTTGAAGAGATCAAGTATCCATGAGTTATATACCTACCCTAAGGAATTAGGCTGTGTAAAAGTCCTTAAAGTAGTGCCATCCCACCATTGAGAGGTAGGTAGCACCACCGTTGGAGGTGTTCGGGTCAATTCGATTTTAGGGACAGTGTGGTCCCCGAAGCAACAGTTAGGATACCTTAGAAGTAACCCTAATGTCCTAGATCATTTTTAATCCGAGGCAACCGTTTCGAGGCAACTGTTTCGAGGCAACTGGATCTTGGACATAAGAGCGACCGCTAAAACGTCCTATACTTGACGACCACGTTTCGAAGGCAACAAGTGAGGCGTACCCTAGAAGTGGTGTGTGGATTGTGTTGTTTTCATGTTATGTTTTATCTTTGATCATGGCATCGTGAGCTACGAGTTGTTTTTAGTTATCATACATTCTTTCATGCAAGTTTAGCAGTTAGGAGTACGGAAAATTAAAAGACGGAAAGATAAAAGCTACGCTATTACAAGGCGCGGGTCTATACATCGCCAAAATACAAAGACCCGTTTTTGATAAAAGATGCGGAAAGTAAAAAAAAGCAATAAACCTAATTACTATTACATCCTTGAACAGTTACATAATAATCAATAAGAAAAATAATGCGCGAAAAGAATTAAACTGAACGTCCGAGGGTTTTGGACCCTTTGCTTGAAATTAAATTAAATTAAAACCTAATTAATTATTTAAAGAAAAGAAAGTGTTTTTTATGTTTTTATTTATTTATTATGGAAATAAAGAAAAGAATTTAAAAGTTAGTAAACAACCCTAATTCTAGATTATTTTAATTATTAAAGAAAATGTCAAAGTTGACCTAATTTACTAATTAATTAATTTATATATTTATGTACAAAAATAATAATAATTAATAAATAATAATAATAATTAAGAACATGATTAAAAAGTGTCAAAACCTAATTCTATATGATTTTTATTTATTAAGAAAAAGGGTTAAAATTAAAACCTAAATTAAGCTAATTTGATTATTAGTATTTATTTACAAAAATAGGTTAATGATGAAATTTAATAAATAATTAAATATATATTTACAATTTTGATTTTCTGATTTTTATTGTGAAAAATTAATTTATCATGAATTAATAAAAATAATTAAAAACAATTAAAAGAATTAGAAAAGAAAAGAAAATAAAATTATACAAACCAAAGGGGGTGTCAGGCCCAAAGTGGAGGTGAGATTGAAGCAATTCAGGCCCATTAGACAAAGTGACGTTTGACTTTTTGGTATCACGTGATTGCTGGCTGACTAGGGTGTATCATGGACTTCATTCTGTAGCCATTGGATTGTTAATCAAGACCATCTGGCAAGCTACGCGTGAGGGTGCATGATGGACCATTGAACGAGTGCTGCATGGGAATGTTTGAGGAAAAAATAGAAAGAATTATATGGGGGACCTGGGAATCAAACCAAGGTCCCAGTACCTCTTGCCACTATGCCTTTGCCAACTGATCTATCCAACGCGTTTGTAGTATAAGTGGAAAATAATTATTATATAAAAAAAATGCCAATTATGCTGAGACATTAAAAAAACGCGCTAAGATTTGAATGCTCCAGTAGCGCTTGGACAGCTCACCTTTCTTCTTCGTTTTCACCTGCAAACATGAATAAGATAGCGGGGGTTTTAAACCCCCACTAAGTAAAAGTCCCAAGAATAGCGAATAGCCCTGTGGATCACATAAATTGAGCGCGAGGGTTTGGTTGAATTCGTCTGGCCTTGACGAATTCAACCATGGTCACGACATGGTCCAATTTTTCCTGATGCCTAAAGCCCTAATTGCAAGTTTCAAAAACCCTAGATGTCGTTCATGGTGGATTTTGATTCAGAAAGTTATAACTCAATTGGATTATACCAATAGCTTCATAAGGTACCTATTAACATGAATCAAACAAGAAAATAGATTAAAAACGCATGAATCGTGTTATGCAATTTTGAAAAACAAGACAAACTGAATGACTCGTGTTCTTTGATTCTTTGCGTGTTAGGATTGGTTTTTGATGGCAAATGCTTCCTGGAGGCTCAGGCAATACGTTTGAATCAAATAGAAGCTTTGAATTATGCTGCAAATAGGAAATCAGTTTTCAAAAATTTCTTGAAATTTTGCCACTTAGTTCTGGAATTCTATGGCAGCTTTCACGTGTGTAGCTTTAGGGTTTCACTCAGCATATGTATGTGATGTGAATTAGGTTAAGATTAAGCCCATAAATCCAATGCATTCATGTTTGAATATATGATTGGCAATCAAATCTTTTTTCAATCTTTTCTTTCATGGAACCTTGCTAATCATGGATATTTTGCCTTGTTGATTGAGAAACGAGTTGCCAGCTTGCCCTAGTCATATTTGCTGCACAAAAAGATCTAAAAAGCACATCTTTTGAATTTTCCTATAATTAAAACCAATTAAATGAATTATTATTAATATAAATTAAATTAATTAATTAAAAATAAGAAAATAAATTATTTTGAGCTCAATGGGTCGTGCATAGGCTTTGGGTAATGATTTAAGGAAGAATTTGAAGCCCATTAGCAAAAATGAAGTGATTTAGACAAAGTTGACTTTTGAAAGTTCCCAAAAATTTCCCAACTTCTCTAATGCATATCTTGCTCAATTTTGAAGCTATGAACATGTTCTTGGACATTTTGGAAATGTCTTGAAGTCCTCTAACCAATGCCCTTGGTCCCATGCCATTTTGATTTACCAATCTCAAGTTATGGTCTTTGACTTAAAGTACCTTTTTTTTTACTTTTGAAAATGACCTATAATGTTGAAAGTGATAACTTTTTGTGAGAGCATTTCTTGGACTTAGAGTGTGAAGATGAGTTGTAGTAAATGTCATCCCCTTCAAAATGAGCATTGTATGGGATTTTTCTGATAAACCATGAAGAAGTTATGCCTTGGTCAAGTTACAGTTGACTTTTCAAGTGTCCAGAAATAGAAACTTTTGTATCTTTAGACTTTTTGAGCCATGCTTGTGGAATCATGATCAAGAATTGATCAAGTGATGATTGTGGCTTCAAAATAAGATGTTGACCAAAAATTTTGACTTTTGACTGTCAAATGACCATTTTACCCCTGTAGTTGACTGTGAAGCAATTAGGGTTTTTGACTGTGTAACTTGATGCTGTGAGCTATGACACTTGACATATGAATTCTTGACAATGTTTATAGGCATATGGGACTTGATTGGACCCTTGGAAACCTCAATTTCTTTGCAAGAACCAAAACCCTAATTTTGACTGTGTTAGGAGGTGATTTGACTGTGCAACCCTTGTGGGATTTTGAACCATCTGGAGATTGACCTTGACAAATCTTGAAGAATATGGGAGGGCAAATTTTGGGGTACAACAATGAGGTATACTATTGTCTGGTCGAGTCCAGGCTTCATAGTAATTGACAGAATAAACTACTATTTGGTCGGATTCCAGGCTTTGTAGTGTTTGGAGAAGTTATCTGTTATCTGGTCGTATTCCAGGCTTCACAACAACTTAAACTGTTATCTAGTCGAAACCCAGGCTTCATAGTGTCTGAAGAAATGGACTACTATCTGGTCGGATTCCGGGCTTTGTAACACCTTATATTGTTATCTGGTTGAAACCCAGGCTTCACAGTGTCTTTGAAGAAGTGAACTACTATCTGGTCGGATTCCAGGCTTCGCAGAACCTTATACTGTTATCTGGTCAAAACCCAGGCTTCATAGTGTATTTGAAGAAGTGAACTACTATCTGGTCAGATTCCAGGCTTCATATCACCTTATACTGTTATCTGGTCAAAACTCAGGCTTCACAGTATCCTTGAAGAAGTAAACTATTATCTGGTCGGATTCCAAGCTTCACAGCACCTTATACTGTTATCTGGTCGAAACCCAGACTTCATAGTGTCCTTGAAGAAGTGAACTACTATCTGGTCGGATTCCAGGCTTCACAACACCTTATACTGTTATCTGGTCGAAACCCAGGCTTCAGTGTCCTTGAAGAAATGAACTACTATCTGGTCAGATTACAGGCTTCGCAACACCTTATACTGTTATCTGGTTGAAACCCAGGCTTCACAGTGTCCATGAAGAAGTGAACTACTACCTGGTCGGATTCCAGACTTCGTAGCACCTTATACTGTTATCTGGTCGAAACCCAGGCTTCACAGTGTCCTTGAAGAAGTGAACTACTATCTGGTCGGATTGCAGGCTTCGCAGCACCTTATACTGTTATCTGGTCGAAACCCAGGCTTCACAAATTTTACAACTGGCATGGAAATCAGAGAGATCTTAGTGTCAATCTAACTAAACCAGAGAAGGTTTTGGATTAACTTTGACTAGAATGGAAATCAGAAGAATCTTAGCATCGATTCCGCTAAACTAGACAAAAGTCTTGGAGTATCTTCATTTGGAATAGAAATCAGAGAGATCTTAGTGGAAATCTGAACTAGAGAAGGTCTTATGAGGGAATCTTTATGAGGAAGATCCTGCGACAACCCTTGGTTATACGTGGATTTTGAGAAGACTACCAGGTCACATAAGTAGTTAACGGTATTTGTTGATTTGACATTTCCCTGAAAAAGGTAAAGAATTAGTCATATGCAATGTCATGATGTATGAAATGCATTGTGATGATGTTCTCAAAATAAATGAGATTATGTTGTATGTGATGTGTATGCACATGCCATGATGTATGAACAGGGGATGCTATTGTGATGCTTCCCAGTCTAGGAAATTAAATCCCAGACTACTACTGGAGAGTACTGGAAATTGAATTCCTGACCGTTGTAGAAAAAGTGGTTCTTCTACTTCCGCTGGGGATGATGAGTAGAAGTGATTTGTCGAGGATTTCCTCTTTCTATTTGAGAATACTCAGTTGGGATTTTTTTTCTTCTGTTTAAGAATGAATTTGTGGGGAGACAAGTACTTATACTTGCGAATATTCCACTGGGGAGAAGATGCTCTATTTGGGGAGTGTTCCGCTGAGGGAGAAGAATTCTTCTGTTGGAATATTCCATAGTGAGAAAAGAATTTTGTTGGAGACTCTACTGGGGAATATTAAGTAGCTAGGAAAAAGGAATTCTGTTGAGGATGATCTTCTGCTGCCAGAGAAATAAACTCTAATGGGGATGAAGACTTGAAAGCTGCCAGAGATTATAAAGCTCTGTTGGGAATGAGAGGTCAGAATGACATCTGTCTCTGGATCGTATCTGCACTTTACTTGAAACATGTGTTGAATGAGTGTCAGAATGACATCTATCTCTGGATCGTATCTGCACTATACTTGAATAGAATCTGGAATAGGTGTCAGGATGACATCCATTTTGGGATCGTACCTGAACTGTTTCTATATGAGAATCTGGAGTAAGTGTCGCGATGACATCCGTCCTTGGATCGTACCTGAACCGTTTCTAGATGAGAATCTGGAGTAAGTGTCAGCATGACATCCTTCTTTGGATCGTACCTGGACCGTTTCTAGATGAGAATCAGGTGTAAGTGTCAGGATGACATCCGTTCTTAGATCGTACCTGAAACGTTTCTAGATGAGAATCTGGAGTAAGTGTCAGGATGAAATCCGTTCTTGGATCATACTTGAACCATTTCTAGACGATAATCTGGAGTAAGTGTCAAGATGACATCCATCCTTGGATCCTACCTGAACCGTTTCTAGATCAGAATCTGGAGTAAGTGTCAGGATGACATCCCAACTTGAGCAAGCCATAACTTGCTCAATTTTTATCTCATGATGATGATCTTGGACTTTTTGGAAATCCCAAGATGTCTACTTCAATCCCTCGTTTGATCAATTTTCATTTGAAGATTTTATCTTAATGTAAATGGTCTTGAAATAAAGTGCCTTTTGTTGACTTTCTGAAAATGACCGGTAATGTAGAAGCTTGTATCTTTCAAATGGTGAATTTCTTGGACTTGAGGGATGAAGATAAGTCGTAGGGAATTGGATTCTCTTCAAAATGAGCCTTTGTGGAGAAATTTATAATAAAGTATGAGAAAGTTATGCCTGGTCAAAGTTTGGTTAACTTTTCCTATAGAAACCTTAATTTGCAGCTTTTGACTTCTGATGAATTAGGAGCATTTCTTGAGGAATCATGATCAACCCTTGATCAAATGATGGATATCACTTTAAAATGTTGATGTTCACCAAAAATCTTGAAGTTTGACTGTATATAGGTCACAATTGACTTTTGACCTAGCATAGTTGATTTTCCAATACTTGAGCAATTGTCTGAGCAAACTTATTGAGCAAAGAATAAAACTTGGCATGGATGATCTTGATGACATGTTAGGACCATGGGAAGCATTGGAGACCATTGGAGCTCAAACATCTTGATGAAAATGGAAACCCTTGCTGGGGGTTCATTGCCTTAGGAGGATGAATTTATCTAATCAATTCTTGGGCATCCTTGGGGAAAGTTGAGGATCTCAATAGGCATGTGTTGAGTAAAATGAGAGGGAAATTTTTTTGGGTAAAACAGTTCCATATCAACTTAGGGCATTATGCATTGTACATGGCATTTCTTACATCCATTTTGGTTAAACTACGAACTTGCTTGGTGCCCATCATTGGATTATCTAGTCCACCAAACAAACGAATACCTTAGTTGAGAACAGACAAAATCGGTAAACTCCGATCTTATCTTTGGTATAGTTATATAAGATTCAATTACCAAAATACTCTTCAATTATCTATCCTCTTGGTTGTGGTAGGTATGCGAATTTTCAGGATTACGTTATTTATCCTCTAGATCAAGATAAACGCGTATACTTTTCAATCTTCTATCTGAAGGATGGAAAAACACAAGAAAAGGGGGGGGTGAAATCTAAGACAAAATGGCACTTGATTTTTATCTTGGTTCATTTAAACTCAAACTACTCCAGTCCACCCGCCAAGGTGATTTTGCCTCTCTCAAACAAGGTCTTAATCCACTAATCAAACTTGATTACACAAATACAATGACAACTGTCAATGTCTTCTTGATTCTAAACCACAACCTTGTTTCCTCAAGGAATTACAAAATACAATATTCAAAGGTGTGTACAAATATGCTTTCTAACAAAAACAATATCACTAAAGTGATGTATTACACAGTTGAAGAGCACAAGGTAGAACTGAGTAAATATTTCTCTTTTTTGTGCGCAGTCGTTATCATCATTTGATATCTTCTTCACGTCTTCTTCAAATAGGCAATGCATGGGAAGAATAAGAAGATTATTTTGGAAGGTTGATGAAGTTTAGTTAATGTTCTTTCCAAAAGTGAAGATCTTGTCTTGATTCAACCGTTACTTTTGATTTTCCATTAATAAAATGTAACACTTCAGAACATGCTCACATCAGAAGATGAATGTTACTGTTGAGACTCTTTGTTTTCCAAAACATTACATATCAGAATATCAGAGTTCTTGTTTCATAGTGTTGGTGCATTCAGAAGTTGTAACAGAGAACTTCTTCATTTAGCGTATTACACATATTTGCTTCTAAGCATGTTGTGTCTGAACAGATCTTCAAAACAAAAATATCCCATCTCTTACACCAGAACTTCTTTACATATTAAAATACTTTATTAGAGAGCATATATGTTCTTTATATATATATATATATATATATATATATATATATATATATATATATATATATATATATATATATATATATATATATATATATATATATATATATATATATATATATATATATATATATATATATATATATATATATATATATATATATATATATATATATATATATATATATATATATATATATATATATATATATATATATCATGTGTTTGTTATCATCAAAACTCTTACAGGGATGTAGAACCAAACTATGTTCTAATAATCTCCCCCTTTTTATGATGACAAAAACTTGTATATTTTGATATAATACTTAAAGAACATAAAGCATAAAAGTCTCCCCCTGAGTTGGATACTCAGATGAAAAATACTTCCCTGAAGATTTTAGATTAGAGCTTTGAGAAGGAGTCCAAATATCTTACATTCTCACCCTTTTTATCAAGAATCAAAAAGTAGGAACAACACGGGAAAAGATAGAAGATTAAGATGAAGCACCAAGCAAAAGCAAAACAATTTTTCAGATCTTCTGGGTTGTATTTTCTGGATGGTATCTTCAGATATTTCAGTAATGTTTGTTTCATATTCTTCTAGATTTGACTGGAATTTAACTGGGATTCTTCTAATGTTGTGTCCTCAGTACTGTTACCAATAGTTCCAGAGCCAATAATATTTACTTTCTGATTGCCTCTGAAACCTACATATCCTCCAGATTTAAATTTTAGGCTTTGGAACATATGTTTTCTTCATGTCATGTGTAGAGAGCATCCAAAGTCCAGTTGTTAAAACTAGTGTTTCAACCTTGCTATTAAATCATCTGCAACATAGATGATTTTATCCTTTGGTACCCATATCTTTTTGGGTCCATGATTGTTAGAGTTTCCAAAATTCTGTTTGAATTTTGATTTAGCAAAAAACGCCTTACTAGTATATTTTATATCATGTGTGTGTCTTAGGTTGGGATACTTTACCCTTGTATCATATTCCTTTTCTGCCATTTCTGCTAACTCCATAGATCATTGAATCCATCTTGCTTCTATCTATGTTTTTAGCAAGAATTTTTTGAAAGCTATGATCATATTCCTTTATGATCTTATTAGAGTTACTAGGAACTTCAGAGACAGTTTCTTTCGGAGCCTTTTGTAATTTATGTTCTAGTTTAGAAATTGTTTCTTTAAGCTCAGAGTTTTCTGATCTCAGTTTCTTAGTTTCTTCAGAGTCAGAAACTAGATCCATTTTCAGGTTCTTGTTTATGACTCGAAGTTCCTGATATCTTTCAAGAATTTCTGACAGACTATCTTCTAATTGAGATCTAGAAAAGTTAGATAATACCTCTTCTGCCTGAGTCTGATTCAGATTCAGGTGATCTAGAGTCATCTGATAAGTTGGCCATTTGGGCTATATTGGCTCATTCATCTTCTGATTCTGTTTCAACTTCAGAAGATTCTGAGTCATCCCACGTTGCCATAAGACTTTTCTTCTTATCTTTGGAGAACTTCTTTTTAGGCATTTCTTTCTGTAGATTTGGTCATTCGCTTTTGTAATGGCCTTCTTCGTTGCATTCGTAGCAAACAATGTCTCTGTTCCTTGATTTTCTGTATCCAGAAGATGATTCAAAAAGATTCTTTGTTCTTATGGGAGTTTTGAACTTCTTCTGCCTGTGTTTCCACAACTGATTGACTCTTCTGGAGAGAACATATAGTTCATCTTCTTCTGACGAGGATCCACCAGAGTTTTCTTCTTTTTCCTGTAAAACTTTTGGTTTATTAGATTTGAGAGCGAGAGACTTACCTTGCTTCTGGGGTTCATCTTCTTTTAGTTCTATCTCATGACTCCTCAGAGAGATGATAAGTTCTTCAAGAGAAATTTTATCTAGATCTTTGGCAAGTTTTAACGTTGTGACCATGGGTCTCCATTTCTTGGGTAAACTTCTTATAATTTTCTTTAAATTATCTGTTATGGAGTACCCTTTGTCCAGAACTTTCAATCTTGCAACCAGAGTTTGAAATATTGAGAACATTGTCTCAATAGTTTCTTCTTCTTCCATTTTGAAAGCTTCGTACTTCTGGATGAGTGTAAGAGCTTTTGTTTCTTTGACTTGCGTGTTTCCTTCATGCGTCATTCTCAAGGAGTCAAACATGTGTTTTGCTGATTCTCTATTTGTGATCTTCTTATACTCTGTTTACGAGATATCACTCAAGAGAATTGTTCTTTCCTTGTGATGATTTCTGAATTCTCTCTTTTGATGATCTATCATTCTTTTTCTGTCAATCTTCTGAACATTTTCATCACTAGGATGAATGTATCCATCAGTCACCATATCCCATAGATCAGTATCATGAGCTAGAAAGAAACTTATGATTATGTCTTTCCAGTAATCAAACTTTTCACCGTCAAATATCGGGGGTCTGCAATTGATTCTATCTTTCTCATCATGATAATCATTGTTGATGTTCTGACTTGGTTCCACCATGGTGTTTTTCCTGCTTGGATCTTTTTCTAACACGGTTAAGTGTTTGCACCCAGATCCATGTGCCCTGATACAAATTTAAGGATGGAAAATCACAAGAAAAGGGGGGTTTAAATCTAAGATAAAATGACACTTGATTTTTATCCTGGTTCATTTAAACTCAAACTACTCCAGTCCACCCGCCAAGGTGATTTCGCCTCTCTCAAGCGAGGTCTTAATCGACTAATCAAACTTGATTACACAAATACAATGGAAACTGTCAATGTCGTCTTGAGTCTAAACCACAACCCAGTTTCCTTAAGGAATTACAAAATACAATATTCTAAGGCTTGTACAAATATGTTTTCTAACAACAACAATATCACTAAAGTGATGCATTGCATAGTTGAAGAGCACAAGGTAGAACTGAGTAAATATTTCACTTTTTCATGCGCAGTCATTATCATCATTTGATATCTTATTCACGTCTTCTTTAAATAGGCAATGCGTGAGATACATAAGAAGATACTTTTGGAAGGTTGATCAAGTGTAGTTAATGTTCTTTCCAAAAGTGAAGATCTGTCTTGATTCAACCGTTACTTTTGATTTTCCATTAATAAAATATAACGCTTCAGAACATGCTCACATCAGAAGATGAATGTTACTGTTGAGACTCTTTGCTTTCCAGAACGTTACATATCAGAATATCAGAGTTCTTATTTCACAGCATTGGTGCATTCAGAAGTTGTAACAGAGAACTTCTTCATTTAGCGTATTACACAGATTTGCTTCTAAGTATGTTGTGTCTGAACAGATTAAAACGAAACTCTCTCATCTTCTTACATCAGAACTTCTCTGCATATTAAAATACTTTATTAGAGAGCATATATGTTCTTTATATATATATCATGTGTTTGTTATCATCAAAACTCTTACAGGGATGTAGAACCAAATTATGTTCTAACATTATCCTCTAGGTTGTGGTAGAAGTGCAAATTATTAGGCTTATAATATTCATTCTCTAGGTCATAATGAATACATAAGTCTATGTTCGTTTCGTTTATCCTCTAAGTATAGATAAACACACAAACTTTTCAATCATCTATCCTTTAGGTTGTGGTAGATGTGCGAATTACCGGGTTTATATTATCCATTCTCTAGGTCATGATGAATACATTAGTCTATCTTCGTGTCATTTATCCTCTAGGTCTTGATAAACACACAAATTTTTTCAATTATCTATCTTCTAGGTTGTTATAGGTGTTGTACGTATTTTTAACACAAGCATTGATATTATTGTTTTCCTTAGGGATTGGTTTGATTTTACTGTCGTTCTATAGTTTTAGTGAATTTAAGTGTTTGATTCATAGATAAAGCTTTTGTATTGTGTTTTATTAACAAAAAGATTAAGTTTCATGCAAGATGTTGTGATTTGGATAAAAGAGAGATTTTTTTTAAAAGGTTTATTTTGAAAAAAATCATGTCAAGATTACTTTTCATTAACCTATTTCATACATATTCAATTAATCAAGCATATGAACTAATTGATGATCGATATGTTCATGTATCCTCTCAACACTACTCATGTTTAAACAATATTGTGAGTATTATCATGTTAATCCATAAATGATCTCTCAACCTAACTATTAACATGATAATCTTTAAAGCTTGATACAATTGAATACTAACTCACAAATCTATGTCTAGAGTTTGCTCATTAATAGATGAATATCTTAGGTCAAGTTTGAAACTTACTTCTCAATAATGATCCAAACCATAAAAAGAACAAAGAAAGCAAAGATATTCAACATATATTAATCATCAACCAAGTTCATATACAAAATGATTAAAATAAATACATAAGGGCTAGGTTAACTACCTCTAATCTTGACACAAGAGAAGGATTTAGCTACCTATCGCCATGGTAGTTTGATCAACAAGAAAAGTATAAAGCTTGATGAACATCAACTAGAAAATATCAAAGATTTAAGGTATAAATCTTTGATTTTGAGTTAAAAATATTAATAAATGTTTCTTAGCCCTAAAAATATGATTTGTGTGTGTTGTATAAGAGTTGGTAGACAAACTATCACAAAGGATGCTATTTATACAAGTGCCCAAAAAGTGAGTCCCACTAAGCGACGGGGCGCGCTAAGTGGGCTCAACACAAATATCTTTTTTTCCTGATTCAGTGGACTGCACTAAGCGGGACGAGGCTACTTAGCGTGCCCAAAAAACATGGCATTTTGCCAAATTCCCAAAACATCAAAGTGTGCTGCAAGTTGCGCTTAGCGCGCTAGCCTGAGCAAAACCTCCATTTTTGACTTGTTGCACCTCACTCTTGGCTCTAGCTTGCCCAAAGCTCCAATGCTCTAATGACCAACATCAAAACCTACAAAATGAGTATAAAACTAAGTAAACAAAGTGATTTATCTCAAAAACTATATAATTGCTTATTTACATATATTTACAAACTTAAACACTACTAATTATCAAAATAGAGTGAAAATAATACAAAATTGTCTACAAATATATCAAAAAATTTGTCCTTAACAACTCTCCCCAACTTAGAATTTTATTTGTCCCTAAACAAAAATTCTCCAACTAAAAGAAAACCAAGACAAAACACAAAATTAGAAAACAACGAGTTTTAGCACAAGACAATTTTATGGTTCAAATGAAAAAGAACAAAGAAGATAATGCTTACCACTAACTAAATCCAACCATAAGTATGGAACAATGGTTAAGTGCAAGATACATATCAAAATTTTCAAAACAATACAACTCAAAAATTAATCACACCTAAATACACACTCATCAATGGATGAGAAACAACAAAAGGGCTTTTTCACTCATCCAACACTCATGCCAACATCCAGATTAAATCATGCATTCATCACACAAAAAGCATCAAACACGCTAAGCAAGAATCACAAGGCATTCAAAGGGTTGTAATTTGGATTATTTACAAGGAAGGGATATTTCTCAAGGTAATTGAAACTAAATTTCCTAACGCGTGAGAACATTCAATTCATAACACCTATACATAATTCAAACATTTTTACCCCTCTTGTATTCTTTTCTTGGATATAACATACAACCATGAGCTCTTATGTCGACACAATTTATGCTCTTGGATTTTCAATTCTTTTTCTTTTTAAGAGCTCAAATGCATCGATTCTTTTTTTTTCAATCATCTTTCTTATCACTTTATCATTTCTTTTTTTTTCAACCACTTTTTTTTCTCAACAAACAACCTACAAAATTCTCCCCAACTTTTAACACAACCCAACATAGTAGCAAGAATGTTCCCATACATTAAGGCAAAGAAAGAATAGAAGCAACCACATAGAGGTTAAGGGTTCATAAATTTCTAAAAAAAAAATCAAGATCCTTACTAAAAACATAATGATGAATTTGCTATTCATTTTCAATATTTACACAATTCAATCATCACAAGGATCTTAATAGAAAGGCTAAATTGGGGCTAACAAGTGACCACTCTCTCTCAAGGTAGATTGATTATTCATTTGGTTCAAGTGGTTTTTTTCAAAATAAAGCAATAAATGTCTTTGATCATTTTCCACCTTTCACACATCAACACATATGCATGATTAAACATAATAAGATTAAGTTAACAAGAATGTTGGTTTCCCGCATTTAAGTGCACAATGAAAAGCTTCCTCACACAAGGCTAAGTTCTAAAGTGATTCACAATTGACAAGTATTGTAAAGGAATTAAAGGTATGACACTATGCACAAACCATAAGTTTCATATTTATACTAAGCTTAGAAAGAAATAAACATGTACCTTGAAGTTGTTACTACATTTCAATTCATATCATCACCACTCAATTGCAAGTTGAACCGCATTTGTACAAGTTCACTTGGTTCCTTCAAAGTTGTCAAACTAAGGAACGAACATAAGCTTTTGCGTATTTCTTTTTTTTTTTAACAAAAATTTTAAAACAAACCAAAAAAACTCTATACACAATTTAAACTTACTAATATAATGCTTTAAAGTTAAAAATCCCAAAAATAAAAATAAACACCTCAAAGCGGTGTACCAAAATCATCCATGGAATAAGATGCCTCCAAAAGTATTAGAACCAAAGTACAACCACAAAACATCATCCTTAAAAGGATGGAACAACATCAAGATAATTGTCTGAAAATTAGAACAAAAGACTACATAAAACATAAAACATAAAAATAATGATAACAACGGTAAACTAATCCCCGCCATGTCAACTGCTCCACTCATCATCACTCCTAACAACTTCCTCATCTTGCTGCTCTTCATCACTTCCCTCAACATTAAACTATGCCCCCTCTTGGAAGAATGGCCTGTCCACAGGGTAATTTGCATAAGCAGAAAACTCCTCACGAGTTGGAAAAGTAGGAATCTCATCCAGATCCACCTGATGACGATAAAATAGTTGCATAGAATCATGAAGGAAGAAATAAGTTAGCATCTCAGCCTCAATCATCTACCAGTTGTAAACACAGGCTTATTGTTCATTATACCGAATCGGATCCGCCAGAGGAGCGTGCGCCTGAGGTTGAGGGGCTGCCTCACCTTCCAACTTTGACATACAATGCCGAAGAACATAATCCTCATTCACAATACTACTAATCCTTTTGGTAGCCACATTAGGAATGTCAGCACCCACCTTCTTACACAGCCCTGTAATAAGATCCAGAAAACCAAGAGTTATAGGGGCCTTATTACCATGAGAATGGCCACTGATAGTTATTCTTCGAATCTCATTTGATATCACTTGAGACATATCAATTTGCAACCATTTAATCATGTAATATAAGAGACGAGTTGTATCAATAGGAATAGTTGAAGTGTGACTCTTCAGCTTAATGTTGTAAAGCAAACGAGTTGCATACAACTGCGCCTTTATGTTCATGTCACATATTTTGAAGTGTACAAGCTAGTTGGAAGCATTGAGAAAAAAGCCATGGTTAGGAGTAAGAGCTAAAGTCTCACTAACTAAATCCAATCTCCACTTCTTACTTGCCACCCTTTTTTGATAAGAACAAAGTTCACCCCTTTGAAGAGTGAGAGGATGATTCAAGTAATGACTAACCAAATTCCTATCAAAAGGCACAGCTCTCTCCCTTACAAATGAAAAATAAGAGTAACGGACATCTTCGATTGGAATTGGGTTAGCATAAAACTCTCGAATAATTTCAAAATTATGTTCGGTCGGAGGATTTAACAGGACACCCCCATTTTCTCTTCTCCATATCATCCACAAAGTACTGATAATCCCCTTGTGGATTCAAGGTGAAAATTTTCTCAAGCCTTGTTTGACGCTCAGCCAAGCTATAGAACTGAGCTTGCTGAAGAGGTCCTATAAAGTTGGTGTTGTTAAACTCAACATGTTCAACTTCAGAACTTTGACGAGAATGAGATGAGGATCCAGCAGCGTAACAAGAATGTTTGCTTTGGTTTGCTCTAGAACTCATCTGTAAAAAACATAAAGAAAAACAATGCAAAACCCATCAAAAAAGTTATGGAAAATTCTCAAAAATTCCAAAAAAACTCTAATAAAATATAATACAAACACAGCCAGAACATAAATTAAAAAGAAAAAAAATTTAACTTCCAGCAAGACGCGTTAAGCGGGATTGAGGCCGCTTAGCGCGCCTGCAAAACCTGTGATTCACGATTTTGTTTCTGTTTCTGTCATGACAGAAATCTCCCAAACACACAAACCCACACCAAACATCTCCCTATCACATTGGGTCACTAATTAATCAAAGATAAACTTCATAACATTCAAGAACAACAATTTCCTAACCCTAACATCTTAAAATTCTAATCTAAATATGTATAATTTCATGGTTTCTTACCTAAAGTTTAGACAACATAAAATATTCACATGCAACCCTTAATTCTTGATAAAACAGTAATTAATTAAGATTAAAACTTACCTTGATGGATTGCAAAGAGATAAGAGAAGAGATTGCACACAAGGAAAGGAATTGCAACTTGAAATCTTGAAGAATGGTGAAAAAACTTGAGAGATAAGAGAGAGAGAGAGAGAGAGAGAGAGAGAGAGAGAGAGAGAGAGAGAGAGAGAGAACACTATGACAAGTGTTTGAAAATATGAAGAAAATGACAAATTATGCCCTAGCTGCGCTATGAGGGCGCTAACTGGGCCTTGGGACCGGGTCAGGCCCCACTGGCTCACGCTTTTTTTGTACAAACACGATCATGCTAAGCGCGCCTTAGGCCGCTTAGCGGGATCAGAAATTCTGCTAAAAACAAAACATACAGCAGGTTCTATTCTATTTTATCGGTTCCACCGCATCTAACATTACAAAAATGGAAAAATACAATAATACTTACAATGTTGGGGTGCCTCCCAAAGAGCGCTCTGTTTAACGTCGTTAGAGCTCGACGGTCTATGGTGATTTCACAAATCACCAAGACGGATCACACTTGTTTCTCGATTTACCTCGCCTCCAAGGTAGACTTTCAACCGCTAGCCATTCACAGTCCAAACTTCCTTTGAGATGGGATCCTCCAACACAATTGCTCCATAATATTTCACATCTTTGATCATGAACAGACCCGACCATTTGGACTTCACCTTCCCCAGAAAGAGTTTTAACCGTGAATTGAAAAGAAGCACCATTTGGCCAACTTTGAAGTCTTTGTGACAGATTTTCTTATCATCATAAAATTTGACTTTTTCTTTATACAACTTATTGGAGTGGTACACATCATTTTTCAATTCATCAAGACCCTGCAATTGAATTTTTCTTTTTTCTCCGGCCAAGTTAGAATCAAAGTTTAAGAATTTTAATGCCCACAGAGCCTTGTGCCCAATTTCTACCAGAATGTGACAAGTTTTGCCATACACCATTTGAAACGGTGTCAAACCTATAGGAGCTTTGTAAGCGGTGCGATACACCCACGAAGCGTCATCAAGCTTAAGTGACCAATCCTTTCGTGAACTTGACACTGTCTTTTCCAAAATCCTCTTAACTTCTCTATTTGAAACTTCAGCTTGTCCATTAGCTTGTGGATGATACGGAGTCGCCACTTTATGCTTTACACCATAGTTTTCCAAAACTTTTTCAAGAGGTGTATTACAAAAGTGTGATCCACCATCACTAATTAAAATGTGGAGTGCCAAGACGTGAAAAAATATTTTTCTTTAGAAATTTAATAACCGTTTTGTCATCCTCTCTAGGATAAGCAATCGCTTCTACCCACTTAGAAACGTAATCCACCACAACAAGGATAAATTCATTCGAAAATGATGGGGGAAAAGGTCCTACAAAATCTATGCCCCAACAATTAAAAACCTATATTTCCAACATACTATTCAAAGGCATTTCATCTATTTTTCCGATTCCTCCACTTCTTTGTCATTTATCACAATTCTTAGCATACAAGTGTGCATCTTTGAACAAAGACGGCAAATAAAAGCCCGATTGAAAGACTTTTATTGTCGTACGCAAACCATTAAAATGACCTTCATACAGAGAATTTTGACAATGCCAAAGTATAATTTTTTATTCCTCCACTGACACACATATCCTTAACAAATTATCACTTCCAAGCCTAAAAAGATAAGGCTCATCCCACACATAAAATTTTGCATCCGCCAAGAATTTCTGCTTTTTGTCCCAAGTTAGATCCTCCGGTATCAATCCGGATACCTTGTGATTCACAAAATCGGCAAACCAAGGTATAACTTGTACCACAAAAATATTTTCATCCAGAAATTCTTCTCTGACCTCACTTTCTTAGTTATTAACCTCTACATTGACCAAACAGGATAAGTGATCAGCTACCAAATTCTATGAGCCTTTCGTGTCATGAATTTCTATATCAAATTCTTGCAACAAAAGTATCCATCGAATAAGTCTTCGCTTAGAATCTGGTTTGGTAAGAAAATATCATATCGTCGCATGGTCAGTATAGACTACAATCTTTGATCCAATAAGATATAATCTAAATTTTTCCAATGCATACATTGTAGCTAACAATTCTTTTTCAGTTGTTGCATAGTTAATCTATGATTCATTAAGATATTTTCTAGCATAATGTATAACATGAAAAAAATTCCTTTTCTTTGACCAAGAACTGCACCAATGGCATAATCGCTAGCATCATACATTAGTTCAAAATCCATTTTCCAATTAGGTGCTACAATTATGGATGCGATTGTCAAATTTTGTTTAAAATTATTAAAAGCTATCAAACAAGCATCATCAAAAATAAAAGACTTATCTTTGTTGAGCAAGTTGCCCAATGGCCTTGCAATTTTGGAAAATTCTTTGACAAATCTTTGGTAGAAGCCCGCATGACCCAAAAAGCTTTGGATTCCTTTCACATTCAATGGTGGTGGCAATTTCTCAATAAACTCCACTTTGGCCTTGTCAACTTCAAAACCCTTGGAAGAAAATTTGTGACCAAGAACAATGCCCTCAGTAATCATGAAGTTACATTTCTCCCAGTTAAGCACTAAGTTGGAGTCCACACACCTCTTCAAAACGGTATCCAAATTTTTCAAACAAAGATCAAAAGATGCCCTAAAAACGGAGAAGTCGTCCATGAAAACTTCCATAGTCTTCTCATTAAGATCGGAAAATACGGCTTGCATACACCTTTGAAAAGTTGTCGGTGCATTGCACAAACCAAAGGGCAACCTCCTATACGCAAAAGCTCCAAACGGACAAGTGAAAATCGTTTTCTCATGATCTTCCATATTAACTGAAATTTGGTTATACCCGAAATACCCATCCAAAAAACAATAGAACTCTTGACCCGATAACCTTTCTAGCATTTGATCCATAAAAGGAAGAGGGAAGTGATCTTTCCTAGTTGCTTGATTAAGCCTCCAGTAATCAATACACAATCGCCATCCCATTACGGTTCTTGTCAGAACCAATTCATTCTTTTCATTTATTATTACGGTCACTCCACCTTTTTTTGGAACCACATGTACCGGACTCACCCAAGTACTATCAGAAATAGGATAAATCATCTTGGCATCCAATAGTTTCACAAATTCCTTTCGCATGACCTCTTTCATTGTCGGATTCAAGCGGCGTTGAGGTTGAGCTACCGGCTTGAAATCCTCTTCCATAAAAATCTTGTGCATACAATAACCCGGGCTTATGCCTTTCAAATCCACTAAAACCCAACCTATTAATCTTTGATTTTCTTTTAAAACTTAAACTAAACAATGCTCATCCTTCTCCGACAAAGCACTACTAATGATTTCTGGTTTGTTACCACCGTCATCAAGAAACACATACTTTAAGCGAGGTGGCAACATCTTCAATTCAAGTTTGGATTCTTCCTCTTTAGCTTCCTTCTTCAATATTTTATCAAGAGGTGTTAAAATATGAACTTCAATAGAAACATCCCAAATAGCTTCTTCAATAGCATCAACTATAAAACAAGCTCCTTTATCATTAGAATGTTTCATAGCTTTAAAGAGATTAAAACTTACTTCTTCATCTTGAACTCGGACCTTCAACAAACCATCATCGATGTCGATTATCATTCTTGCGATATTTATGAATGGTCGGCCGAGAATCAAAGGTGCATCATGGTTTTCCTCCATATCAATCACAACAAAATCAATCGGGAAGAAAAATTTATCCACTTTCACTAGCACATCTTAAGCTACACCGTGAGGATGGGTAATGGATTTGTCGGCTAGCAGAAGTGTCATCTTTGTTGAATTCAACTCGATGCTCCCCAATATTTTCACAATAGACAAAGGAATCAAATTAATGCTAGAACCCAAATCGACCAATCACTTAACGACATAAACATCACCAATAGTAACCAGCAAAGTAACCCTTCCCGGACCATATTCCTTCTTCGGTAGAGTTCATTGAATGGGAACACTACAACTTGCATCAACCATGATAACTTCTTGATTTGTCGATCTTCTTTTTTGTAAGGATATCTTTAATGAACTTTGCATACATAGGCATTTTCTCCAAAGCTTTGGAAAATGGAATATTTATTTGCAATTGCTTAAATATATCCATAAATCGAGCATAGTGGCTAGCGTTATCCTTCTTGGAAGGAGCATGAGGATACGGAAAATTTTGAACAAGAATAGTATTCACTTTCCCCTTCCCCTTCTTCTTTATCATTTTTTCTTTTATATCTTTCTTTTCCAATTGGCCCTTTTCAACTAATTCCTCCTCAAAACTTTTTTTCTACCACTTTCTCATCTTCTACTTCCTCTTCTACCACAATCTCCTCCTCAACAACCTCGTTACCCTTCTTTGCATTTTCTTCTCCATCAACTTCTCTTTCACTCCTTGTTACAATTGCTTTTCAATGCTCCTTCGGATTTGCTTGAATGTTTGTGGAAAAGGATGGCCCCGTTTGTTGTTCGGCTAGTTGCTTGGCAAGTTACCCAACCTGGTTCTCAATATTTTTGATTGTCGCTTCATTTGTCTTTTGGTTTGCCATCAAAATTTGCATAAATTGAGTGAGAGTTTCTTCCATCTTTTAAGTACCACTTTGAGGTTGTGATGTTTGAGCGGTATTTTGGTATGGATTTTATCGGTTTACATTTCCACCATCTTGCCTCCAACCTTGTTGATAACCTTGATTACCTCTTTGTTGGTAACCTTGGTTATTTTGATAATTTTTGTTATCTTGGTTGATAAGCTTGATTTTGATTTTGATTTTGATTTCCCATGTAATTAGCTTCTTCTCTCACTGGAGTATAAAATCTGGTTTGATGATCACCTTGACATAACCCACAACAAGTTATTTGTTGTACTTTCTTGCTAGGAATTTCCCTCATCTCTTTGATTTGTTAAGGTAGTTTGGTCATTTGCTTTGTAATCTCCTCCACTTGTTGAGAAAGTAATTTGTTTTGAGCTAGGATAGCATCATTTGTTCCTAATTCAAGAACTCTCGGCTTCCTTTGTAAGGTCCCCCGGTCGTATTGAACTTGATCATCATTTCTCGCCATCTTCCCAATGATTTCAATTGCTTCCTTTGAAGTCTTTGACATTAATGAACCACCTGCAGTAGCATCCAATAATAGTTTCACTTGAGGTTGAAGACCATTGCAGAAAATGTGTAATTTCGTAGTCTCATCAAAACCATGGCTAGGACACTTTCTCAAAATTTACTTGTACCTCTCCCAAGCTTCAGTGAGAGATTCATTGCTACCTTGGGAAAACATAGATATTGCGGTTTTGGCCTCCATAAACCTAGATTGAGGAAAAAATCTTTCTAGAAATTTTTCTTCTAAAACATTCCATTTCGTCATAATTTGAGTGGGTTGGTCAAGATACCAATCTTTGGCTTTCCCCACTAAAGAATTATGGAATAGTCTCTTGAAGACTTGCTCTTCTTAAGCTTCTGGAGCTCCCACAGAACCGGAAATCTCATAGAATTTTGTGAGATGGTAGTACAGGTCTTCATGATCCAGGCCAATCAAAGGATTCGCATACAAAAGTTATAGTATGCCAATTTTAATCTCTGAATTCCTCGCATTGGTTTGGCGAGCAAATTGAGCATTTTGTCTCAGACTATTTGTGCACGTACCTCTAGGTGGTGGTGGTGGATACGCCATAACTTCTTCTATATTTTGGATTCCTAAAGAAGTAAATGCTTCCTATCTTTCTTTCCTTACCTTATCTAGATTTCTCCTCCATTGTGTCTTGCTATTAAGTCTTCTGTAAGTCCTTTCGATTTCAGGATCAAAAAGGAATTGATCTTCAGAAACACTTCCTCGCATAAACAAAAGTCTGAAAACACTAGCCAAACAAGTGAAAAAACAATAGATACTATAATGTTATAATTTAACTTAAAACAATAGAACTATTGCAATGCTTGCAATATCAAACGCCAATCCCCGATAATGACGCCATTTTATTGTACGTATTTTCAACACAAGTATTTATATTATCATTTTCCTCAGGGATTGGTGTGATATTACTGTCGTTCTATAGTTTTAGTGAATTTAAGTGTTTGATTCATTGACAAAGTTTTGGTATTGGGTTTTAGTAATAAAAAGATTAAGTTTCATGCAAGATGTTGTGATTGGGATAAAAGAGAGATTTTGTTTAAAAGGTTTGTTTTGATAAAAAATCATGTCAAGATTAGTTTTCAGTAACCTATTTCATAGATATTCAATTAATCAAGCATATGAACTAATTGATGATCGATATATTCACGTATCCTTTCAACATTACTCTTGTCTAAGCAATATTGTGAGTATTATCATGTTAATCCTTAAATGATCACTCAACCTAACTATTAACATGATAACCTTTAAAGCTTGATACAAGTGAATACTAACTCACAAATTTGTGTCTAGAGTTTTCTCATTAATAGATGAATATCTTAGGTCAAGTTTGAAGCTTACTTCTCAATAATGATCCAAACCATAAAAAGAACAAAGAAAGCAAAGATATTCAACATATATTAATCATCAACCAAGTTCATATAAAAAATGATCAAAAGAAATACATAAGGGCTAGGTTAACTACCTCTAATCTTGACACAAGATAAGGATTTAGCTACCCATCACCACAGTAGTTTGATCAACAAGAAAAGCATGAAGATTGATGAACATCAACTAGAAAATATCAAAGATTTAAGGTAGAAATCTTTGATCTTGAGTTACAAATGATAAGAAATGTTTCTTAGCCCTAAAAATATGATTTGCGTGTGTTATACAAGAGTTGGTAGCCAAAATATCACAAAGGATGATATTTATACAAGTGCCCAAAAAGTGAGTCCCGTTAAGCGGCCAGTGCGCGCTAAGCTGGCTCAATGCAAATATCTTTTTTTCCTGATTTAGTGGACCGTGCTAAGTGGGACGAGGCCGCTTAGCACGCTCAAAAAACATGCCATTCTTCCAAATGCGCAAAACATCAAAGTGCACTACAATTTGCGCTTAGTGCACTAGCCTGAGCAAAATTTCCATTTTTGACTTGTTGCATCCCACTCTTGGATCTAGCTTGCCAAAAGCTCCAATGCTCCAATGAACAACATCAAAACCTACAAAATGAGCACAAAACTAATTAAACAAAGTGATTTATCTCAAAAACTATATAATTTCTTATTTACATCTACTTATAAACTTAAACACTACTAATTATCCAAATAGAGTGCAAAGAACACAAAATTGTCTACATATATATCAACATTTTTGTCCTTAACAAAGGGTATGCGAACTTTCAGGGTTATACTATTCACCCTCTAGGTCGTGATGAATACATAAGCATATCCCGGTGTCATTTATCCTCTAGGTCGTGATAAATGCACAGGTTCATCTTCGTATTGTTTACTCTCTAGGTTGTAGTAAACATATGAAATCTGTAGTATAATTCATTATGTTAGTCTCCATGCATCAATGCATTATCAAATTCTATATTATTCATCCCCTAGGTTGTGATGAATAGACAAAGTCTTGAAGCATTATTAAGTCAATTTTCAAAGTTGTGTTATTTACTGAAATTCTGGTATAAGATATGTGATGTCGAAAGAGATGTCATGACACAAATATCTGTTTGCAAGTAAGGTGAATTAAAATCAAAAGTAGTAAAAACATAAGAGATTGTTCACTCAGTTCAGTGTACAACAACACCTACTTCGGGGGCCACCAAGCCAGGGATAAGTTCACTAAATAGTATCAATTCATAGACCCTCAGTAAACAACCAGTTTACGATCTAATCACTTAATCACTATCCAAGATAAACTTATACCTAAGACTCACCTAGGTATGAGACCATCCTAAATTCCCTTCAATCACTTATAGTGAAGAACTTAACAGAATTAATAAGTTTGAAACACTTCAATCATTTAATTCTTAAAAGCTTATGAATAATACACAATTAACAACCCAAATAACAACTCAAGTATTTAAACTAATACTTAGAGTGTATTACAAATAAAAATCCTAAACTTCTAATCATAAAGAAAGCATTTTTCTTCAAAAATTGTTTGTCTTTGAATAAGGAAGCGAGTCCTTATATATGCGCAGCTTTGGGCTTGGGCTTGAAAACAAATATTCAAATCTTTTAAATATTTCCATAAAAAACAAGAAAAGATATAATTATGCAATTTGAAAAATATTCCTCCATATTTTTCCCAACCTGTAGTTCACAAATCCTGAATTATAGAGTGCTGGAAATCAGGAAACAAAAGACTTAACTAATTTTGGGTTAAGATCAGTTCAGTAGGCAGGTGTCAAGACATCTGCTTTGACATCATTCAAAATAGTTTTGCTCCAAATGTTAAGACATTTAGAAAAACATTAACAAGTCGTTGTTTTACCAAAATTATTGCCAATAAACACTTACAAACTCTCCCTTTGGCAAATATTGGCTAAAACATTGTTAAAGCATATTATCAGAGTAGCAGCAGGAGAACCACAATTATCAGAGCATTATTAGGGCAGCAGCATAAGCAAGGTAATCAAAACATTCATTCAGTTAGCAGTCAGATGTTAGCACAAGAAGATGTCAAAACATCTTCTGGGACATGAGGCCCCCCTCAATCAATGGTCAGTGGTCAGTAAGTGGTTAGTGATTAGTGGTTAGTCAGTCACTCACTCACTTTATCTCCCCCCTTTTTAGTCATAATATGCCAAAGAAAAGATGCAACCAAGGAATATCAGTATTAGGGTACAGACCATATAATTCAAATGTCAAGCACATGCAAGTGCCAAAAAAAGAAACAAAGTGTTCAAAGAAGCATCAGGTAGTCTAACTGTCATCCGGACCAGTTGACTTGGTTGAACCAGAACTTCTTTCCATACTGGAGTCTTCACCTTCAGAGCTCACTGCATCATCAAGTTTGTTATCCTTTTGTAGTTCCTTGATCATCTTTTCAAAGATTTGCTTCCAGGGTGAGCTCACTCTGATCACATCATCTAATTCCTTGCAGGCTTACCTTAATTCATTTATCATTTTATCCTTAGTGGAGGCCTTTTCAACAGGAGTAGATGTTAAAACAATGTCTGGGACATGTTTTCTTGAAAAGAGCTTAAAATGGAGGGTCAAGGCAGACTCCCTCTTGCACACAACATCATTTCCACTTAGGATTCTAGGATGCCGATTTAGGATAATTCCACATAGGAGGAAAGGAAAAGCAGTTGGCATCTTAATGGCACAAGTTCCTGCACGTTTGATGATCTGATCAAAGATATAAGTCCCATAATCAAAAAAAAATTTGGTTACCAATAGCATAAATGAACTTTCCTAAACCAACGGAGATGGTTGAAGTGTGATTAGTGGGAACCTAATTTTCAGCTCCAATCCTATGTAAAATTGCATATTTCACACTCAGTTTGCTGATAGGAAGTTTGTTTTTCATTGGCCACTCACTTACTTGAATAGCAGTAATGGCTCTACACACTTAATTGTCTGTTACTTCCAGCTTACAACATACATCATCAGACCTATATAGAAATTTGTTTATAATGGCAAGATAAAATTCAACACACTTTCTTATAACAAAAACCTTTCTATATTCCTTACTCTTATGGTCAGCACAGTCAACAGGAATATTAACAGTAAACTCCTTAATAAGAGTTTCATAGCAATTTGCTAACCTGGTAATTGTTTTCATCAGTCCAGTATAGGAGATCAGCTCCATGATTTCCTTACATTCCAAGGCACCAGATCCTAGTTCTCTTTCCATGGAAATCCTTCTTTGATGCACATACTTCCACTTCTCAGCATTCCCAACAGAGTGAAAGAAGATGTTGTCAAGTGGGGCATCAGGAACCCTAACAGACAATTTCTTATTTTCAGGCTTTTTGATAGGAGAGATGTCCTGGACATCTTGCTCTACATCATACTCAGATTTAGTCTCTTCAATCAGAACAACTTTCTTCTTACTCTTGGTCCTTTTTACAACATCCTCATCATCATCAGCAGAGGTAACAGGTCTGGCTTTTCTCTTGCTAGATGGAGGGACCACTTCACTTCCTGCTTTTGGGGGTCCATACATGGTTTTCTTCTTGATTGTCTTGGGAGTGGGTGTGATGCTTGCATATTTCACTCTCCTGGACTTTATCCTTCTAGCAATAACAGGTACAACATTAGTGATAAGCTCATTGTCAGAGAGCTCTTCAACATTGATTACATTCACATCATTGTGACATTCTCCATCCTTAGAGGCAGCATCATCTTCTTTAGAGGGCGGTTTTTCTTCAACATTTTGTTCAACATTTTGATCAACATCTTGATCAATGTCTTCCTCTTTCACTTATTTTAGGGAAGAGGTAGCAAGCTTCTCAAGTTTTCTATCAGCAACATCTTTCTTGGATGATTCAGCAGCATCATTTTTAGGATTACTTCCTTTGTCAGTAGAAGGAGGCATGCGAGCAAGGGGAGTAGAAATCCCAGGCACAGCAAGTCCATCATTTTAAACTCTGTCCACAAGCCTTCTGATGCTTCTATCAACATTGACAATTTCTTCTCCAGTTCTATTGTCAATAGTAGAAGAGGAGTTACCTTTATCATCTTTAGATTTCTTAATTGGTGATGATCTAGGTTTCTTGACCTTTTTATCAAGTGGAGGGATCGTTGATAGAGGAGTAACATCTAGTACTCTGTTAAGAGAAATATTTTCATTTGAAGATTTTGAGGAAGATGATGTGTGATGTTGAGACATGTTTAAAAAATTTCTTGCAAGGAGATGAGGAATGGCAAGGGTTCTTCTTCTGTTGAGGAAAATGAAGAGTTTGTGAAAGTAGAGATAAGAGATGTAAAAGCGTGTGGGAAAAATTTTAGGTAGTCTTGTAATGATTTTTTTCTAAAATTTATTTGTTGGAAACAAAAACAATATAATATCACTTTAATGATATTCCCACACACTTTTAATTGCTACAAACCCTCATATAAACATATCCCTAATTTTCCTCTTAAATTCTCAAATTGATTACCATCCAAAGCCTTTGTGAAGATGTCAGCCTGTTGCAATTCAGTGGCTACATGTTTTAAGGCCACAATCTTTTCTTCAACAAGCTCTCTTATGAAGTGATGACGAATGTCAATATGCTTGGTCCTGCTATGTTGAATAGAATTATTTGAAATATTTATGGCGCTTAAATTATCACAGAATAATGTCATGACATCTTGTTTGACATTGTATTCTGTTAACATTTGTTTCATCCAAACCAATTGAGAACAACTGCTTCCTGCAGCAATCTACTCAGCCTCAACAGCGGATAGAGACACACAATTTTGTTTCTTGCTGAACAAAGATATAATGTTATCTCCCATAAAGAAGCATCTTCCTGATGTAATCTTTCTATCATCAGCACTCCCTGCCCAATCAGCATCACAAAAGCCAGTTAAGAAGAATTTGATCCATGAGAGTACACATACCATAGTCACTTGTCCCATTCACATATTTGAGAATCCTCTTTACATGGTTGGCATGGCTAACTTTGGGATCATCTTGATATCTTGCACACACTCCTACAACAAAGGCAATGTCTGGTCTGCTAGCTGTGAGATATAGAAGACTTCCTATCATGCTTCTGTAGAGACTTTGATCTACACTTACTCCTTTTTCATCTTTAGTCAACTTCAGATGTGTGGGAGCAGGGGTTCTTTTGTGACTTTCATTCTCCATCCCAAACTTCTTAATTATATTCTTGGCATACTTACTCTGAGATAAACATATGGAGTCTTCCATTTGTTTAACTTGCAGACCAAGACAATAGGTTAATTCACCAACAAGACTCATCTCAAATTCAGACTGCATCTACTTGACAAAATGTTGAACCATCTCATTTGACATCCCACCAAATACAATATCATCAACATAGATTTGAGCAATCATAATCTTCCCTTATTCTTCCTTGACAAAGAGAATCTTGTCTATACCACCTTTCCTATATCCATTTTCCCCAAGGAATATTGTCAGTCTCTCATACTAAGCTCTTGGAGCTTGCTTCAATCCGTACAGAGCTTTCTTCAGTTTATATACATGTTTAGGAAAACTTGGATCAACAAACCCTTTTGGTTGTTCAACAAAAACTTCTTCATTCAGGTATCCATTCAAGAAGGCACTTTTTATATCCATTTGAAACAATTTAAATTTCAAAATGCATGCAACTCCTAACAGAAGTCTGATTGATTCAAGTCTAGCCACTGCAGAAAAGGTTTCATAAAAGTCCACTCTTTCAATTTGAGTGTATCCTTGAGCAACTAACCTTGCCTTATTTCTAGTGACCACCCCTTTTTCATCAGATTTATTATTGTATACCCAATTAGTGCCAATCACATTTGTCCTTTCAGGTCTTAGGACCAGATCCCAAACATCACTCCAACTGATTTGTTCCAGCTCCTCTTGTATAGCATTAATCTAGAACTCATCAGTTAGGGCTTCTTTGACATTCTTAGGCTCAATTTTTTATACAAAACAAGAGTTAGAAATCCCTTCTCTTGATCTGGTAGTAACTCCCTTGTTTGGATCTCCTATGATGAGCTCCTTAGGATGATCTTTTTGAGTTATAATTGAAGGTCATTTATTGAGCTGACTAGGTTGGGGATATTCTTAAGGAGGATTAGAATCAATACTTGTGTCATTTGATTCAGTTGGACTATCAGGAAAATATGTTCCAACATCTTTTGAGACATCTTCTTCAACATTGCATCCTCTATCATCAATAGTAACATTTATTGACTCCATCATAACTTTGGTTCTAGAGTTGAACACTCTATATGCTCTGTTATTTATAGCGTAACCCAGGAATATTCCTTCATCACTCTTAGGATCCATCTTCCTCCTTTGTTCATGGTCAGCTAAGATGTAACATTTACTTCCAAAAACATGAAAGTAATTTACAGTTGGTTTTCTTCCCTTCCATATTTCATATAAAGTGGTTGAAGTGCCTTTCCTTATAGTGACTCTGTTATGAATATAGCATGCATTATTCATAGCTTCAGCCCAATAGTTGTAGGGTAGCTTCTTAGCATGAATCATGGCTCTGGAATATTCTTGGAGAGTTCTATTCTTGCGCTCTACAATCCCATTCTGTTAAGGAGTAATGGGAGAAGATAATTCATGGTTGATTCCTTCAGAGGAGCAAAACTCAGCAAATTTGTTGTTCTCAAATTTCTTTCCATGATCACTTATGATTATTATGACACGACTTTCTTTTTCCCTTTGAAGTATTTGACAAAGATCTTTGAACTCTTCAAAAGTTTATGATTTTTCTCTAATAAAGCTTATCCATGTGTATCTAGAAAAGTCATCTACAACAACATAGGCATACTTCTTACCACCAAGACTTTCAACATGCATAGGTCCCATCAAGTCCATGTGAAGAATTTCCAATACTTTTAATGTAGTAAGATGTTGAATCTTCTGATGTGACATCTTAGTCTGCTTTCTAATTTGACAGTCACCACATACCCTTCCTTCTTCTATCTTGAGCTTAGGAATCCCTCTCACTGCTTCTTCAGATATAATTATCTTCATAACTTTCAGATGCAAGTGCTCCAATTTTTGATGCCATAGTTTAACCTCATTCTCTTTGGCTGAAACACATGTTGAGGGGAGGTTTAACTCTTGAGGAACCCATAGATAGCAGTTGTCTTTAGATCTGATTCCTTTCATGACAACTTCATTCTTTTCATTGCACACAAGACATTCTTCTTTGGAGAAGTTAACTTTGAATCCTTGATCACATAGTTGGCTTAAACTTATCAAGTTAGTTGTTAACCCTTTTACAAGTAACACATTATCAAGCTTAGGAACTCCTGAACAGTCAAGCTTGCCAACACCTTTGATTTCTCCTTTTGCTCCATTACCAAAATTCACATAACTGGTGGAATGAGATTTACATCCACCAACAGATTCTTGACACCTGTCATGTGTCTAGAACGGCCACTATCAAAGTACCAGTCATCTTTGGTTGATACTCTGAGAGAGGTGTGAGCAATGAGACTTCTAACATTGGACTTGGGAACCCATTGTTTCTTCTTTTTGTTGTTTTGGGGAATCTTATCAGTTTTGGGAAGAGGGGTATTTTTAGGATACCCATACATCTTGAAACAGAAGGGCCTTATATGTCCAAGCCTTCCACAGTGATGACATTTCCAGGGCTGGGGATTTTCTCTGGTATGATTAAGCTTTTTCTTCCCATGAGGTTTCCTAAGATGTCCTTTCTTATCATGATGTTTGCCCATATATTGAGACATCTGGTTTGACATCTTTGGTTTAGCCTTGGCATGTGTAGAAACAGATGCAGGCTATTTTCCATGATGTTCTTTCTTCACATGATGCCTTCTAAGGTGTCCTTTCTTACATGATGTTGAAACATTTGATTTGACATCTTTGGTTTAGGCTTGGCATGAGTGGAGATAGATGAAGGCTCTTCTGAGTTAGTTTCCTTTTTCTCATTGAAACCTAAACCACTCTTATCTCATGTCACTCTTCCTACTTGGAGAATTTAATCTAATGAGTCATACCCATTATTCAACATCTTGAGAGATTTGACCATTTTATCGAGATTTGAAAGAGAGGACACTTAAGTTTCCAGATTAGAAATAGTTTTAAGATGCTCTTCCCTTTCCTCCTTTAGTTGAGTTATAAGGGATTTTTGTTTCTCCCCTTCAAGATATAATTTTTCACTTCTGAGACATAATTCTTTGTGTGAAGCAGCTAACTCATCAAAGGTTAGTTCCCCATCACTAGACTCTTCATCGGATACATATTTTCCTGTCAATGCTTTCACATATTTGGCAGATTCTTCAATATCACTCTCTGAGTCCTCTTCAGACCAAGTAACAGATAGATTCTTCTTTTGTTTCTTTAGATATGTATGACATTCATCTCTTATGTGACCAAAGCCTTCACATTCATGATCACGACTTTGTGAGTCTTAAAGAATCTAGACCACAAGTATACAGTCCTATCACATGTAGCTTTAAAGATTATCGAATCCCAAGGGACTAAATGTCGAACTACCGTTATCTTAGGTTACTACGTAAAGAATATTTGGCTGATAGCAGATGTCTCCTACAGATCACTAAAGAAAATAATGCGGAAAGAAATAATACGGAAAGAAATAATGCAGAAAATATTTGTCAGAGTAACAGTAAAAATAGAGAAAAGAAAACATTCTGAAAAATGGGAATTTGAGGTCCTATTTATAGGCTTGGAGACGCGCAGGGAGTTGAGATGTTTTCTCCTCTGGATTTGCCTCCGTAGTGACCGCTATGGATTGAAACACTCAGTGTAACGGTCGTTACACTCCTTCTTTTGAGGAGGGACTAGCTGCAAGGTGTAACGGTCGTTACACCCCCTACTTTTGAAGAGAGGTTGGCTTGTCAAGGTGTGATGGTCGTTACACCAGGGTTAGGTGATGTGTAACGGTCGTTACACCCCTTGGACCTTGGGTAGATTGGGCCTAGCATGTATTTCTTCTTTTGGTCTTCCAAGGCTTTTACTTGTAATGCACCCAGTTTTGCCACACACCCCTCAATTGCATAATTTCTCTTTCTTTGTGTGCATTTTAAATACGATTAGCTCGACTTTTCTTGACTTTCTTCGCACCTTCCTTGCAAATATAAGATTCTTGAAAACATAGAAAATACCAGCATAATACGAATAAAGAGTAATTTAATTAATTAAAATGCGGATAAGATTCATGTAAATTGATCCAAATATTCGATACATTTCCGGTTTATCAAATTCCCCTACACTTGAACCTTTGCTTGTCCTCAAGCAAATAATAGAGAAAAAGAAACGTTTAACACATGGTTTCCAACACACTCGCGTGATACAACTCGAATCGTACATGGTTGAGGGGCGTTACATTAGAAAGATGGAACTAGGTTCTGACACTAATGATACAGAAATGACACAAAACCATAGGACATGTTCAAAATCCTCCATCCTATGCAAACTAGTCCGAATTATGCTATCATAGCTCAACTTAGTTCTTTTCGTTCAAAATCAACCGCTTTCATTCTAGCACAATCACATTAAGCCATTTATCTTTCACACGCACATAGTAAGTAGTCGGTTAGCGATTCTGGTCTCTTTTGCACGGGTTTCTGGTACGCAATTTGGTAACCATTTTTCTTTCCCATATTATAAGTCTCGGGGGATCGAACCGTAGTTCGCCCTACCAAGTTCAGCACCAGATACCATTGAACAGGCTTAGAACTGGTCGTTAAATCCATTTTTGTAGGTACCATAATTGTTGGATTAAATGACCTGGTGAGGGTCACCTAACTTAATTAGCGTATTCCCTATTATATCTTGATGCTTGTCATTTTTTCTTTTTTTTGATTAGGACAAGTTACTTATATTCATCAGCTCCTTGCGTAGTTTGTGGATAAGACGGTGTTGACTGCTAGTATAAACTACCCGGGGTTGATCCAAAACTAAAATTTAAGGCTTCGGTATCATAACCACTCAAACTGATTTGCATAATATGGAAGATTTAGGTGTCAAGGCGGTATTATTTTTGTCAACTCTTTTTCCAAAAATATAATGCAGCCTAATTATGAACAACCTATATACTTTTTGATTGTACCGAGCTAATGCGTCGAGTAAAAAAACTTTTTATGGTTCAAGAAAAGTGTTGAAGTACGAATAACTTACAAAAATGATTTTTTATTGAATGGAAAGGGAAATAACAGAAATTTAAATAACTTACTAGGAAAATGGAAAACATAACATATGTAACATAGGTTTTCTCCCCTACACTTAAACTAAGCATTGTCCTCAATACGACAAATAAAGTGATAAAATAAAACGAACAGGAAACTTAAAAAAAATAATAATAAAAATTAAAGGAATGGAGAAAACATAGATCGCTCCTCATTGTCGTCTCTGACGTTTCTGCTTCTGGATTCTTCACCTTGTGCTCTTCCTCCTCGTGTCCTTACTCCACCTCTTTTAGGCCTAGGAGGTTCCTCGCCAGTGTTGTAAACATAAGCACGCAGGCCTTCAACACGGAAAGAAAAGTGTCGCATTTCATCAGTTAGGTTAGAAATGTCGCGATGGTTCCAGTAAACGTTATCGTGTTGCAACTCTTGCATCATCTGCATCAGTTCTTGTTGACGCTGATCTTGTAGTAAAAGAGATACATAGATAGCTTCGATGGTGGACGACGGAGGATCATTTCTTGCTTGTTCTTGTTGTGGCCCTTGTTGATTCACTTCTGGTACTACATTTTCTATACCTGCTTGATTATTCTACACATGTGCTCCAGGGGCAGGTTCCTGCAAATCATATATCCAATTTGCGGCGATGTCAATTCTTCTTACATTCGGATTCGGCAGAATAATACTTAGGATGACCTTGTGCTGCACCATCAGGTTATACCTTCCATCCCTTCTTGCTTTGACAAGATGACAAAAATGGAAATATTCAATATCAAGAAACTCAGCTTGCCAAAAAGGTAGTTGAACCAACCTGTTTTGCAAATTCAAATAGTTGGCAATAGCGGTGACTAAACCTCCTATACAAAAAGGTGATGTGCTTGTGCTCCTTGATAATAGAGACTGAATGTGGTTGAGAAGGAATGGAGTAGCATTTATTCTAAGATCGGGATTAAGGGTGTAGTTCAGAAAATACATTTCCCTATCGTTCACTTTATTGTTGTTTGCTCACCCAAACACTGTATTGGCTAGAACACGGTGGAAATAACGGATGCATGGGTTGTGTATGTGAGTGGATAAAAGCTCAGCCCAATCATTGACCTGAGTATTAGTTAAACATTCCAAAATTTCAAACGATCTTGCCTTCCAGTCTTCTTCCGACGAAATTCTATATTCCATACCTAGATCATGGTAGCAGTGGAGTATCTGAATCAGAGTCTCTTGATTCATGGTGTACTTCGTGTTGAATAATCTGAAAGTTGTTGTGCCAATTAGATATTGACCGACTTCTGAAGTGGATGGTGTTTGGTAGGAAAAAGAGCTCAAGAATTTCAACGTGAGGGATTCATAAGTTGGAAGATTCATGGTGGCAATGTAGTGTGGTCCAGATTCATGGAGCATAAATTACACACTTTCAAGCAATCCCAAGTCACGTAAGCAATCTTCATCGATATACCTCGTTAGAATTATACCTCTCTGATGAAACCTTCAGTAAAGTTTCTCTTGTCGATGTCCCTCAGCTCTATTTCTGAATACCATATCAGTGAGGTCTGGCTCCTCTCTTTCTTCTATAGCTCTTCTGGCCATTTGGGAAAGGTGTTGGAAATGATAGAGTTTATAGGGTAGAAGAGATGTTGAAGAAATTTGGTGTGATAGTAAAATTCTCTTCAAGAGTTTATATAGAAGCAAGGTTTTAATGGTGAAGAGAAAATTAGTGGGGGTATTGAATGGTATTTAGGGGGGTATTTATTTGTGTGGAATAGAAATGGAACAGATAGGAAGTTTGAAAAAAATTTGAATTGAAAATCAAATGAAGATGCAACGGCTGACAGAGTTTAAAGAGTGAGAGGAGAAGAGGGTGTAACGGTCGTTACACCTTCCTTCAAATTACATTGAACTCTTGTAACGGTCGTTACAAGGCTTGATTCCCAAGAGAATCTCATGCCTGCAACGGTCGGTTTTTCAGCCATGCATGAGGGACTTTGCTTGTTGACTGAGGCATGGCATGGATGTGTCAATTCATTGTCTAGTGGGAATAATAAATTTAAAAATGCTAGGAGACAATGAAGTGACAATTAGGTGTGATGCATAATTTAATTATAATATTTGATATACTAGATCAACATGCATTTTATTTTGGGAGAACACAATAACATAATAGCATCATAATATATAATAGCATAATGAGGAGTCAATTTGAAAATATTGAAATAAATAAATAAATGAATAATTTTGAAAAATAAATAAATGAATAAAAATAAATTAATTAATTAAAAAAAGTAAATCCAAGTAGAAAATAAAAATAATGATGCTAATGGAAAACTAAAGACTAATGAAAAACTAAAGGCTGAATAAACACTTTTCCCTTACACTTAGAGAAAACAGTGCCCTCAATGTTCTAAAGACATAAATCAGCCACCTCTAGAATGAAACAGGTGATCTATATTTGTCGTAGCAAGATCCATGAAACCATAAAAATCTCTGCGGAGAGCAGTAATATCGGAACGAAGATTAGCAAGCTTCGTCGTGATAGCGTCCATAGCAGCAGCGATATCAGTCTGAGGAATATGGACAGCAACGGCAACAGGAGCTGATGGTGGGTCCCAAGCTGGATGGAGGTCAAGTATAGGAGGTGTCACAGGATCAATCTCTTCCATCTCAGGACCAAACTCGCCCAATCCTACTAGAGGGTCATAATAATGGGGAGGTCTCAAAGGATCAGACTCTTCTTCTTCCATGTCATTCTCAACTATACCCTCCAGGTCATAAATCCAGTTCTTCCTGTCATGCACACTAGATCGTGCAATGTCAGGAAGTGTGAAGTGGTATACCGGCTCATGATGTATCAGCAACTGAAACTGATTCGGCTCTAAACATATGATCATCCTAACATTAAAATAAAGAGTAAGGTCTAGCGGGGTATAGTTGCCAGCAGAGGTTAGACGGAATAATGGCTCTCTCAAAAATAGGGCTTTAGCGATCATAGTCACTAAACCACCAACACAAATTGGGCCATGATGAGCCTGGGCTATACTCAGGAGACGAGAAATCATAAAAGATGCACCAACTATCAGTCTGGACTAAAACACACAGAACATGATAAATAACTCTTTCTTAGACTCTAAGGTATCATTCTGAGGTTTTACAAATAAGGTAAACGCTAGAATCATGTAGAAATACCTAATAGAGGGGTTATGAATCTTTGAGGAATGTCTAGGAATAGAGCTCTCCTGTCTCATATCAGATATCTCTCCGCAGAAGTGGTCAAGCTGGCTGTCCACATACTTGTCATCTGGAATCTCAATGACAGCATCAGAACTAACCAGGAAATCCAACAAAGCAGCAAATTCACGGACAGTGAACCTGTGGGTAAAACCAAACAATCTGAATGAAACCAATCCTCTGGCCAACCCTAAACCAGTATCAAGGTTGTACTGCAACAAACTGAGGAACTCCAGCATCAGGTTACGGTAGGTAGGCTGCTGATGATGTATAAAATAATCCCAACCAATCTGGTTAAACATGAAGCAGACATTCTCCCTGATGCCCAATGCGGACAATGTGGGTCGTGTACAAAGATGGTGGGATACATCTCACTTGGAGCAAGCATCTCATAACGCTTCTGCTGAGCATCACCCACGAAGGTGACAGGCATAGTGTCAGAAAAGTCCATAGTGAAAATCAGTGAAGAAAAAGAAATCTGAATCTTGTTGGTTAATATGAAAATAGTTTTAAATCAGCATCGGCCTAATACCTAAAAATAGAAAAGAAGAAAATAATAGAAAAATTTTGTAAAATCTTTTAAGAGAAACATAAAAAAAAAAAACTTTTAGTAAATAAAATTTTAATAAAAATGGTGGGTTACCTCCCACAAAGCAATTTGTTTAACTTCGGAAGCTCGACCTATATTGAAAATTGAAAATATATTTTGGTGACTCGTTTGGCAACTGTATAAATCTCAAACTAGCTAAGTAGTCCCTATTCTCGATGCAGTGGTGGTGCTTCAAACGTTGCCCATTTTCAATAAATGGATCGCTGGTTTTTCCTTTGATTTCTATAGCGCCACTTGGGAGTATTTTAATAACTTCAAAAGGTCCTGACCATCTAGAGAGAAGTTTCCCTGGAAATAGTTTAAGTCTGGAGTTAAACAGGAGTACTACATCTCCCTCATTGAATTTTTTCCTAGAGATGCGTTTGTCGTGCCATTTCTTAGTTTGCTCCTTGTAGATTTTGGCATTCTCATATGCATCTAGCCTAAGCTCTTCCAATTCATGGATGTCTGGAATTCTCTTTTCTCCAGCGGCTTTGTAACTTAGATTCAGGGTTTTGATGGCCCAATAGGCTTTGTGTTCCAGTTCTACGGGTAGATGGCATGATTTACCATAGACCAGTTTGAAAGGTGTGGTTCCAATGGGTGTCTTGTACGTTGTTCTGTATGCCCATAATACTTCATGTAGTTTAGGTGACCAATCTTTCCTGGATGTGGCAATAGGTTTCTTAAGTATTTTCTTAATCTCCCTGTTATAGATTTCCACTTTCCCGCTTGTTTTTGGGTGGTAAGGTGTTACTACGCGGTGTCGGACTCCATACTTTGCTAAGAGTTTATTGAAAATTTTGGAAATGAAATGAGAGCCACCATCACTGATGACTAATCTCGGAACATCGAATCTTGGAAAAATTATGTTTTTGAATAACCTAATCACTACTTGTGCATCATTGGTTGGAGAGGCTACAGCCTCTACCCATTTAGATACGTAATCTACTGCCACTAATATGTAATTGTTGCCAGAAGATGATGGGAAAGGTCCCATAAACTCAATTCCCCATACGTCATATATCTCTACTTCTAGGATACCCTTTTGAGGCATCTCATCGCGCCTAGATATGTTACTAGTGCGTTGACACGGGTCACATTTTGTAATTGCAGCATGGACATCTTTCCATAGACTGGGCCAATAAAGGCCAGCTTGTAGGATTTTTGCACAAGTCTTTGAGGTGCTAGCGTGTCTACCATAAGGGGCTTCATGACAATGAGATATTATACTCTCTATTTCACTCTCAGGAATGCATCAATGGAAAATACCATCGGGGACTCGCTTGAATAGTAAAGGCTCGTCCCAATAATAGTGTTTCAGATCGTGAAAGAATTTCTTCTTCTGTTGATAAGTTAAATTGGGTGGAAGGGCTTTTGTTGCTAAGTAGTTGACATAGTCAGCATACCAATGCAGTGAAATTTGAGTAGATACTGCTTCCAATACTTTAGTTGTCTCGTCATTGTTGCAAAATTCAGGTCATTCTTCAGCCGAGTTTTCATACCTCATCCGGGCTACTAGGTGTTCATATGGAAATTCGTCATTGATGGGTATCTCTTCAGGTTTAAAATTTTCCATCCTAGATAGGTGGTCGGTAACAAGATTTTCATATCCTGGTTTATCTTTGATTTCCAAATAAAACTCTTGTAAGAGTAAGATCCATCTTAATAATCTTGGCTTGGCATCTTGTTTAGCTAATAGGTATCTAATAGTTGCGTGATCAGTGTAGATAATAATCTTTGCGCCTGCTAGATAGGAACAGAATTTATCTAATGCAAAAACGACTGCCAAGAGTTCATTTTCTGTAGTGGCGTAGTTTATCTGTGCAAAATCCAAAGTCCTACTTGCATAGTATATTGCATGGAGTTTTTTTTCTCTTCTTTATCCTAGGACTGCACCTACTGCATAATTGCTTGTGTTGCACATTATCTCGAATGGTAGACTCCAATCAGGTGGTTGTATGATAGGTATGGATATGAGAGTTGCTTTTAACCATTCAAACGCCTTCAGGCAGTCATCATCGAAGATGAACTCATATTCTTTCATTAAGAGGTTAGTCAGAGGTTTAGAAATTTTCGAGAAATCTTTTATGAAGCGTCGGTAGAAACCGGCATGGCCTAAGAAACTTCATATTTATCTTACAGTTTTTGGGGGTTGGATACTTTTTATGACTTCAATCTTAGCTTTGTCTACTTCGATCCCCTTTTCAGAAACTATGTGTCCACGTACAATTCCTTGTTTTACCATAAAATGGCATTTCTCCCAGTTCAACACTAGGTTTACATGTACACATCTTTCCAGTACCCTTTCTAGGTTTGATAGGCATCCTTTAAAACTTTGCTCGCATACAGAGAATTCATCTATGAACACTTCCATGATATCGTCAATAAAATTGACAAATATGGACATCATACATCTTTGGAATGTTGCGGACGCATTACATAGTCCGAACGGCATTCGCCGATAAGCAAACGTACCATAAGGACACGTGAACACTGTCTTTTCTTGGTCATCAGGGTGGATAGGGATTTGAAAGAATCCTGAATAACCGTCTAAATAGCAGTAGTAAGAATGCTTAGCCAATCTCTCAAGCATTTGGTCAATAAAAGGTAGAGGAAAATGGTCTTTTCGAGTTGCTTTATTTAGTTTTCTATAGTCGATGCACATTCTAGCTCCACTCACGACTCTTTCTGCTATTTGTTCTCCCGCTTTGTCTGTCGTGACTGTGATTCCTCCTTTCTTGGGTACACATTGGACTGGACTAACCCATTGGATATCTGAGATTGGATAAATGATACTTGCATTTAGAACTTTAGTTACTTCATCCTTGACTACAGTGCTCAAGATCGGGTTAATTCTTCTCTGATGTTCTCTAGAAGATTTACAGTCTTCTTCTAGCATAATACGACGCATGCAGATGGAAGGACTTATTCCTTTAAGATCAGCAACGTAATATCCTAAAGAAGAGGGATAATTTCTTAAGACTTGCAATAGTTTTTCCGTCTCAGTTTGTCCTAAGTCTGTATTGACTATCACGGGTCTTTTAAGTTCGGAATCTAGGAATTTGTATCTTAGGGTTTGGGGTAAAACTTTAAGTTCCAAGTTAGGTTTCTTCGGACAAGGCATATGATTTGGTGTCAGTGCTAGGCATTTTCTTAAACCGTCATCTCGATATTCGGGACACCAATTATCATCTTCAAAAGTTAGGGGCATCGGAATGTTCATAGTTTTGGAATGAGTTTCTTCTTTTGACTCCATCTCTTTTACACATTCTTCTATTACATCTAACAGATAACATGTATCATTAATAGTTGGGGCCTGTAGGAACTGTGTCAGGATAAACTCAACTTTCTCTTCTCCAACTTCAAAAGTTAGCTTTCCTCTTTTAACATCTATAATAGCTCCAACAGTGGCTAAAAATGGTCTTCCCAATATTATAGGGGTTATGCTGTCTTTTTTAATGTCCATAATGATGAAATCTGTAGGGATGTAGAATAGACCTATTTGTACCGGAATGTTTTCTAGAATTCCCACGGGGTATTTGACAGAGCGATCCGCTAGTTGTACTGACATCTTGGTTGGTCTTAATTATACCATGTCAAGATTTTTGGATATGGACAGGGGCATAACGCTGATACTAGTGCCTAAGTCGCATAAAGCTTTGTCTATGACATACTTTCCTATATTACAGGGTATGTAGAAACTTTTGGAATCCTTCAGCTTCTGAGGCATTTTGTTCTGAGTGATTGTGTTACACTCAGCAGTGAGTGTAATTCTCTCGTTATCCTCTATCTTTTTCTTGTTTGACAATATTTCTTTGAGAAACTTAGCTTACAAGGTCATTTGAGTGATAGCTTCTGTGAATGGTATCGTGATGTTTAATTGTTTCAGAAGTTCAACAAATTTCTTAAATTGCCACGCACTTCTAGATTGAGCAAGTCTTTGAGGATACGAGATTGGTGGTTTGTAAGGAGACGGTGGCACATAAGGTTTTTCCTTTTCTTATGCCTCTCCATCACCTACCTTCTCCTTCTCTTTTGGTTCGCTTTCCTCCTCGGTTGTTTTTCTAGAAATTTGGGTCATGGCTGGGTTTTCAGCTCTAGGATCAATTGGTCCATCGTATTCAGTCCCACTTTGCAATATAATAGCATGAGCATGTCCTTTTGGATTCGGTTGAGGTTGACCTGGAAATGTACCAGCAGGTGTAGCAGTAGGTTCTTTTTGTTGGGCCACTTGCGAAATCTGGGTTTCAAGCATTTTGTTATGGGTGGATAAAGCATCTACTTTGTTCACTAACTGTTTGATTTGCTCACTAGTGTGAATATTTTGGTTTAGAAATTCCTTGTTAGTTTGAGCTTGGGTAGCTATAAAATTTTCCATTAGAATTTCGATGTTAGACTTCCTAGGCATATTAGAAGCAGCTGCATGTTCTTTTTGATATCCTAGTGGTACAGCAAGTGCTTGGCCAGGCGCATACAACGCATTGGTGTTCTTATATGAGAAATTTGGATGATTTTTCCATCCAGGTTTGTAAGTGTTCGAGTAAGGGTTTCCTTGAGCATAATGTACCTGGTCGGGGAGGGGGGGGGGTCCTGCTAAGATTTGACATTCAGCAGCAGCATGTCCAGGTACTCTGTATATCTCGCAACTTGGAGTTATAGCAGCCATGGTGGTTGGAGGTACCGCGGTTAAGCTATCTATCTTATGGACGAGAGCGTCTACCTTAGCATGGACGCTGTCAAGACTGCTGATCTCGTACATACCACCTTTTTTCGGTGCTTTCTCTACAGGATCTTTGTCTGCTTAACCTCTTTACTCCCCCACTAATAGTGGTTTTGAGCCATACTTTCTATGAGAGCATAAGCAGCAACGTAGGATTTATCCATAAGTATGCCACCTGCGGCGGCGTCTATCGTTAATATTGTATTATAAATGAGACCATTGTATAAGGTATGGATGATTAACCATTCTTCTAGGCCATGATGTGGACAGAGCCTTAGCATGTCTTTGTATCTTTCCCAAGCATCGAAAAGAGACTCGTTGTCCTTTTGTCGAAAATTGCTTATTTGGGATCTTAGCATAGTTGTCTTACTTGGTGGAAAATATCTTGCAAGAAAGACTTTCTTCAACTCATCCCAAGAGGTAATCGAGTTAGCTGGTAGAGACTGGAGCCAGGCTCGGGCTTTGTCTCTTAGGGAAAAGGGGAAAAGACGAAGCCTTATCGCCTCTTAACTGACTCTATTATTCTTAATTGTATCTACGTAATGCAGAAACATCGATAAATGTAGATTAGGGCCGTCCATTGACCCTCCAGAAAACTGGTTTTGTTGTATAGTAGACAAAAAGGAAGGTTTTAGTTAGAAGTTATTAGCCTCGATCGAAGGAGAAGCAATGTTATTATGTGGTTCTTCCTGCGAAGGAATAGCATAAGATTTGAGCGGACGTGGCTGATCACCCATGTCTGGTTCTTCAACAGGTTCGGAAGGGATAGAATACTGATAGAGGGATTGATTTGTACGAAATACTCGTACTCGAAGTCTTCTAGTAATAGACACTCAGGTTCGGAAATTGGTAGTACTAATCTTTCACCTTTAGAGCGAGTGCTTGGCATACAATTAGGAATGGTGCCTTAGTCTCTACAGCGTAAGTAAAAGAGTTACGACATCGACTTGTTAGTCCCCAGCAACGTCACCAAAAACTTGATCACGACTTTATGAGTCTTAAAGAATATAGACCGCAAGTATACAGTCTTATCGCGTCTAGCTTTAAAGATTATCGAATTCCAAGGGACTAAATGTCGAACTACCTTTATCTTAGGTTACTACGTAAATCTAAGGCTAATAATGTAATTAATAGGGGGTTTAGGGAACCTAACTGATTATAATCTAGTTTATATTCAAGGGAGAACATCAGTATGTAATGTTCGGACTTTGGGGATTTAGAAACTCACTGACCTAACTCGGATTAACAAAACAGTTTTCAGTATGAAGTATTTGTTTGAAAACCCTCTTCTCACACGCTCGTGTTTATTAATTCAGATCCTACGATCGAACCTGTTGTACCCCAAAATTTGCCCTCCCATTTCCTCAACATTTTCTCATCACAAGACCTTTGAAGATCAAGATCTAGTTAGGGTTTCCTCTGCTCAAGACTTCTCCTTGCACTGTAGACTCAAATTAGGGTTTGCATTTGCCCTAGGATGTTTTGACCTAAAATGCCTAAAATGACTTCCATGCTTCATGTTGGACTCCCAAGTTTACCCATGCCAAGTTTCAAGTCTTGATTCCAAGTTTTACCCAGTCAATTGGCCAGTTGACCTAGAAATCAGCTGTATTGGGGAAAAAGTCAACTGTGGCCAATTGACAGTCAAACTTCATGAAATTTGATCCACATCAACATTATGAACTCATATGGACCATTTGATCAAGTTTGGATAACAATTCCACAAGAAATTTGATCAGATCATCAAAAGGGCAAAATGGTCATTTTAGGGTTTTGACTGCACAAAGGCAATTTTTGACTGTTTGACCTAGCCAATGGCAAGCCAAGTTCACATATGGCCTCAAGGACTCAATGGAATTATCTTGACATGATCATCAAGCTCAAAAGATCCCAAGTACACAAGATTGACAGTTGAATTTCCCAGTCAATTGATCAATTTTGACTGTATACTGAAAAGTCAAACTTTGACTTTTTTGGTCAAAATCAAGAGTCAAAATTCATTTTTCATCAAAACATTCCAAATCATGAAACTTGTTCACCAAGAAATCTCAAAATGCAAATTAGGGTTAGAAAATGGAATTTTTCATAACTTAGAATTTTTCTAAGTTATGGAAAACCCTAATTTTTTCCCAACTTTACCCCATCTTTTCACCATGATCCATTTGGATTCAAACAAAAGTCAAAACATGAAAGTTGTAGCTTGTTGCATAATCTACAACTTTGATTCACAAAGTTTACTCATTTGAAGCTTGTATCTCAAGTTATGATTTTTTGAATAAGGGCACTAAACCATCTTTTAACTTAGTGAAATTTGACCTATTTTAACAAGGTTTTCTACCCTACTTCAAGGCCACTTTTCATACCCTTCTGTTGTACCCCAAAATTTGCCCTCCCATTTCCTCAACATTTTCTCATCACAAGACCTTTGAAGATCAAGATCCAGTTAGGGTTTCCTCTGCTCAAGACTTCTCCTTGCATTGTGGACTCAAATTAGGGTTTGTGTTTGCACAAAGATGTTTTGACCTAAAATGCCTAAGATGACTTTCATGCTTCATGTTGGACTCCCAAGATTACCCATGCCAAGTTTCAAGTCTTGATTCCAAGTTTTGCCCAATCAATTGGACAGTTGACCTAGAAATCAGCTGTATTGGGGAAAAAGTCAACTGTGGCCAATTGACAGTCAAACCTCATGAAATTTGATCCACATCAACATTATGAACTCATATGAACCATTTGATCAATTTGGATCACAATTCCACAAGAAATTTGATCAGATCATCAAAAGGGCAAAATGGTCATTTTTAGGGTTTTGACTGCACAAAGGCAATTTTTGACTGTTTGACCTAGCCAATGGCAAACCAAGTTCACCTATGGACTCAAGGACTCAATGGAATTATCTTGACATGTTCATCAAGCTCAAAAGATCCCAAGTACACAAGATTGATAGTTGAATTTCCCAGTCAATTGATCAATTTTGACTGTATACTGAAAAGTCAAACTTTGACTTTTTGATCAAAATCAAGAGTCAAGGTTCATTTTTCATCAAAACATTCCAAATCATGAAACTTGTTCACCAAGAAATCACAAAATGCAAATTAGGGTTTGAAAATGGAATTTTTCATAACTTCGAATTTTTCTAAGTTATGAAAAACCCTAATTTTTTCCCAACTTTGCCCCATCTTTTCACCATGATCCATTTGGATTCAAACAAAAGTCAAAACATGAAAGTTGTAGCTTGTTTCATAGTCTACAACTTTGATTCACAAAGTTTTCTCATTTGAAGCTTGTATCTCAAGTTATGATTTTTTGAATAAGGGCACTAAACCATCTTTTAACTTAGTAAAATTTGACCTATTTTGACAAGGTTTTCTACCCTACTTCAAGGCCACTTTTCATACCCTTCCACTTGGAATTTTTATTTGCATTTCAAAGATGGATTGTAGTACACATTCCAAGCTTTCCAAAATGTCCAAGAACTCATCAAACAACTTCATGGTTAGGGAGAATCGAATTTCACAATATAGCAAAAACTCACTTTTGAATTGGCCATTTTTCATGTTCATAAGATTATGCAACTTCTCAAAACCAGCATGCCCTTGATTACAGGTCCTTAAACCAAGTTACACTCATAAATTTAATGCATATTCTTTGTACCAAGACCAAGTTCCTTGAGTTCAAGCTTTGTCTAAAGGATTAATCCCAATTTGGAAAAAGTAAACTATCCATTTTTGCAAAAGTTCACTTTATGTCAATTTGAAAATCAAACAAGTACAAGCTAAATCTGAATGACACAAGATTATGGACAAGTTGCTCTGATCAAGAGAAGATTATGCAGCACATTAGGAGGCCCCCTACTGACCTAAAACAACCAACTTGCTTTTGTAGCTTAAGTGTGAAGTAACATTGCATAACTGATCCCAACTCTCTCTTCAGCTTAGACACACAAGAACAAAGTTATCAAACATCTTCCATAGAACCTAACCAAGCCAAGACACGACCTTTGCACCTCCAAAACACCCTCCATCTCAGAATCATCCTCAAACTGCACAAACAGGGGTGCCCCTGCAGTTTGAGTGCAATCTCTCAATCCCTTCGAGCATTTTGATCAAAACCTGTTCCTCTACTTTCCTTACAACCTATGCAAGCTATCCAGAAGCTAAGGCACGATCTGTAGTTGCTCTAACCACTTCCACCATTTTCACATCTTTGACTTGCAGGTGAAGTTCTACAGCTCGATACAAGAAGGTTCAAGACAAAGTGAGCATTGAAAAAGCATCCCTGGACCTCAAGGAAGCTTTTCCAATCATTACATTGCACTGAAAGTCTCTCATTCTCCACATAGAAGTTCAACTGCACAGGTAAAAGTTTGAATTCGTATCTCTCTTATTAGGCATCTTTAGTCTTAAGTTTGTGAAGAAACAAGGTCCTACTCATAGCCCTGAACATGTACATATCTTTACATTTCATTTATTTTGCCTGAGTAGAGAGAATTTGGAGCTTGAAAATGGTAGAAAAATTAGGTCAGAAAAGAGGGGGAGAGAAATTCTCCCTCATCTTAGAGAGATAGTTCAAGTTCTTTATATGGTTAGAACCGTCTCTTCATGCTTAACATTTTTTGTGTTGGAAGTTTGTTCAAAAAATCAAGGAATCAAGAGTTAGAAGAAGCTGAACATGGCGTGCGTTTTTCAAATATTTTGTGCTGGAGGTTGAAGACAGTGTTTCATTGGGCTGGGCTTTTGTGTTCTTTCTTTCCACACCATCCTTTTTGGTTTACACCCCCCGGAGCCCATTTGCTTATTTTTTGACATTTTTGACTTTTTCTTTTTTGGTTGACTTTGTTTATTTTTTCTCATGCCATTTAAAAATTAAAAATATTTTTTTCACCATTTTTTGCATTTATTGCATATTTATTTGTTTATTTTCTTTGTTTGAATATAATATATATATGTATTATTATTAGAATAAATTAGAAATAATGTAAATACAATTTTTATTTTTATTTACTTTCTGAAAATATTTCACACAAAAAATACTCTTTTATTTATTTTATTAAAATATTAAATAAATATTTATTTTTAGAATAATACATATTTAGGGTTATATATATATATATGTGTGATTATCAATATATTTAAGATAAAAATATAAAAATACTTGATTTTTTTTCATTTTATTAATATTTGATATAAAAATACCTTTTTTCACAATACACTTCATTTTATTTTATTTTTGTACATAATAAATAAATAGTTGAATTAAATTAGAAAATAATACCATTTTCTTTAAAATTAGGGTTTTTGCCCTAAATTCAAAATATTCAAAAATAATACATTTTTATTTCTTTTTTCCTTTTACATAAATAAAATTTTCTCATACACATAAAAAAAACTTTCCTTTTGCATTTCACATATTTATTTAATTTCCATCTAATTATGTATTATTTAAATTGCAAATATTCAATTGATGTAATAATTTAGATTTAAATTCTTGTCAGTATCCCCATTTGGACATTTGTACCCCCCTTCCCATATTTGGTTTTGTAATAGCTTAGTAATTTTAATTTCGCACTTTATCGCTTTCTAATGATAACATGTTAGAATTAGGGTTTGTATGCGAAAAAACGATAAAAATAGTTTGACCTAATACAAGATAAACAAGCATGAAAATAGACACACAAATCACACTTGCACCCCTAGGGTATTCCACTTGTTGCCTTCAATAATGGGCCATATTGCATGTTAGGTGTCTTTGGCAAAACAAAACAATATCAAATGATCATAGTCCCTCGATGACGCTTTCGAAAGTTGCCTAAAAAATGATCAAGTCCCTTAAAGAAAATGCCCAAAGACACTTGGCACCATTGCAATCATGGTCTAAAACGATGACTCGCGCCTGTCCCTTTCACATCCTAACACAAGGTTGCCCACCAAATACAATGGTGGAGCAAACTTGTTAAAAGGGTTAAAAGTATAGCAATGATCTTTTGAGAAAGTTAGGAGTAGATAACCTCTTAGTTACTTGAATCAACTTGCAAAACAAAACACTTGCCTAATTTCAAAATCACACCTCACAACACTTTCAAAACAACTTTCAAAAACAAATGAAAACTTTTTCAAAAGACATACATCTTTGTATACATCCCCACATGGATCATTACAAAGGTTGCCACCACATTGGCCTCTTTTCAAAAACATTTTCAAAACCCACACACCCAAGCATCATTTAAAACAATTAAAAGGCAAGTGATCTAAGCAAGTAACTAAGAGCCCATGGATAACCATGGATAGAAAGGGTGCTAATACCTTCCCTTTCTATAATCTACTCCCCGAACCCAAGAAAACATCTCAAAAGGTTTTTGCTGTGCTTTTTAACCTTTCCTTTGGATAAAATAAAAAGTCGGTGGCGACTCTTGCTAACCGCAACATTTGCGAATACAAACGCAAAACACTAGTCAGTTCTCCCACCGTATCACAGAACTGGCGACTCTGCTGGGGAAACTTTTAAAGTGGAGTAACCTTGGGGTTTAGATCACCTTTGTTTTCAATTGCTTGCTTTGTTTGCTTTTACATCTTGTGGGCTTTGTATCGGAGTTTTATAGATCCTAACCCGGATCTGGGGAATCCCTTTTAGGTAGCAACAAGGCTGTGAGGGAACTGTGCGGGGTATACCGACATGGTTGAAGCAGTCTGCTACGTTGATGTGGCACTTTGGTGTGTACCGGTAACCCTTGAGTTCAGTCAAGGAGAGTACGGGGCCGCCGCGTGGTGTCATGAAGCATCAACTGACCTTAGGAACCTTAGTTGAACCATCTTGGCCTTTTAGGGGTAGTGAGATAACTGACTTTGGTGCAGTCCGAGGTTGGTTGATACTCGATACTACACTCAATTGAGGGTTGCTTTCCTGGAATATTTCGGTCGCCAGTTCAGTGGCTAAATCGAAACGATGAACAATGAAAGCAATCCAGTGATATTGGGACCTTTAGAACCCGGTTACTTTTGATAGGACAGGTTGAGCCCACCAAACTTCAAGAGGGTAATACCCAGACCCCATACAGGCCTAAACTCTAAGGGCTTGTGTGACTTGTGTGCCTTGCCATGTTTTGCCTCTGTGAATGTTTATAGTGTATTTAATCATCACATCATTACATCATACAAACATCATGAGCATTGACTAACCATTTCAAGGGTTTCGAATCTTCATCTTTGTTCTTGTTTTATAGGATATGGAAACTGCTCGCAGAAAGACAATTCAGATTAGCCTTGTAAAGATCCCTCCTCAGCTTAAGGAACTTCTGTCCAGGATTCCCGAGGGTTCTTCATTCAGTGAGAGACATGGAAGACTCATCAACTTGGTTAACACCAACATTGTGGAGGACTTGATAAAGGTCCTGTTCCAATTCTTTGACCCTCTGCATCACTGCTTCACCTTCCCGGATTATCAGTTGGTGCCTACATTGGAAGAGTTCTCCCGACTTCTGAAGGTCCCTATCCTTGATCAACTGCCCTACAACGGTACGGAAGAGGAACCCAAGCTTGAAGAGATTGCTAAAGCCTTGCACCTACAGACATCTGACCTCAAGGGACATTGGGAAGTTAGAAGTGGTATCAAAGGATTCTTAGCTAGATTTCTGTTTGAAAAGGCTCAAGAATGTTGGAACTCTCTTGACCTACGAGCTTTTGAAGAAGTCATGGCCCTCCTTGTCTATGGTTTGGTGTTGTTCCCTAACCCAGATCAGCTTATTGATATCAGTGCGGTCCAGATTTTCATGACCAAGAATCCTATACCTACACTGTTGGGGGATATCCTTCACTCATGTTACACTCGAACCATGAGAAGAAGGGGTGTCCTTATGTGTTGCACTCCTCTCCTGGGAAGGTGGTTTATTTCGCACCTTCCACAATCAGTTTTGAAGAACGAGCGGGGTTTGAGATGGTCACAACGGTTAATGACTCTCACGCATGCAGATATACATTGGTGTTCTAGGTCCAGGGAAGACGTCACTATCATTGATCGTTGCGGGGAGTACCCTAATGTTCCTTTATTTGGAATCAAAGGAGGTATTACTTACAACCCATGCCTGGCTTGGAGGCAGTTTGGTTATGCTCGGAAGGATGGCCCTCATGACATGTTAATTCCCGACATAGTTTTTGACTTCGACAACGATACTCAAGGACTTCGTCAGAGATTTATCAGAGCTTGGAGGATGCCAAGTAGGATAGACAGCAAGACATTGGGGCACCGGAACTCCATCCCGTTGGAACCTTACCTCAAGTGGGTACGAGCCCGCTCCCAGAATTTAGTGATGCCTTATCCTCATATGCTTCCTGTGATCAAAGAACCAGTCTTGGAAGGAGAAGCATCCTACACCATTCAACATCCTGACATGCCCACCTCCTGGGAAGAAATGCAGAAGAGCTGGGTCCAGCTTAAGGAAGAACGGAATTCTCTTGAGACCAGTCTACATGCTAGTGAAAAGAAGGTCCTGGAACTCACTCGCCTGCTGCACGAGGAAAGGAATCTCAACACCTACCTCGCGCCAAAGAGGATGCGCAATGTCTTTTTACCTTAGGGAGTTATTTTGTAATATTTGGCCCATGAGGCGTTTATGTACTAACGAATTTCTCCTTATTAATATGATGTGCGTTCCTTTTTGTCTACAACAAATTTCGAATATTCTAAATCCTTGAATGCATTGCATACATACGCATTCCATTGCACCATATGCATAGCAGGTACCCTATTTCGCAGGTTGCTTAATTTTCTTCGCTGTTTGTGTGCACAGTCATCATGAATCCAGAATCCTCCAGTGAGCAAGCAATCAAGGCCCTTCAGGCCCAAAGTGCACAATTTCAAGAGATGGTCCTAAGCCTAGCCCAAGGTCAACAAGAGTTGAAGACTCTACTCATGAAGAAGAAGAAGAAAAAGAGGACCGCATTGTTCAACACCGGACGCCGATTTGGGAACACACTCCACAATGAAGCTGATCCAACCACTTCTTCTGCTGAGAAAAACAGTCCCCAAGGGGGAAGAGCTCCTAGTCCCGCAGTATCCGACAACGAGACGGACTATAACGACGAACAGTACCCACCTGCTGCTGACAGATACAAACAATTGGAGGACCGCTTGAGCGCCATGGAAATTCAGAATGTGCCAGGACTGGATTTCGGAGATTTGGGGTTATCTTCTGGGGTAGTCATTCCACACAAGTTTAAGGCGCCTGCCTTCGCCAAATATGATGGGGTCTCCTGCCCAAAGCTGCATCTAAGGTCGTACGTAAGGAAAATCCAACCTTACACGGCGGATAAGAACCTCTGGATTCACTTCTTCCAAGATAGCCTCTCGGGGTCGCAGCTTGAATGGTTCTACCAATTGGATGGAGCTAGCATCCGACACTGGGAAGATTTGCAACCGCATTCTACCGACAATACCAATACAATTCTGATCTCGCTCCTACGCGTACCCAACTTCAGGGTATGTCTCTAGGGACGGGTGAAGGGTTCAAAGAGTACGCTCAAAAATGGAGAGATTTGGCTGGCAGGGTGCAGCCTCCATTAACTGATCGAGAGCTGGTTGATATGTTCCTTGGGACTTTGTCTGGTCCGTTTTTCAATCATTTGGTTGGTAACTCCTCCGCTGGGTTCACAGATTTGATATTAACGGGAGAAAGAATTGAAGCTGGCATCAGGTCAGGCAAGATACAGAAGGCTGCCTCTACAAGTGCTGAGAAGAGGCCGTTTAAGAAAGAAGCAAGTGCCGTCTATGGTCCTAGAAGACAAGTCAAGCCCGAAAGTCGCCAAGCCGTCAATGCTTTGGTCATCTCCAAACCTGTTGTTGCTCCTCAGCAGTACAATCAACAAAGAAGTGAAAGGCCCAAGAGGCAGTATACCCGACTAAGTATGACATTATCTCAAATTTTACCCCAACTGTTATCCACCAACCTGGTGACCCTCAAAGAAGCTCCTAAGGTCGTCAACACTGCGTCTCCTAAATACAACCCAAATGCCCGGTGTGCTTATCATTCTGATAGTCCCGGGCACACTACTGATGATTGTTGGGCCTTGAGGAACAAAGTGCAAGATCTGATCGATGCAAAGGAAATTCAGTTTGAAGCGCCGGAGAGACCAAATGTTGTAACGGCTCCTATGCCCCAGCATAGGGTAAATGCCATTGAGGAAGAAGTGTATGCTGTTTCGATAGATGAAGTTGTTACCCCTTTGAAGACTGTTAAGAAGAACCTACTGCGGGCCGGTTTATTTCCGGGTTGCGGTGAAGGTTGCCTGCGCTGTGCTATTTCCCTATCTGATTGTCCCTTGCTAAGGTTAGGCATCCAAGGCCTAATGGATAGCAAGGAGATTCTATTCAAAAAGACTGCTGTTCAATTGGTTCCGATGAAAGAAGTTTCTGTGATTACCATCTTCAAAAATCCAATCAAGGCTCCCCCGAAGAAGCCTATTCAAATCTTGACAGTTGCGCCGGTGATCATTACTGTCCCGGGACCCCTCTCCTACGTATCTGATAAAGCTGTCCCCTGGCATTATGGGGCAGACGTGTATGTAAATGGAATCAAGCAAGAATTCGACGCTAGTGCCAGTATCTGCGATATCACTGGTCCAGCCAAGGTCACCCGCAGTGGCAGGCTCTTCTCGCCTGACATTGCGCCGCCCGCTATTCGAAAACCCCTCCTCATAAAACCTACAAGTATACATGTTATTGTTGCTGATCAAATTGTGTCCCCTGCTGCCGAGTCATCAAATGCTCGGGGCAAAGGGATTGAAGAAGAGCCTGCCCGGATGGAGGCGCCGATACCCATAAATGCTGAGGCCTCCCGACAAGAAATGGAGGAGATTCTGAAAATAATAAAGAAAAGTGATTTTAATGTTGTCGAGCAGTTGGGGCATACACCCTCCAAGATCTCCCTGCTCTCCTTATTGCTATGCTCCGAGGCCCATGCTAAGGCCTTAATCTCATTTCTCAAGACGGCCCATGTGCCACAGGAGACGTCTGCAGTCCAGTTCACTGACTGCATAGCGAATTTGACGGCGGACAACGGTTTGGGTTTTTCAGATGCTGATCTGACCGCGAAAGGGAGAGACCACAATGATGCCCTGCATGTCTCTATTGAGTGCAGGGGCACTACTCTGGCACATGTATTGGTGGACACTGGTTCTTCCTTGAATGTTCTACCGAAAAAGGCTTTAGACCGTCTGGATTATGAAGGCCTGGAGTTGAAACCCAGCAATATCATCGTCAGGGCCTTTGACGGTTCCAAGAGGATGGTTCATGGAGAGGTTAACATCCCTATTCGTGTGGGCTCTCAAGTGTTTGACTCTACCTTTTATGTGATGGATATACGTCCATCGTACTCTTGTCTGCTGGGTCGACCATGGATCCATAAAGCTGGGGCAGTGACCTCCACCTTGCACCAGAAGCTGAAGTATCCCGTCAGGGGGAAGATCGTCACTGTGCAAGGAGAAGAGGAGTATATGGTGAGCCATTTGAATTCCTTCAGGTACATCGAGATGGACGGAGAGTTCATTGAAACCCCCTTCCAGCATTTCGAGGAGGTGCATCCAATTTCAGCCGCTGCAGAGACAATAGCCGAAGAGAATGATTCCTTGAAGATGGCTTCCCTAAGGGATGCCCGGGCTGTGGTTCAGAAAGGCAATTGTGCACACTGGGGTCAGCTTCCTGACTTCACTCAGAAGAACGACAAGTTTGGGCTAGGCTTTACTGCAGAGGCTCAGAAGGCGGTGCGCAAAGAGAAGATCGGAAAGGCTCCAGTGTTTATTTCCAGCTCAAGGGTGAATGCTATCGAGGAGGATGTGGAGGAAGCTGAGTTTGACAGTTGGATCTACCCGACTACCAGCAACGGACCAAGCAACTGGACGGCAAAGGATTTTACCCCTATCACATTTGTCACGCAGTAATTGATTTCTTTTGATTTCCAATTTGTAACAAACAATATGTTAAAACTTTGTTGGCTCAGTGTCCTACCCGGGGCATCGTAGCTCCATTTGTGAGGGCTTTTTGTATGACATTTTCATATATCATCAATCAAAACATTGGACGTTTGTTGCATTTCAAATCTTTTGCTCTTTTCCTTTCTGTGTTATATATATTGCAAAACAGCTGTATTTACACACACTCACTTATACAGGTTTCAATCCACTCTGGATCTTACTGGTAACAGCTCTGCTACCGCCAGTTATGACTTCGAAAATCCGATCAACTTGGCCGAAGACGAAGGTGAAGATGATTGCGAAGTGCCTGGTGAACTCGCAAGACTGCTACTACAGGAAGAGAGGGCTATTCAACCACATGAAGAGCCTGTGGAGACAATTAACCTGGGTACTGAGACAGAAAGGAAAGAGGTCAAGATTGGTGCCAATCTAGAGTTCAGCGTGAAGCAACAATTGATCCAGATGCTACAAGACTACATGGAGATTTTTGCTTGGTCCTATGAAGATATGCCTGGTTTGGATGCCGACATTGTAGTTCACCACCTACCAACCAAGGAAGATTGCCCTCCGGTAAAGCAGAAAGTTCGACGGATGCGTCCAGAGATGTCTGAAAAGATCAAGGCCGAGGTTATGAAGCAGTTTGATGCCGGGTTCCTTGCAGTGACTTCCTACCCCCAGTGGGTTGCCAATGTGGTGCCAGTACCGAAGAAGGACGGCAAAGTCAGAATGTGTGTCGACTACAGGGATCTGAACAGGGCCAGCCCCAAGGATGACTTCCCCCTACCTCACATTGATGTCCTTGTCGACAATACAGCTCAACACAAGGTGTTCTCCTTCATGGATGGTTTTTCAGGGTATAATCAGATTAAGATGGCTCCAGAGGATATGGAGAAGACTACCTTTGTGACTCAGTGGGGCACCTTCTGTTATAAGGTCATGCCATTCGGATTGAAAAATGCTGGGGCAACCTATCAACGTGCCATGGTTGCTTTGTTTCATGATATGATCCATCATGAAATTGAGGTATACGTTGATGACATGATTGCAAGGTCTCAAACTGAGGAGGAGCACCTTGACCATCTGAGGAAGTTGTTTGACCGACTCAAGTTATACAAGCTGAGGTTGAATCCCAACAAATGCACCTTTGGGGTAAGATCCGGAAAGTTGCTAGGTTTCATTGTAAGTGATAAAGGTATCCAGGTGGACCCTGCCAAAGTTAAAGCTATTCAAGAGATGCCGACTCCAAAGACAGAGAAAGAAGTCAGAGGTTTCCTAGGACGACTGAATTATATTGCTCGATTCATCTCGCATCTGACTGCTACTTGTGAGCCAATCTTCAAATTGCTGAAGAAAGATCAAGTAGTACGCTGGAATGATGAATGTCAGGCCGCCTTTGAAAGAATAAAGGAATATCTCCAAGAGCCACCCATTCTTATGCCACCGGTGGAAGGAAGACCTCTGATACTATACTTAACGGTACTTGATAATTCAATGGGGTGTGTGCTGGGGCAGCATGACGAGTCTGGCCGAAAAGAGCACGCTATTTATTACTTGAGCAAAAAGTTTACCGACTGTGAGTCTCGTTACTCACTGCTTGAGAAAACTTGCTGCGCTCTTGTATGGGCTGCTCGCCGGCTGAGACAGTATATGCTGACTCACACTACTTTATTGATTTCAAAGATGGATCCCATAAAGTACATATTTGAAAAGCCCGCTCTGTCTGGAAGAATAGCGAGATGGCAAATGATCTTGACAGAATATGATATCCAGTATACAACTCAGAAAGCAATTAAGGGAAGTGTACTGGCCGATCATTTGGCACACCAACCTGTAGACGATTACCAATCATTGAACTTTGATTTTCCGGACGAAGACATCATGGTGGTAACCGACTGTGAAGTACCTGGACCGGATGAAGGACCTGAGGAAGGATCCCGATGGTCTATGCATTTTGACGGAGCCTCCAATGCTTTGGGTAACGGCGTCGGTGCTGTAATCATATCTCCCAAAGGAACTCATACTCCCCTCACCGCCCGGTTATGTTTCAGCTGCACCAACAACATGGCAGAATATGAGGCATGTATCATGGGTTTACAAGCTGCAATCGATTTGAGGATAAAATTTCTAAGTGTTTTCGGAGATTCCGCTCTCGTGATCAATCAGATCAAAGGCGAGTGGGATACGAAACACCCGAATCTTATTCCTTACAAGGAGTATGTGTCGACCTTGCTCCCTCACTTCGAAGAGATAACTTTTGAGCATTTCCCCAGAGAGGAGAATCAGCTAGCGGACGCACTAGCCACGATGTCTTCAATGTTCAAAGTTAAATGGGACAATGAGGCTCCCCGAATCATAATCTGGAAGTTGGATGAACCGGCATACTGCTGCGAGCTCGAGGCTGAAAAGGTGACTGAAAAACCCTGGTATCACGAGGTGAAGAGGTACTTGGAAGCTCAGGAATACCCTGAAGGCGCATCCGCCAATGATAAGAAGTTCATGAGAAGGTTTGCTGCAAAATTCTTCCTCAGCAACGGCATTCTCTACAAACGGAATCATGATTCGACTCTGCTGCGTTGTGTGGATAAGGCTGAAGCGGAGAAAATCATGATGGAACTGCATGAAGGTACATTTGGAACCCATTCCAGTGGACACACCATGGCTAAGAAAATCCTTCGGGCAGGATATTTCTGGTCCACAATGGAAGCCGATTGTTACCAACACTCCCGAACTTGTCATAAATGCCAGATCTATGCTGACAAGGTGCATATCCCTCCGGTTCCTTTGAATGTCCTGACGGCACCTTGGCCATTCGCAATGTGGGGCATCGATATGATCGATGAGATCCGACCAACGGCATCCAATGGGCATCGCTTCATCTTGGTGGCGATCGATTACTTCACGAAGTGGGTCGAAGCAGCTTCCTACGCCACAGTAACCAAGAGCGTCGTGGCACGTTTCATCCGGCATAATCTGATATGTCGGTACGGCGTCCCGGAAAGAATCATTACGGACAACGGTACCAATCTCAATAATAAAATGATCACTGAACTCTGTGAACAATTCAAGATACAGCACCACAATTCTTCTCCCTACCGGCCGAAGATGAATGGGGCTGTAGAGGCAGCCAATAAAAATATCAAGAAAATTGTGCAGAAGATGACAGTGACCTATAAAGATTGGCACGAGATGTTACCGTTCGCTCTTCATGGGTACCGCACCTCAGCAAGGACATCAACCGGGGCAACTCCCTTCTCCTTGGTCTATGGCATGGAGGCAGTCTTGCCAATCGAGATCCAGATACCCTCTCTTCGGATAATGAAGGATGCAGACTTGAATGAAGATGATTGGATCCAAACTCGACTTGATCAATTAAATCTGATTGACGAAAAGAGGCTCACTGCTATCTGTCATGGTCAAACGTATCAGAAACGGATGATCAGGGCATTTAACAAGAAAGTCAAACCACAAGAGTATCAAGTTGGGGACCTGGTAATCAAACGCATCATCCTTCCTCAAAGTGATCCCCGGGGCAAATGGACCCCCACCTATGAAGGGCCATTTGTAGTTAAGCGTGTGTTCTCAGGAGGAGCCATGATCCTAACCACCATGGATGGTGACGACCTTCCTCACCCCGCCAATGCAGACATAGTGAAAAAATACTACGCATAAATAAAAGACCCGCTAGGTTGACATACCTAGGCAAAAATAAGGGCTTCCCGGCGAACCAAAAGGGTTCGGGCAAAAATAAGGGATGAAATGAAAAATCTGTACACCCGGCAAGTCGAAAACCTGAAAGGGCGGCTTGGGCAAAAATGGGTATCCCGGTGGACTGAAAACCCGAAAGGGAGGTCCAGGCAAAAGTTAGGGATAAAAGCGTAACACTATGTCTCATTGGATCACTTCGCATCCGGAATTCGGCATCAACTATCTGGCTTCAGACTGCGGCATTGACCAATCAGCTTCATCTTCAAATTGGGCAGCAAAGCGATGAGACATTCGAAGGCATAAAGGCAATAGCAGAGTTGGAACCCAGTGGGATTGTTCACATAGCTGTTTTGTTTCCTTTTTCAAATTGTAAACTCTATACTATTTGGCGATGTCCTCTTACTAGGATGTCAGCCTCTTGTACAAAAAAACGCCTATTCACAGGCAAAGTTTAAATCAATACAAATTCACTTGTTCATACAAATTATCATTGTTTTCCTTTCTTGTTTTGTCTCGCGAAGAACGTCCAATGTTCATTTTTGATATATGCATTTGACATTAAATTGCTGATTCATAAATGTTTGCATATGAAACAAGAGATTAATTACAGGTGACATCAAAGACAGGGGCAATGTGGAGTTGTCTAATGCAGTCTGGTTGTTTGGCCCGCCAAGGCACCAAGGTAGGTTCAACTGAAGAATGTGGCTAGATCATCTCAAATCCCCGCAGAGTAAAACAGGATGCGACAATACTTTCCCCAGGCAGAGTTGGTCCCCCGTCGATCCTAAAAAGGCACAACATTCCCCGGCAGGTATTAAAAGCTCATCCCCGGTAGATTCTGCAAGCTTATCCCTGGCGAAGTACGGACGTCTCTCCCGAGTTTTATTTAGAGTTATTTCCTCACAAGGACTTATAACTGGGTTATCCTCAGCTAAAAGCCACGGAAGATCGCTCTCGGCAAAGTTCCTTCAATCCCCAGCGAAGTCTATCTTTGGTATTCCCAAGCAGAGTTTATCTTTGGAGTTCCCCAGCGGAGTTTATCATCATTATCCTCAGCGGAATCCGTCGTTAAAGTCCTCAGCAGGCCTCTCATCAAAACTTCGGCCAAGTATCTCTTCCACAGAGCAGCTTCCCGACCGTTCGTCAAAGATTTATTTTCCTAAGATGAAATTACACTCATAAACATTTCACATTTTCATACATCTTGCTTACATACATGGTGAAACACATACAACATCAAATGTTGAACATCATGACGTCATGCATATCATACATCATGACATTGCATACAACTTACGTCTTTACCTTTTCAGGAAAGAGACAATCTTAAAAACGACTACCTTCAACTGTCACAATTCCAGATTCGATACCTGTATCTAGCCAGGGCACATCTGAGAGTGATCAGTTTCCAGACTCGATTCCTGTATCTAGCCAGGGCACGTCTGAAGAATCCGAAGATTCGATTCCTGTATCCAGCCAGGGCACATCTATCAACTACAACATTTCCGGATTCGATTCCTGTATCCAGCCAGGGCATATCTGTTGACTACACTTCCAGACTCGACTCCTGTATCCAGCCAGGGCATATCTGTTAACCACGTTTCCAGACTCGATTCCTGTACCTAGCCAGGGCACGTCTGAAGAGTTTGAAGATTCGATTCCTGTATCCAGCCAGGGCACATTTATTAAACGATTATTTCCAGATTCGACTCCTGTATCCAGCCAGGGCACATCTGAACAACCAATTGTAGATTCGATTCCTGTATCTAGCCAGGGCATATCTGTATAAGGAGACTGAAGATCAAACACCTGTAACAAGCCAGGAAAACATCTGTCTTTCTCAAATACACCAGTTCTCGCTAAGGGATCTCTTATGCGATCAACACTTCCAAATGGCATCTATAAGCCCATTCCCGACAAAGTTCTGTCACTTCTCCAGATGGCATCTATAAGCCCATCTCCCTATCCACCATCTTTCCAAATGGCATCTATAAGCCCATTCCCGGCACCACATTGTTGAGACTCCAGCATGCGAGTGCAAATTTCCGGGCACTCTAGTGTCCAATCTCCTTTTACCCTCGAGTCACGAAAGGCAAGCTTGCCAATCTAACTCTTCAGGTCCAAGAAGATTGAACAGGGGCAACTGTTGTACCCCAAAATTTGCCCTCCCATTTCCTCAACATTTTCTCATCACAAGACCTTTGAAGATCAAGATCCAGTTAGGGTTTCCTCTGCTCAAGACTTCTCCTTGCATTGTGGACTCAAATTAGGGTTTGTGTTTGCACAAATATGTTTTGACCTAAAATGCCTAAGATGACTTTCATGCTTCATGTTGGACTCCCAAGATTACCCATGCCAAGTTTCAAGTCTTGATTCCAAGTTTTGCCCAATCAATTGGACAGTTGACCTAGAAATCAGCTGTATTGGGGAAAAAGTCAACTGTGGCCAATTGACAGTCAAACCTCATGAAATTTGATCCACATCAACATTATGAACTCATATGAACCATTTGATCAATTTGGATCACAATTCCACAAGAAATTTGATCAGATCATCAAAAGGGCAAAATGGTCATTTTTAGGGTTTTGACTGCACAAAGGCAATTTTTGACTGTTTGACCTAGCCAATGGCAAACCAAGTTCACCTATGGACTCAAGGACTCAATGGAATTATCTTGACATGTTCATCAAGCTCAAAAGATCCCAAGTACACAAGATTGATAGTTGAATTTCCCAGTCAATTGATCAATTTTGACTGTATACTGAAAAGTCAAACTTTGACTTTTTGATCAAAATCAAGAGTCAAGGTTCATTTTTCATCAAAACATTCCAAATCATGAAACTTGTTCACCAAGAAATCACAAAATGCAAATTAGGGTTTGAAAATGGAATTTTTCATAACTTAGAATTTTTCTAAGTTATGAAAAACCCTAATTGTTTCCCAACTTTGCCCCATCTTTTCACCATGATCCATTTGGATTCAAACAAAAGTCAAAACATGAAAGTTGTAGCTTGTTGCATAGTCTACAACTTTGATTCACAAAGTTTTCTCATTTGAAGCTTGTATCTCAAGTTATGATTTTTTGAATAAGGGCACTAAACCATCTTTTAACTTAGTAAAATTTGACCTATTTTGACAAGGTTTTCTACCCTACTTCAAGGCCACTTTTCATACCCTTCCACTTGGAATTTTGATTTGCATTTCAAAGATGGATTGTAGTACACATTCCAAGCTTTCCAAAATGTCCAAGAACTCATCAAACAACTTCATGGTTAGGGAGAATCGAATTTCACAATATAGCAAAAACTCACTTTTGAATTGGCCATTTTTCATGTTCATAAGATTATGCAACTTCTCAAAACCAGCATGCCCTTGATTACAGGTCCTTAAACCAAGTTACACTCATAAATTTAATGCATATTCTTTGTACCAAGACCAAGTTCCTTGAGTTCAAGCTTTGTCTAAAGGATTAATCCCAATTTGGAAAAAGTAAACTATCCATTTTTGCAAAAGTTCACTTTATGTCAATTTGAAAATCAAACAAGTACAAGCTAAATCTGAATGGCACAAGATTATGGACAAGTTGCTCTGATCAAGAGAAGATTATGCAGCACATTAGGAGGCCCCCTACTGACCTAAAACAACCAACTTGCTTTTGTAGCTTAAGTGTGAAGTAACATTGCATAACTGATCCCAACTCTCTCTTCAGCTTAGACACACAAGAACAAAGTTATCAAACATCTTCCATAGAACCTAACCAAGCCAAGACACGACCTTTGCACTTCCAAAACACCCTCCATCTCAGAATCATCCTCAAACTGCACAAACAGGGGTGCCCCTGCAGTTTGAGTGCAATCTCTCAATCCCTTCGAGCATTTTGATCAAAACCTGTTCCTCTACTTTCCTTACAACCTATGCAAGCTATCCAGAAGCTAAGGCACGATCTGTAGTTGCTCTAACCACTTCCACCATTTTCACATCTTTGACTTGCAGGTGAAGTTCTACAGCTCGATACAAGAAGGTTCAAGACAAAGTGAGCATTGAAAAAGCATCCCTGGACCTCAAGGAAGCTTTTCCAATCATTACATTGCACTGAAAGTCTCTCATTCTCCACATAGAAGTTCAACTGCACAGGTAAAAGTTTGAATTCGTATCTCTCTTATTAGGCATCTTTAGTCTTAAGTTTGTGAAGAAACAAGGTCCTACTCATAGCCCTGAACATGTACACATCTTTACATTTCATTTATTTTGCCTGAGTAGAGAGAATTTGGAGCTTGAAAATGGTAGAAAAATTAGGTCAGAAAAGAGGGGGAGAGAAATTCTCCCTCATCTTAGAGAGATAGTTCAAGTTCTTTATATGGTTAGAACCGTCTCTTCATGCTTAACATTTTTTGTGTTGGAAGTTTGTTCAAAAAATCAAGGAATCAAGAGTTAGAAGAAGTTGAACATGGCGCGCGTTTTTCAAATATTTTGTGCTGGAGGTTGAAGACAGTGTTTCATTGGGCTGGGCTTTTGTGTTCTTTCTTTCCACACCATCCTTTTTGGTTTACACCCCCCTGAGCCCATTTGCTTATTTTTTGACATTTTTGACTTTTTCTTTTTTGGTTGACTTTGTTTATTTTTTCTCATGCCATTTAAAAATTAAAAATATTTTTTTCACCATTTTTTGCATTTATTGCATATTTATTTGTTTATTTTCTTTGTTTGAATATAATATATATATGTATTATTATTAGAATAAATTAGAAATAATGTAAATACAATTTTTATTTTTATTTACTTTCTGAAAATATTTCACACAAAAAATACTCTTTTATTTATTTTATTAAAATATTAAATAAATATTTATTTTTAGAATAATACATATTTAGGGTTATATATATATATATATATATATATATATATATATATATATATATATATATGTGATTATCAATATATTTAAGATAAAAATATAAAAATACTTGATTTTTTTTCATTTTATTAATATTTGATATAAAAATACCTTTTTTCACAATACACTTCATTTTATTTTATTTTTGTACATAATAAATAAATAGTTGAATTAAATTAGAAAATAATACCATTTTCTTTAAAATTAGGGTTTTTGCCCTAAATTCAAAATATTCAAAAATAATACATTTTTATTTCTTTTTTCCTTTTACATAAATAAAATTTTCTCATACACATAAAAAAAACTTTCCTTTTGCATTTCACATATTTATTTAATTTCCATCTAATTATGTATTATTTAAATTGCAAATATTCAATTGATGTAATAATTTAGATTTAAATTCTTGTCAATATCCCCATTTGGACATTTGTACCCCCCTTCCCATATTTGGTTTTGTAATAGCTTAGTAATTTTAATTTCGCACTTTATCGCTTTCTAATGATAACATGTTAGAATTAGGGTTTGTATGCGAAAAAACGATAAAAATAATTTGACCTAATACAACATAAACAAGCATGAAAATGGACACACAAATCACACTTGCACCCCTAGGGTATTCCACTTGTTGCCTTCAATAATGGGCCATATTGCATGTTAGGTGTCTTTGGCAAAACAAAACAATATCAAATGATCATAGTCCCTCGATGACGCTTTCGAAAGTTGCCTAAAAAATGATCAAGTCCCTTAAAGAAAATGCCCAAAGACACTTGGCACCATTGCAATCATGGTCTAAAACGATGACTCGCGCCTGTCCCTTTCACATCCTAACACAAGGTTGCCCACCAAATACAATGGTGGAGCAAACTTGTTAAAAGGGTTAAAAGTATAGCAATGATCTTTTGAGAAAGTTAGGAGTAGATAACCTCTTAGTTACTTGAATCAACTTGCAAAACAAAACACTTGCCTAATTTCAAAATCACACCTCACAACACTTTCAAAACAACTTTAAAAAACAAATGAAAACTTTTTCAAAAGACATACATCTTTGTATACATCCCCACATGGATCATTACAAAGGTTGCCACCACATTGGCCTCTTTTCAAAAACATTTTCAAAACCCACACACCCAAGCACCATTTAAAACAATTAAAAGGCAAGTGATCTAAGCAAGTAACTAAGAGCCCATGGATAACCATGGATAGAAAGGGTGCTAATACCTTCCCTTTCTATAATCTACTCCCCGAACCCAAGAAAACATCTCAAAAGGTTTTTGCTGTGCTTTTTAACCTTTCCTTTGGATAAAATAAAAAGTCGGTGGCGACTCTTGCTAACCGCAACATTTGCGAATACAAACGCAAAACACTAGTCAGTTCTCCCACCGTATCACACCTTCCACTTGGAATTTTGATTTGCATTTCAAAGATGGATTGTAGTACACATTCCAAGCTTTCCAAAATGTCCAAGAACTCATCAAACAACCTCATAACTTGAGAGATTCGAATTTCACAAGTTGGCAAAAATTCACTTTTGTTCTTCATCAAAGCATGTTCATAAACTTGGCAAATTTGAACTCAGCATAGTTTGTGCTACTTTGCAGGTCCTTAAACCACATTACACTCCTTAATTTAATGCTTGTTCATTGTGTCCAAGTGTTGTTCCATGAATTCAAGCATTATACACAAGATTGATCCATTTTTGGATAAAGTGAACTTTCCATTTTTACAAAAGTTTGCTTTATGTCAATTGGTAAATCAAACAAGTACATAGAAAATCTGCTTAGCACAAGATTATGGGCATAACACACTGATCAAGAGGTGTTGATGCAGCACATTAGGGGGGCCTATACTGACCTAGAACACCAATTTGCTTTTGTTGCTTAGAAAAGAAGAAAAGTCCATAACTTGTGCCAACTTGAATCTCAGCTTACAAACACAACACAAAAGATATCAAACACATTCAAGATCACCCAACCAAGCTTTTGCACGAACCTTTTGCCTTTCAAACACTCTCCATCTCAGAAACACCACAAAACTGCTCAAACAGAGCAGGCCCTGCAGATTGAGTGCTATCTCTCAATCCCTTCGAGCATTTTGATCAAAACCTGTTCCTATACCTTCCTTATAACATATGCAAGCTATCCAGAAGCTAAGGCACGATCTGTAGTTGCTCTAACCACTTCCACCATTTTCACATCTTTGACTTGCAGGTGAAGTTCTACAGCTTGATACAAGAAGGTTCAAGACAAAGTAAGCATTGAAAAAGCATCCCTGGACCTCAAGGAAGCTTTTCCAATCATTACATTGCACTGAAAGTCTCTCATTCTCCACATAGAAGTTCAACTGCACAGGTAAAAGTTTGAATTCGTATCTCTCTTATTATGCATCTTTAGTCTTAAGTTTGTGAAGAAACAAGGTCCTACTCATAGCCCTGAACATGTACATAGCTTTACTTTTCATTTCTTTTGTCTGAGTAGAGAGAATTTAAGCTTTGAAAATGGTAGAAAAACTAGGTCAGAAAAGAGGGGGAGAGAAATTCTCCCTCATCTTAGAGAGATAGGTCAAGTTCTTTATATGGTTAGAACCGTCTCTTCATGCTGAACATTTCTTGTGTTATGAGTTTTTGCTAAAAAGCCAGGAATCAAGAGTTAGAAGGAACTGAACATGGCGCGCGTTTTTTCAAATAATCTGTGCTGGAGGTTGAAGAAGGAGTGAAGTGGGCTGGGCCTGTGCTATTTTTGCTTTTCACACCATCTTTTTTGGTTTACACCCCCCTGAGCCCATTTGCTTGTTTTTTAACATTTTTGACTTTTTCTTTTTTGATTGACTTTGTTTATTTTTTCTCATGACATTTAAAAATTAAAAAATATTTTTTTATCATTTTTTGCATTTATTGCATATTTATTTGTTTATTTTCTTTGTTTGTATATAATATATATATATGTATTATTATTAGAATAATAAGAAATAATGTAAATACAATTTTTATTTTTATTTACTTTCTGAAAATATTTTACACAAAAAATACTCTTTTATTTATTTTATTAAAATATTAAATAAATATTTGTTTTTTAGAATAATACATATTTAGGGATATATATATATATATATATATATATATGTGATTATTAATATATTTAAGACAAAAAATATAAAAATACTTGATTTTTTCATTTTATTAATATTTGATATAAAAATACCTTTTTTCACAATACACTTCATTTTATTTTATTTTTGTACATAATAAATAAATAGTTGAATTAAATTAGAAAATAATACCCTTTTTTTCTTTAAAATTAGGGTTTTTGCCCTAAATTCAAATACTCAAAAAAAAATACATTGTTATTTTCTTTTCCCTTTTACATAAATAATATTTTCTCATACACATAAAAAACTTTCCTTTTGCATTTCACATATTTGTTTAATTTACATTTAATTATGCATCATTTAAATTGCAAATATTCAATTGATGTAATAATTTAGATTTAAATTCTTGTCAATATCCCCATTTGAACATTTGTACCCCCCTTCCCATATTTGGTTTTGTAATAGCTTAGTAATTTTGATTTCGCACTTTATTGCTTTCTAATGATAACATGTTAGAATTAGGGTTTGTATGCGAAAAAACGATAAAAAATAGTTTGACCTAATACAAGATAAACAAGCATGAAAATGGACACACAAATCACACTTGCACCCCCTAGGGTATTCCACTTGTTGCCTTCAAATAAATGGGCCATGTTGTATGTTGAACATCTTTGGGCAAAGCAAACAATTTGAATGATCATAGTCCCTCGACAAAAACTTTTCAAAACAAACAAAAACAAAATGATCAAGTCCCTTAGAGAAATTGCCCAAAGACATTTAACGTCGTTGCAATTATGGTCCATACGATGACCCGCGCCTGTCCCTTTCACATCCTAACACAAGGTTGCCCACCAAATACAATGGTGGAGCAAACTTGCTAAAAGGGTTAAAGTATAGCACTGATCTTTTGAGAAATTTAGGAGTAGATAACCTCTTAGTTACTTGAATCAACTTGGAAAGCAAAACACTTGCCTAATTTCAAAATCACACCTCACAACACTTTCAAAACAACTTTCAAAAACAAATGAAAACTTTTTCAAAAAGACATACATCTTTGTATACATCCCCACATGGATCATTACAAAGGTTGCCACCACATTGGCCTCTTTTCAAAACATTTTCAAACCCACACACTCAAGCACCATTTAAAACAATTGAAAACAAAAGGCAAGTGATCTAAGCAAGTAACTAAGAGCCCATGGATAACCATGGATAGAAAGGGTGCTAATACCTTCCCTTTCTATAATCTACTCCCCGAACCCAAGAAAACATCTCAAAAGGTTTTTGCTGTGCTTTTTAACCTTTCCTTAGGATAAAATAAAAAGTCGGTGGCGACTCTTGCTAACCGCAACATTTGCGAATACAAACGCAAACCTCAAGTCAGTTCTCCCACCGTATCACAGAACTGGCGACTCTGCTGGGGAAAACTTCTAAAAGTGGAGTAACCTTAGGGTTTAGATCACCTTTGTTTTCAATTGTTTGCTTTGTTTGCTTTTACATTTGTGGGCTTTGTATCGGAGTTTCATAGATCCTAACCCGGATCTGGGAAAAACCCTTTTTAGGTAGCATAATCTGTGAGGGACCTGTCCGGCGTAGACCGACATGGGTGAAGCAGTGGCTACGTTGGTGTGGCATCTTAGTCTGTACCTATATCCCTTGTGTTGTAACGGGGAGAATATAGGTCTTCTAAGGAGTCATTAAACACCAACCAACCTTAGAACCCTAAATTGACCAACTTGGCTATTAGGACAGTAGCAGTATGCTACACTCATTGAGGCTAAACTCTCGAGATGGTTCTGGCCGCGAGAAAAGATTGCGATGCTGGAGTTATGACCGATTGAGGGTAGCCAATGATTTGAGATCCTCTAGAACCCGGTTACTTTTGATAGGACAGGTTTTAACCAACAAAACCAAAAGAGGGTAATACCTGAAACTCATGCTGGCCTGAAACCTAAGGATATCTTGTGTGACTTGTGTGCCTTATCTGTCTATGTGAATATTTGTGGTGTGTTTCATCATAGCATCATTCCATCATACCATTGCATGCATCCTGTGTAAAAGGCTAACCCATTTCAAAGACAAAAAGGTTTCACCTTTGCTCTGTTTTGTAGGACATTATGATGCCCGTGCGTAGAAATACTGTCCGGCTCAACTTTGTTCAACCACCAGTTTTACTCAAGGATCTGGTTGAAAGGATTCCAAACACTACCTCCTTCATCAACAGACATGGTTCCCTCCTTGGCTTGATCACTGCAAAATGGGACCAACAATTGATAAGTGTTCTGACCCAGTTTTATGACCCTCTGCATCACTGTTTCACCTTTCAAGACTTCCAGCTGGTTCCTACCCTGGAAGAATTTTCTTATTTGCTTGGGATTCCTGTCTTGGAACAAACTCCTTTCACTGGTTTGGAAAAGACTCCTAGGCCTGAAGAGATTGCTGCAATTCTCCCCTTGACCAAAGAAGAGGTGTTGTCCAATTGGGAAACTAGAAATGGGATCAAGGGCTTTTTGGTCAAATTTTTGGTTGGCAAGGCTAATGATTTCTGGAATGACTTGGACTTCAAGGCATATGAGGATATTCTGGCTCTTTTGATCTATGGTCTGGTATTGTTTCCTAACCCTGACACCTTTATCAGTATCCATGTCATAAGAATCTTCATGTCTCGGAATCCGGTACCCACTCTCTTGGGTGACATTCTACAACAACTCTATGCTCGTACTGCTCGAAAACGGGGGACTCCGTGGTGTTGTACTCCTTTGCTAGTAAGGTGGTTTATTTCGCACCTTCCTAAGTCCGTGCTGAAGAATGAAGAAGGAAAAGGTTGGGCTCGGAGGTTAATGTCTCTCGCAGATAAGGATATCACTTGGACTCTCAGAGGTTTGGATGAGGTAGCTGTTATCGACCGTTGCGGATAATACCCTAATGTCCCGTTGATTGGTATCCAAGGAGGAATCTCTTACAATCCGTGTTTAGCTCTCCGTCAGTTTGGAAGAGCCAGAGGAGATGGGCCTCATGAAATGCTGGTTCCTCACTTCCATTTTGAGTTTCAGGCAGACAGTGACAAACTACGCCAGGGATTCATTAGAGCTTGGGACAGAATTCACAAAGCTGACCCACATGAGTTAGGACCAAAGACTTCTCTGCCATTGAAGCCCTATTGCAAATGGGTCCGCATCCGTGCTCAGGAGTTAGGTATGCCCTACGAAGCTGTTAGACCTCTCATTCTTGAGTCTCCTGTTGAAGATGGGATGCCTCCAACTGTCCTCCCTCCTCAGATACCTACTGATTTTGACACCATGAAGAGATCTTGGGCACAGCTAAAGGAAGAACGGGATTTCTATCGGGAAAAGTTCAACGAGCAGGAAAGGAAGATCCAAAGGCTGACTAAGCAATTGGAGGAAGAACGGGTCCTGAACAACTACATCAGCACTGAAAAGAGGAGGCCATGGGAGCATTGAGGAGCTTTGGATGTTTCTTTTTATAGTTTATTTCCTTTCCAGTATTTTTCATTCCTGTAATGCCTAAGGGCAAATTGTTGAACAATTGAAAACTTTAATCTAATGAAGTGTGTTTCCCTTTTTGTCTACAAAGTTGAATCTCGTTTGTCTTTGAAAACATAAAACATACGCATTCCATTACACCATATGCATAGCAGGTACCCTATTTCACAGGTTGCTTAATCTCCTTCGCTGTTTATTTTGCACAGTCATCATGAATCCAGAGTCCTCCAGCGAGCAGGCAATCAAGGCCCTTCAGGCCCAAAGTGCACAGTTTCAAGAGATGTTCCTAAGCCTAGCCCAAGGCCAACAAGAGTTGAAGACTCTACTCCTGAAGAAGAAGAAGAAAAAGAGGACTGCATTGTTCAACACCGGACGCAGATTTGGGAACACACTCCACAATGAAGCTGATCCAACCACTTCTTCTGCTGAGAAAAACAGTCCCCAAGGGGGAGGAGCTCCTAGTCCCGCAGTCTCCGACAACGAGACGGACTATAACGATGAACAATACCCACCTGCTGCTGACAGATACAAACAATTGGAGGACCGTTTGAGCGCCATGGAAATTCAGAATGTGCCAGGACTGGATTTCGGAGATTTGGGGTTATCTTCTGGGGTAGTCATTCCACACAAGTTTAAGGCGCCTGCCTTCGCCAAGTATGATGGGGTCTCCTGCCCGAAGCTGCATCTGAGGTCGTATGTAAGGAAAATCCAACCTTACACGGCGGATAAGAACCTCTGGATTCACTTCTTCCAAGATAGTCTCTCAGGGTCACAACTTGAATGGTTCTACCAACTGGACGGAGCTAGCATCCGGCACTGGGAAGATTTGGCAACTGCATTCTACAGACAATACCAATACAATTCTGATCTCGCTCCTACGCGTACCCAACTTCAGGGTATGTCTCTAGGAACGGGTGAAGGGTTCAAAGAGTACGCCCAAAAATGGAGAGATTTGGCTGGCAGGGTGCAGCCTCCATTAACTGATCGAGAGCTGGTTGATATGTTCCTGGGGACTTTGTCTGGTCCGTTTTTCAATCATTTGGTTGGTAACTCCTCCGCTGGGTTCACAGATTTGATATTAACGGGAGAAAGAATTGAAGCTGGCATCAGGTCAGGCAAGATACAGAAGGCTTCCTCTACAAGTGCTGAGAAGAGGCCATTTAAGAAAGAAGCAAGCGCCGTCTATGGCCCTAGAAGACAAGTCAAGCCCGAAAGTCGCCAAGCCGTCAATGCTTTGGTCATCTCCAAACCTGTTGCTGCTCCTCAGCAGTACAATCAACAAAGAAGCGAAAGGCCCAAGAGGCAGTATACCCGACTGAGTATGACATTATCTCAAATTTTACCCCAACTATTATCCACCAACCTAGTGACCCTCAAAGAAGCTCCTAAGGTCGTCAACACTGCGTCTCCTAAATACAACCCGAATGCCCGGTGTGCTTATCATTCTGATAGTCCCGGGCACACTACTGATGATTGCTGGGCCTTGAGAAACAAAGTGCAAGATCTGATCGACGCAAAGGAAATTCAGTTTGAAGCGCCAGAAAGACCAAATGTTGTAACGGCTCCTATGCCCCAGCATAGGGTAAATGCCATTGAGGAAGAAGTGTACGCTGTTTCGGTAGATGAAGTTGTTACCCCCCTGAAGACTGTTAAGAAGAACCTACTGCGGGCCGGTTTATTTCCGGGTTCCGGCGAAGGTTGCCCATTCTGTGCTATTTCCCCATTTGATTGTCCCTTGCTAAGGTTAGGCATCCAAGGCCTAATGGATAGCAAGGAGATTCTATTCAAAAAGACTGCTGTTCATTTGGTTCCGATGAAAAAAGTTTCTGTAATCACCATCTTCAAAAATCCAATCAAGGCTCCCCCAAAGAAGCCTGTTCAAATCTTGACAGTTGCGCCTGTAATCATTACTGTTCCGGGACCCCTCTCCTATGTATCTGATAAAGCTGTCCCCTGGCATTATGGGGCAGACGTGTATGTAAATGGAATCAAGCAAGAATTTGACGCTAGTGCCAGTATCTGCGATATCACCGGTCCAGCTAAAGTCACCCGCAGTGGCAGGCTCTTCTCGCCTGACATTGCGCCGCCCGCTATTCGAAAACCCCTCCTCATAAAACCTACAAGTTTACCTAGTCCTGTTGCTGATCAAATTGTGTCCCCTGCTGCCGAGTCATCAAATGCTCGGGGCAAAGGGATTGAAGAAGAGCCTGCCCGGATGGAGGCACCAATACCCGTAAATGCTGAGGCCTCCCGACAAGAAATGGAGGAGATTCTGAAAATAATAAAGAAGAGTGATTTTAATGTTGTCGAGCAATTGGGGCATACACCCTCCAAGATCTCCCTGCTCTCACTATTGCTATGCTCCGAGGCCCATGCAAAGGCCTTGATCTCAATTCTCAAGACGGCCCATGTGCCGCAGGAGACGTCTGCAGTTCAGTTCACTGACTGCATAGCGAATTTGACGGCGGACAACGGCTTGGGTTTTTCAGATGCTGATCTGACCGCAAAAGGGAGAGACCACAATGATGCCCTGCATGTCTCTATTGAATGCAGGGGCACTACTCTGGCGCATGTATTGGTGGACACTGGTTCCTCCTTGAATGTTCTACCGAAAAAGGCTTTAGATCGTCTGGATTATGAAGGCCTGGAGTTGAAACCCAGCAGTATCATCGTCAGGGCCTTTGACGGTTCCAAAAGGATGGTTCACGGAGAGGTTAACATCCCTATTCGTGTGGGCTCTCAAGTGTTTGACTCTACCTTTTACGTAATGGATATACGTCCGTCGTATTCTTGTCTGTTGGGTCGACCTTGGATCCATAAAGCTGGGGCAGTGACCTCCACCTTACACCAAAAGCTGAAGTATCCCGTCAGGGGGAAGATCGTCACTGTGCAAGGAGAAGAGGAGTATATGGTGAGCCATTTGAATTCCTTCAGGTACATCGAGATGGACGGAGAGTTCATTGAAACCCCCTTCCAGCATTTCGAGGAGGTACATCCAATTTCAGCAGCTGCAGAGACAATGGCCGAAGAGAATGATTCCTTGAAGATGGCTTCCCTAAGGGATGCCCGGGCTGTGGTTCAGAAAGGCAATTGTGCACACTGGGGTCAGCTTCCTGACTTCACTCAGAAGAACGACAAGTTTGGGCTAGGCTTTACTGCAGAGGCTCAGAAGGCGGTGCGCAAAGAGAAGATCGGAAAGGCTCCGGTGTTTATTTCCAGCTCAAGGGTAAACGCTATTGAGGAAGATGTGGAGGAAGCAGAGTTTGACAGTTGGATCTACCCGACTACCAGCAACGGACCTAGCAACTGGACGGCAAAGGATTTTACCCCTATCACATTTGTCACGCAGTAATTGATTTCTTTTGATTTCCAAATTTGTAACAAACAATATGTTAAAACTCTGTTGGCTCGGTGTCCTACCCGGGGCATCGTAGCTCCATTTGTGAGGGCTTTTTGTATGACATTTTCATATATCATCAATCAAAACATTAGACGTTTGTTGCATTTCAAATCTTGTGCTCTTTTTTTTTCTTTCTGTGTTATACATATTGCAAAACAGATATATTTACACACACTCACTTATACAGGTTTCAATCCACTCTGGATCTCACTGGTAACAGCTCTGCTACCGCCAGTTATGACTTCGAAAATCCGATCAACTTGGCCGAAGACGAAGGTGAAGATGATTGCGAAGTGCCTGGTGAACTTGCGAGACTGCTACTTCAGGAAGAGAGGGCTATTCAACCACATGAAGAGCCTGTGGAGACCATTAACCTGGGTACTGAGACGGATAAGAAAGAGGTCAAGATTGGTGCCAATCTAGAGCTCAGCGTGAAGCAACGATTGATCCAAATGCTACAAGACTACATGGAGATTTTTGCTTGGTCCTATGAAGATATGCCTGGTTTGGATGCCGACATTGTAGTTCACCACCTGCCAACCAAGGAAGATTGCCCTCCAGTAAAGCAAAAAGTTCGACGGATGCGTCCAGAGATGTCTGAGAAGATTAAAGCCGAGGTGATGAAACAGTTTGATGCGGGTTTCCTTGCAGTAACTTCTTACCCTCAGTGGGTTGCCAATGTTGTGCCGGTACCAAAGAAGGACGGTAAAGTCAGAATGTGTGTCGACTACAGGGATTTGAACAGGGCCAGCCCCAAAGATGACTTCCCCCTACCTCACATCGACGTCCTTGTTGACAATACAGCTCAACACAAGGTGTTCTCCTTCATGGATGGTTTTTCAGGGTATAATCAGATTAAGATGGCTCCGGAAGATATGGAGAAGACTACCTTTGTGACTCAGTGGGGCACCTTCTGTTATAAGGTCATGCCATTCGGATTGAAAAATGCTGGGGCGACCTATCAACGTGCCATGGTTGCTTTATTTCATGATATGATCCATCATGAAATTGAGGTATACGTTGATGACATGATTGCAAGGTCTCAAACTGAGGAGGAGCACCTTGACCATCTGAGGAAGTTGTTTGACCGACTCAAATTATACAAGCTGAGGTTGAATCCCAACAAATGCACCTTTGGGGTAAGATCCGGAAAGCTGTTAGGTTTCATTGTAAGTGATAAAGGTATTCAGGTGGATCCTGCCAAGGTAAAAGCCATACAAGAGATGCCGACTCCAAAAACAGAGAAAGAAGTCAGAGGTTTCCTAGGACGACTGAATTACATTGCCCGATTCATCTCACATCTAACTGCTACTTGTGAGCCAATCTTCAAATTACTGAAGAAAGATCAAGTGGTACGCTGGAATGATGAATGTCAGGCCGCCTTTGAAAGGATAAAGGAATATCTCCAAGAGCCACCCATCCTTATGCCACCAGTGGAAGGAAGACCTCTGATACTATACTTGACAGTGCTTGATAATTCAATGGGGTGTGTGCTGGGGCAGCATGACGAGTCTGGCCGAAAAGAGCACGCTATTTATTACTTGAGCAAAAAGTTTACCGACTGTGAGTCTCGTTACTCACTGCTTGAGAAAACTTGCTGCGCTCTTGTATGGGCTGCTCGCCGGCTGAGACAGTATATGCTGACTCACACTACCTTATTGATTTCAAAGATGGATCCCATCAAGTACATATTTGAAAAGCCTGCTCTGTCTGGAAGAATAGCGAGATGGAAAATGATCTTAACAGAATATGATATCCAGTATACAACTCAGAAAGCAATTAAGGGAAGTGTACTGGCTGATCATTTGGCACACCAACCTGTGGACGATTACCAATCATTGAACTTTGATTTTCCGGACGAAGACATCATGGTGGTAACTGACTGTGAAGTACCTGGACCGGATGAAGGACCTGAGGAAGGATCCCGATGGTCTATGCATTTTGACGGAGCCTCCAATGCTTTGGGTAACAGCATCGGTGCTGTAATCATATCTCCCAAGGGGACTCATACTCCACTCACCGCCCGATTATGTTTCAGCTGCACCAACAACATGGCAGAATATGAGGCATGTATCATGGGTTTACAAGCTGCAATCGACTTAAGGATAAAATTTCTAAGTGTCTTCGGAGATTCCGCTCTCGTGATCAATCAGATCAAAGGCGAGTGGGATACGAAACACCCGAATCTTATTCCTTACAAGGAGTATGTGTCGACCTTGCTCCCTCACTTTGAAGAGATAACTTTTGAGCATTTCCCCAGAGAGGAGAATCAGCTAGCGGACGCACTAGCCACGATGTCTTCAATGTTCAAAGTTAAATGGGACAATGAGGCTCCCCGAATCATAATCTGGAAGTTGGATGAACCGGCATACTGCTGTGAGCTCGAGGCTGAGAAGGTAACTGAAAAACCCTGGTATCACGAGGTGAAGAGGTACTTGGAAGCTCAGGAATACCCTGAAGGTGCATCCGTCAATGATAAGAAGTTCATGAGGAGATTTGCTGCAAAATTCTTCCTCAGCAACGGCATTCTCTACAAACGGAATCATGATTCGACTCTGCTGCGTTGTGTGGATAAGGCTGAAGCTGAGAAAATCATGATGGAACTGCATGAAGGTACATTTGGAACGCATTCCAGTGGGCACACCATGGCTAAGAAAATCCTTCGGGCAGGATATTTCTGGTCCACAATGGAAGCCGATTGTTACCAGCACTCCCGAACTTGTCATAAGTGCCAGATCTATGCTGACAAGGTGCATATCCCTCCAGTTCCTTTGAATGTCCTAACGGCACCTTGGCCTTTCGCAATGTGGGGCATCGATATGATCGGTGAGATCCGACCAACGGAATCCAATGGGCATCACTTCATCTTGGTGGCGATCGATTACTTCACAAAATGGGTTGAGGCAGCTTCCTATGCCACAGTAACCAAGAGCATCGTGGCACGTTTCATCCGGCATAATCTGATCTGTCGGTACGGCGTCCCAGAAAGAATCATTACAGACAATGGTACCAATCTCAACAACAAGATGATCACTGAACTCTGTGAACAATTCAAGATACAGCACCACAATTCTTCTCCCTACCGGCCGAAGATGAATGGGGCTGTAGAGGCAGCCAATAAAAATATCAAGAAAATTGTGCAGAAGATGACAGTGACCTATAAGGATTGGCACGAGATGTTACCATTCGCTCTTCATGGGTACCGTACCTCAGCAAGGACGTCAACCGGGGCAACTCCCTTCTCCTTAGTCTATGGCATGGAGGCAGTCTTGCCAATCGAGATCCAGATACCCTCCCTCCGGATAATGAAGGATGCAGACTTGAATGAAGATGATTGGATCCAGACTCGACTTGATCAATTAAATCTGATTGACGAAAAGAGGCTCACTGCTATCTGTCATGGTCAAACGTATCAGAAACGGATGATCAGGGCATTTAACAAGAAAGTCAGACCGCAAGAGTATCAAGTTGGGGACCTGGTAATCAAACGCATCATCCTTCCTCAAAGTGATCCCCGGGGCAAATGGACCCCTACTTACGAAGGGCCATTTGTGGTTAAGCGTGTGTTCTCAGGAGGAGCCATGATCCTAACCACCATGGATGGTGACGACCTTCCTCACCCCGCCAATGCAGACATAGTGAAAAAAATACTACGCCTGAATAAAAGACCCGCTAGGTTGACATACCTAGGCAAAAATAAGGGCTTCCCGGCGAACCAAAAGGGTTCGGGCAAAAATAAGGGATGAAATGAATAAAAAAATTTTACACCCGGCAAGTCGAAAACCTGAAAGGGCGGCTTGAGCAAAAATGGGTATCCCGGTGGACTGAAAACCCGAAAGGGCGGTCCAGGCAAAAGTTAGGGATAAAAGCGTAACGCTATGTCTCATTGGGTCACTTCGCATCCGGAATTCAGCATCAACTACCTGGCTCCAGATTTCGGCATTGACCAATCGGCTTCATCTTCAACTAAGCAGCAAAGCGATGAGACGTTTGAAGACATAAAGGCAATAGCAGAGTTGGAACCCAGTGGGATTGTTCACATAGCTGTTTTGTTTTATTTTTCAAAATGTAAACTCTATACTATTTGGCGATGTCCTCTTACTAGGATGTCGGTCTCTTGTACAAAAAACGCCTATTCACAGGCAAAGTTTAAATCAATACAAATTCACTTGTCCATACAAATTACCATTGTTTTCCTTTTTTCTGTTTTGTCTTGCGAAGAACGTCCAATGCTCATTTTTGATATATGCATTTGACATTAAATTGCTGATTCATAAATATTCACATATGAAACAAGAGATTAATTACAGGTGACATCAAAGACAGGGGCAATGTGGAATTGTCTAAAGCAGTCTAGTTGTTTTGTCCGCCAAGGCACCAAGGTAGGTTCAACTGAAAAATGTGGCCAAATCATCTTAACTCCCCGCAGAATAAAACAAGGTTCAGCAATACTTTCCCCAAGAGAAGTTGATCCCCCGTCGATCCTGAAGAAGCCCAACATTCCCGGGCAGGTCTTAAAGCTCGTCCCCAGTAGATTCTGGAAGCTTATCCCCTGCAAAGAACGGACGTCTCGCCCGAGTTTTATTTAGAGTTATTTCCTCACAAGGACTTATAACTGGGTTATCCTCAGCTAAAAGCCACGGAAGACCTTTCTCGGCAAAGTTCCTTCAATCCCCAGCGGAGTCTATCCTTAGCATTCCCAAGCAGAGTTTATATTCGGAGTTCCTCAGCGGAGTTTATCATCATTATCCTCAGCGGAATCCGTCATTAAAGTCCTCAACAGGCCTCTCATCAGAACTTCGGCCAAGTATCTCTTCCACAGAGCAGCTTCCCGGCCGTTCGTCAAGGATTTATTTTCCTAAGATGAAATTACACTCATAAACATTTCGCATTTTCATACATCTTGCTTACATACATGGTGAAACGCATACGACATCTCATGTTGAACATCATGACATCATGCATATCATACATCATGACATTGCATACAACTTACGTCTTTGCCTTTTCAGGAAAAAGAGACAATCTCAAAAGCGACTACCTTCAACTGTCACAATTCCAGATTCGATACCTGTATCTAGCCAGGGCACGTCTGAAGAGTTCGAAGATTCGATTCCTGTATCCAGCCAGGGCACATCTATCAACTACAACAGCTCCAGATTCGATTCCTGTATCCAGCCAGGGCATATCTGTTGACCACATTTCCAGACTCGATTCCTGTATCTAGCCAGGGCACGTCTGCAGAGTTCAAAGATTCAACTCCTGTATCCAGCCAGGGTATATCTATTGACGACTACTTCCAAGATTCGACTCCTGTATCCAGCCAGGGCACATCTGTGAGCAACCGATTGTAGATTCGATACCTGTATCTAGCCAGGGCATATCTGCATAAGGAGACTGAAGATCAAACACCTGTAACAAGCCAGGAAAACATCCGTCTTTCTCAAATACACAAGTTCTCGCTAAGGAATCTCTTATGTGATCGACACTTCTAAATGGCATCTATAAGCCCATTCCCAACAAGGTTCCGTCACCTCTCCAGATGGCATCTATAAGCCCATCTCCCTATCCACCATCTCTCCAAATGGCATCTATAAGCCCATTCCCGACACCACATTGTTGAGACTCCAGCATGCGAGTGCAAATTTCCGGGCACTCTAGTGTCCAATCTCCTTTTACCCTCGAGTCACGAAAGGCAAACTTGCCAATCTAACTCTTCAGGTCCAAGAAGATTGAACAGGGGCAACTGTTGTACCCCAAAATTTGCCCTCCCATTTCCTCAACATTTTCTCATCACAAGACCTTTGAAGATCAAGATCTAGTTAGGGTTTCCTCTGCTCAAGACTTCTCCTTGCACTGTAGACTCAAATTAGGGTTTGCATTTGCCCTAGGATGTTTTGACCTAAAATGCCTAAAATGACTTCCATGCTTCATGTTGGACTCCCAAGTTTACCCATGCCAAGTTTCAAGTCTTGATTCCAAGTTTTACCCAGTCAATTGGCCAGTTGACCTAGAAATCAGCTGTATTGGGGAAAAAGTCAACTGTGGCCAATTGACAGTCAAACTTCATGAAATTTGATCCACATCAACATTATGAACTCATATGGACCATTTGATCAAGTTTGGATAACAATTCCACAAGAAATTTGATCAGATCATCAAAAGGGCAAAATGGTCATTTTAGGGTTTTGACTGCACAAAGGCAATTTTTGACTGTTTGACCTAGCCAATGGCAAGCCAAGTTCACATATGGCCTCAAGGACTCAATGGAATTATCTTGACATGATCATCAAGCTCAAAAGATCCCAAGTACACAAGATTGACAGTTGAATTTCCCAGTCAATTGATCAATTTTGACTGTATACTGAAAAGTCAAACTTTGACTTTTTTGGTCAAAATCAAGAGTCAAAATTCATTTTTCATCAAAACATTCCAAATCATGAAACTTGTTCACCAAGAAATCTCAAAATGCAAATTAGGGTTAGAAAATGGAATTTTTCATAACTTAGAATTTTTCTAAGTTATGGAAAACCCTAATTTTTTCCCAACTTTACCCCATCTTTTCACCATGATCCATTTGGATTCAAACAAAAGTCAAAACATGAAAGTTGTAGCTTGTTGCATAATCTACAACTTTGATTCACAAAGTTTTCTCATTTGAAGCTTGTATCTCAAGTTATGATTTTTTGAATAAGGGCACTAAACCATCTTTTAACTTAGTGAAATTTGACCTATTTTGACAAGGTTTTCTACCCTACTTCAAGGCCACTTTGCATACCCTTCCACTTGGAATTTTGATTTGCATTTCAAAGATGGATTGTAGTACACATTCCAAGCTTTCCAAAATGTCCAAGAACTCATCAAACAACCTCATAACTTGAGAGATTCGAATTTCACAAGTTGGCAAAAATTCACTTTTGTTCTTCATCAAAGCATGTTCATAAACTTGGCAAATTTGAACTCAGCATAGTTTGTGCTACTTTGCAGGTCCTTAAACCACATTACACTCCTTAATTTAATGCTTGTTCATTGTGTCCAAGTGTTGTTCCATGAATTCAAGCATTATACACAAGATTGATCCATTTTTGGATAAAGTGAACTTTCCATTTTTACAAAAGTTTGCTTTATGTCAATTGGTAAATCAAACAAGTACATAGAAAATCTGCTTAGCACAAGATTATGGGCATAACACACTGATCAAGAGGTGTTGATGCAGCACATTAGGGGGGCCTATACTGACCTAGAACACCAATTTGCTTTTGTTGCTTAGAAAAGAAGAAAAGTCCATAACTTGTGCCAACTTGAATCTCAGCTTACAAACACAACACAAAAGATATCAAACACATTCAAGATCACCCAACCAAGCTTTTGCACGAACCTTTTGCCTTTCAAACACTCTCCATCTCAGAAACACCACAAAACTGCTCAAACAGAGCAGGCCCTGCAGATTGAGTGCTATCTCTCAATCCCTTCGAGCATTTTGATCAAAACCTGTTCCTATACCTTCCTTATAACATATGCAAGCTATCCAGAAGCTAAGGCACGATCTGTAGTTGCTCTAACCACTTCCACCATTTTCACATCTTTGACTTGCAGGTGAAGTTCTACAGCTTGATACAAGAAGGTTCAAGACAAAGTAAGCATTGAAAAAGCATCCCTGGACCTCAAGGAAGCTTTTCCAATCATTACATTGCACTGAAAGTCTCTCATTCTCCACATAGAAGTTCAACTGCACAGGTAAAAGTTTGAATTCGTATCTCTCTTATTATGCATCTTTAGTCTTAAGTTTGTGAAGAAACAAGGTCCTACTCATAGCCCTGAACATGTACATAGCTTTACTTTTCATTTCTTTTGTCTGAGTAGAGAGAATTTAAGCTTTGAAAATGGTAGAAAAACTAGGTCAGAAAAGAGGGGGAGAGAAATTCTCCCTCATCTTAGAGAGATAGGTCAAGTTCTTTATATGGTTAGAACCGTCTCTTCATGCTGAACATTTCTTGTGTTATGAGTTTTTGCTAAAAAGCCAGGAATCAAGAGTTAGAAGGAACTGAACATGGCGCGCGATTTTTCAAATAATCTGTGCTGGAGGTTGAAGAAGGAGTGAAGTGGGCTGGGCCTGTGCTATTTTTGCTTTTCACACCATCTTTTTTGGTTTACACCCCCCTGAGCCCATTTGCTTATTTTTTAACATTTTTGACTTTTTCTTTTTTGATTGACTTTGTTTATTTTTTCTCATGACATTTAAAAATTAAAAAATATTTTTTTATCATTTTTTGCATTTATTGCATATTTATTTGTTTATTTTCTTTGTTTGTATATAATATATATATGTATTATTATTAGAATAATAAGAAATAATGTAAATACAATTTTTATTTTTATTTACTTTCTGAAAATATTTTACACAAAAAATACTCTTTTATTTATTTTATTAAAATATTAAATAAATATTTGTTTTTTAGAATAATACATATTTAGGGATATATATATATATATATATATATATATATATATATATATATATATATATATATATATATATATATATATATATATATATATATATATATATATATATATATATATATATATATGTGATTATTAATATATTTAAGACAAAAAATATAAAAATACTTGATTTTTTCATTTTATTAATATTTGATATAAAAATACCTTTTTTCACAATACACTTCATTTTATTTTATTTTTGTACATAATAAATAAATAGTTGAATTAAATTAGAAAATAATACCCTTTTTTTCTTTAAAATTAGGGTTTTTGCCCTAAATTCAAATACTCAAAAAAAATACATTGTTATTTTCTTTTCCCTTTTACATAAATAATATTTTCTCATACACATAAAAAACTTTCCTTTTGCATTTCACATATTTGTTTAATTTACATTTAATTATGCATCATTTAAATTGCAAATATTCAATTGATGTAATAATTTAGATTTAAATTCTTGTCAATATCCCCATTTGAACATTTGTACCCCCCTTCCCATATTTGGTTTTGTAATAGCTTAGTAATTTTGATTTCGCACTTTATTGCTTTCTAATGATAACATGTTAGAATTAGGGTTTGTATGCGAAAAAACGATAAAAAATAGTTTGACCTAATACAAGATAAACAAGCATGAAAATGGACACACAAATCACACTTGCACCCCCTAGGGTATTCCACTTGTTGCCTTCAAATAAATGGGCCATGTTGTATGTTGAACATCTTTGGGCAAAGCAAACAATTTGAATGATCATAGTCCCTCGACAAAAACTTTTCAAAACAAACAAAAACAAAATGATCAAGTCCCTTAGAGAAATTGCCCAAAGACATTTAACGCCGTTGCAATTATGGTCCATACGATGACCCGCGCCTGTCCCTTTCACATCCTAACACAAGGTTGCCCACCAAATACAATGGTGGAGCAAACTTGCTAAAAGGGTTAAAGTATAGCACTGATCTTTTGAGAAATTTAGGAGTAGATAACCTCTTAGTTACTTGAATCAACTTGCAAAGCAAAACACTTGCCTAATTTCAAAATCACACCTCACAACACTTTCAAAACAACTTTCAAAAACAAATGAAAACTTTTTCAAAAAGACATACATCTTTGTATACATCCCCACATGGATCATTACAAAGGTTGCCACCACATTGGCCTCTTTTCAAAACATTTTCAAACCCACACACTCAAGCACCATTTAAAACAATTGAAAACAAAAGGCAAGTGATCTAAGCAAGTAACTAAGAGCCCATGGATAACCATGGATAGAAAGGGTGCTAATACCTTCCCTTTCTATAATCTACTCCCCGAACCCAAGAAAACATCTCAAAAGGTTTTTGCTGTGCTTTTTAACCTTTCCTTAGGATAAAATAAAAAGTAGGTGGCGACTCTTGCTAACCGCAACATTTGCGAATACAAACGCAAACCTCAAGTCAGTTCTCCCACCGTATCACAGAACCTAAGTGAGTGCTCTCGCTGTTTCAATTAGAGTTTAAAAGTAGTTTTTGGAAACAAACAAAACCTAATCAACTTAAAAGCGCTCTCATTGTATTTTAAGTTGATGCACAATTACCATTGTCCCGTTATTATCTCAAACTCTCGTTTTATTGATCCTAACTTCTATCTGTATTTTACTCTCGTAACAAAACAGTTAATATTTAAAACTAGTAATTAAAACCAGAAAATTATTCTTTTTTAAAAGGAACTAAGCAATTGGAGTTGCTAAACCCCGTTGGCTATATGACCTTACATATTGATAAATAAATTTAGCCTAGCATATTAAATAATTCAATAACAGCGCAACCGAAATAATTACCATCTAACAATTTAAATAAACTAAACATTTCAGACAATCCTGGCTTAAATAAATAAAGTACTTAAATCAAACCTGAAAATATTATGGCAGAATATTTGGCTGATATCAAATGTCTCCCACAGATCGGTAAAGAAAATAATGCAGAAAGAAATAATGTGGAAATAAGTAATGCGGAAAATATTCGGCAGAGTAACAATAAAAACGGAGAAAAGAAAACGTTCTTAAAAATGGGAATTTGAGGTCCTATTTATAGGCTTAGAGACGCGCAGGGAGTTGAGATATTTTCTCCTCCGGATTTGCCTCCGTAGCGACCGCTACAGATTGAAACACTCAGTGTAACGGTTGTTACACTCCTTCTTTTAAGGAGGGACTAGCTGTAAGGTGTAACCGTCGTTACACCCCCTACTTTTAAGGAGAGGCTGGCTTGGCAAGGTGTGACGGTCGTTACACTAGGGTTAGGTGACGCGTAACAATCGTTACACCCCTTGGACCTTAGGTGGATTGGGCCTAGCGTGTATTTCTTCTTTTGGTCTTCCAAGGCTTTTACTTGTAATGCACCCATTTTTTCCACACACCCCTCAATTGCATAATTTCTCTTTCTTTGTGCCGATTTTAAATACGATTAGCTCGACTTTTCTTGACATCCTTCGCACATTCCTTGCAAACATCAGATTCCTGAAAACATGGAAAATACCAGCATAATACGAATAAATAGTATTTTAATTAAATAAAATGCGGATAAAATTCATGTAAATTGATCCAAATATTCGATACATTTCCGGTTTATCAATTCATGACATTTTATTCCCTTCCCTTGAGAAGATTTTTCTTCAGACCTTTTTCTTCCCACCTCATTTGACTTATAGATGTCAGATGGGATGTTCTTGACATTTGACCTTTGGTTCCTGTCCATTCTTTTTATCACTTTATTAAATTGTCTTCCAAGCTTAGCTAGGGCATTTGATATTCCTCCATCTGTATCTAGATCACAGTCCTCTTCTTCATCTTCAGTATTAGATACAAAGGCTATGCTTTTGTTTTTCTTCTTAGATCTTTCATTTATGCTCTATTCAAATGTTAGAAGGGATCCAACAAGTTCATCCACTTTCATTTTGTCAATGTCTTGGGCTTCTTCTATAGCAGTTACCTTCATATCAAATCTCTTGGGAAGAGATATGAGCATTTTTCTCACAAATTTGTCTTCAGGTATTTTCTCTCCTAAAGAACTGAAGGCATTGGAAATTTCAAGGATGTTCATATGGAAGTCATTTATACTTTCATCATCTTTCATGCTCAAATTCTCAAATTTTGTGGTGAGCAGCTGATGTCTTGACATCTTAACTTTGGATGTGCCTTCATGAGTAGATTGAATAATTCCCCATGCATCCTTAGCATCTTCACATGTATTCACCAATCTGAAAATATTCTTGTCAATTCCATTTAATATAGCATTCAAGGCTTTAGAATTTCCAAGAGCAATTTCATTATCTTCCTTAGACCAATCTTCTTCAGGTTTTAATTCAGAAGTAGGTTCTCCATTCTCTCCCAATTTGACAGGGTGTTTCCATCCTCTTAAAATAGCTTTCCAAGCCCTGCTGTCTAAGGACATTAAAAAGGCAACCATATGTGGTTTCCAATAGTCATAATTTCTTCCATCCAGAATGGGTGGTCTATTCATAAATCCTCCTTCCTTGTCTATAGTACCAGAAAGTATCTTCCCTGGATCTCACCCAGATAAAGAGCAAGATGCTTGCTCTGATACCAATTGAAATTCTGGTATCAGATATGTGATGTCGAAAGAGATGTCACGACACAAATATCTATTTACAAGTAAGGTGCAGTAAAATCAAAAGCAGTAAAAACACAAGAGATTGTTCACCCAGTTCAGTATACAACAACACCTACTCTGGGGGATACCAAGCCAGTGATAAGTTCACTATATAGTATCAATTCATAGACCCTCATTAAACAACCAGTTTACGATCTAATCACTTAATCACTACTCAAGCTAAACTTCTACCTAAGACTCACTTAGGTATGAGGTCATCCCCAATTCCCTTCAATCACTTACAGTGAAGAACTTAACAGAATTAATAAGTTTGAAACACTTCAATCATTCAATACTTAAAAGCTTATGAATGATACACAATTAACAACCCAAATAATAACTCAAGTATTTCAACTAATACTTAGAGTGTATTACAAATAAAAATCCTAAACTTCTAATCAGAAAGAAAGTATTCTTCTTTAACAATTGCTTGTCTTTGAATAAGGAAGTGAGTCCTTATATATGTGCAGCTTTGGGCTTGGACTTGAAAACAAATATTCAAATCTTTTGAATATTTCCATAAAAAATAGGCTAAGATACAATTATGAAATTTGAAAAATATTCCTCCATATTTTTTGCAACCTGTAGTTCACAAATCCTGAATTATAGAGTGGTGGAAATCAGGAAACAAAAGACTTAACTAATTTTGGGTTGAGATCAGATCAGTAGGCAGATGTCAAGACATATGCTTTGACATTATTCAAAATAGTTTTGCTCCAAATGTTAAGACATTTAGCAAAATATTAACAAGTCATTGTTTTACCAAAATTGCTGTCAATAAAAACTTACATTTACCTCCTAGGTTATGGTAGATACGCAAAAAAATATACAATCTCTTTTAGGTGCTGACGGGTTATCCGTGTCGGCGTATCTAAATTAATCGCATTCTTTACTCTAACTCTGTTAGGATGATATATCATCATCTTTGCCTGTTTTTTCTGTACTCTTGGGGAATGATGAACAATGTATCCTTATAAATCCTTGGTCAAAATTTATGGTCTTCCATTATTTAATAACCTTCTGAATAGAATGTGCGAGACTTGTGTATTCTCACACCCTTCAATCGAAGGGTAATTAAATAAGGGTAGCTGTCATACCCTAAATTTCCCCCCCTAGATAAATGTTTCATCTTTTATTAGTCATTTAGGATTTTAGGCATTATTATTGCTAGTTCATTCTACAAGGGATTTAAAATCTAAATAAGGGGTGTATCGTTTGGGGCTTATAGGTCCATTTTAGTTTTTGTGGCTTATTTAATGAAACAAAAGGAGGTGTATTGCTTTAATAGACCATCAAAATCTGATGGCCCACTAAGGTCTGGTTAGGATAGCAAGGGGTGCATTTTTTAATTTATTTGGCCCATTATATTATTTGTGCCAGTTTAGATAAAAGAGAGGGAGGCAATACTCTAAATGGACCACCGAAATTTTATGGCCCATTAGAGTTTGAGATCTCTTTTAAGCAGTAGGGGCGTATCATTTTTTGTTTGTTCTCAGACTGGCCTATTTCAGTCTACGGTCCAATTAAGAATTAGAGGGGTGTGATCCAACAAAAACCCAAGGTGCATTTTTTTTACAGCCCATTAAAGGAAATTCAGTAGGCCCATCATGATAAGTTTTGTTTCATTTGAATTATTTCTATTTTTTTACTTACTATAATTATTATTATTTTTATTAGCACAATAATTATCATTACATTAATAATAATTATTATAATTAGTTAAATACTATTATTAAAAATAAATTTGTTTTGAGACCCATTGACCAAAGTCAAGCTAGGGTTTTCAACCCAAACTCGAACGGCGTTGTTCTCATCCTCTTCACCTGTAAGCAAGCTAAGCAACCCAAGCCCACAGAACAGTTATTGTACGAATGAAACAAAAAAAATGTATCAAATGAACAAAAATCAAATCATATCTAATTGTATCAGATCATATAAGTTACAACCTAATTACAGTACAAAAGTCATCCAGATATTACATAATCGTATCTCATAGATTAAATATTATACAAAATCAAATCTCAAATCTCTAACCAAATCTAAATCTTCCTAATTCCTCAATTAATTACAACTCTAACAACAATCAGCAAAATTAATTGCAATTACATAACAATTTTCTTAATTTATCTACTTCATAAAACTATAAATAATCCTAATTTTCTAAAGAGAATGGGAGCAGGAAATTGGTTACAAGCAAAGAACAAAAGGAGGAGTAGCAAAGTTGAGATATGGGTTTCAATTTCTGAAACCCTAGATCTGTGGTGTCATTGTCGTCTTCAAAGACTTCATCTGCTAAGATCTTCCATCATAGACGATGTTACCCTTTGTACCTGCAATCAAAAGAAAAAGAGAAATCAAAAGCAAATCGAAGAAATCAGGAGAAAAAGGAAACTCAGAGATTTGCGGCCATAGAGGTATTGCGATTAACACAGCTTAAGGATTGGTATTATGATTTCTTGTTGCAATTTTAGGTTTAGGGTTAGGGTTCTTCCTAATTAGGGTTAGAATTCATACGAGATCCCTAGGGTTCTAAGGGTTTATGTTTCTGGGTTGGGGGTAGGCTAGGTTTCTTAGGGTTTATGTTGAATATTTTTAGGGTTCTTGGGTTTAGGGTTTAATCTTCAAGGGTTAGGGTATAATACATTTGTTTTCTGGGCTGCGGATAAATAACCATTGGCGGAGGTGTTTCTGGCTGGTGGTGGGAGGCAGTTTTCTAGAGAGATGGGAGAGCATATCTCTCTAGTTTTTTTTTATGTGAGGGAATATGGGGTAGAGAGAGAGAGACAGAAGCAGAAATGAGGAGAGTGAAAGGAAAATTGAAGAAATAACTCTCTGTGTGATCCTGTGCGAAACCCCTATCATACACCCTCAACCTTCACCATACGATCTAAATAAAACGACCATAATTATGCATCCTCACCATATCCCATACGATCACGCCTACACGAACCATGTGGACTTTCTTCATGTTCATTATTGGTCCTAAGCCCATTCATATTAACACCTCCAGCTTCTTCCTTGGTTCTAGGACAACCCAAATCAATACCCCTCCCCCCCCCCCCCCACACACACACACACACATACGTTTGGATCAAAAACCAACGATTAGGCTCAAGCCCGTTACTACCCAGACCCCCTGGAATTACTACGAAACTAAATTCTCACCCCTCATGCAACTGAGCTTAAATCCAATATCTGGATTTAGGGCCCTGATATCCAGACCCCCCTGAATTACTAGCCAAACTGAGTTTGTACCCCCCCCCCCATGTGTTTTTAAAATAAAATGGATTTATTTGTATAATTTTATTTATTTATTCATTTGTTTATTTATTTTTTAAATTTTTCGCATATTAATAATTATTGGACATCTTTAATATTTAATGTATTTTTAATAAATTATCAAATTGTTATTTATTGATTTAAACTCTTTTTTTAAATGCTAACTCTTTTTTTAAATACCTTAATTGCATTAAATATTCTTATCATGCATTAAAATATATTATTTTTCCATATTGCATAATATATTCGAAACATCTAATAGACAAATTACTAACAATTTTCTACTAACTTAATTCAAACTTATATATATTTTCAAAAAGGATTACTGAGATATTTTTTATCCACTGTGAACTTCGTCTATAACTCCGCAATTTACAAACCGGGACTTGGTTCAAGGAGAATTCGAGATATTTCCATAATCCATAAAAAAAACTAACCAAACAACTACGAATTACGAATTGGGACTCTGATTCCTTATAAGAGGATACGTAGGCATAAAACTTAAAATCGTGGCGAGTTCCCCTAATTAAATTTAAAACCCTATTCCTAAACCTTTAACCTAAACCCTAGTATCCTTGTGAACAAGGTAGATGAGGGGTTCCTAACACCTTCCCTTCATCTAAAACGAGTAAACAACATAGAATCTCTGATCAAATTAGAGTTATCTGTTATATTCCCTTCCCTAGGATAAAAATTAATGGTAGCGACTCTATATTTTTAAGTCAGTTATTACACATACCAAATTTGCTGAAAATCTTCTGTAGGTATGCCTCTTGAGATAAGCATAATTTTGATTGCTTTCTATCTCTTTGAATGTTAATCCCAAGAATCCTGGATTCAGCTACCAGATCCTTCAGGTCAAACTCCTTATTGAGTTTAGCCTTCACCCTCATTACATCTTAGACATTGTTGCTTGCTATGAAAATATCATCCATATAAAGCAACAAAATAACAAATGAATTACCAGGTTGAAATCTAAAGTAAACACAGTGGTCAAACTGGCTTCTAATGAAACTTATGTGTGCCATGAACCTGTTGAATCTCTTATTCCAAGGACGAGGAGAGTATTCCAGTCCATATTAAAATCTATTCGACTTGCACACATAATATTCTTTCCTCTTTTCGACATAGCCTTCAGGTTTCCTCATCAGGATTGTTTCATCTAGATCACCATACAAGAATGCAGTCTTCACATCTACCTGTTCCAATTCAAGGTCAAATTGTGCCACCATGGCAAGCAACATTCAAATGGACTCGTGCTTCACAACAGGAGAAAATACATCATTAAAGTCGACACCTTCTTTCTGAGTGAAACCCCTTGCAACCAACCTTTCCTTGTATCTTTTCGACGCCACCCCTTCGATTTCTTCCTTAACTTTGAAAATCCACTTACAACTGACTAACCTTGCCCCAATAGGTTCTTAATTAGTTCCCAAGTGTTGTTATCATAAAGATATTTCATCTCATCATCCATGGCCTTCAGCCATTCAGTCTTATTTTTACTCCTCGTAACTTCCTTATAGTCTCTAGGTTCTTCGTCTAGAACCTCACTTGCAGAGATTAAGGCGTAAGCTATAAGATCTGCATACCCAAGTCTCTGAGGTGGTTTGATGACTCTTCTTGACCTATCTCTTGCCAATAGCTAACTTATCTTTGTATTAAAATTTTCATTTTTTCTTACGACGGCGTTCTCCTACTAGAATGTTCGTCTCATTGTACAAAAATACTTACTCAAAGTCAATGAAAAAATATTCCTTTGAAAGTGCAAAACTATCTATTTTTCTTTACTCTTGTTGTTTTATTTACGAAAACGTCCAATGATTCATTGTTGAACATATTCATTTGAACATAATTACTGTTTACAAATAAACAAAGTAAAAGACAATTACTAATGGCTTTAAGAGGTAGGGAAATATCTCTAAGCTATTTCCATAAATTCCCCATAATTTACAGTTTAATTCCCAGCGGAACAAGCTTCCAATTATCAATCCCCAGTAGAAGTCATTCAATTTCTCAGGATTTACCAACAGGATTTTACAAGCAGTATACGGCATTTCCCTTACAACAGAGTTTATTTATCTAAGAAGAAATTTGTCAACACTTAGACTTCGCAACATGAAGACTTATAATCCATATCCTCAGCAGCAGACATGTATTTTATTTTCCCCAATCCAACAGCAGTGCAGCAAACTAGCTCACATACGCATACATCACATCCATATATCATAAACATTGACAGCATGAATGCATTATACTACACATTTCATACAACATAACATTTCATATTAGCTAACATTTTCTCTTTTTCAGGATAATATTAATCAAACAGCTACCATTAACAATGTTCAAAGTTCTAAGATACAGTTCAGATACGCTCCAGACACGGATGCCATTCTTATACTCACTCAAGTGAAACTTTCAGATATAGTTCAGATACGCTCCAGACACGGATGCCATTCTGATACTCATTCAAGTGCAACTCTCAGATACGGTTCAGATACGCTACAGACATGAATGCCATTCTGATACTCAATCAAGTGCAACTTTCAGATACAGTTCAGATACGCTCTAGACACGGACGCCATTCTAATACTCATTCAGACTCAACTTTCAGATACAGTTCAGACACGCTCCATACACAGATGTCATTCTGATACTCATTCAAATTCAGCTTTCAGATACAGTTTAGATACGCTCCAGATACGGATGCCATTCTGAAACTCATTCAAAACTAGCTTTCTGATACATTTCAGATACGCTCCAGATACGGATGCCATTCTGATACTCATTCAGATTCAAGCTTTTAGATACAGTTCAGATACGCTCTAGATACAGATGCCATTCTGATACTCATTCAGATTCAGCTCCCATATGCTGTTCAGATACGCTACAGACACGGACGCCATTCTGATACTCATTCTTTCAGCTTACAAATTACAATACAAAAAATAACTTTTGGATGGAATATTTAAGCCCAACTCCTAAAACTTTCTATCACCTCTCTAAATGGCATTTTTAAGCCCATTCTCTCAACCATCTTATCACCGAGTACAAATTTCTGGGCACTCTAGTGTCCAATCATCTTCCACCTTCAGGTCACCACTGGAAAAACATGTCAATCTAACTCTTTAGGCTTAAGAAGATTGAACAGGGGCAGCTGTTGTACCCCAAAATTTTCCCTCTCAACTTATCAATAATTTGCTCACAAAATCTCGTTGGGCTCAAGACTGCACTAGGGTTTTGGTCAGCTCAAGACACCTCCTTATGCACTGATGACCAAAATTAGGGTTTGAGTGTGCACAGAGATTTTTGAACTTCCAATGCCCCATATGAATTTCATGGACAAATATGGGCCCCCAAGATTACTCATTTCAAGTTTCAAGCCTTGGATCACATTTTTGCTCAATCAATTGAGCAGTTGACCTAAAAATCAGTTGTATTGGGGAAAAAGTCAACCATGGCCAATTTACAGTCAAACTTCATAATTTTTTATCCACATCAACATTTTAAACCCATATGTATCATTTGATCAAGTTTGGACCATAATTCCTCAGGAAATTTGATCAAATCTCCAAAAGGGCAAAATGGTCAAAATTAGGGTTTTCATTGGGAAAGGGCAATTTCTGATTTTTGACCTGGCAAATGGTCAATTGGTTTAAGGCATGATCTTAAGAATTTAATTGCATCATTTTAACCTAATGACATGATTCGAAACATTGCAAATCCATTAGATTGACAGATGAATTTTGCAGTCAACTAATCAAAAGTCAATTGTATACTGAAAAGTCAAACTTTGACTTTTTGGTCAAATTCAAGTGCCAAAAATCATAATTCATCAAAATATGTCAAAATATGAAACTTATTCATCAAGAAATCAAAAAGTCAAGATTTCATTTGGAAAAGTCAAAATTTCTAAACTTAGAAATTTTTCTAAGTGTTGAAAATTTCATGTTTTTTCATAACTTTGAGCCAAGTTTTCACCATGATGCAAGATGATTCAAAGGAAACTTCCAACATGAAAGTTGTATATCTCCATGAAATCTACAACTTTGCTTCACACAGTTATAATTTTATGAATACATGCTCATGAACTAAAAAAGACTTAGTGAAATTTTGCCTTAGTTAGGCAGATTTTTGACCTAACTTCATGGCAATTTTTCACATAGTTCCAAGGGGAATCTTAAAAATCAATTCAAAGATGAGTTGTAGAGAACATTGCAAGCTTTCTAAAATGTCCAAGAACTCCTTGAGATCATTCTTGAGTATGGAGAATCGAATAGATGAAGTTGGTGTTTTATTACTTGAATTATAGGTCATTTTCATAATGAACACAAATGCAAATCAATGTAAGGCTGCATAATATTTGCTTTGCAGGTCTCAAACTTTTAGTCATTCCATAATTAATGGATTAGACAAACTTTTGAGCTATAATCCAAGTGGTTTAAGCTTTATCTAATTCACATTGCCATTTTGGGAAGAAAGTTAACAATACCATTCTTCTAAAGCAAGCTTTATGCATAAAGTCCACTCTTGAGCCTCTAACTTGTTCCCTATGATCACACTTCATCTACAAAGTAATAAGAAAGTGTGTTTAAAGCATAACCACTCTATCTTAGCAAGTACACAAGACATTGAAACTTGTTTTCTCAAAAAATCACATGGTTAGCTTAAGAATGCAAATTCAAATTCTGATCAACAACAAGTCTCCAAACTTGTTACTTATAAATATAAGCACTATTTGTGAGCTAGAACACGAGCTTGAACCCCATGAAACTCACTAAAACTCCCTCTAATCATAAATTTCCCAAAAATTCCATTGTTGCACAGTTTCTGACCTTGAACCTCAAACTCACATTTCCCTCGTGCGTTTCTTGGCTTTTCAGTTTCTAAAGCTTCCTTACATCAAGAGTAACTCATCCCTGTACCTGTTTCACTTCTGTAACACCATTTTCCCCGTCTTCCATAACCAAAAACAGAGCATCACAATTGGACTTCTCCATACCATTCCAGTCATCCTCAGCTCAAGCCAACCATTGCATTAGCTTCCTAAAGGTCCAAGGAAGCTAACCTGATCATCAGCACTGCCTGAAACAAGCTCAAATCCATTTCACAATTTCCATTTTTGAGGTATTTTTCTTGAACTTATATCTCATTACTTAGGCATTGTTAGGCTTATGTTTGTGAAGATAAAATGTAGATCTCATTGCCACAAAGCTGTACATATCCATAGTTTGCATTTACATGGCCTGAGCTTACAGAATTTTAGAGTTGAAGTTTATGAAATTTTTAGGGTTCAAATTAGGGACAGAGAAATTCTCATTTATCTTTGACTTTTAGCTTTAGTTATTTACATGGTTAGATTCGTGAGGAAGAATGCAACAACTTTCATTTTGTCATCTTCCATTTTTATTGAGAAATGAAGAAGTTACAGATACATCGGCTGGAGGTTGAAGATGAAGTCATCAGGACTTGATTTTCCTTACATATTTATTGTTTTGTTTATATAAACGGATGTATAGCCACCCCATTGGTAAAGCGCGCGCCTGTTAACCTTAGGGACCTGGGTTCGAGCCCCAGTGGTACCCTTTTGCCTATTTTTCATATTTTCTGATTTTTCTAACATTTTTTGCAGGCGCTTGGCCCTTTGGGCCTAGCTTTGTTTTTTTTTTTGCTAGCTAACTCTCCCTGCCTACTTTTGGCACCCCCTGACCCATTTATATTTATTTATTTATTTATTTCATTTTTCCTTTTAAATATATTTTCTAAAATACTAAAAAAATCATTAAAAAAATATAAAAATAGTAGATTTATGTTTTGACATAATTTAAATATTTTTCTCACACAAAAAATTATTTTTATTCATCATATTTTATTTATCTTTACTAATTATCTTGTAAAATAAATTAAAACTAGACTATTATTTATTTTCTTTTATACCTATTTAAATATATTATTTTAATAAATAAAAAGCCAAAAATATTTTATAATACTATAATTTATTTACAAGACAAAATACAAAAAATACTTTTTTCTCTAAACTTATTTTCTTTTAATCAACTAAATAGAATTAGGGTGTTATTCAAAAAAAATTTCTTAATTAATTTTCTTTTCTTAATTAGTTTAAATTAATTTAATTAATTTTAGTTAATTATTTTTTCTCTAATTAGGGTTAGGTTAAAACCTCTTTTCATAAAAATCCAAACAAAAATTATTTCTTTCCATTTGCATTTGTACTTTATATTTATTCATTTCCTTGTACATTTATTCAATTTGGTTGTAATAGATTAATTAGGTTTATATTATTACAATCCTCACTCACAAATTGTATACCCCTCCCACAAGTATTGTAATAGCGTAGTAACTTTAAATTCTGCAATTTATCGCTTTATATACAAATGCTAGTAATTAGGGTTTGTATGGAAAGAACAAAATCAATCAAATAGAAGAACCTAATTCAAGACAAAATCAAGCATGAAAATAATACACTTTCACACAAGCACCCCTAGGGTTACCCCACTTGGTTTCCTTATACAAAATGGCCATATTACACATGTAAGGTATCTTATCCAAAACAAGCAAATACAAGATCATAGTCCCTCGATGACGCTATCTAAGTTTCCTTACAAATGATCTTAGTCCCTCAAAAAGAATGCTAAGATACCTTGAAACATTGCTAATCATGGCTATACGATGACCCACGCCCCTCCCGTTTACATCCAAAGATAGGGTTGCTTACCAAATCAATGGTAAGACAACAATGTCAAAGGAAAAGAAAATGAACAAGAAAGACATTTGATTAGGTAGATTGCTCCTAATTACTTGCTCAATTTCAAACAAAACATCCTTTCTATTTTCAAAACAATCACATACACTTTCAAAACATCTTACAAAACTTGAAAACATTTTCAAAATATCAACATCTTTGTATACATTCTTACAAATGAGAATCATTACAAAGATTGCCTAAACAATGGCCTCTTTACAAAATACTTTCAAAAAACCACACGAAGCACAATTTAAAACAAAAGCAAGTGATTTAGCAAGTAACTAAGAGCCCATGGATAACCATGGATGAAAAGGGTGCTAATACCTTTCCTTTTAATAATCTACCCCCCGAACTCAAGAAATAATCTCAAAGGTCTTTCCTGTGCTTTTTCACCTTTCCTTTTGGATAAAAGAAAAGTTGGTGGCGACTCTTGCTAACCGCAACATTTGCGATCAAACGCAAAACCCTCAAGTCAGTTCTCCCACCGTATCACAGAACTGGCGACTCCGCTGGGGAAAACTCTAAAAGTGGGGTTACCTTAGGGATAGATCACATTTACTTGCTTACATTGTTTGACTTGTATGCTTTACATTATGGTTCTTTGTTTGAGTTTGAATCATCTACCCGGATTTTGGATACATTATAGGTAAGTAGCAATACATTGTGGAAACTGTGCAGGGTATACCGACATGGTCTAAGCAATAGCTATGTTAGTGCGACATATTTGTGGGTACCGGTAGCCTTTGAGTTAATCAAAGAGAATACGGGGCCGCTGAGTGATGTCATGAAGCACTAATGAACTTTTAGAACCTTTACATGACCAACTTGGCCTTTAGGATGTAGTTAGATGACCGGCTTTGGTGCAGTCCGAAGTTGGTAGATACTCGATACTACACTCATTGAGGTTTGGTTTCTTGGGATATTTAGGTCGCCATTAAAGAGGCTTGTGCTGAAACAATGACCAAGGAAACAAACCAGTGATATTGAGCTCCTTAGAACCCGGTTACTATTACTAGGACAGGTTTAAGCCAACTAAACTTCAAGAGGGTACTTACCTATAAAACTCCATGCAAGCCTAAACCTAAGGATTTATTTGTTTTGTTTGTATATGCATACTTGTACATAACATCATGAACATCATGAATATCATATACATCCACTAACCATTTCAAGGATTTTTGGGGATTGATCTTTGTTCTTGTTTTGTAGGATATGGATTCACTTCGCATGAAAACTATTCAAGTCAACCTTGTAAGAATCCCTCCATAACTTAAGGAGCTAGCTTCAAGGATTCCTGAAAACTCTCCATTTACCGAGAGACATGGTCGCCTACTCAACTTGGTCACCTCTAACATAGATGAGGACATGATGAAGGTGCTTTTTCAGTTCTTTGATCCTTTACACCATTGCTTCACATTTCCCGACTATCAACTTGTGCCAACTTTGGAAGAATTCTCCCAACTCTTGAGGATTCCCATTCTCAATCAACTACCTTTCAACGGTACGGAAAGAGACCCAAATCCAGAAGAGATTGCTCAAGCTCTACACTTGCACTCATCTGATATCACAACTCATTGGAAAACAAGGAGTGGTGTCAAAGGTTTCTTAGCAAAGTTCTTGTTCGAGAAAGCCCAAAGCTGTTGGAACTCCTTGGATTTGCAATCCTTTGAGGAAATTGTGGCTCTCCTCATCTATGGGATGGTTTTGTTTCCAAATCTTGACCAACTCATAGATGTCAACACCGTCAAAATCTTCATATCCCGCAACCCGGTGCCTACATTACTAGGAGATATCCTACACTCTTTTCACACTCGCACAATGAGGAAAAGAGGTGTCCTTATGTGTTGCACTCCTCTCTTGGCAAGGTGGTTTATTTCTCATCTTCCCCAATCTGTATTAAATAATGAGCAAGGTTCAAGGTGGTCATAAAGGTTGATGATGCTCAAACATTTGTACATTCATTGGTGCTCCCGATCCAAAGAGAATGTTATCATTGTCGACCATTGTGGAAAATTCCCTAATTTCCCTTTACTGGGAATTAGGGGAGGTATCACCTACAACCCATGCTTAACCTTAAGACAGTTTGGTTACGCACGAAGGGATGGCCCGCACGAGATGCTGATTCAAGGTTTGGTATTTGACTACGACAACGACGATCAAGGTCTTCGCCAGAGATTTACCCGAGATTGGAGGATGTTAAACAAGGTGGATAGCAAGACTTTGGGGCACAAGAATTCCATCCCTCTTGAGCCTTACCTCAAATTGGTACGAACTCGTTCTCAGAGTCTTATGATGCCTTACCCCTCCATTCTCCCGGTAATCATTGAGCATGTCATGGAGGGAGATGTTCCATACACTATCCTACATCCTGACATGCCTACCTCTCTTGAAGACCTACAAAGGGATTGGATACAACTAAAGGGAGAGCGAGATACCTTTGAAGCCCAATTCTACGCAAGCGAGAAGAAGGTTTTGCAACTCACTAGACTACTTCATGAGGAGCAGACTATGAATGCCTACATTGCACCAAAGAGGATACGAACTACCTTTTTATCTTAGAGTTTTTGTATTATTTTTCCCGAAAGGCATTGATGTACTCAAGCTTTAACTTATTAATATAAGGTGTGTTTCCTTTTTGTCTAAAACAAATTTGAACCTTTGAAATCCTTGAAATCATTACATATGCATATACCATTCATCATAACATAAGCAGGTCTTTTACAATAAGTCTCCTCATCTCTCTACTATTTATTTCAGTAAGATGGATCTCGAGAAAACAGTGAAGGACCTCCAAGCTCAGAATACACAGTTTCAACAGTTGCTCTTGACCCTAGCCAAAGGACAAGAAGAGTTGAAGACTTTGCTAGCTGAGGAGAAGAAAAAGAAGACAAAGAAGGTAACCGGAGTCCTAAACATGGGAAGAAGATTTCATGGGCAGATAAGAAGAACCCTAGATTTTGCAACGACATCCGGTGAAAGAGACAATCAAGATGGGAAAGGCAAGGAAACATTTGTCCTGTCAGAATCAGAAGAGGAAGAGGAAGAAGAAGACTATTCTGAAGAACAATACCTTCCAGCTGATGACAAGTATAAACATCTCGAAGAGCGTTTAAGTGCAATGGAAATCCAAAAAGTGCCTTGCTTGGACTTTGAAGAATTGGGGTTAGTATCGGGGATTGTCATTCCTTCGAAATTTAAAGCACCTGTGTTCACCAAGTATGACAGAGTCTCATGCCCTAAAATGCATCTCTGATCCTATGTAAGGAAAATCCAGCCCCATTCCGCTGACAAAGACTTATTGGTACACTTCTTCCAAGACAGCTTGTTTGGAACTCAACTTGAATGGTTTTACCAACTAGAAAGAGCCAACGTTGACAACTGGGAAGATCTTGTTGCAGCCTTCTACAAATAATACCAATACAATGTTGACCTTGCGCCTACTCTTACTAAACTTTAGAGTATGTCCATGGCTTCAAATGAAGGCTTCAAGGACTATGCGCAAAAATGGAGAGATTTAGCCGGAAGAGTTCAACCCCCTCTATCTGGGAGAGAATCGGTAGACATGTTCTTGGGCACCTTGTCTGGTCCCTTCTTCAATCATTTAATTAGAAGTTCATCTGCAGGTTTTACTGGACTAATATTGACCAGAGAAAGGGTAGAAGCCGGTATAAAGAGTGGAAAGATTCAGAAAGATACATCCTCTTCTACAGTTGTAAGGAAGCCTTTTACCAGAAAGAAAGAAGTGGTCGCCGTTTATCCTCAAAGAAATCAAGATAGGGCCGAGCGCCGACCAATGGTAGGGGTTGTGATGATCCCTAAACCAACGCCTAATCAACAAAGAAACAATCAACTAAGGATGGAAAGTCCGGTCAGGTAGTTCACTGGAATTAACATGACCCCGTCTCAGGTATTACCGCATTTACTAAGATCCAATTTGGTGACCTTGAAAGAAGTTTCGAAAAACCCCAACACAACATCTCCTCACTATCATCCCAATTCCCGTTGTGCATATCACTCTGAAAGTCCCGGCCATGACACTAATAATTGTTGGGCTCTAAAAAACCAAATACAAGATCTCATTGAAGCAAAAGAGATTGAATTCGGTGCGCCCGAAAAGCCAAATGTCATTTCTGCTCCTATGCCCAGACATGGCCATAATACCAATGCCCTTGAAGAAGAAATGTTTGTTACTTTAGTTGATGAACTTATAACCCCACTTCTGACTATTAAAGTGAACTTGTTGAATGTCGGTGTGTTCCCAGGTTGTGATGAAGTTTTCCATTTCTGTTTGTCCTCACCAACCAGCTGTCCTTTGTTGAAAGCAGGCGTTCAGTGCCTAATAGATAACAAAGAAATTTTATTCGAGAAGACTTCTGTTTCACCTGTTCATTTTGAAGATGTTTCTATCATTACCATTTCCGCCAATTCTTCCAGGGTCTCCACCAAAAGACCCGTTAGAATTACATCAGTTCCAAAAGCAACTCCTTTAATAATTACAATGCCTGGACCAGTCCCATATTCGTCAGATAAAACCATACCATGGAATTATGGAGGGGATGTTTACTACCATGGTATCAAGCAGGACTGGCCAGCCTCCAAAGATTCAAGCTCCGAGAAATCTAACTCCGATATCAGTAATATTGCAGGAACTAGTAAGATTACCCGAAGTGGTAGGATCTTCTCTCCAAAAATTGCTCCCCCAAAAGCAGTTTCTGGACCCATAATCATTCATGTTGTTGCTGCTCCTCCGAAGGCTATTCCCAGTCCTACAATCATCTCCAACAATACTCCAACTGACAAAGCTGTTACAACCCCTATTATCATTCCTACTAACACACCTGCTGCCAAATTAACCAAGACTCGAGGAAAAGGTGTTCTGGTTGAATCTGTCAAGATGAAGACACAATCATTGGCTATCCCTGAGACCTCCCGAAAAGAAATGGAGGAAATTCTGAAGATCATAAAAAGAAGCGACTACGATGTAGTTGAACAACTGGGCCAAACCCCCTCTAAAATTTCCATGCTGGCATTACTACTATGTTCCGAGGCGCATGCAAAAGCCTTGGTAAAATTCCTGAAAACTGCCCACGTACCCCAAGAGATATATGCCGATCAATTCCAAGACTGCGTAGCCAGCTTAACTGCAGATAATGGTCTAGGTTTTTCAGATGTTGATTTAACACCGAGAGGAAGGAAGCATAATAAGGCATTGCATGTCTCAGTTGAATGTAGGGGCACAACCTTGGCCCATGTTTTGGTGGACACTGGCTCATCTCTGAATGTATTGCCTAAAAAAGCTCTTGATAGGCTTGACTGTGAGAGATTGAAATTGAAGCCAAGTAACATAGTAGTAAGGGCTTTTGACGGCCCAAAAAGGATGGTACATGGGGAGGTAGACATTCCCATAAAAGTTGGAACACAAACATTTGATTCAACTTTTTATGTAATGGATATTCGTCCCTCATATTCTTGCTTGCTAGGCCGACCATGGATTCACAATGCTGGCGTTGTCACTTCTATGTTGCACCAATTGCTGAAATATCTGATTCAAGGAAAGATTATTACCGTTCATGGAGAAGAAGAGTATATGATCAGCCATCTCAATTCCTTCAAATATGTGGAATTAGATGGTAAATTTATTGAAACTCCATTTCAACACTTTGAAAAGGTCCCGCAAGATGTGGCAGTAACCAAGGTTGTTCCTAAGATCACAAGGCCTCCACTCCGGATGTCATATCTGAAGGATGCTAAAGTAGTGGTAGAAGAAGGTGGATGCACTATCTGGGGACAACTCCCAGATATCCCATATAAGTCTGACAAGTTTGGTCTGGGTTTCACATCAAGTGCTCAGAAGGTTGTACGACGCGCTCGTGCCGGAGGACCACCCCTGAAGATTAGCAACAGCGAGGTCAACGCCGTAGAAGATGATGAAGATAGTTGTGACTTGCAGGACTGGATATTCCCAACATTCAATGGGGGGCTCAGCAATTGGGAGGCTAGAGATTTTTTCCCGATCACTTTTATCCCATGGTAATCTGTCTTTACATTTTGTTGGATCTGTAATATTAAAACAATTCGCACTCTTAAAACCTTGTGTCTTACCCGAGGCACAATGGTCCATTTGTAAGGGTTATTATCTCATTTTCATATGACATCAATGAATCATGGACGTTTTCGCATACAAACTTTTGTGCTCATTGTTATTCGTTTTACATTTTTTTATTTTTCAAGAATAGTTATACCCTTACACACACTCACACTCACAATGTAGGTATACATCCATTCGGGATCCCATGGGTAACGATACTGCTATGGCCTTTTGTGACTCTGAGAATCTAATATACCAAGCCGAAGACGAAGGTGAGGAAGATTGTGAAGTACCAGGGGAACTTGCCAGACTACTACAACAAGAAGAGAGAACCATTCAGCCTCACGAAGAACCCGTGGATACAATCAACCTAGGTACCGAAGAAGAAAAAAAAGAGGTCAAGGTGGGTGCCAATCTGGAACCCAATATCAAGGAGCGTCTGATTCAGTTGTTACACAATTATGTCGAAGTCTTTGCCTGGTCGTATGAAGACATGCCAGGACTTGATGCAGATATCGTGGTACATCATCTGCCTACAACAGAGGATTGTCCGCCAGTAAAGCAAAAGGTTCTCCGCATGAGGCCTGATATGTCAGAAAAGATTAAAGTAGAAGTCATGAAGCAATTCAACGCTGGATTCTTGGCTGTCACATCTTATCCACAATGGGTTTCCAATGTTGTTCTAGTGCCCAAAAAGGACGACAAAGTGCGAATGTGTGTGGACTACAGAGATTTAAATAGGGCAAGCCCTAAGGATGATTTTCCACTCCCCCACATTGATATTCTAGTTGACAATATGGCACAACACATAGTGTTTTCCTTCATGGACGGATTCCCAGGTTACAACCAAATCAAAATGGCGCCTGAGGAAATGGAGAAAACAATGTTTGTCATGCAGTGGGGCACTTTCTGCTATAAGGTGATGCCATTTGGACTGAAGAATGCTGGGGAAACCTATCAGCGTGCCATGGTAGCTCTATTTCACGACATGATACATCACGAAATAGAGGTCTATGTAGACGACATGATAACCAGATCTCAAACAGAAGAAGAGCATCTTAATCACTTACAAAAACTGTTTGAGAGACTGAAGAAGTATAAACTGAGGTTGAATCCAAACAAATGCACATTTGGGGTACGGTCTGGTAAACTCCTAGGCTTTATCATCGGCAATAAAGGTATTGAAGTAGATCCTGCCAAGGTAAAAGCAATACAAGAGATGCCTGCTCCTCGTACTGAGAAGGAAGTCAGGGGATTCTTGGGACATTTGAACTATATTGCCAGATTCATCTCTCACTTGACAGCTACTTGTGAACCAATCTTTAAATTGTTAAAGAAAGATCAAGTAGTCAAATGGAATGACGAGTGCCAAGTTGCTTTTGACAAAATTAAAGAATACTTACAAGAGCCTCCTATGTTGATGCCACCATTCGAGGGAAGACCATTGATCATGTATCTGACTATTTTAGAAAACTCAATGGGGTGTGTATTGGGGCAGCATGACGAGTTTGGCCGAAAAGAGCATGCTATTTACTACCTGAGCAAAAAGTTTACCGACTGTGAAACCAGATATTCACTACTTGAGAAAACTTGTTGCGCTCTGGCATGGGCTTCTCACCGGCTAAGATAGTATATGTTGACTCATACTACTTTGTTGATATCTAAAATGGATTTGATAAAATACATCTTCGAGAAGCCTGCTCTTTCTGGGAGAATAGCGAGATGGCAGATGATCTTGACAGAATATGACATACAGTATACTACCCATAGAGCTATAAAGGGCAGTGTACTAGCTGATCACCTTGCTCACCAAGTTGTGGAAGACTACCAGCCCATGAAGTTTGAATTCTCAGATGAAGACATCATGACAGTAAATAACTATGAAGAATTCAGGCCATATGACGGACCTGAACAAGGATCCCGATGGACCCTGTCCTTTGATGGGGCATCCAACGCACTTGGCAATGGTATCGGTGTTGTACTCATATCTCTGGAAGGGTGTCATACTCCCTTTACAGCAAGACTCTGCTTCAATTATACAAACAATATGGCAGAATACGAAGCATGCATCTTTGGTCTCAGAGCTGCCATAGACTTGGGGATCAAATCCTTGGATGTATTTGGAGATTCGGCTTTGGTTATCAGTCAGATCAAAGGGGAATAGGACACCAAACACCCAAACCTTATCCCTTACAAAGAACATGTTTTGACGTTGCTACCACATTTTGAGAAGATTACCTTCGAGCATTTTTCGCGAGAATAAAATCAGCTAGCAGACGCTCTAGCCACAATGTCATCTATGTTTAAACTTAATTGGGATAACAAGGCTCCTCATATCACCATAGAACGAATGGAGGAACCAGCGCATTATCACGAGATTAATACTGAAGAAGTAGTGGACCAGCCTTGGTTTCACGAAGTCAAGAAGTATCACGAGGCTCAAGAATATCCAGAAAGAGCTTCAGTCAATGATAAGAAGTTCTTAAGGAGATTCTCTACTAAATTCTTCCTTATTAATGGCATCATGTACAAACGCAATCATTACAATGTGTTACTTCGGTGCGTAGATAAGATTGAAGCTGAAAGGATCATGGCTGAATTGCATGAAGGCACTTTTGGCACCCATTCCAGTGGGCATACGATGGCAAAGAAAATCCTACGGGCAGGCTATTACTGGTCTACCATGGAAGCAGACCGCTATCAACACTCTCGAACCTGCCACAAGTGTCAGATCTATGCTGACAAAGTGCACGTACCTCCGGTTCCTCTGAATGTCTTGACAGCTCCTTGGACTTTTGCTATGTGGGGGATTGATATGATTGGGGAAATCAAGCCAACAGCCTCCAATGGACACCGTTTCATCTTAGGTGGCCATTGATTATTTGACAAAGTGGGTGGAGGAAGCTTCCTTCGCTTCTGTTACCAATAATGTTGTTTCCCATTTCATCAAGCAAAATCTCATTTGCCGGTACGGTATCCTGAAAAGGATCATCAATGACAATGGTACAAATCTCAATAACACTATAATCATCGCCTTGTGCGAGCAATTCAAGATCCAGCATCACAATTCTTCCCCTTACCGTCCAAAGATGAATGGTGATGTCGAAGCTGCAAATAAGAACATTAAAAAGATCATACAGAAAATGACAGTCACATACAAATATTGGCATGAGATGCTACCATTCGCTCTCCATAAGTATCGTACCACAGCTCGCACATCAATCGGGGCAACACCCTATTCTTTGGTTTACGGTATGGAAGTCATCTTGCCTATTGAGGTTCAGATCCCCTCTCTAAGAATTATGAAGGATGCAGGGCTGAATGAAGAAGACTGGATTCATACTCGACTTGATCAATTAAACTTGATTGATGAGAAGAGACTTACTGTTGTTTGCCATGGTCAAATGTATCAAAAACGAATGATCAAGGCTTTCAACAAGAAGGTCAGACGCCAAGTGTATCAAGTTGGAGATCTAGTGATCAAACGCATCATACTGCCACAAGGTGATCCCAGGGGAAAATGGACTCCTACCTATGAAGGACCATTTGTAATCAAAAACATTTTCTCTGGTGGGGAAATGATCTTGACCACCATGGATGGCAACGACCTGCCGCATCCTGCAAATGCGAACATAGTCAAAAGATACTACGCATAAGAGACTCGCTAGGTTGACATACCTAGGAAAAACAAGGGCATCCCGGCGAACCAAAAAGGTTCAGGAAAAAATTAGGGATAAACAAAAAAATTTGTACACCCGACAATTTGAAAACCTGAAAGGGCGACTTGGGCAAAAAAAGGGTATCCCGGTGGACTGAAAACCTGAAAGGGCAATCCAGGGAAAATTTAGGTAATTAAAGTGCATGACTAAATCCCGTTGGATAACCTTACGGACAACCTTTGGCTTCAACTAACAAACTCAGAGGTTCTGATCAATTCAACCATCTTCGGACGAGGAAACAAATAGACAAAATGCTCAGAGATACAAAGACTATAGCAAAATGGGAACCCCATGGGATTATTGCACATAGCTATCTTTTCTTTGTATTAAAATTTTCATTTTTTTCTTACGACGGCGTTCTCCTACTAGAATGTTTGTCTCATTGTACAAAAATACTTACTCAAAGTCAATGCAAAAATATTCCTTTAAAAGTGCAAAACTATTTGTTTTTCTTTACTCTTGTTGTTTTATTTACGAAAACGTCCAATGATTCATTGTTGAACATATGCATTTGAACATAATTACTGTTTACAAATAAACAAAGTAAAAGACAATTATTAATGGCTTTAAGAGGTAGGGAAATCTCTCTAAGCTATTTCCATAAATTCCCCACAATTTACAGTTTAATTCCCAGCGGAACAAGCTTCCAATTATCAATCCCCAGTAGAAGTCGTTCAATTTCTCAGGATTTCCCAACAGGATTTTACAAGCAGTATACGGAATTTCCCTTACAACAGAGTTTATTTCTCTAAGCATAAATTTGTCAACACTTAGACTTTGCAACATGAAGACTTATACTCCATATCCTCAGCAGCAGTCAGGTATTTTATTTTCCCCAATCCAACAGCAGTGCAGCAAACTAGCTCACATACGCATACATCACATCCATATATCATAAACATTGACAGTACGAATGCATTATACTACACACTTCATACAACATAACATTGCATATTAGCTAACATTTTCTCTTTTTCAGGATAAGATTAATCAAACAGCTACCATTAACAATGTTCAAAGTTCTTAGATACAGTTCAGATACGCTCCAGACACGGATACCATTTTGATACTCACTCAAATGCAACTTTCAGATAAAGTTCAGATACGCTCCAGACACAGATGCCATTATGATACTCATTCAAGTGCAACTCTCAGATATAATTCAGATACGCTCCAGACACGGATGCCATTCTAATACTCACTCAAGTGCAACTTTTAGATACAGTTCAGATACGCTCCAGACACGGACGCCATTCAGATACTCATTCAGACTCAACTTTCAGATACAGTTCAGATACGCTCCAGACACGGATTCCATTCTGATACTCATTTAGATTCAGCTTTCAGATACAGTTTAGATACGCTCTAGATACAGATGCCATTCCGACACTCATTCAAAACTAGCTTTCAGATACAGTTCATATACGCTCCAGATACGGATGCCATTCTGATACTCATTCAGATTCAAGCTTTCAGATACAGTTCAGATACGCTCCAGATACGGATTCCATTCTGATGCTCATTCAGATTCATCTCCCAGATGTTGTTCTGATACGCTACAGACACGGGCGCCATTTTGATACTCATTTTTTCAGCTTCAGGTCACGACTGGTAAAACATGCCAATCTAACTCTTCAGGATTAAGAATATTGAACAGGGGCAGCTGTTGTACCCCAAAATTTTCCCTCTCAATTTATCAATAATTTTCTCATAAAATCTCTTTCGGCTCAAGACTGCACTAGGGTTTGGTCAACTCAAGACACCTCCTTATGCACTGATGACTAAAATTAGGGTTTGAGTGTGCACAGAGATTTTTAAACTTCCAATGCCCCATATGACTTTCATGGACCAATATGGACCCCCAAGATTACTCATGTCAAGTTTCAAGCCTTGGATCACATTTTTGCTCAGTCAATTGAGCAGTTGACCTAAAAAACAGTTGTACTGGGGAAAAAGTCAACCATGGTCAATTTACAGTCAAACTTCATAATTTTTTATCCACATCAACATTTTAAACCAATATGTATCATTTGATCAAGTTTGGACCATAATTCCTCAGGAAATTTGATCAAATCTCCAAAAGGGCAAAATGGTCAAAATTAGGATTTTGACTGGGAAAGGGCAATTTCTGATTTTTGACCTAGCAAATTGTCAATTGGTTTAAGGCATGATCTCAAGAATCCAATTGCATCATTTTGACCTAATGACATAATTCGAAACATTGCAAATCCATTGGATTGACAGATGAATTTTGCAGTCAACTGATCAAAAGTCAATTGTATACTGAAAAGTCAAACTTTGAATTTTTGGTCAAATTCAAGTGCCAAAAATCATAATTCATCAAAATATGTCAAAATATGAAACTTATTCATCAAGAAATCAAAAAGTCAAGATTTCATTTGGAAAAGTCAAAATTACTAAACTTAGAAATTTTTCTAAGTGTTGAAAATTTCATGTTTTTTCATAACTTTGAGCCAAATTTTCACCATGATGCAAGATGATTCAGAGGAAACTTCCAACATGAAAGTTGTAGATCTCCATGAAATCTAAAACTTTTCTTAACACAACTTCTCCTAAAAATGCTTGGATCTCAAGTTATAATTTTATGAATACATGCTCATGAACTAAAAAAGACTTGGTGAAATTTTGCCCTAGTTAGCCAGATTTTTTACCTAACTTCATGGCAATTTTTCACATAGTTCCAAGGGGAATCTTCAAAAGCAATTCAAATATGAGTTGTAGAGAACATTGCAAGCTTTCTAAATTGTCCAAGAACTCCTTGAGATTATTCTTGAGTAGGGAGAATCGAAGATATGAAGTTGGTGTTTTGTCACTTGAATTATATGTCATTTTCATGATGAACACAAATGCAAATCAATGTTAGGCTGCATAATCTTTGCTTTGAAGGTCTCAAACTTGTTTGTCACTCCATAATTAATGGATTACACAAACATTTGAGCTATAAGCCAAGTGGTTTAAGCTTTATCCAATTCACATTGCCATTTTGGGAAGAAAGTTAACAATACCATTCTTGTAAAGCAAGCTTTATGCATAAAGTCCACTCTTGAGCCTCTAACTTGTTCCCTCTGATCACACTTCATCTACAAAGTCAGAAGCAAGTGTGTTTAAAGCATAACCACTCTATCTTAGCAAGTACACAAGATATTGAAACTTGTTTTCTCAAAAAATCACATGTTTAGCTTAAGAATGCAAATTCAAATTCTGATCAATAACAAGTCTCCAAACTTGTTTCTTATAAATAGAAGTACTATTTGTGAGCTAGAATACGAGCTTGAACCCCATGAAACTCACTCAAACTCCCTCTAATCATAAATTTCCCAAAAACTCCATTGTTGCACAGTTTCTGACCTTGAACCTCAAACTCACATTTCCCTCGTGCGTTTCTTGGCTTTTTAGTTTCTAAAGCTTCCTTGCATCAAGAGTAACTCATCCTTGTACATGTTTCACTTCTGTAACACCATTACTCCTGTCTTCCATAACCAAAAACAGAGCATCACAGTTGGACTTCTCCAGACCATTCCAGCCATCCTCAACTCAAGCCAACCATTGCATTAGCTTCCTAAAGGTCCAAGGAAGTTAACCTGGTCATCAGCACTACCTGAAACAAGCTCAAATCCATTTCACGATTTCCAATTTCAAGGTATTTTTCTTGAACTTCTATATCATTACTTAGGCATTATTAGGCTTTCATTTATGAAGATAAAATGTAGACCTCCTTACCACGAAGCTGTACATATCCATAGTTTGCATTTACATGGCCTGAGCTTAGAGAATTTTAGAGTTGAAGTTTCTGAAATTTTTAGGGTTCAAATTAGGGCCAGAGAAATTTTCATTTATCTTTGACTTTTAGCTTTAGTTATTTATATGGTTAGATTCGTGAGGAAGAATGCAACAACTTTCATTTTGTCATCTTCCATTTTTATTGAGAAATGAAGAAGTTACAGGTACATCGGCTGGAGGTTGAAGATGAAGTCATCAGGACTTGATTTGCCTTACATATTTATTGTTTTGTTTATATTAACGGATGTATAGTCACCCAGTGGTAAAGCGTGCGCCTGTTAACCTTAGGGACCTGGGTTCGAGCCCCAGTGGTACCCTTTTGCCTATTTTTCATATTTTCTGATTTTTTCTAACATTTTTTGCAGGCGCTGGGCCCTTTGGGCATGGCTTTGTTTTTTTTGCTAGCTAACTCTCCCTGCCTACTTTTGGCACCCCTTGGCCCATTTTTATTTATTTATTTATTTATTTCATTTTTCCTTTTAAATATATTTTCTAAAATACTAAAAAAATCATAAAAAATATAAATATAGTAGATTTATGTTTTGACATAATTTAAATATTTTTCTCACACAAAAAATTATTTTTATTCATCATACTTTATTTATCTTTACTAGTTATCTTGTAAATTAAATTAAAACTAGATTATTATTTATTTTCTTTTATACCTATTTAAATATATTATTTTAATAAAGAAAAAGCCAAAAATATTTTATAATACTATAATTTATTTACGAGACAAAATACAAAAAATACTTTTTTCTCTAAACTTATTTTCTTTTAATCAACTAAATAGAATTAGGGTTTTATTCAAAAATATTTTCTTAATTAATTTTCTTTTCTTAATTAGTTTAAATTAATTTAATTATTTTTAGTTAATTATTTTTCTTTAATTAGGGTTAGGTTAAAACCTCTTTTCAAAGAATGTTGTGATGGAGTTGGGAGCTAAAAATGTGTTCTAAACACCTAAATACAAGTTTCTGCCCAGACAAATTTGTCATGCGCTCACAAAATTTGCCCGATGAATTTTCACTTTTCAGCACCAAAATACAGTGCAAAAATAGGAAAATTCGCCCGAGCTTGCCACCTGCTCGCCCAGCAAATTTGACAACCAATGAAAAAAAATTCTTGTTTTCACCATAACTTAAGAACCGTAACTCTGATTTACACACGGTCAGAGGCGTTGGAAAGCTTATTCAATGCTTTATATTACAATGACTAAATATCATTGATTGAATACCTAAAAAAGGAGATAAAAACAATCAATCTCAATGATATTTACATGATAATGAAATATATACCCTATAACATAAACTGTACCAAATATACACTAAAGTTGAGGTTTATTGATGAAAAAAACTGAATTAAGCATATGAGTGTTAATTATTCACACTCAAATTCACAATAATTTAGCACTCATTAATAATGTTCTAATATTTTAAGTTTTACCGTAATATAATCATATAATTAAAGGAAATAAAACCAATTTTAAGAAAGATGTTTATAATGGCACGAACAGGATTTACATTTTTCCAAGTGGAATATATAAAGTCTTCAAACTTGGTTTCAAGAAATAAACATATAAGTAATATTAGTAGAATAAAATATTAAATATAGTGGGTTGCTAGCCCACTATTTTACCTCATAATTTTCCCTCCCACTTTTATTCAAGACATTCTTTCAAGGATTCTCAAATACTCGAGAATCTCAAGGATTGACAAGTCAAGATGCCCCTCTTAAGCCAAGGGTCTACAAATAGGGTTTTGAGTTTCTCAAAGAAATTTGGGTTACATGGTTCTCCATAGGCCTCCAACAAGGTTCATGTCAGGTTTCAAGTCTTACATCACAAGTTTGCTCAGCCAATGGCTCAGATGATTGAAAATTAACTATTTTGGGTAAAAAGTTAAATATGGCCAACATACAGTCAAACTTCAAGATTTTTGGTCAACATCAACATTTAAGTGATATCCATCATTTGATCAAGGTTTGATCATGATTCCTCAAGGAAATCCCTCAAATCATCAAAAGTCATGAATTGCCAAATTAGGGTTTCCTTAGGAGAACTCAACTAAACTTTGACCAAGCATAACTTTCACATGCTTTATCAACTTTTCCCCAACAAAATCCCATTTTGAAGGAAATTTAATTCTCTCCAACTTTTTATTTATGTTCAAGTCCAAAACAATGCTTCATTTGAAAGATATGAGCTAATACATTATAGGTCATTTTCAAAATTCAACAAAAAGACACTTTTTGTCAAGGCAACTTACATTAAGCAAAAGTCTCCAAATGCAAAAATGATCAAAAGAGAAATTGTAGAGGACATCTTGAGATTTTCAAAAATTCCAAGATCACCTTCAAAAGATGAAAATAAGAAAGTTATGAGTTGCACAAGTTGGGAAATTTTGAAGAAATGCATGAAATGCAAAATGAGCAAACTTCAAATTTTGAACTAGTGGGCCTAACTTTTGATATCCAAACATGTTCATAAGGTGTTAGAAGACCTCTAAATCCCTTCACTTTTTTATGATATTTATTTCTTTTATTTGAATTTATATTTATTTAAATACAAATAAAATCAAAATAAATATGAGATAATTGTAGAAGGGCTTGGGACTCTTTGTTATAATCTTCTACATACCCAACAATTCATGCTAGCCTGTCATAATACATGCCAAAATTATGCAAGCTCCAAGAAGGCAAGAATCATGCAAAAATGGCATGTTTTCAATTTTTTTGATTTTTGTTTAAAACATGGTTTAATGGCTTGATCTCATGCCATATTTGTTGAGACAATTCATCCCTCTATATAAAGGCAAGCATAACAGATCCAAAGACACGAAATCACTACCTAAAAGAGATCTCTAAAATTCACAAAATTCCAAATAAAATTGCAAAATTCGTAAAACAATAGTTCCAGCCGTTGTCAATCTGAACCAAGGGCATAAATCACTCCCTGAGGATCAAAGGAGTCATTTCCATCCCTTACACGAGCCTGAAATAAGCCAGAAGCCTCCCTTGCATCAACTCTGATTGGTAAGTTGGTAAGCTTTGCTTCTCAAAGTTCATCATGGTTTAAATGATTATGAACATGCATGTTTGATTCACATACATTTTCTATATTTTTCTAATGTTTTACATGGAAGTATTGATGCAGAAATAACATCATGCCATAGTTAGGGCATGGAGCATTTTAAGCTTCGGGTTTCATGATACAAGGGTTTTTATCCTAAATGAATTCCATATTCGGATTCAGGGGGGAATTTTAAGGGGAGTAGGGTACCTTGCATGCTTTGATTTTATGTTTTTGCAGGTTTTCAAAATTCTTGTCGCCGGAGAAGATGGTAGAAAACACCATAGATGGTGGGTTGACCCCTTGACTGACCGCATGGCATATTGGAGTGATCTGGTTGATCTGTTCAAATCCAAGGGGTTCACTTAACACGCGCATATTTTTCTGTCTGATATTAGCTTTCATTTTATAATATATTATTTGATTTATGTTATAACACCGGATGAGACAGTCGTCCCAATGGTAGAAGGAAGTGTGCAAGGGCATTGGTGTACCAGGGCAGGGGTTCGATCCCTTCCCCTGGTATTTTATTTTCAAACATTTTCTGTTTACAAATCCCATACAACCAGGTCCAACATGCGCATGGCGTGCCACATCTAACAACCATCAGATCCCATCAAGCCAATATCCAACGCCTCAGATCCGATATGTGCATCGTGAGTCCCCAGAGCCATCCACACATAATCATCATAGACGCCCGGGTTTAGGACGTTGGGCTTAACAAAATTCTGAAGCACATCCCCCATTTTCCATTCTTGCAGGCCCATCTAATTTTATTTATTTTGTTTTAATTAAATTTTTCTTTTTTTAATCATGTTATTTAATCAGAAAAAAACCATAAGCAAATTAGATTCAGGTTTTAATAAATTAATTTAATTTTTATTTAATAGAAATTAATTAATTTAATCACACTTTGTTTTATTTTAAATAATCAACTAATGAATTAATTAGAATTAGTTTTTATTCTTCATTTTACACTTCAAAAAAATTTCTAAACAAAAACAACAAAAATATTTTCTTAAGTACTTATAATTTTCCTAGGGTTTTTAAACATCTTTTCCTTTTTCAATATCTGCACGCTCAGTTACTTTTTCACATTATTTTCCAATATTGTAATTGCTTCAAAGTTTGTAATAGATAATTAGGATTTATTGCTTTTTTTCCCTAATTTATGGTGGTTTGTACTCCCCATCCCTGAAGCGATGTAATAGCGTAGATTACTTCCCTCATTTTTATTTTCTTCACTTGTATATATTTAACTGCTAGATTAATTAGACGTGCATGGCAAGACATAAAAAAACAAACATTAGAAAACCTAATCTCAAGACAAATACTTGAAATCAAAACACTTCGCACGCGCGCACCTCTAGGGTGACCCTCACTTGTTGCCTCGGATTTAAACAGTCATGTCCCTTGAACGTGGGACGCTTTAGCAATAATCTTTCGGTTAAAAGATCGTAGTCCCTCGATGACCCTTCGATGCTACCTCGGTAAATGATCTTATTACCTTATGATAATTGCTAAAGTGTCCAGTGAGTTGCCTTTGTGACTATACGATGACGCGTATGTCCCTAAAAAATTCAATGGTAGGGCTACCTACTAACTAATGGTAGGATAGCATTATCTAAAGGAAAGTAGTAAAATAACAAATAACCTTTTGAGTAGGTAGATAGTTCATAGTCGCTTGCTCACAAACAAAACAATTTCTCACATATACACTTTCTTTTCTAAAATATTTTCAAAGACAAACACTTTGTATGCATTCTCAACGATACGAGAATCGTTACAAAGTTTTTTGAACTTAGGCATCTTTTCAAAATATTATTTCAAACACATAAACAAAAATCATTTTCAAAAGTGAGCTAGCGATTAAGAGCCCATAGATAACTATGGATGAAAAGGGTGCTAACACCTTCCCTTTTGATAACCTACCCCCCCCCCCCTTACTCAGAAAAAATATCAAAATGTATTTCCTGTTATTTTCACCCTTTCTGTTGTACCCCAAAATTTTCCCTCTCATTTTATCAAGATTTTCCTCACAAGACTTTTTGGACTCAAGACAGAATTAGGGTTTGCTCAGCTCAAGACACCTCCTGTTGACCTGAAATTAGGGTTTGAGTTTGCACAAAGATTTTTGGACTTCCAATGCCTCATGTGACTTTCATACTTCATGTTGGACTTATAAGATTTCCCATACCAAGTTTCAAGCCTTGAATCAAATTTTTGCCCAGTCAATTGGACAGTTGACCTAAAAATCAGTTGTATTGGGGAAAAAGTCAATTGTGACCAATTTACAGTCAAACCTCATAATGTTTTATCCACATCAACATTATAGACTCATATGAACCATTTGATCAAGTTTGGTCCACAAGTCCTCAAGAAATTTGATCAGATCATCAAAAGGGCAAAATGGTCAAAATTAGGGTTTTGACTGTAGAAGGGCAATTTCTGATTTTTCACCTAGCCAATGGAAAATTGGGTTCAAGCATGGTTTCAAGGACTCAATGGCATCATCTTAACCCAGTCACAAGGTTCCAAATATTTCAAATGCATTGGATTGACAAATGAATTTTCCAGTCAACTGATCAAAAATCAACTATACACTGAAAAGTCAAACTTTGACTTTTTGGTAGAAATCAAGTGTCAGGGGTCATTTTTCATCAATATGTGTAAAAACGTGAAGCTTGTTCACCAAGAAACCTAATTTTGAAAATTAGGGTTTGAAATGGAAAATTTTCATAACTTAGAAATTTTCTAAGTTATGAAAATTTCTTATTTTTTCCCAACTTTTCCCAACTTTTTCACCATGATGCAATTGGATTCAAACAAAACTTCTAACATGAAAGTTGTAGTCCTCCACAAAATCTACAACTTTGATTCACAAAGTTTTCCCAAAAGATGCTTGGATCTCAAGTTATGATTTTGTGAACAAGGGTCCATGAAACTTTTAACTTAGTGAAATTTTGCCCTAGTTTAGCAGGATTTTGACCTATCTTCATGACAACTTTTCACATAGTTCCAAGTGGAATCTCAAAATGAATTTTAAAGATGGACTGTAAAGCATGTTACAAGCTTTCCAAAAAGTCAAAGAACTCTCCAAGATCATTTGTGGTTAGGGAGAATCGAAGGATTGAAAATAGCAAATTATCACTTTTGGACAAGGCATTTTGCACCATGTTACAACTTGCAAATCTTTCCAAAGCATGCTTGTACTTGGTTTACAGGTTCTAATCTCTTCTACACTAAAAAATTGAATTCCAATACAATGGTTAATGGCATTGTTTTTGTCTTGGAAGTTTTGTACAAAGGTTTAATCCAAAAATGGCATAAAGGTAGCATTGCCACTTTGATAAAGCATGCTTTATGTCAAATTGTTTATCTTGAGCATTGAACTTAATCTTTTGCAGCAAACCACATCCACAAACATTAGAAAAGGTTTACCAACTCTCCTCAGGCCTTGAGCTAGCCTGTACAGGCTGTGCCTTTGTCAACTCACATTTTACTTCAAAAACAAGCAAGTGCGCAAAAACTTCACAACTTTGGTATCTGATAAAAACAAGTCTTGTGTTCATTTAAAACAACCTCAACACATTGTAGCAAGCAGAATACACGAGTTACAAGCCTCTCAAACACCCTTAAACACAAAAACACCAAGTTCTTGTCAAAACAGGGTCATACATGCAGAATCTTGGCCAAATCCAATTCCACTCGTGCGTTTTGTCCCAAACCACTTCAAACACATTCTAAACAATACACCTAAACTATCCAAGCACTTGTTCAGCCACTGTAACTCCATTTTCACACTTTACCATTTTCACTCTGAAGCTTTGCAGGTTGAGTTCTACAAGCACATTCAGGCAAGTTCAAGGAAAGCCAAGCATTGGGAAAGGTTAAGTGAACTTCAGGCAAGCTAACACGACCTTTAGGCCTCATCCAAAACTCCTACATTGCCATATTCGAACTTGACTGAAACAGGTAATTTTCAAACTTCTATCTCCTTATTTAGGAATCATTAGGCTTAGGTTTGTGAAGCAAAAATGTAGCCCTTAATGTCCTTGATTTGTACATATGCATAGCTTGTATTTATATTAACTGAGCTAGGAGAATTTAGATGATGAACATGCTGAAAAAACTAGGTTAGAATTTAGGGCCAATGAAATTCTCTCTGGTCTTTGAGAGTTAGATCACGTTTTTTATATCATTAGGATCGTGATTAAAAATGCTATAACTTTTATGTTGTGAGTTTTTGATTTCGTGCAAGAACAAGAGAGAACAGGATTTGAACCATAGCGTGCGCGTTCTGAGGACAGGGACGAAGTGTATTTGGGCCAGGCGCCTTGGGCCTCTGACTATTGACACCCCCCACTCTGCTTTTTGCACCCCCTTGGCCCATTTCTTTATTTTTGCATATTTTTCATTTTCTTTTTTATTTTCTGACTTTATTATTTTTTCTTGAATATTAAAAATCACCAAAAAAAATTTCTTAATTTTTACATTTTTATTTTATTATTTTTATTATTTTTTATGACAAAAAATAGTTTATTAGGTTAAATACTTTTAATTTCTTAAATAAATTTGTAAATAATATTAATACTTATATATTTTATTTTATTATATTATACATATAAAATAATATTTTCTCACATATTTTATTTTTTAATATTCTGTATATATTATTTTTATCATTTCTTTGTACATAAAAGTGAATAAATAAATAATATAATATATTTTCTTAAAACAAAAATTAGGGTTTCCACCATTTCCAAAAAATAATAATTTTTATTTTCCCTTATTTTTAGGACATTAAATAAACTTATTTTTACATACATAAAAATAATACAAAAACATTTTTGCATATTTATATTTAATTGCATATTTAAATATTATTCATTTATTTATTTGTGCAATATTTCAATTTGGTTGTAATAATAGTTTTAGGGTTTTATTTTGAGCAATATCCCCCTATTCAAACTTGTATCCCCCTCCCCATAATAATGTTGTAATAGTCTTAGATTTACTTTTACGCATTTTATCGCTTTCAAATGCCATGATAGTAAAACTAGGGTTTGTATGATAACCAAAAATCAAAATAAATAGCAAGACTTAACAAGACAAAAATGCATGAAAAATGATAACACAATGCACACAAGCATCCCTAGGGTTTCACCCACTTGTTACCTTAAAAACATGGCCATGGTATGCATGCTAGGTATCTTGGTAAAACAAAACAAAACAAAAAGATCATAGTCCCTCGATGACGCTATCTTGGTTGCATATACAAAAATTATCTAGTCCCTCAAAAAACTTGCTAAGATACTTGGCAATAGTGTTATCATGGTCATACGATGACCCACGCCCGTCCCGTTTAATATCCAAAGACAAGGTTGTTTACCAAATACAATGGTAAAACAACAACGTTAAAGGATTAAAAATGTGTAGGAAAGATCTTTGAGTAGGCTAGACAACTCCAAGTTACTTGATCAAATTTGGAAACCATCCTTGCTATTTTCAAAAACACACAATTTCAAAACATTTCCCAAAACAAACTTTCAAACATTGAAACATTTTTCAAAAGACAAACACCTTTGTATACATTCAAACAAGAATCATTACAAAGGTTGCCTAAACAAAGGCCTCTTTTCAAAATACTTTCAAAACCACACACAAAAGCACCATTTCAAACAATTGAAAAGCAAAAGCAAGTGATCTAAAACAAGTAACTAAGAGCCCATGGAAAACCATGGATGAAAAGGGTGCTAGCACCTTCCCTTTTCATAATCTACCCCCTGAACCCAAAAACAATCTCAAAGGTTTTTCCTGTGCTTTTTGACCTTTCCTTTGGATAAAATAAAAGTCAGTGGCGACTGTTGCTAAACCGAAACATTTGCGAACACAAACGCAAAACCTCAAGTCAGTTCTCCTACCGCATCACAGAACTGGAGACTCTGCTGGGGAATTATCTAAAAGTGGGGTTACCTTAAGGTTTTAGATCACCTTTACATGCTTATCTTGTTTGACTTGTATGCTTTATACTTTGGTTCTATTGTTTGGGTTTGAATCCTCTACCCGGATTTGGGAAACATTCATAGGTAAATAGAAATACGTTATGGAAATTGTGCGGTGTATACCGACATGGTTGAAGCAATATCTATATTAGTGCGACATATTTGTGGGTACCGGTAGCCTTTGAGTCAATCAAAGAGAATATGGGGCCGCTGAGCGATGTCATGAAGCACTAATGGACTTTTAGAACCTTTACTTGACCAACTTGGCCTTTTTAGGGGTAGTGAGATGACCGGCTTTGGTGCAGTCTGAAGTTGGTAGATACTCGATACTACACTCATTGAGGGTTGTTTTCTTGGAATATTTCGGTCGCCAGTAAAGTGGCTAAACTGAAACAATGAACATAGAAAATAATCCAATGATATTGAGCTCCTTAGAACCCGGTTACTATTTCTAGGACAGGTTGAGCCAACTAAACTTCAAGAGGGTACTTACCTATGAAACCCCATGCAAGCCTGAAACTAGGAACTTGTGTGATTTGATTGTACATATATACTTGTGCATAACATCATGGACATCATGAAGCATCATATGCATCCACTAACCATTTCAAGGATTTGGATCTTCATTTTTGTTCCTGTTTTGTAGGTAATGGATTCACTCCGAAGGAAAACAATTCAAGTCAACCTTGTAAGAATTACTCCTCAACTCAAGGAGCTTGCTTCCAGGATTCCAGAGTATTCTCCATTCACCGAGAGACATGGTCGACTTCTCAACTTGGTCAACTCCAACACAGAGGAAGACATGGTGAATTTTCTCTTCCAGTTCTTTGACCCCCTACACCATTGCTTCACATTTCCTAATTACCAGTTGGTACCTACTTTGGAGGAATTTTCTCAACTCTTGAGGATTCCTATTCTCCATCAACTACCCTACAACGGTACGGAAAGATATCCAAATCCTGAAGATGTTGCTCAAGCCCTACACTTGCAACCATCTGAGGTCAAAGGCCATTGGGAAACCAGAAGTGGTGTCAAGGGTTTCTTGGCAAAGTTTCTGTTTGATAAAGCTCAAGAATGCTGGAATTCCTTGGACCTACAAGCTTTTGAGGAGATTGTGGTTCTTCTCATCTATGGGTTGGTCTTGTTCCCAAAACCTGACCAGCTTATAGATGTCAATACTGTCAAAATCGTCATGGCTCGCAACCCGGTGCCTACATTGCTTGGGGTATCCTCCACTCATTTCACACTCGAACAATGAGGAAAAGAGGTGTTCTCATATGTTGTACTCCTCTACTGGAAAGATGGTTTATTTCTCATCTTCCCCAATCAGTTTTGAAGAATGAGCAAGGCTTGAGGTGGTCACAATGGTTGATGACCCTTGCACATTCAGATATCCATTGGTGTTCTCGATCAAAAGAGAATGTCATTATCATTGACCATTATGGGGAATTCCCTAATGTCCCTCTACTTGGCATTAGGGGAGGAATCACCTACATGACATGCTGATTCAAGACTTGGTTTTTGACTTCGACAACAACGATCAATGACTTCGACAAAGGTTTATCCGAGCGTGGAGGATGCCCAACAAGGTGGATAGTAAGACCTTGGGACACAAGAATTCCATCCCCCTTGAGCCTTACCTCAAGTGGGTACAAACCCGCACCCAAAGTCTTATGATGCCTTACCCCTACATGCTTTCTGTGATTATAGAGCATGTCGTGGAAGGAGAGGTTCCATACACCCTCCTACATTCTGACATGCCAACATCACTTGAAGATTTACAAAGGAGTTGGATACAACTCAAGGGAGAACGCGATACTTTTGAAGCCCAATTCTACGCAAGTGAGAAGATGGTTTTGGAACTTACTCGTCAACTTCATGAAGAGCAGACTCTCAACACCTACATTGCACCAAAGAGGATGCGCAACGTCTTTTTACATTAGAATTTTGTATTATTTTGCCCATGGGGCATTGATATACTAACAAATTATATCTTATTAATATAACGTGTGTTCCTTTTTTGTTTAAAAAAATTTTGAATTTCTGAATCCTTGAATGCATTACATGAATACATATCATTCATCATATGCATAAAAAGGTCTTCACGCCAGGTTTCCTTATCTCTCTGCTGTTTATTTCAGCAAGATGGATATTGAGCAGACAGTTAAAGACTTACAAGCGCAGAATTCACAGTTCCAGCAGCTACTCATGACCCTGGCCAAGGGGAAGGAGGAGCTCAAAACCTTGCTAGAAAAGGAAAAGGAGAAAAAGAAAAAGAAGAGAGTTGGTGTGGCTACCTTGGGTAGAAGATTTGAAGGTCAAGCTAGAAGGGTCCTGGATTTCCCCTCAACATCTGATGAAGGGGTAGGAAAAGGAAAGGGAGCTGCAGTGCCATCCGAGTCTGAGGAGGAAGAAGAAGAAGTGGATGAAGACTATTCTGAACAGCAGTACCCTCCTGCAGATGACAAATACAAAAACTTGGAAGAACGTCTGGCAGCTATGGAGGTACAAAGAGTGCCTGGACTGGATTTTGAGGAACTATGGTTGGTTTCTGGAATTGTCATTCCCCCTAATTTTAAGGTGCCTATTTTTTATAAATATGATGGGTTGTCTTGTCCCAAGATGCACCTACAGTCTTATGTTATAAAAATTCAACCACATTCTTCTGACAAAGACCTGTGGGTACATTTCTTCCAGGACAGTCTATCAGGGACACAACTGGATTGGTTTTACCAGTTAGAGAGGTCTGATGTGCATAACTGGGAAGATTTGGAGGCCGCCTTCTACAGACAGTATCAATATAATGCGGACTTAGCACCAACCCGTACTCAATTACAGAGTATGGGCATGGTCTCAAATGAAGGTTTCAAAGAATATGCCTAGAAATGGAGATACTTGGCGGGAAGGGTGCGGCCACCATTATCTGAAAGAGAGCTTGTGGATATGTTCTTGGGGACTCTGTCAGGTCCTTTCTTTAATCACCTGATTGGAAGTTCGTCTGCGGGGTTCACCGAGTTAATTCTGACTGGTGAGAGAGTTGAAGCCGGAATCAAGAGCGGAAAAATTCAAAAGGCTGCATCTGCTTCCACTACCATCAAAAAGACTTTTCCAAAAAAGAAAAGTATCAGTTATCTACTCCCAAAGACACCAAGGAAGAGTTGAGCGCCGGCCAGCGGTGGGGGCCGTAATGATTCAGAATTCTGTAGCTGATCAGCCTTGAAACAATCAACCAAGAACCAACCAAGCAAGGGTGGAAAGGCCTGTACGGCAATTCACCCAGATAAACATGACTCCTGCTCAGGTCCTCCCCCATATGTTGAAGTTAAACCTTGCCAGTTTGAAAGAGGCTCCGAAGAATCCGAATACAACTTCTCCTTACTACCATTCAAATGCCAAGTGTGCTTATCATTCGGGGAGTATAGGGCACGACACCAATAATTGTTGGGCCCTCAAGAATAAGATTCAGGATTTAATAGATGCTAAAGAAGTTGAATTCAACGCCCATGAAAAGCCGAATGTGATCTCTGATCCAATGCCAAAGCATGGCCACCATGCCCATGTTATTGAAGAAGATCTTTTTGTTTCTACTGTTGATGATTTGATGACTCCGCTACCGATAATCAAGCTGAATTTGTTGAAGACTGGGATTTTCCCAGGTTGTGAAGAAGATTGCTACCTTTGTTCATCCTTACCAACTGACTGTCTATTGTTGAAGTTAGGCATCCAACGCCTAATGGATAATCAAGAAATCCTTTTTGAGAAGACTCCTATTACACCGACTCCTGTCAATGATGCTTCGATAATTACCATATCCACCAATCTTTCCAGGTCTCCAAAAGACCTGTTAAGATTACATCCGATCCGAAGATTGTACCTTTGAAGATAACCATGTCGGGGCCCATCCCGTACAAGTCCAACAAATCAATATCGTGGAGCTATGGGGGAGAGATCTTTTACCACGGTGTTAAACAAATTGAATCAACTGAAGAGAGTTCTAATGAAGAGACTTCCGACATTGGAAACATTGTCGGAACGAGTGAAATCACCTGCAGTGGAAGAATTTTCTCTCCGGAGATTGCGCCTCGAAAGGAAATCTTCGGACCCTCAGTTGCTCCTAAGGTTACTCCTGCACCGGTAAACATATCTGCGAGAACTCCGACTATTGAAGAAGTTGTAACTCCTGTGGTTGTCCCCTCTGTTGTTGCTGATAATAGAGGGAAAGGGATCCAAGAAGAGCCCGTCAGGACGAGGGCTCGGCCATTGGTCATCCTTGAAACCACTCAAAAAGAAATGGAAGAGATTTTGAAAATAATCAAGAAAAGTGATAATGATGTTGTGGAGAAACTGGGGCAAACCCCCTCAAAGATCTCTATGTTGGCCTTACTGATTTATTCAGAAGCTCATGCTAAAGCTTTGATCAGATTTTTGAAGATGGCCTACGTACCACAGGAAACCTCCGCGGATCAGTTCCAAGAATGTGTAGCTAGCCTAACAGCTGACAATGGTCTAGGATTCTCCAATGCCGATTTAACATCAAAAAGGAGAAAACATAATGACGTTTTGCATGTCTTGGTGGAATGCAGAGGGACTACTCTAGCACACGTTCTGGTAGACACTGGTTCTTCGTTGAATGTCTTGCCGAAGAAGGCCTTGGATAGGTTGGATTGTGAAGGCCTAACCCTGAAACCCAGCAACATCATTGTCAGAGCCTTTGATGGTTCTAAGAGGATGGTCCACGGGGAGGTGGACATCCCGATTAAAGTGGGAACTGAAGTCTTCAACTCCACATTCTACGTGATAGACATCCGTCCTTCCTATTCTTGCTTGTTGGGAAGACCCTGGATTCACCATGCTGGAGCTGTTACCTCCACTCTACATCAAAAGCTCAAGTACCATGTCCAGGGGAAAATTATAATTGTTCACGGCGAAGAGGAATACATGATAAGCCATCTAAATTCTTTCCGCTATGTTGAATTGGATGGTGAATTCATCGAAACCCCCTTTCAGCATTTCGAAGAGGTAGCTCAGGAGATTGTGGAAACCAAGACAGTGCCTTCTGTGCCCATGATTACCAGGCCTCTGCCTCAGATGTCTTCTTTAAAGGATGCTAAGGCTGTGATTGAAGAAGGAGGAAGCACAATCTGGGGGAAGCTTCCCAATTTTCCTTTCAAGCAGATAAATTCGGCTTGGGTTTCACTTCGGCTATTCAAAAGGTTGTGCGTCGCTCCCGGGCTGGAGGGACACCAGTGAAGATCACTCATCATGGAGTCAATGCTTTGGAGGATGGTGAAGAGGAGAGCAATGTGGAACACTGGATTTTCCCTACTGTTGACGGAGGACTATGCAATTGGGAGGCAAAAGACTTTGTTCCCATTACTTTCATGAATCAGTAATTTATCTTTCAAACATTTTAGTTGGTCTGTAATAATTCTCAGACAATTCATACACTTTTTAGCCTTGTGCCTTACCCGAGGCACATAGGTCCATTTGTAAGGGTTTGATTTTTCATCTTCATATGCCATTTTAATGAATCATGGATGTTTTCACATATAAACTTTTGTGTTCATTGTCTTTATTTTTACGTTTTATTTGTTTAAAGGTGGCTATCCCTTACACACACCCACACTTACAAATGTAGGTACCCTTCCATTCCGGATTTCATGGGTAACAATTTTGCTATGACCTTCAGTGACTCTGAAGATCTGGTCTACCATGCCGAATATGAAGGTGATGAAGAGTGTGAAGTGCCGGGAGAATTGGCTAGACTGCTACAACAGGAAGAAAGGGCTATTCTACCTCATGAGAAGTTGTTAGAGACAATCAACTTGGGAACTGAGGAAGACATAAAAGAAGTTAGAGTGGGTGCCAACCTAGAGCCAAGTGTCAAAGAGCGCTTAGTTCAGCTGTTACATGAATATGTTGAGGTCTTCGCCTGGTCATATGAGGACATGTCAGGACTTGATATAGATATTGTGGTTCACCGTCTCCCTACAAGAGAAGACTGTCCACCAGTTAAGCAGAAAGTCTGCCGAATGAGGCCCGACATGTATGAAAAGATCAAAGCCGAAGTTATGAAGTAGTTCAATGCTGGATTTCTTGCTGTTACTTCCTATCCACAATGGGTTGCTAACATTGTGCCCGTGCCTAAGAAGGACGGCAAATTAAGAATGTGCGTAGATTACAGAGACTTAAACAGGGATAGCCCTAAAGATGACTTTCCACTACTGCACATTGACATCCTGGTTGACAATACAGCTCAGCACAAGGTACTTTCTTTCATGGACGGATTTTCCGGTTACAACCAGATCAAAATGGCCCCTGAAGACATGGAGAAAACTACTTTTGTTACACAGTGGGGTATGTTCTACTACAAATTGATGCCATTCAGACTGAAGAATGTTGGGGCAACCTATCAACACGCCATGATAGCTTTATTTCATGATATGATACATCATGAGATAGAGGTCTACGTAAACGACATGATAGCTCGGTCACAGACAGAAGAAGAACACCTCAACCATCTGCAAAAGCTGTTTGTCAGGTTAAAAGAGTACAAGCTCAGACTGAACCCTAACAAGTGCACTTTCGGAGTCAGGTCCGGTAAACTCTTAGGTTTCATTGTCAACAACAAAGGCATCGAGGTTGATCCTGCCAAAGTCAAAGCTATACAAGAAATGCCCGCCCCTCGCACTGAGAAGGAGGTCAGAGGTTTCTTGGGACGCCTAAACTACATTGCTAGGTTTATTTCTCACCTAACATCTACCTGTGAACCAATCTTCAAGCTGTTGAAGAAAGATCAGGTGGTTAAATGGAATGATGACTATCAAGTTGCTTTCGATAAAATCAAGTAGTATTTGCTAGAACCTCCTATCTTGATGCCTCCCGTTGAAGGAAGATTGCTAATCATGTATCTGATTGTCTTAGAGAATTCAATAGCGTGCGTACTGGGCCAACATGACGAGTCTGGCCGAAAAGAGCATGCCATTTATTACCTTAGCAAAAAGTTTACCGACTGTGAGAGCCGATACTCACTACTCGAGAAAACTTGTTGCGCTTTGGTATGGGCTGCTCACCGTCTAAGGCAGTATATGTTGACTCATACCACTTTGCTGATATCTAAGATGGATCTGATCGAGTACATCTTTGAAAAGCCTGCTTTGTCTGGAAGAATAGCAAGGTGGAAGATGATCCTCACAGAGTATGATATCCAGTACACGACCCAAAAAGCTATAAAGGGAAGTGTTCTAGCTGATCATCTAGCCCATCAAGCTGTCGAAGATTACCAATCCATGAGATTCGACTTCCCCGACGAGGATATCGTGACATTGGACAACATTGAAAACTTCAGACCATATGACGGACCTGAACAAGGATCCCAATGGACCTTGTACTTTGATGGTGCCTCCAATGCACTTGGCAACAGTATCGACGCGGTACTTATTTCTCCAGAAGGTTGCCATACACCTTTCACTGCCAGACTCTGCTTCAGCTGTACAAACAACATGGTCGAGTACGAAGCTTGTATCTTTGGTCTCAAGGCTGCCATAGACTTGGGAATCAAATCTTTGATTGTATATGGGGACTCAGCTTTGGTCATCAGTCAGATCAAAGGAGAGTGGGATACTAAACATCCAAACCTCATCCCTTACAAAGAACATGTCCTGACATTGTTACCATATTTCGAGCAGGTTACCTTCGAGCACTTCCCGCGAGAAGAAAATCAGCTAGCGGATGCTCTAGCTACAATGTCATCCATGTTTAAACTTAACTGGGATAATGAGGCTCCCCAAATCACCATTGAATGGATGGACGAACTTTCACATTGTCACGAGATTAATACCGAAGAAGTAGTGGACCGACCTCGGTTTCACGAAGTTAAAAGGTATCTCGAAGCGCAAGAATATCCTGAAGGAGCTTCAGTCAACGACAAAAAGTTCTTAAGGAGATTCTCAACCAAGTTCTTCCTAAGAAATGGTATCCTATACAAGCGCAATCATGATTGCATTCTGCTCCGTTGTGTGGACAAGATTGAAGCTGAACAAATCATAGTTGAACTGCACAATGGTACCTTTGGCACTCATTCTAGCGGACATACGATGGCTAAGAAGATTCTGCAGGCAGGCTATTACTGGTCTACCATGGAAGCTGACTGCTATCAACATTCCCGAACATGCCATAAATGTCAAATCTATGCGGACAAGGTACACATACCTCCAGTTCCTCTCAATGTCTTAACAGCTCCTTGGCCATTCTCTATGTGGGGAATCGACATGATTGGAGAGATCAAGCCTACAGCATCCAATGGACACCGCTTTATCCTGGTGGCCATTGATTACTTCACCAAATGGGTCGAAGCAGCTTCCTTCACATCCGTTATAAAGAATGTTGTTTCCCGCTTCATCAAGAAGAACCTTATTTGCCGGTACGGCATCCCCGAAAGGATCATCACTGACAATGGTACAAACCTGAAAAATACTATGATCACGGCTCTGTGCGAGCAGTTCTAGATTCAACATCACAATTCATCTCCATATCGGCCAAAGATGAACAGTGTTGTCGAAGCTGCAAACAAAAATATCAAGAAGATCATACAAAAGATGACAGTCGCCTACAAGGACTGGCATGAGATATTACCGTTTGCTCTGCACGGGTACCGTACCACGGCACGCACTTCAACTAGGGCAACACCCTTTTCTTTGGTATACGGCATGGAAGCTGTTTTGCCTATCGAGGTTCAGATTCCCTCCTTGAGAATCATGAAAGATGCTGGTTTGAGTGAAGACGATTGGATTCAGACCCGGCTTGATCAACTTAACTTGATTGATGAAAAGTGACTTACTGTTGTTTTCCATGGTCAGACGTATCAAAAACGGAAGATCAAGGCATTCAACAAGAAAATCAGACGGCAGGTATATCAAGTCGGGGACCTTGTAATCAAGCGTATCATCTTTCCGCAAAGTGATCCCAGGGGAAAATGGACTCTTACCTATGAAGGACCATTTGTAATCAAAAACATCTTTTCTGGTGGGGCAATGATATTAACCACCATGGACGATGACGACTTGTCGCACCCTGCGAATGCAGACATAGTCAAAAGATACTACGCATAAATGACCCGGCAGTGACTTGGGCAAAAAAAAGGGCATCCCGGTGAATCGAAAACCCGAAAGGGCAGTTCAGGAAAAAATTAGGGATAAACAAAAAAAAATCTGTACACCCGACAAGTTGAAAACCCGAAAGGGCGACTTGGGCGAAAAAGGGTTTCCCGGTGGACTGAAAACCCGAAAGGGCGGTCCATGCAAAAGTTAGGGAATTAAAAAGCGTATGACTATGTCTCATCGGATCACTTTAAGGGCAATATCTTCACAGACAAGCTCCGGGCTTCTGATCAACCCAATCATCTTCGAACGAAGCAATGAATGGACAAGATATTCAGAGTTATGAAGGCTATAGCAGAATGGGAACCCCATGGAATTTTCACACATAGCCACCTTTCTTTGTATAAATTTTTCTCATTTTTATGACAACATTCTCTTACTAGGATGTTTGTCTCCTTTGTACAAAATACTTACGCAAAGTTAATACAAAGATACTTCAAAGTGCAGAAAATCATTTGTCTTTTCCTTTTTACACTTGTGTTTTATTTGAAAACGTCCAATGATTTATTAATGAGCATATGCATTTGAATATAATCACATGTTTACAAATAAACAAAATGAGAAAGAACGATTACTGATAGGTTGGAAGGATAGAAAAACGTCTTTAGGCTATTCTAGGAGCAATCCCCTGCTATACATTATCTAAATCCCCAACGGGGCTAAAACCTTGAAATACATATCCCCATGGGAATTAAATTTCAAAATCCCCGCCAAAGTCAAAACTTCAAATTCCCAATCTCCGGCGGAGTTATATTTCAAACCCTTAATCCACCATCAGAGTCAAAACTTCAAACTCCCAATCCACAGTGGAGCAAAAACTTTGAACTACTGACCCTCAGCGGAGATGAAACCTTCTTCCCCAACGGAGTCAAATTTCCAACTACCAATCCCCAGCGGGAACCATTCAGTTTTCCCCAATTTCCTCAGCAAGTTGTCTTAAAATCTGAGAATCAACCAGATAACAGTTAACTTTTGTTTTATCCTCAAACTAGGATAATTCCCCAGTAGAATGGCATACAACCCAAACTCCTGAACTTCTTCCAAACAGTATAGCTACTCCCCCAGAGTTTTTCACTCACTCTCCAGCGGTATAGCTATTCCCCACAGAGTTTTTACTCCCCAATAGAATGAAGATTCTCATTTTTTATTCCCCAGTGACGTTGCCAGAATCTCCATTACTCCCAGCATGAATTTTTCAGAATTTGTAATCCCCTGCAGATCGAATATTCTCATTCTCACTTCTCTAGCATGAAGTCCCCAAGAATTCAAATTCCCCTAGAAAGATTGAAGATTCTCATTCTTAGTTCCCCGCAGAAGCCATCAGAGTCTTCCTATTCTCCAGCAGATCAAGGTTTTCCTTTGTTTGATCCCCGGTAGAGATCGCCAAAATTTTCCCTACTCCCCAGCTGAGTAAAGATTCCCATTATTTAACCCCCAGTAGAAATCTTCAAAGTTCTCTGGATTCCCCAAGAAGAATGATTATCATCTTCCAACTCCAAAGACTTGAAGGATCCCTATATCCCTAGGAAAGTCGTGAAGGATTCTCACATCCCCACAGAAGTTGTCAAAGTTTTTGATAATCCCCGCGAGTTGCCAAGGATTTTCTATCCCCAACAGTGGTCCAAGGATTTCTCATCCTCAACAATAAAAGATTTTGAGTCTCCAACAACGGTAAAGGATTTATTTTCCCCGATAGCAGTCAGGGATTTTATTATCTCAAGCCATCAAGGATTTATTTTCCTCAGCAAGACAGCCAATCAGCTTACATGCGCATACATTACATTCATATATCATAAACATTGATAAAACACATTTTATTGCATCATACATTCCATGCAACATAACTTTGTGTGTCAGCTAACATTTTACCCTTTTCAGGATAAGATTAAAAGCTATCTTTAACGAATATTCAAAGATTTCAGATACAGTACGGATACACTCCAGACGCAGAAGTCATTCTGTTACTCATTCAGATCTCTTATTCAGATACAATATGGATACACTCCAGATACGGAAGTCATTCTATTACTCATTCAGAATTCAAAGTCGAGATACAGTACAAATACGCTCCAGACACGGATGCCATTCGGTCACTCATTCAGACTTCAATAATCAGATACAGATTAGATACGCTCCAGACACGGAAGCCATTCTATTTCTCATTCAGATTCAACTATCAATTTCAAGTTCAGATACACTCCAGACGGGAAGTCATTCTACCACTTATCCAGATCCCAGTTACAGTTCAGATACACTCCAGACACGGAAGTCATTCTGCTACTCATACAGATCTCAACTTCAGATACAGTCCAGATACGCCCCATACACGGTTGCCATTCTATCACTTATTCTGACTTTTTCCCCAGCCCAGAGATGCTCCGGACACGGATGCTATTCTGTCGCTTATTCAGACTCAGATACAATACAGATACACTCCAGACACGGAAGTCATTCTGTTATTCATTCATATTCAAATACAGTTACAGCTCAGATATGCTCCAGCCATGGACGCCATTCCCTTGCTCATACAGACTCAATCTCCAGATACAGCTCAGATACGTTCCAGACAAGGATACCATTCTGATGTTCATTCTCCTGATTTACAACAAACATTCTTAATGGCATATTTAAGCCCATATCCAACAAGATTCTATCACATCTCCAAATGGCATCTTTAAGCCCATTACCCCAGCTACATTTTGACGAGTGCAAATTTACAGGTACTTTAGTGCCCAATCATCTTTTACCTTCGAGTCACGAACGGCAAAACTCGCCAATCTAACTCTTTAGGTTCAAGAAGATTGAACAGGGGAAGTTGTTGTACCCCAAAATTTGCCCTCTCATTTTATCAAGATTTTCCTCACAAGAAGACTCTTTGGACTCAAGACAAAATTAGGGTTTGCTCAGCTCAAGACATCTCCTTGCACTATTGACCTGAAATTAGGGTTTGAGTTTGTACAAGGATTTTTGGACTTCCAATGCCTCATGTGACTTTCATACTTCATGTTGGACTTATAATATTGCCCATACCAAGTTTCAAGCCTCGAATCAAATTTTTGCCCAGTCAATTGGACAGTTGACCTAAAAATCAGTTGTATTGGGGAAAAATGCAATTGTGGCCAATTTACAGTCAAACCTCATAATTTTTTATCCACATCAACATTATAGACTCATATGAACCATTTGATCAAGTTTGGACCACAACTCCTTAATAAATTTGATCAGATCATCAAAAGGGCAAAATGGTCAAAATTAGGGTTTTGACTGTAGAAGGGCAATTTCTTATTTTTTCACCTAGCCAATGGAAAATTGGGTTCAAGCATGGTTTCAAGGACTCAATGGCATCATCTTGACCCAATCACAAGGTTCAAAAGATTTCAAATGCATTGGATTGACAGATGAATTTTCTAATCAACTGATCAAAAATCAACTGTACACTGAAAAGTCAAACTTTGACTTTTTGGTCAAAATCAAGTGCCAAGGGTCATTTTTCATCAAGATGTGTCAAAACATGAAACTTGTTCACCAAGAAACCTAATTTTGAAAATTAGGGTTTGAAATGGAAAATTTTCATAACTTGGAAATTTTCTAAGTTATGAAATTTCTTATTTTTTCCCAACTTTTCCCAACTTTTTCACCATGATGCAATTGGATTCAAACAAAACTTCCAACATGAAAGTTGTATTCCTCCACAAAATCTACAACTTTGATTCACAAAGTTTTCAAAAAAGATGCTTGGATCTCAAGTTATGATTTTGTGAACAAGGATCCATGAAACTTTAACTTAGTGAAATTTTGCCCTAGTTTAGGCAGGATTTTGACCTATCTTCATGGAAACTTTTCACATAGTTCCAAGTGGAATCTCAAAATTCATTTCAAAGATGGATTGTATAGAATGTTACAAGCTTTCCAAAATGTCCAAGAACTCTCCAAGATCATTTGTAGTTAGGGAGAATCGAAGGATTGAAAATGGCAAATTATCACTTTTGGACAAGGCATTTTGCACCATGTTACAACTTGCAAATATGTCCAAAGCATGCTTGTACTTGGTTTACAGGTTCTAATATCTTCTACACTCAAAAGTTGAATGCAAATACAATGTTTAATGGCATGGTTTTTGTCTTGGAAGCTTTGTACAAAGGTTTAATCCAAAAATGGCATAAAGGTAGCATTGCCACTTTGATAAAGCATTCTTTATGTCAAATTGTTTATCTTGAGCATTGAACTTAATCTTTTGCAGAAAACCACATCCACAAACATCAGAAAAGGTTTACCAACTCTCCTAAGGCCTTGAGCTAGCCTGTATAGGCTGTGCCTTTGTCAACTCACCTTTTACTTCAAAAACAAGCAAGTGTGCAAAAACTCCACAACTTTGGTATCTGATAAAAACAAGTCTTGTGTTCATTTCAAACAACCTCAACACATTGTAGCAAGCAGAATACACGATTTACAAGCCTCTAAAACACCCTTAAACACAAAAACACCAAGTTCTTGTCAAAACAGGGCCATACCTGCAGAACCTTGGCCAAATCCAATTTCACTCGTGCGTTTTGTCCCAAACCACTTCAAACACATTCTAAACAATAAACCTAAACTATCCAAGCACTTGTTCAACCACTGTAACTCCATTTTCACACTTCACCATTTTCACTCTAAAGCTTTGCAGGTTGAGTTCTACAAGCACATTCAGGCAAGTTCAAGGCAAGCCAAGCATTTGGAAAGGTTAAGTGAACTTTAGGCAAGCTAACACGACCTTCAGGCCTCATCCAAAACTCCTACATTGCCATATTCGAACTTTACTGAAACAGGTAATTTTCAAACTTCTATCTCCTTATTTAGGAATCATTAGGCTTAGGTTTGTGAAGCAAAAATGTAGCCCTTAATGTCCTTGAGCTGTACATATGCATAGCTTGTATTTATATTAACTGAGCTAGGAGAATTTGGATGATGAACATGCTGAAAAAACTAGATTAGAATTTAGGCCCAATGAAATTCTCTCTGGTCTTTGAGAGTTAGATCACGTTTTTATATCATTAGAATCGTGATTAAAAATCCTATAACTTTTATGTTGTGAGTTTTTGATTTCGTGCAAGAACAAGAGAGAACAGGATTTGAACCATAGCGCGCGTTCTGAGGACAGGGACAAAGTGTATTTGGGCCAGGCGCCTTGGGCCTCTGACTATTGACACCCCCTACTCTGCTTTTTGCACCTCCTTGGCCCATTTCTTTATTTTTGCATATTTTTCATTTTCTTTTTTATTTTATGACTTTATTAATTTTTCTTGAATATTAAAAATCACCAAAAAAAATTTCTTAATTTTTACATTTTTATTTTATTATTTTTTATGACAAAAAATAGTTTATTAGGTTAAATACTTTTAATTTCTTAAATAAATTTGTAAATAATATTAAAATACTTATATATTTTATTTTATTATATTATACATATAAAATAATATTTTCTCACATATTTTATTTTTTAATATTTTGTATATATTATTTTTATCATTTCTTTGTACATAAAAGTGAATAAATAAATAATATAATATATTTTCTTAAAACAAAAATTAGGGTTTCCACTCTTTCCAAAAAATAATCATTTTTATTTTCCCTTATTTTTAGGACAATAAATAAACTTATTTTTACATACATAAAAATAATACAAAAACATTTTTGCATATTTATATTTTATTGTATATTTAAATATTATTCATTTATTTATTTGTGCAATATTTCAATTTGGTTGTAATAATAGTTTTAGGGTTTTATTTTGAGCAATATCCCCCTATTCAAACTTGTATCCCCCTCCCCATAATAATGTTCTAATAGTCGTAGATTTACTTTTACGCATTTTATCGCTTTCAAATGCCATGATAGTAAAATTAGGGTTTGTATGATAACCAAAAATCAAAACAAATAGCAAGACTTAACAAGACAAAAATGCATGAAAAATGACAACACAATGCACACAAGCATCCCTAGGGTTTCACCCACTTGTTGCCTTAAAAACATGGCCATGGTATGCATGCTAGGTATCTTAGCAAAACAAAACAAAACAAAAAGATCATAGTCCCTCGATGATGCTATCTTGGTTGCCTATACAAAAATGATCTAGTCCCTCAAAAAAATTGCTAAGATAATTGGCAATAGTGTTATCATGGTCATACGATGACCCCACCCGTCCCGTTTAACATCCAAAGACAAGGTTGTTTACCAAATACAATGGTAAAACAACAATGTCAAAGGATTAAAAATGTGTAGGAAAGATCTTTGAGTAGGGTAGACAACTCCAAGTTACTTGATCAAATTTGCAAACCATCCTTGCTAATTTCAAAAACACACAATTTCAAAACATTTCCCAAAACAAACTTTCAAACATTGAAACATTTTTCAAAAGACAAACACCTTTGTATACATTCAAACAAGAATCATTACAAAGGTTGCCTAAACAAAGGCCTCTTTTCAAAATACTTTCAAAACCACACACAAAAGCACCATTTCAAACAATTGAAAAGCAAAAGCAAGTGATCTAAAACAAGTAACTAAGAGCCCATGGAAAACCATGGATGAAAAGGGTGCTAGCACCTTCCCTTTTCATAATCTACCCCCCGAACCCAAAAACAATCTCAAAGGTTTTTCCTGTGCTTTTTGACCTTTCCTTTGGATAAAATAAAAGTCGGTGGCGACTCTTGCTAAACCGAAACATTTGCGAACACAAAAGAAAAACCTCAAGTCAGTTCTCCCACCGCATCACACTTTCCTTTATTGGATAAATTAAAAGTCGATGGTGACTCTTGCTAACCACGACATTTTCAATAAAACGCAAAACCAAAAGTCAGTTCTCCCACCATATTACAGAAGTGACGAATCTGTTGGGGAATACTAAAAGTGGGGTTACCTTAGAGATAGTTCACATTTAAATGATTTCATTTTTTGATTTACCTGATTTATATTTAAATGTTATTTGGATTATTCTTATAAATATCTTATACCCAGATCTGGGGCATTTTAGGTAAGTAGCAATAGATCGTGAAAACTGTATGACATACATCGATACGGTGGAAGCGATGGATGCGTTAGTGCGACATATTGGTTGGTGTAGATGTCCCTTGAGTTAAGTCAATGAGAATGTTGGGCTGCTGCATGGTGTCATAAAGCACTAACTGACTGTAGAACCTTAGTTGACACAGCTCAGCCATTAGAAAGTAGCAAGATAGTCGGCTTTGGTGCAGACTAAAGTTGGCTGATACTCGATGCTACCAGACTCTCGGGATATTTCGGTCGCAAATTAGATGCTTGTGCTGAAACATTTCTCGAGAGAAAGATCGATGATATTGAGGCTCCTAGAACCCGATTACTTTTCTTTTAGGACAGGTTGAGCCAACTAAAACTTCAAGAGGGTACTTACTTACGACTCCATGAAAGCTTAAACTTAAGGCCTTGTGTGTTTTGTTTGTGTATGATTAATTGTTTGAACATAACATCATAGCATCATAACATCATAACATATCTTTTTCTAACCATTTCAAGGACCAAGGGATTTATCTTTAATCTATTTTGTAGGCTATGGCCTCCGCTCCCAAAAACACTATCTGGATTAGCTTTGTGAGAGTGCATCCTCAACTTAAGGAATTAGTCTCAAGGATTCCCGAAATTTGTCCATTTATCAAAAGGCATGGTCGACTACTCAGTCTGGTTAGCTCAAATTTTGGTGAAGACATGATGAGTGTCCTATTCCAGTTCTTTGACCTTGCACATCACTGCTTCACCTTTCCTGATTATTAGTTGGTACCAACTATAGAAGAGTTCTCTCAATTACTGGAAGTACCTGTTCTTGTTCAGATGCCCTTCACCGGTTTAGATGAAGCTCCAAAGCCAGAAGTTATTGTAGTAGCCTTACATCTGAAGCGGTCTGACATTGTATCTAACTGGGAAACAAGAAGTGGAGTCAAATGTTTTCTGGCTAAATTTCTAATAGAGAAGGCTCAATTATTTTTGGATGCTATGATTTTTCAGGCTTTCGAGGAAATCTTGGCTCTTCTAATCTATGGGTTGGTGCTATTCCCTAATCCATACCAACTCATAGATGTGAACACCTTTAAAATTTTCCTTGCTCATAATTTCGTGCCTACCTTGCTAGGAGACATTATGCATTATCTTCACACTCGTACTATGAATAGGTGAGGAACTCTCGTGTGTTGTATTCCTCTTCTATCAAGGTGGTTTATTTCGCACCTTCCCCGCTCAGTAATGAATAATGAACAATGTTTAAGGTGGTCGCAAGGAATAATGTCACTTTCTCATACAAATATTTACTGGTGTTCCCGATCTCATGAAGATATCACTATCATTGATCGTTATGGGGAATTCCCTAATGTTCCACTCCTTGGCATTATGGGAGGTATTACTTACAACCCTTCTCTAGCTCTATGTCAATTTGGTTACGCTCGAAGAGATGGTCCTCAAGATGAACTTATCCAGGGTATCGTGTTCGATTACAAAAATGATCCTCAAGGTTATCGTCAGAGGTTTATACATGCTTGGGGAATGGTAATAAAAATTGATAGTAAGGCTTTAGGACAGAAGAACTCCATCCCTCTGGAGCCCTATCTCAAATTGGTACGAGCTCGCGCTAAAAACCTCATGATGCCATATCCATCCATCATATCAGCAATCATGGAGCATGTTGTTGAAGGAGACATTTCTCGCACTATCCTCCATCCATACATGCCCACTGACCTTGAAGAATTGCAGAAGTCTTGGATTTAACTGAAGGAAGAACGATACACTTTTGAGACTCAATTCTATGCAAGCGAAAATAAAGTGTTGGAGCTCACAAAGATAGTTCACGAGGATCAGAGTCTTAATGCTTACATAAACACAAAGAGGAAGCGTTTGCGGGAGACCTGAGTCTTAGGTTTTAGGACCGGAAGCTATGGGTCCATTTCTTCCAAGAAAGTTTAGCTGGAACTCAACTTGGATGGTTCTATCAGCTGGTGGAAACCAATATTCACACATGGGAAGACTTGGCTGCTACTTTCTATAACCAATATCAATATAACGCTAACCTTGCGTCAACTCAAGTACAACTACAGAATATATCCATGGGCTCGAATGAAGGGTTCATGGAATATGCACAGAAATTGAGGAATTTAGCTGGAAGAGTGCAACCTCCTTTGACTGATAAGGAAATGGTAGATATGTTCATGAGCACTCTGACAGGCCCGTTCTTTAATCTGTTGATTGGAAGCTCTTCGTCTGGGTTTACGAAGATGATTTTGACTGGGGAAAGAATTAAAAGTTGCATTAAGAGTGGGAAGATTCTAATGGCTACATCTTTTAATACTGCAAAGAAGCCATTCGCTGCTAAAAAAGAAACCAATGTTGTATATGGCCAGAAAACTCGTAATAAAAGTGACCGCTATCAGTCTGTGAGAGTTGTGTTGATTTCCAATATGGAACTTGTTCAACATTTGTTTCCAGTCATAACTACTGATGTTAATCATTCGTTTAATAGTCTCGAGGTTGATGTTTACCGTCATCTCTAAGCCGGAATTATCCTATCGTTTCTATTTACGTCCTTCGGGTCGTTAGTTTTCGATCCCCTGTGAGACGATGTTACTCTCTTTTTTCTATCTTCTCTATGAATGGATAGTTCATAGTTATCTATCAGTCGTTGTTACCCATTGCTTTTTCCTCATTTGTTGAGTTGATGATAATTTTTCTTCTCTTTGGGCTTTACCCCAGTAGAGTTGAGTCTTCCTTTCCCCAGCGGAGTTGATTTTCCTCCAATGGAGTTCAGTTTCCTTTCCTCCATTCGAGTTGGTAATCCTTTCTTATGGTTACCTACTTATTAGCTTGTTGCTTGCATTGCTAATAATTTCCTTCGTTGAAATCTTATTATGCATTTGGATTCTTTGATCATGATTTTGGTTTTGCCTATTTATAGTCATCCTTAGAGTCGTGTTATTCCCTAGCGATTTATTTTCCTGGCCAAACTCTCTTTTTGGTCTATTGGTTTTATTTTCTGTTTCCCTAGTGGTGTTCTGTGTCACCTTTGGAGTTGTTCATTTGCATTCATAATCATAAGCATTACATGGCATCTTAGGGCCAAAAATAGGGTTTATTTTGTATTTAAGTATCTTCAATCGCGTTGAGACGAAGATTTTAACATTCGTATCTCCAGATAGAAGACACTTAAATAAGGGAAGTTGTTATACCCCAATTTTTTCTCCTAAGATCTCTCATCATCTCATATCATCAATACATCAAGATCACACATTAGGATTGGTTCTCCCTTTCTACTTCATCCTATCTTTAAGTTTGCCCTTGAGGGATCACCAAATACTCTGAATTGTGTATCTTGTAATGTGTTTTTTTAGGAGGATTAATTTCTAACTAACATCAAAATATGTATATATGTTTCTTTGGATGTTCATGTTGTAGGTGATGACAAAACTGCATCCATCTCACCATATAACCTAGGTTATTGAGGAATGATCCTCAGTCAAATGGTTCTTCAATGGAATGCAAGAGATTAAGCTTTAAGGCTATGTCTATGATATCAAAGCTTTTGGTTCAAATAGGTCTCTCACTTTATTTAGGTCAAGTTTTTCTCAAGGTTGGTGGTGGCATTCATCAAGAAGATCCATAGGTTCATGTGTTTATTTCCATGCCTTCTTCAACGAGATTCATTGAGACTTAAGCTCAATCTTTGAGTGTGCTTCTAGATAACATCATTTCAAGGCCTAATGTGATTTATCATTCTCTATTTTACAAATAAAGTTCAAAAGATGCAAGGTTGGTTCGACAAGTTTGACCTAATTGGCAAGTGCTTGATTCAGTGATCACAAGTGAATAACTCTCTAAATTGTTAATGTTTTGAGTTGGTTCTTTTTTCTATGGTTTCTTATCATCATCTATAACAACTTCTCTTCACATGACAAGATCCAATTGTGCAAGAAAAATCATCAAAAGTTGAAAGGGATTCCAAGTCATTTTAATACTCTCTAAACTAGGGTTTGTTGACTTCCAAGGACCATATCTTGCTCATTTTTTGAGATTTTTGATTGATTTCAAAGCCACGATTCTCCTTAAAGAGTCCTTAACAAGTTCTCTTCAAGGGTTTAATGCTAATTTTGAGTGAAAGATCACTAATGGTTGAAGAACACTACAAGTCCCTTTGAAAAGCCTTTGAATCTTAGGGTTTAACTTCAAAGGATCATAACTCCATCATCTTTTATCTCCTTGAGCTCATTCTTTTTCTAAAGTAATCTTTGGAATGTCTGCTACAACTTTGGTTCAATATACAAGACATGAAATTGCTCGGAATGTTGTTTAAGAATTGAAAGATTATAGGTCTTTTGTGAATTTCCCCAAATTTGTTCATCATATTCTAAAGACCATAAATCATTCAATTTATATGATTTTTGAGTGATCTCAATTCCACAATTCAATTCAAGAGGTTTAATTCATTTCATCTTCAAGGATTAAGAGCTAATTGTGAATGGAAGGACATGTAATTTTGAAGAACATTATTTGTCATTTTGAAACTCAATACTTAGAAATATTTCTAAGTACAAAAATTCGTGTGTTTTTCTTGATTTCAAAGTTGAATAATTTTTTTCAGTCATAAGGTAACCGACGAAGGTCGGACGCTCCGTTGAGGCACTTTACAAAAATTGGCATGCCTTTATCTCATGCATTGCAGCATTTGTTGAAGGCTGAACTCATTTCATTACGGGATCCTCCTCAGAATCCCAACACCTCCTCTCCCAAGTATAATCCAAATGTGAGGTGTGCTTATCATTCGAACAGTCCTGGGCACGACACCAACAATTGTTAGGCCCTAAAGATCAAGATTCAGGATATGATCGATAATAAGGAAATTAAGTTCGATCCTCCGGAGACTCCAAATGTGATTACTGCACCTATGCCCAAACATGACAAGGGCATAAGTTCTATTGAAGATGTGTTGTACATTACCTTTGGAAGTGATATGGTTACTCCTCTCTCTACCATCAAGAAGAATTTGTTACAAGTCGGTTTATTTCCGGGTTATGTTGAAGAATGTTATTGCTGTGTAGTCCAACCTAATGGTTGCGGGTTACTGAAGGAAGGAATTCAGCGCCTGATGGATGAACATGTTATTCTAATTGAAAAAGTTTTGTCTACTGAAAATTTGTGCCAAGATTTGTCTTTCATATCCAGTACTCCTTTCAGGATCACTTCTAAGGGTCCTGTAAGGATTACCGCCAATCCAAAAGCTGCTATGTTAATCATTACAACACCTGGTCCCATCACGTATTCCTCGGAAAAGGTTATTCCATGGAATTATGGGTCTAACATCTATTACCATGGCATTAAACAAGAGTTGTCTGACGAAGATGATGATGAAGATGATCCTAGTATTGAAAATATTACGAGGACCAGCAAAATCACAAGAAGCGGAAGGATTTTCTCCCCAGAAATATCTCCACCTGCTTAAATCACAGCTACCAAGACAACTGTCGATGCTCGGGGTAAAGAGCATATGATAGAGCCTTCCCGGACGAAGGCGCCAAAAGAAGTTATAGTCAAAGATACCTCTGGACAGGATTTGGAAGAGGTTTTGAAAATCATTCGCATAAGAGATTATAAAATTGGTGAACAGCTGCGGAAAACCCCATCCAAAATCTCCATGTTATCATTACTTCTATATTCTGAAGCCCATTCGCAAGCTTTAGTTAAATTCCTGAAGACTGCTCATGTGCCGCAAGAAATTTTGGCTGATCAATTTGGAAGTTATGTGGCGGGTTTAACAGCTGATAATGGCTTGGGCTTCTCTGATGCTAACCTAACTCTGGAGGGGAGAAATCATAATAGGGCCTTGTATGTCTCCATTGAATGTAGGGGAACTACGTTGGCTCACGTGTTAATTGATACTGGCTCTTCACTGAATGTTCTTCCTAAAGGAGCTCTTGACAAACTAGATTGTGAAGGGGTCGTGCTGAAGCCCAATAACATCATAGTTCAAGCCTTTCACGGGTCTAGAAGAATGGTGCATGGAGAAGTGGACCTTCCAATCAAAATGGGGTCACAGATATTTGAGTCCACCTTCTATGTGATGGACATCCGGCTAGTATACTCTTGTCTATTGGGGCGCCCCTGGATCTATGGGTCAGGAACTGTCACCTCCACGTTGCACCATAAAATTGAAGTATCCTATAAAAGGGAAGGTTGTTACTGTCTGTGGAGAAGAGGAATACATGGTCAGCCACTTTAATTCATTCCGATACATGGAGATATATGAAGAATTTATTGAGACTCCATGTTAGACCTTTGAAGTGATTTCCCCTGCTGCTGTTAAAGATGTTTCTTCCATTCTGAAGATCACCAAGACTCCTCATAAGATGGCTTCTTTAAAAGATGCCAAAGCAACTATAGAAGAAAGTGGTAGTACTATTTGGGGTCAGCTTCCTGATATCCCCTAAAACTCAGACAAGTTTGGTTTGGGCTTTACTACATAAGGTCAAAGGGATGTTCGTCGCGCTCGTGCCGGGAGACCTCCATTCTGTATCAGCAACAATGGAGTTAATGCTATAGAGGATGCAGACAGTGATTGTGACTTCAACAGCTGGATATTCCCTACCATTGGTGATGGGCTTGATAATTAGAAAGCATAAGACATATTACCGATCTCCTTTAGTCAGGAGTAATAGTTATTTTCCTGTCTTATTGATTTTAAAAAAATTTGGTTATGTAATAAACAATGACTTTAAACCTTGTGTCTTACCCGGGGCACAATGGTCCATTTGCTAAGGGTTGATAATTCATAAACATTGCTCATTCAATAAAAACATTGGACGTTTTGCATGCAAATTTTGTGATCTCTGTCTTTATTTTATCTTATTGCATTTTCAAATAGCTATATGTTCTTACACACACCTACACACTACATTACAGATCCTCATCCACTCAGGATCTCGTTGATAACGATTATGTTATTTCCGCATATGACTTTGAAAATCCGATCTACCAAGCCGAGGACGAAGGTGAGGAAGATTGTAAAATACCTGGACAACTTTCCAGACTCTTAATACAAGAGGAGAATGCTATCCAACCACATGAAGATCCGATCAAAGTGGTGAACTTGGGTTCTGAGACAGACAGAAAAAAAGTCAAGATCAGTGCCAACTTAGAAAGTAGTGTCAAGAACAGGCTAATCCAGATGTTGCATGAATATGTTTAAATATTTGCTTGGTCATATTAATACATGCTAGGGATTGATACTGGTATCGTGGTTCACCGTCTGCCAATGAAAGAGGGTTATGCTCCGATTAAGCAGAAGGTTCATCGCATGCATCCTGAAATGTCAGAAAAGATCAAAGTGAAGGTCATGAAATAATTCAATGCATGGTTCTTAACAGTGACATCATATCCTCAATGGGTTACTAATGTTGTTTCGGTACCAAAGAAATACGACAAGGTACGTATCTGTGTAGATTACAGGGATCTGAACAGGGAAAGCCCCAAAGATAACTTCCCACTGCCACATATTGATGTTTTGGTCGACAACACTGCTCAGCATAAGTTATTCTCCTTCATGGATGGTTTCTCGGGTTATAATCATATCAAGATGGCGCCTAAAGACATGGAGAAAACTACCTTCGTCACACAGTGGGGCACTTTCTATTACAAGGTTGTGCCTTTTGGGTTGAAGAATGTTGGAGCAACTTATCAGCATGCCATGGTAGCTTTATTTCATGATATGATTCACCACAAGATAGAGGTCTATATAGATGATATGATATCTAGGTCACAAACTAAAGAATAGCATCTTGATCATATGCATAAACTGTTTGAAAGACTGAGGAAGTATAAACTGAGGTTAAACCCAAACAAGTGCACCTTTGGGGTGAGATCCAGTAAACACCTGGGTTTCCTTGTCAGCAGTAAAGGTATTGAGATTGATCGAGCAAAAGTTAAAGCTATTCAAGAGATTCCAGCTCCTCGTACCAAGAAGGAAGTTAGAGGTTTCTTAGGACGGCTGAATTACATTGTCCGTTTCATTTCTCATTTGACTGCTACTTGTGAGCCAATCTTCAAGCTACTGAAGAAAGATCAAGTAGTAAAATGGAACGATGACTGTCAAATAGCCTTTGATAAAATTAAGGAGTACCTACAAGAACCTCCAATTTTGATGTCAACAATCGAAGAAAGGCTTATAATCATGTACCTAACAGTGCTAGATAACTCAATGAGGTTTGTACTGGGGAAGCATGACGAGTCTGGTCGAAAAGAGCATTCAATATACTACCTTAGCAAAAAGTTTACCGACTGTGAAACAAGATATTCGCTACTCAAGAAAACTTGAAGCGCTTTGGCATGGGCTGCTCGCCGACTAAGACAGTATATGTTGACCCATACTACCTTGTTGATCTCTAAAATGGATCCTATTAAGTACATACTCGAGAAGCTAGCTCTCTCCGGAAGAAAAGCCCGATGGCAAATGGTCTTAACCGAGTACGACATTCAGTACACCACTTAAAAATCAATCAAAGGAAGTGTATTGGCAGATCATTTAGCACGTCAAGCTGTAGATGACTATTAGTCTATGAATTTCGAATTCTCAGACGAGAATATTATGCTAGTAACAGATTGTGAAGAACCTGGATCGAATGAAGGACATGAGCCAGGATCCCGATGGAATATGGTTTTTGATGGAGCTTCCAATGCACTTGGTAACGGAATTGGTGTCATAATCATCTCTCCTCAGGGTTGTCATATTCCATTCACTGCCAGGAATTGCTTTGACTGCACCAATAACATGGCTGAATACGAACTGTGCATCATGGGTCTTAAAGCTACTATTGACCTGAGAATCAAATTCTTAAACGTGTATGGGGACTCGGACCTAGTAATCATTTAGGTCAAGGGAGAATGGAATATGAAGCATCTGAATCTTATCCCTTACCGAGAACATGTGGTAACCTTGATTCCGTATTTCGAGGAGATTACCTTTGAGCATATACCAAGAGAGGAGAATCAGTTGGCGGATGCACTATCTACCAAGTCATCCATGTTCAAGGTCATATGGGACAATAAGGCTCCCATAATTACCATTGAAAGATTCGACAAACTGGTACATGGTCTTGAAATTGACACTGATGGGGTAGAGCAAAAACCATGGTTTCATGAAGTGAAGAGATACCTTGAGGTTCAAGAATATCCTGAAGGAGCGTCGATTAATGATAAGAAATTCCTACAGAGGTTCTCGGCTAATTTCTTCTTAAGCAATGGAATTTTATACAAGTGTAATCATGATTCAACTCTGCTTCATTGTGTGGACAAGAAGGAAGCAGAAGAAATTAGGCAACATATACATGAGGGTGTCTTCAATACTCACTCTAGTGGGCATACTATGGCTAAATAGATTTTGAGAGTTGGTTACTATTGGTCGACTATGGAAACCGAATGTAACCACCACTCGAGAACTTGTCATAAGTGCCAAATACACGCGGATAAAGTTCATGTGCCTTCAGTACCTCTGAAAGTCATGACTTCTCTATGGGCATTCGCAATGTAGGGCATTGATATGATCGTATAAATCAAGCATAATGCCTCTAACGGACATCACTTCATCCTCGCCGCCATTGATTACTTCACAAAATGGGTTGAAGCAGCTTCATTCGCCTCTGTCACTAAGAATGTGGTCGCTGATCAGTGCATTTTGATGCACATCTTTCCACGATTGTACTAATGAATTTCTTTAGTTTATTGTGTTTATTTTTATGTTTTAAATTGTTTTTCTAATTTATCTTATTTTTGCATTTAATTAATTTTCGTATTTTATTTTTCAGCATGTGCAGCTTTCAATAAAAAATTCATAACTGGAGCTACAGGACTCGGATTGAGGCGTTCTAATATTGGTTGGAAAGCTAAGAAAAAGACCTACAACTTTCATGAAGAAGTCGAGAGCCAATTCGGACTGTAGCAAGGTTGAAAAAATTGTTGAAGTTGCAGCACTAGTTTTAGTTAAGTTTCGGGTCAATTAGTTTTGGGCCTGGGTCGTTTGTTTGACCCAGTTGGGTTGTAAAACGGGTCGCTCTCTTTCCCCTTAGGGTAGCAGCCGTGGTACTGTAGCATTCCATTCGAATTCACTGTTCACGAAATTCCATTTCACGATTTGGAAAAGCTAGGACGAATGACTATGGAGAACTAATTCCTTTGGGTTGATCTACTGTAATTCAGGTTCCAATACTTGAGATTATTATAATGTTAATTTAAGTTTAATTCCTTTCAATGATATTTTGTGTTATTGTATGCTTAATTCAATTGCATAAAATATATTGATTCAATTTGGTTGATTGTATGATCCTAACATAGACTCATCACGTTTGCTTAATCCGTTGTTGTGTCTGATCAATCATGTTTGCTTAATCCATGAAAACTTATCCCGTTTGCTTAATTCGGACAATAGGATCGTACATCTCACAAACTTCACCGCGCTTGTCATTGAGTTTGTACCCAAATAGGAATAGACAATCCGCTTCGGGTATTAGAATTATAATAATCGATGATAGTAGGAACCCAAAACAGTAGATCGACTTATTCTATAATCACTTATTTCCAAACAGCTTATTTTATAATCACTTTTTATAATTAGCTTATTTGCCTAAACTCGAACCAAACAACCCCCCAATTTCGATTTTAGTTAGTAAAACCCAAGAGTCCTTGAGAGACGATACTCGAGTTACCGTTACCGTCGTTACTATAATTTGCAATTTAACTCGTTTTTGACCCGCGCGCGACAGCGGATCAAATTGGCGCCGTTGTCGGGGATTCTTGATTTTATTAACCAATTTTAGAGTCATAGGTTTAGTGTTTTCGTGCCTAGGTTCTAGATTTCCTTCGGTTTAAGCCAATTCGCGTTTTTTGCGTCATAGTAGTAAAAAATTCGGTTTTTTTGAAAATTGAATCAGATTTGAAATCTGTTTTGACCAGTGGAGGGGAAAAAATTCACTGATCATTTGTCCCGTACTACATAGTAGTTACGGGACTTTGGTCTCAATTTCCCAAATTCATCATTTTTCTATTTTTAATGATTTATTTACTGATTTCATAGAGTCGAAAAAATTCGAAAAAATTATCAAAATTCTATTTTTCACCCATTAGATGAATTTCGTGTTCAGTTTATTTTTTTGAAAAAAATTTAATCATTTTCTTTCTTTGTGTTTGTTTTTGCTATTTAGGGACATAGTTGGCATTTTCACGATTGTTGCTGCATTGCTGTGCACTAGTCCTGGCTACTAGGTCCTCTTGTCCTGAACTTGTTGCTTTTGATCCTGAGGTAGAAAGAACCTTGCACACACTTCGTAGAGCAGGCCAGGCTAGCAATAGTTCACCTTCACCGACCATAGTTGAGTCTGATTCTGAGTCCGACTATTTGCATAACTTGTTTGCTTCTGATTCTGAATTTGTTTTTGAAATGGCTGACAATAGAACTTTAAGACAACTTGCAGCCCCTGATGTGAATTATAATGGCTTGTGTATTGAATATGATGCTGTTGCTGTTCCTTTTGAATTAAAATCGGGTTTAATACACTTGTTGCCAAAGTTTAATGGTCTTGCAGGTGAGGATCCGCATAAACATTTGAAGGAATTCCAGGTGGTGTGCTCTACACCATTGAAGCCTGAAGGGATCACTGAAGATCATATCAAACTTCGTGCTTTTCCTTTTTCTTTGCAGGGTGCGGCGAAGGATTGGATATATGATCTCGAACCGAATTCAATCGCAAGCTGGAATGCTCTGAAAAGAGTGTTCTTGGAGAGATATTTTCATGCCTCTAGAGCTGCTTCAATCCAAAAGGAGATTTGTGGCATTAGACAAGATAACGAGTCATTGGCTGAGTATTGGGATAGGTTCAAGAAGTTAGTTTCAAGCTGCCCTCAACATCAGATTACCGAGCAACTTCTCATTCAGTACTTTTATGAGGGGTTGTTACCTATGGATAGAAACATTCTTGATGCTGCTAGTGGTGGAGCACTTGTTGAAAAAACTCCAGCTGCTGCCAGGGCCCTCATTGAAAATATGTCCTTAAATTCCCAGCAGTTCACCACTCGAACTAACTCTGTCCAGACCAAGGGTGTACATCAAATTCAAGGTTCCTCGAACAGAGCTTTAGAAACCAGAATTGATGAGCTGACCGCTTTAGTCAAACAACTTGCAGTAGCGAAACCTCAAACAGCAACTGTATGTGGCATTTGTACAGCTCATGATCATCCCACTGATACTTGTCCTCTTCTGAAAGATGATACTGTTACCGAGCTGCCTCAAGCTTATGCAGCCAACCTTTACAACCAGAACAGGTACAACAACACCCCTGACTTGTCCACCAACAAATATCACCCCAATTGGAGGAATCATCCCAACCTTCGATATGGAAATCAGCAGCCCTCACAACAACAACAACTCACCGTTCCACTACCCCAGCCACATCACACCCCTCCAGCTACTGCTTCCGGACCGTCCTTGGAAGATCTTGTTAAACAAATGGCCATGAACAACCTTCAGTTCCAACAAAGAACCGACACTAGCATTCAGACCTTGACCACACAGATGGGACAACTTGCTACTCAAATAAATAATATGCAAGCTCAAGGTTCGAACCAACTTCCAGCACAAACTGTTGTCAATCTGAATGGTAATGCTAATGTGAGCGCTATTTCTTTGAGATCCGGAAAGGTTACAGAAACAGGCCCTGAAAAAAATAAAAAAGTCATTGAGGTAACTTCTGAACTTTCTCCATCTGAACCTTCTCCTTCTGCACTTTCTTCTCCTTCTTCTGTTATGGTTGAAACTGAAAAAATTAGAGAAAAGGAGTATGTGCCACCTGTCCCCTTCCCACATAGAGTTCTGAAAAATAAAAGAATTGAGGAGGGAGACAAAGAAAGAGAGATTTTGGATGTGTTTCGAAAGGTGGCGGTAAATATTCCGCTACTTGATGTTATAAAACAGGTTCCTAAGTATGCAAAGTTTCTGAAAGATTTGTGTACTAACAAGAGGAGGATTAAGGGAAGTGAAAGAGTGAACTTAGGACGAAATATTTCTGCCTTTATTCAGCCCAAACAATCATCTGACAAGACTGTAAGTGAGCAAAATGTTTCAGCCCTCACTACTCAGGTGCTGCCACAAAAGCAGAAGGATCCAGGAACATTTGATATTCCTTGTACCATCGGAGATAGTAAATTTGAGAATTACATGCTTGATTTGGGAGCGGGCATTAATGTTATGCCTACTTCTGTTTATAATAACCTTTGTCTTGGCCCTTTGCAGCATACAGGTTTAATTATTCAATTGGCAAACAGGAGCAACGCTCGACCCGCCGGGGTTGTCGAAAATGTCCTTGTTCAAGTTAATGATTTGATTTTTCCTGCAGATTTTTACATTCTAGACATGGAAGGCGAAACCAAGACAAGCAGAGCTCCCATAATTTTAGGCAGACCGTTCATGAAAACGGCAAAAACGAAGATCGATGTTGACGATGGAACCATGTCCATGGAATTTGGTGACATTGTCGCAAAATTCAACATTTTTGACGCCATGAAACATCCCTTGGAGGAGCATTCCGTTTTTCACATTGAGTTGATTTCTGAACTAGTTGATGATAGTTGTTCTGAATTATTTGCACTTGATTTTCCATCTCTCTCTGATTTTGATGATACTTATTCATGTCCTGATTGCACTGACACTAACGTTTGTGTTCTTTGTACTGAGATTGATGCTTCCTTGCAGCCTGATACATTTCCTACAGGTGAAGTTGTTACCGATGAGGCTGTTTTTGTCGTCGATGCTCTTGACATCCCAGCTGCCCCAAGCATTCCATCCATCGAGCAGCCCCCGTCCTTAGAGCTAAAAGAGCTCCCTGGGAACCTGAAATATGCTTACTTGGAGCATAATGAAAAACTTCCTGTGATTATCTCTTCTAAACTTGATTTCAATCAAGAAGACAGACTTTTGCAGGTATTGAAGAGGCACAAGAAAGCAATCGGGTGGACATTAGCCGACCTTCCAGGTATTAGTCCTTCGATGTGCATGCACAGGATTTTACTTGAGGATGGAGCGAAAACAGTAAGGCAGCCCCAAAGGAGGCTTAATCCTTTGATTCTTGATGTTGTAAAGAAAGAGGTAACCAAACTCTTGCAAGCAGGTATCATTTATCCTATCTCTGACAGTAAGTGGGTAAGTCCAGTGCAGGTTGTACCTAAGAAATCTGGACTCACAGTGGTAAAAAATGAAAAGAATGAACTTGTTCCCACTAGAGTCCAGAACAGCTGGAGAGTTTGTATTGATTACAGGAGACTGAACCAGGCTACTAGAAAGGATCACTTTCCTTTGTCGTTCATTGACCAGATGCTTGAACGGCTAGCTGGTAAATCACATTATTGTTTTCTTGATGGTTTTTCAGGTTACTTTCAGATTCATATTGCACCTGAAGATCAAGAAAAGACCACTTTCACGTGCCCATTCGGTACATTTGCTTACAGGAAGATGCCTTTTGGCCTTTGCAATGCTCCTGGCACTTTCCAACGATGCATGATGAGTATTTTCTCTAATTTTATTGAAAATTGCATGGAAGTGTTTATGGATGACTTTACTGTCTATGGTTCTTCTTTTGATGCATGCTTGAACAGTTTAAGCTTGATTTTAGAAAGATGCATCGAGACTAACCTTGTGTTGAATTATGAAAAGTGTCATTTTATGGTTGAGCAGGGAATTGTCCTTGGTCACATTATTTCTGAAAAAGGAATTTCTGTTGACCCTGCTAAGATTGATGTGATTTCTACACTGCCTTACCCTTCTTGCATTCGCGAGATTCGTTCTTTTCTTGGTCATGCAGGTTTTTACAGGCGTTTCATCAAGGATTTCAGCAAGATAGCTCTTCCGCTGTCGAACTTGTTGAAGAATGACGTCACTTTCGATTTTGATGACAAATGCAAACAAGCGTTTGACTTCTTGAAGAAAGCATTGACCTCCGCTCCCATCATTCAGCCCCCTGACTGGACACGTCCTTTTGAGCTTATGTGTGATGCTTCGAATTATGTTGTTGGGGTTGTCCTTGCACAAAGAGTTGACAAGGCTGCCCATGTTATTTACTATGCTTCTAGGACTTTAGATTCTGCACAGTCAAATTACACTACCACTGAAAAAGAACTGCTAGCTATTGTTTTTGCTCTTGACAAATTCAGATCTTATTTGCTAGGTTCCAAGGTTGTTGTTTTTACTGACCATGCAGCTTTAAAGTACTTGCTGAAGAAGCCGGATGCAAAACTGAGATTGATTCGGTGGATGTTGTTGCTCCAGGAGTTTAATGTCGAGATAAAAGACAAAAGTGGAGCTGAGAACTTAGTGGCTGACCACTTAAGCAGGATAGAGAGAGATGAAGACCCTTTTCCTATTCAGGATGACTTTCCTGATGAGCAGTTGTTTCTTTTGCATGGGATTACACCTTGGTTTGCTGACATTGTTAATTTTCTTGTTGCTGGTGTTTTTCCCACAGGTGCATCTCGATCACAAATCCACAAACTCAAGAGTGATGCCAAATATTATGTCTGGGATGATCCGTATCTATGGAAGTTTGGTAGTGATCAGGTAATCAGGAGATGTGTCCCCGACAATGAGATTGAATCTATTTTAAAATTTTCTCATGCATCTCAAGTCGGCGGACACTTCGGTCCTCAAAGGACTGCAAGAAAAGTCCTTGATTCAGGTTTCTACTGGCCAACTATTTTTAAGGATGCTTTTGAGACTTACCGCACTTGTAAAGAGTGTCAGATAGCAGGTACAAACATCACTCGCAAGAGTGAAATGCCTCAGCAGCCGATGCTTTTCTGTGAGGTATTTGATGTATGGGGAATTGACTTCATGGGTCCCTTTCCTGTATCATTTGGTTTCCTTTATATTTTACTTGATGTTGACTATGTTTCAAAGTGGGTGGAAGCTATTCCCACTAGGACTAATGATTCTAGAGTTGTTGCAGATTTTGTCAGGTCTAATATCTTTTGCAGGTTTGGAATACCGCGAGCTATCATAAGTGACCAAGGCACTCATTTCTGCAACCGCACCATGGAAGCTTTACTCCGGAAGTATGGAGTTGTGCACAGTCTCTACTGCATATCACCCACAGACTAATGGGCAAGCTGAGATCTCAAACAGGGAGATCAAACGGGTTTTAGAGAAAATGGTGCAGCCAAACAGGAAAGATTGGAGTCGTCGTCTAGAAGATGCACTTTGGGCTCAAAGGACAGCTTTCAAGACACCCATTGGGATGTCTCCTTATCGACTTGTTTTTGGTAAGGCATGTCATCTTCCTGTTGAGTTAGAACACCGTGCTTATTGGGCGGTGAAAAGTTGTAATTTGGAGATGCAACAAGCAGGTATAGAAAGAAAACTCCAATTACAACAGTTGGAAGAGCTTAGATTAGAGGCTTATGAGAGCTCTAGGATTTATAAAGAAAAAACTAAGCACTTCCATGATAAAATGATTTCTAGGAAGGAATTTTCTGTGGGGCAACAGGTTTTACTGTTTAACTCCCGCCTTAAGCTTATGGCTGGGAAACTTCGATCCAAATGGATTGGCCCCTTTGTTGTCACTAATGTTTTCCCTCATGGTGCAGTAGAAATAAAAAGTGCAGGTACTGACAAAATTTTCAAGGTTAACGGGCAGCGGCTGAAGTTATTCCATGAAAGTTCGGTGCCTGAAAATGTCAGCATAGAGGAGCTTTCTTTGGAAGCACCTAGCTACACTGCAACTTGATCAGGAAGTCCTTCTTTCCTTCTCTCTACTTTATTAGTAATGTCCTTTCATTGAGGGCAATGCTTAGTTTAAGTGTGGGGGAGGAAATCGTGTGTTTTATTTGTTTTTGTTTGTTAGTTTTTATTTTATTTTAATTTCAACCAATAAAAAATGCATCTTCTTGAAAGTTTTAGGCTATAGACTGATTTGAGTCGGGTTTGCGGAGACGTGGGAAAGATTCACAAAATCGGTATCGTTCTAACACCGTAAGTCTCCTACATATGGAAATTTATTTGAATTTGTTATTATGTTTTAGCCTTAATTTCTCAATCTTTGACAGCTCTTGAGTAGTTTCTCAATCTTTGACAGTGTTCTTACGATGTTTTTAGTGTGCAAGATTAGTACCTGTTGATGCAAACCTACCCGAAGAAGATTTGTAGCCTAGGATGAGTAACTGACGATGCTTTTGCGTTTCTTTTGATTGCATTTTGCTCGGAGTGCAAAAGTTCAAGTGTGGGGGATTTTGATCAGTGCATTTTGATGCACATCTTTCCACGATTGTACTAATGAATTTCTTTAGTTTATTGTGTTTATTTTTATGTTTTAAATTGTTTTGCTAATTTATCTTATTTTTGCATTTAATTAATTTTCGTATTTTATTTTTCAGCATGTGCAGCTTTCAATAAAAAATTCATAACTGGAGCTACATGACTCGGATTGAGGCGTTCTAATATTGGTTGGAAAGCTAAGAAAAAGACCTACAACTTTCATGAAGAAGTCGAGAGCCAATTCGGACTGTAGCAAGGTTGAAAAAATTGTTGAAGTTGCAGCACTAGTTTTAGTTAAGTTTCGGGTCAATTAGTTTTGGGCCTGGGTCGTTTGTTTGACCCAGTTGGGTTGTAAAACGGGTCGCTCTCTTTCCCCTTAGGGTAGCAGCCGTGGTACTGTAGCATTCCATTCGAATTCACTGTTCACGAAATTCCATTTCACGATTTGGAAAAGCTAGGACGAATGACTATGGAGAACTAATTCCTTTGGGTTGATCTACTGTAATTCAGGTTCCAATACTTGAGATTATTATAATGTTAATTTAAGTTTAATTCCTTTCAATGATATTTTGTGTTATTGTATGCTTAATTCAATTGCATAAAATATATTGATTCAATTTGGTTGATTGTATGATCCTAACATAGACTCATCACGTTTGCTTAATCCGTTGTTGTGTCTGATCAGTCATGTTTGCTTAATCCATGAAAACTTATCCTGTTTGCTTAATTCGGACAATAGGATCGTACATCTCACAAACTTCACCGCGCTTGTCATTGAGTTTGTACCCAAATAGGAATAGACAATCCGCTTCGGGTATTAGAATTATAATAATCGATGATAGTAGGAACCCAAAACAGTAGATCGACTTATTCTATAATCACTTATTTCCAAACAGCTTATTTTATAATCACTTTTTATAATTAGCTTATTTGCCTAAACTCGAACCAAACAACCCCCCAATTTCGATTTTAGTTAGTAAAACCCAAGAGTCCTTGAGAGACGATACTCGAGTTACCGTTACCGTCGTTACTACAATTTGCAATTTAACTCGTTTTTGACCCGCGCGCGACAGCGGATCAGTCGCCCGGTTCATAAAACATAACCTTATTTGTCGGTATGGCATCCCCTAAAGGATTATCACAGAAAATGGAACCAACCTCAAAAATACTATGATCACTGAGCTTTGCATGCAGTTCAAGAGCAAGCATCACAACTCTTCTTCGTACCGTCTAAAGATGAATGGTACAGTGGAAGCCGCCAACAAAGATATTAAGAAGATTATACAGAAGATGGATGTGACATATAAAGATTGGCACGAGATGTTACCGTTTTCTCTTCATGGCTATCGTACTTCTGCACGAACATCAACTGGGGCAACCTCATTCTCTCTGGTCTATGGTATGGAAGTTGTCTTACCTGTCGAAGTTCAAATCCCTTCTATGAGAGTCATGAAAGATGCAGACTTGGACGAAGACGAGTGGATTCAGACCAGGTTGGATTAGCTAAATCTAATCGATGAGAAAAGGCTTGCGGCTGTCTGTCAAGGCCGGATGTATCAGAAGCGCATGATCAAAGCATTCAATAAGAAGATCAAGCATCAGGTATATCAGGGTGGTGACTTGGTAATAAATCACATCATTCTACCGCAAGGTGAACCCAGGGGAAAATGGGCTCCCACTTATGAAGGGCCATTTGTAATTAAGAAAATATTCTCCGACGGTGCTATGATACTGACCACCATGGACGATGAAGATTTCCCGCACCCTGTGAATGCGGATATAGTCAAAAGATACTATGCATAAAAACGACCCACTAGGTTGAAAGTCCTAGGCAAAAATAAGTTCATACCAGCAAACCAAAAGGGTTCGGGAAAAAATCAGGGATATATATAAAAGACTGTACACCCGGCAAGTCAAAAACTTGAAAAGGCGGCTTAAGTAAAAAAGGGAATCCCGGTGGACTGAAAACCCGAAAGGGCGGTCCAGGAAAAATTAGGGATTAAAGCGTACGACTATGTCCCAATTAGATCACTTACAACAAGCTTTATTACCAAAGTCCAAGTTCAAACGGTACATATTAGTTCAATCAATATCTTCCGACAGCAAGGGATGAGATGCTTGAAGACATACAGGCAATAGCAGAGTTGGAACCCAACGAGATTATTTCAACATAGCTATATGTTTTGTTTTCGATTTGTACTATTTTCATTTCACAATGATTTCCTCTTGCTAGGATTTCTGTATCTTTGTACAAAATCACTTGTTTAATAGGCAAACTATCAATAAAAATACGAGTTCAAAATTCAAACTCTTTGTTTTTACTTTTTTCTGTTTTGTTTGCACGAACGTAATGACTAAAATTGAATGAGCATATGCATATGAATATAATTAACTGTTAAAAAATGTATGAATAAAAACAGGAATAAGCATTTGATCAAGACTCTAGGAGTTGGGATAACGTCCAAGCAATCCACAAAGTCTCCAAAGATCCTTTTCCATGGGATTATCCCCACAGAGTAGTATTTTCATACTCACCATCAAATTCCCCCAGCAGATAAAGAATATGATCTTTTTCCCAACAATATCGCCCACTTATGGAGCCTCAATCAATGCAGTCTATGGAAATTCTCTTCCCCAATTGAGTTTATTCCTCCAAAACTGTAAAACCTCTACAAATTTCTTCCCTCCAGCAGAGCTTATTTCCTCAACAAGGGTGTCTTCTCAGAAGATTATTTCTCCGTCAACAGGGTTTATTTCCCCAACATATTACAGTCTCCCCAGCTTGAGTCTGCTTCTACCACAAATTACCGGCAAGATTCCAATCTCTAGCAACGGACAGTCTGAATTGCTATCCCCAGAGAGTTTTTACTAAGTCTGAAACTAGATTAGATATCGTTTAACCTTTATTCTCTCCAGACGAGTCAGTATCTATATCAGAAGCTCGGTCAGACAGCACCTCGAAAGGATATCCATCTCTTTTATCCCCAGTAGAGCGATGAATGACCAATGCTTTTGAATTCTTCTCCCTAGGAAAAAATCAATATTCCCCAGCGGAGTTTCCTCAAACAGAAAGCAGGAATCCCCATCAAGATCAAAGATACACATGCTCTTCATCCCCAGCAACAGTCATGGATTTATTTACCCCAGACAAAGATGCTGCTCATACACTTCGACAACATTTCACATCCATACATCATTTACGAACAACATAGCATATAGATACGAAATGCATATAGCACGGTCTCATTTATTTTGAGAACATCATTATGCAATGCATTTCATACATCATGACATTGCATACAGCTACCTCTTTACCTTTTCAGGAAAGATCAATCAACAGAAAAACGTCACCAACTACTTGTATGACCAGACAGTCTTCTCAAAGGCTACATCTGACAAATGGCTACTTAAGAAATTTCCTCAGAAGGTCATTCTCAAAGACAACACTTTCTGGCTCAGATTAAATTGACCATGGATTTATTATGATACTTCTTCCAGTTGAAGACGGTCGTAGACATTTTTCTGGCTCAGATTAAATCGACCATAGATTTATTCTGATACTTCTCACAGTTGAAGGCGGTCGTAAACACTTTCTGGCTCAGATTAAATCAAGTGTAGATTTATTCTGATACTTCTTCCAGTTTAAGTCAAGCATGGATATCTTCTGGCTCAGATTAGATCGAGTGTAGATCTATTCTGATACTTCTTCCAGTTGAAGATAGTCGTGAGCATCTTCTGGCTCAGATTAAATCAAGCATAGATTTATTCTGATACTTCTTCTAGTTAAAGATGATCAGTAGACATTTTCTAACTTAGTTTAAATCAAGCATAGATTTATTCTGATACTTCTTCCAATTAAAGTCGAACACAAATATCTTCTGGCTCAGATAAAACCGATCATATGTTTATTCTGATACTTCTTCCAAATAAAGAAGAGCATGGATATCTTCTGTCTTAGATTAGATTTAGTGTAGATCTATTCTGATACTTCTTCCATTTGAATACAGTCGTAGACATTTTCTGGCTCAGTTTAAATCAACCATGGATTTATTTTGATACTTCTTCCAGTTAAAGTCATTCTCAAAGATAAACATTTTCTGGCTCAGATTAAATTGAACATAGATTTATTTTGATACTTCTTCTAGATAAAGACGAGCGTGGATATCTTTTGGCTTAGATTAAATCGACCATAGATTTATTCTGATACTTCTTCCAGTTGAAGATGGTCGTAGACATTTTTTGGCTCAGTTTAAATCGTCGATAGATTTATTCTGATACTTCTTCCAGTTAAAGTAATTCTCAAAGACAACATCTTCTGGCTCAGATTAGATCGAGTGTAAATCTATTCTGATGCTTATTCCAGTTGAAGACGGTCGTAGACATTTTCTAGCTCAGTTTAAATCGACCATAGATTTAATCTGATACTTCTTCCAGTTAAATTCATTCTCAAAGACAAACATTTTCTGGCTCAGATTAAATTGACCATAGATTAATTCTGATACTTCCTCCAGTTAAAGTCGAACACAAATATCTTCTGGCTCAGATTAGATCGAGCGTAGATCTATTCTGATACTTCTTCTAGTTAAAGACGATCGTAGACATTTTTTTGTCTCAGATTAAATCAAGAGTAGATTTATTATGATACTTCTTCCAGTTAAAGTCGAGCATAAAACATCTTCTGGCTCAGATTAAATTGAGTATAGATTTATTCTGATACTTCTTCTAGTTGAAAATAGGCAGATACCTCTTCTGGCTCAGTTTAAACTGAGTGTAGATTTATTCTGATACTTCTTCCAATTGAAGTCAATGGTTACTTTGGATGGCATCTATAAGCCCGTCTCCAACGACTTACCATCACCTCTCTGAATGGCATCTATAAGCCCATTTCCGGTATAATTAACCAACAGCATCATTTCACGCACCGGCTAGTGCAAATTTCTGGGCACTTAAGTGTTCAATCATCTCCTACCTTCAAGTCACGAATGGCGGACATGGCAATCTAACTCTTCAGGTTTAATAAGATTGAACATGGGTAGTTGTTGTACCCCCAAAATTTTCCCTCCCACTTTTCTCCCAGACATTCTTTCAAGGGTTCTCAAATACTCAAGAATCTCAAGGGTTGACCAGTCAAGATGCCCCTCCTAAGACAAGGGTCTACAACTAGGGTTTTGAGTTTCTCATGTAAATTTGGGTTAAAAAGTTTTCAAATTATTTCCATGGTTCTCTATAGGCCTCCAACAAGGTTCATGTCAAGTTTCAAGTCCTACATTACAAGTTTGCTCAGTCAATGGCTCAGATAATTGAAAATCAATTATATTGGGTAAAAAGTCAATTGTGGCCAACATACAGTCAAACTTCAATATTTTTGGTCAACATAAACATTTTGAAGTTATATTCATCATTTGATCAAGGGTTGATTAGGATACCTCAAGGAAATCCCTCAAATCATCAAAAGTCAAGAATTGCCAAATTAGGGTTTCCTTGGGAGAAGTCAACTGAACTTTGACAGAGCATAACTTTCACATTCTTCATCAACATTTCCCCAACCAAAGCCCATTTTGAAGATAGTTCAATTCTCTACGGATTTTTATTTATGCTCAAGTCCAAAAAATGCTTCGTTTGAAATATATGAGCTAATACATTATAGGTCATTTTCAAAAGTCAACAAAAAGACACTTGTTGTCAAGGCAACTTACATTAAGATAAAGTCTCCAAATGCAAAAATGATTAAAATATAAATTATAGAGGACAGCTTGAGCTTTACAAAAAGTCAAAGATCACCTTCAAAAGATGAAAATTGAGAAAGTTGTAAGTTGCACAAGTTTGGAAATTTTGAAGAAATGCATGGATTGCAAAATGAGCAAACTTGAAATTTTGAACTCATGGGCCTAACTTTTGATATTCAAACATGTCCATAAGGTGTTAGAAGACCTCTAAATCCTTTCACATATTTTTTATGATTTTTATTTCTTTTATTTGAATTTTTATTCATTTAAATACAAATAAAATCAAAATAAATATAAGATAGTTGTAGAAGGGATTGGGCCTCTTTGTTCCAATCATCTACAGGCCCAACAATTCATGCTAGCCTGTCACAATACATGCCAAAATTGTGAAAGCTCCAAGAAGGAAAGAATCATGCAAAAATGGCATGTTTTTAATTTGTTTGATTTTTGTTTAAACCATGGTTTGATGGCATGATCTCATGCCATATTTGTTGAGACAATTCATCTGTCTATATAATGGCAAGCATAATAGATCCAAAGACACGAAATCACTGCCTAAAAGAGATCTCTAAAATTCACAAAATTCCAAAGAAAATTTCAGAATTCGTAACCACAGTTCCAGTCGTGGTCAATCCGAACCAAGGGCATAAATCACTCCCTGAGGATCAAAGGAGTCATTTCCAGCCCTTACACGAGCCTGAAACAAGCCAGAATCCGCCCTTGCATCAACTCTGATTGGTAAGTTGGTAAGCTTTGTTTCTCAAAGTTCATCACGGTTTAAATGATTATGAATATGCGTATTTGATTCACATACATTTTCTGGATTTTTCTAACGTTTTACATGGAAGTATTGATGCAGAAATAACATCACGCCATAGTTAGGGAATGGAGCTTTTTAAGCTTCGGGTTTCATGATACAAGGGTTTTTAGCCTAAACGGATTCCATATTTGGATTCAGGGGAAATTTTAAGGGGAGTAGGGTACCTTGCGTGCTTTGATTTTACGTTTTTGCAGGTTTTCAAAATTCTTGTCGCCGGAGAAGATGGTGGAAACACCATAGATGATGGGTTGACCCCTTGACTGACCGCGTGGCATATTGGAGTGATTTGGTTGGTCCGTTCAAATCCCAGGTGTCCACTTAACACACGCGTGTTTTTTTGTATGAGATTAGCTTGCATTTTATAATATATTATTTTATTTTTGTTATAACACCGAATGAGACATCCGTCCCAACGGTAGAAGGAAGCGTGCAAGGGCATTGGTGTACCAGGGCGGGGGTTCGATCCCTGCCCCTGGTATTTTATTTTCTAACATTTTCTATTTACATATCCCATACAATCAGGTCCAACACACGCATGGTGTGCCTCATCTAACAACCATCAGATCTCATCAAGCCAATATACAATGCACCAGATCTGATGTGTGCACTGTGAGTCCTCGGAGCCAGCCACACATAATCATCATAGGCGCATGGGCTTAGGATGTTGGGCTTGACAAAATTCTGATGCACACCCCCCATTTTCCATTCTTACAGGCCCATCTAATTTTCTTTATTTTGTTTTAATTAACTTTTTATTTTTTTAATAATGTTATTTAATCAGAAAAAAATCATAAACAAATTAGATTTAGATTTTAATAAATTAATTTAATTTTTATTTAATAGAAATTAATTAATTTTTTTTAATCACACTTTGTTTTATTTTAAATAATCAACTAATGAATTAATTAGAATTAGGTTTTATTCTTCATTTTACACTTCAAATATTTTTCTAAACAAAAACAACAAAAATATTTTCTTAAGTACTTAGAATTTTCCTAGGGTTTTTAAACATCTTTTCCTTTTCCAATCTACGCGCGCTCAATTACTTTTACGCATTATTTTCCAATGTTGTAATTGCTTGAAAGTTTGTAATAGATAATTAGGATTTATTGCTTTTTACCCTAATTTATGGTTTGTACTCCCCATCCCCAAAACGATGTAATAGAATAGATTATTTCCCGCATTTTTATTTTCCGCACTTGTATATATTTAACTGCTAGATTAATTAGGCGTGCATGGCAAGACATGAAAAAAAATATTAGAAAACCTAATCTCAATACAAATATTTGAAATCAAAACACTTCGCACACACGCACCTCTAGGATGACCCTCACTTGTTGCCTCGAATTTAAACAGTCATGTCCCTAGAACGTGGTACGCTTTAGCAATAATCTTTCGGTTAAAAGATCATAGTCCCTCGATGACCCATTGATGCTGCCTCGGTAAACGATCTTAGTACCTTATGGTAATTGCTAAAGTTTCCAACGAGTTGCCTTTGTGACTGTACGATGACCCGCGTTTATCCCTAAAACATCCAATGGTAGAGCTACCTACTAACTAATGGTAGGATAAAACTATCTAAAGGAAAAGAGGAAAATAACAAAGACCCTTTTGAGTAGGTAGATAGCTCGTAGTCTCTTACTCACAAAGAAAATAATTTCTCACACATACACTTTCTTTTCTAAAATATTTTCAATGACAAACACTTTGTATGCATTCTCAATGATGTGAGAATCATTACAAAGTTTTCCTAACTTAGGCATCTTTTCAAAATATTCTTTCAAACACACAAACACAAAGAATTTTGAAAAGCGAGCTAGTGATTAAGAGCCCGTAGATAACTACATATGAAAAGGCTGCTAACACCTTCCCTTTTCATAACCTACCCCCCCCCCCCCCTTACTCAGAAAAATTCTCAAAAGTTATGTCCTGTTCTTTTCACCATTTCCTTTATTGGATAAAAGAAAAGTCGATGGTGACTTTTTCTAACCGCGACATTTGCGATAAAACGCAAAACCAAAAGTCAGTTCTCCCACCATATTACACTCACACATCATGAGAGCACTAGAGAAACCAGATTTGAATGGTCTATGGATTCGATGCAATGATATAGGTCGAGGTTAACTCATCGACGTGGCGCCCAGAAAATTTTGATGATAGTCTTAATCAGGGGGGTTAAAAAACTCGTACGGCCTCATAGAAGAGATCAGAATAATGGCTCATGTTAAAGAGTTTGCGACAAAGCAGAGAATGGTCAGAAGGTTCAACATAAGGGTTTGTCCGAGGAGTTTTAAAGAAGATGGTTTAGTCTTGAAGAAGGTTACAGACATAAAGAAGAAATGGAAGCTTGCGCAGAACTAGGAAGGACCTTTTAGATTTCGGGAGAAGTTGGACAATGGAGCTTACAAGCTGAAAAATCTAGAAGAAGTTGAAATGCTTAGGGCTTGGAACATATCCATCTTAAAATTTATTATAGTGAAATTGTGTAATGAACTTGTCAAATAAAGGTTGTGGGTGGAACTCTTTTACATTGTAAGGAAAAGGATTTTTAATGAGGCACCTTTAATTCATACTCATGTGTGTCATTTTTGTTAAGTTTTACGGGAAGGGAATCGGGTTAATTCCAGGATAGGAGGAGCAAGCTAGTCCGAAATTTCTGAGCTCTACCAAAAGGGTCATGTTCAATAAAACCTCTGACCTCCCTTTGACATCAACTCCCGCGAAGATCTGAATGTCGTTCATGCAAATAAAATCCTTTGACCTCTATTTAACGTCAAGTACCATGGAGATCCAAATGTCGATCATGCAAATAAAAGTCCTTGGACTCCCTTTGACGTTGACTCCCGTGGAGCTCTGAATGTTGGTCATGAAAATAAAAGCCTATGGCCTCCCTTTTAACGTCAACTCCCATGGAGCTCTAAACTCCGGTCATGCAAATAAAAGCCTCTGGCCTCCCTTTAACATCAACTCCCGTGGAGCTCTAAACATCAGTCATGCAAATAAAATCCCCTGACCTTCATTTAATGTCAACTTTTATGGAGCTCTGAACGTTAGTCATTTTCAATAGAACCTCTGACCTCCATTTAACATCGACTCATGTGGAGCTCGAAACGTCGGTCAGGCGAACAAATGGGCTTGATCAATATCACGTTAATGCTTATCTATTAGGGGTACACTAAAAAGTTTATGTATAATTGAAGGCTATAAATAACATATTATAAACGCCTCACTAAGGGCTAAAAATGTTGTGTGTAGCCTCGGTAGAGCTTGAAACGTTGTACTTAAACAAGGGAAATAAGAAATTACCCAAGTTGTAGCGATAGAAATATTGAGACTAAGCCATTGGATTGATTTAACTCGTACATATCAAATAAAAATCGCCACCGCGCTTTATTATTTCCAAAGGAAATAGGAAAAGAGCGAATAACCCAAAAAAGAGGGGGAGAGAATCTAGGTACGGGGGTTGGTTATACAAAGGGAAGGTGTGATACGGTGGGAGAACTAACTTGCGTTTAATCACAAATGTTGCGGATAGCAAGAGTCTCCACCGACTTTTCTTTTATCCAAAAGGAAAGGTAAAAAAAGCACAGGAAAGACCTTTCGAGATTACTTCTCGGGTTCGGGGGGTAGATTATGAAAAGGGAAGGTATTAGCACCCTTTTCATCCATGGTTTTCCATGGGCTCTTAGTTACTCTCTATATCACTTTCTTTTGTTTGAATGTGCTTGTGGTGTGGGTTTTGAAAGTATTTTGGAAATGTGACTTTGTAGTGGCTCTCGTTTCTATAAGAACACGTACAAAGTGTTGTTTAAAAATAGTTCAAAGAGGTGTTTGTGTATTGTGTTTTTCGAAGGTGATTTTGAAAAGATATTTTTTGTAATGGCTCTCGTCTCTATAAGAACGTATACAAAAAGTTTTTGTCTTTTGAAAAAGGTTTTAATGTAAAAGTATTGGGGTAAAATGTTTGGTTGTGAGCAAGCGAGCAACTAAGAGCGAATCTATCTACTCGAAAGGTCTTAAATGTTCTTTTCTTCCTCCTTTAGATGTTGCTATCTTACCATTGATTTGACAAGAAGCCCCATTGTTGGATGTGAAGGGACAGGCACGGGACATTTGTATAGTCATAGAAGGCAACCCATGGACGTTTTAGCAATGTTATTTAGGGACTAGATCGTTTACCGAAGGCAACATCGAGGGTCATCGAGGGACTACGATCTTTTATCGAGGATCTTTTTCTAAAACGCCCACGTTTGAGGGACATGACTAATTTCTGATAGGCGACAAGTGAGATTACCCTAAGGGTCCATGTGTGCAAATTATGTTTGATTGCATGCATTTAGTCTTTATTAGGGTTACCTATTTGTTGATTTCATGTCTTTCCATACACGCCCTAATTACTAGCATTTATATTTGGAAAGCGATAAATTACGGGAATATAAAGTCCTACGCTATTACAATATTTTAGGGATGGGGGTACATATGTACAAATGGGGGGTTGCAAGAATTTAAATCCTATTTAACTATTACAACCATATTGAAATGTACAACGCGAGAAAGAAAAAGGACTTGTTTAGAAAATGGTTTTTTGTCTTAATGAATTAAGAAAAAGAAATAAATCAATTAATAAAAGAAAATATTTTTATGTCTTTTTTATATTAATAAAAAGGGGATTACTATTGAAAATGATAAAAAAAAGGGAAGTAATGAGAGATAGAATTAACATGCTACTAAAAGCAACACAAAGGGGATCAGAAGTTCTGATGTCGGGCGCGCTGTGGTTCAGAAGGAAGCGTCAGAAGTTCTGGATTGATACACTATGAGGTCCTTGAATCTAAAATGTGTGTTTGGAACTTGAACTGCTGCCTTCAGATGTTCTGGAGTCAGCAAAAGCAACGGAAGAGAAAATTCCAAGTTCTTTAATTCAATGGGGAGAATAAAGGTTTAGTATTTTGTTTGGGAATTCTGGATTTTTGACGAAGGTTTCACAGTTTTCTTTTCTCTCCTTTGACGATTCTCTCTCTCCAAAAACCAACCCTTTGAACGTGCGATGGAGCCAATTATTTGTAGATGGGTTTGTTGTGGTTTTCGGGGAAAAACAAATAGGATTCAAACCTTTTTGGTATACTGTTCCATTGCTTTTTAATCACAATCTTTATATGCTAATTTGGTGAAAATATAGGGTTTGAGAAAAATACAGGCGTCGACTGGATCAATAGCAATTTGGAGTATTGTGGCAGCTGGTTGCAGGATTGTGCTATAGCAGCACAGTAGGCTGCTCAAACAAGGTTTTAGGTCTTTGTGATGTTCTGATCGAAGAAGGCCAGAGTGAAACTCGAAGGGTGATGCTCTGATCGAAGCATATGCTGAAGAGTCATGTTCTGATTGAAGAACTATATTTTGAACCATGTTTGCAACTTTTGACTGTACTTGCATGGAGGCTGGCTCAGAAGTTCTGAAGTATCATATTCTCTTAACACTTAGAAAATTTTCTAAATGTTTAGAAATTTGATTTTTTTCAAAGTAATTTATGACTTCTGATTTTTTGATGAACCAATTTCACGCCTTGATGAAACATAATTGTTAAAACTTGATTTTTGATCTAAAAGTTGAAGTTTGACTTTTCAGTGTGCTTTTGACCATTTTTCCCTTGTGGATGATTTTCTTGAAAAGTTGTAATTCAAGACTTGAAACTTGATAGAGGAAAACCCGAGAGTCCAGGATGATCCTTTAAGAAATGAGAGGGCAAATTTTTGGGTACAACAGCTGCCCCTATTCAATCTTCTTAAGCCTGAGGATGTAGATTGGCTGATCTTCCTTTCGTGATCTGAAGGTGGAAGATGATTGAACACTAGAGTGCCCATAAATATGCACTCGCATGAAGTAATATTGATTGGTGATATCGGGAATGGGCTTGCCGATGCCATCCAGAAAAGATTGGTTGCATAAGAGATTCCTTGGCGAGAATTCTTGTACCTGCGGTTAAGAAAGACTTCACCGGGGAATTTTGATTTATGTCCTGGGAAGTAGAGTCTAGGATCTTCGGTTGTCCATTACTCTGCTGGAGAATTAACTCTTGATCGAGGAGGTTAAATTAGAATGCATATCTGGTTAGGGTCCAGGCTGTACACGGCTTACTGGGGAAATGTGAAATCGACCGTGTTTGGTCGATTTCGGGCCTTACAGTATTGTAAATTGTTGTCTGGATATGAGAGAGAAGGAACCTGGATAGTAGGGTTACTTAGAAATGAAAGCCTGGATAGTAGGGCTATGAGAAGGAACCTGGATAGTATGGTAACTTTGAGATGAAAGCCTGGATAGTAGGGCTATAAGAAGGAACTCGGGTAGTAGGGTTACTTCGAAATGAAAGCCTGGATAGCAGGGCTATGAGAAGGAATCTGGATAGTAGGGTTACTTTGAGATGAAATCCTGGATAGTAGGGCTATAAGAAGGAACCGGGATAGTAGGGTTACTTTGAGATGAAATCCTGGATAGTAGGGCTATGAGAAGAAACCTGGATAGTAGGGTTACTTCGAAATGAAAGCTTGGATAGTAGGGCTATGAGAAGGAACCTGGGTCGTAGGGTTACTTCAAAATGAAAGCCTGGATAGTAGGGCTATGAGAAGGAACCTGGATAGTAGGGTTACTTCGAAATGAAAGCCTGGATAATAGGTCTATGAGAAGGAACCTAGATAGTATGGTTACTTTGAGATGAAAGCCTGGATAGTAGGGCTATGAGAAGGAACCTGGGTAGTAGGGTTACTTCGAAATGAAAGCCTGAATAGTAGGGTTATGAGAAAGAACCTTGATAGTAGGGTTACTTTGAGATGAAAGCCTGGATGGTAGGGCTATGAGAAGGAACCTGGATAGTAGGGTTACTTTGAGATGAAAGCCTGGATATTAGGACTATGAGAAGGAACCTGGATAGTAGGGTTACTTCGAAATGAAAGCCTAGATAGTAGGGCTATGAGAAGGAACTTGGGTCTAGGGTTACTTCGAAATGAAAGCCTGGATATCAGGGCTTATGAGAAGGAACCTAGGTCGTAGGGTTACTTCGAAATGAAAGCCTGGATAGTAGGGCTTATGGGAAGGAACCTGGGTCGTAGGGTTACTCCTCTTGATCATGTAGATTAGTTGACCTGTTTAGTTTCGGGAACTGATTTTTTCACTAGCTGTTTGCAGATGTGACATGTATAATTGCTAGAATTATTGGTGATAATTGTCTTTCCTGAAAAGATAACAAGGTTAATCATATGCGATGCATAAAATGCATTGTGAGATGATGTTCTCAAAATAAATGAGATTATGTTGTACGTGATATGTATGTGTATGTCATGATGTATGAACATGAGATGTTATTTGTGACATATATGAGTCTGGGTAAATAAATCCCTGACTGCTACTGGAGAATATAGCATTCCTGACTGCTATAGAGAACTGTGGTTCTTCTACTTCCGTTGGGGATGGTGAACGGAAATGATTGTTCTAGAGGTTTACTCTTCGTTGTTTGTGAATAATCTGCCAGGTAGAGACTCTATATGAGAATAGCTTTGCGGGGGAATGACTCTGTTAAGCTCTGTTGGGGATTGAGCTTCTGTATCTAGAGAAATAAACTTTCCTTGGGGAGATAATAATTTATGATAATCCGCTCGCGATTATGAAATTCGTCTGGGGGATATAGATGTCAGGTTTCTGGACGACCCTGGCTAGGGAGATTACTTCCTGTTTTGAGAGAACTGACATCAATGCTTTGATTACCTTTACTCTGTGGGGGATACAGATTCTACGAGGTCGTATGCGCTGATGATTATGTTTCAAGGCTGTCTCTGCCCCGGTACCGGCTGGACAGAGTAACTATCGGGTTTTGACTTTTCTGGTTTTTCCCTTGTTTCTTAAGTTACGAGCAATTGTCTTTTCGTTTCTTATGTAAATATTTATGAGCAGCAAACATATTCAAATGCATATGTCAAAAATAAACCATTGTACGTTCTTGCAAATCAAAACAGAAAAAGAAAAACAAATAGTTTTGTAAAAATGGTTTGTATTAATTTTCGAAGTTGGTATGTAATAGGCGTTTTTGTACAAGGAGACTGGCACTCTAGTAAGAGAACACCGTCGTAAAATATAAGCTATACAATATTATGTAAAAAGAAAACAGTTATGTGCAACAATTCCATTGGGTTCTAACTCTGCTATTGCCCCTATGTCTTCGAGCATCTCATTACTTTGCTGCTTGTCCGAAGTTGATTAGGTTGATCGATGCCATTTGAGCTTGACAATTGATACTGAGGTCAGATCGCAGGGTGATCCAATGGGACATAGTGATACGCTTTTCATCCCTAACTTTTTCCTGGACCGCCCTTTCAGGTTTTAAGTCCACCGGGAAACCCTTTTTTGCCCAAGCCGCCTTTTCAGGTTTTCGACTTGCTGGGTGTACAGATTTTTCCATTTTCATCCCTTATTTTTGCCCGAACCCTTTTGGTTTGCCAGGAAGCGCTTATTTTTGCCCGAACCATTTTGGTTTGCCAGGAAGCCCTTATTTTTGCCTAGGATAGTCAACCTAGCGGGTCTCTTATCATGCGTAGTATCTTTTCACTATGTCCGCATTGACAGGGTGAGGAAGGTCGTCACCGTCCATGGTGGTCAGAATCATGGCTCCACCCGAGAAAATGTTTTTAATCACAAATGGACCTTCATATGTGGGAGTCCATTTGCCCTTGGGATCATCTTGCGGCAGTATAATGCGCTTGATTACCAGATCCCCGACTTGATATTCCTGGCGCCTGACATTTTTGTTAAAAGCCTTGATCATCCGCTTTTGATACGCCTGACCATGACAGACAGCAGTAAATCTCTTTTCGTTGATAAGATTTAGTTGATCAAGTCGAGTCTGGATCCAGTCATCTTCGTTTGAACCCACGTTTTTCATAATCCTTAAAGAAGGAATCTGGACCTCAATGGGTAGAACTGCCTCCATGCCATATACCAGAGAGTAGGGTGTTGCCCTTGTCGACGTTCGTGCTGAGGTACGGTACCCATGAAGAGAGAATGGTAACATCTCATGCCAGTCTTTGTATGTCACCATCATCTTCTGTATGATCTTTTGATGTTCTTGTTAGCCTCTTCGACAGCGCCATTCATCTTCGGACGGTAGGGAGAAGAGTTATGATGTTGTATCTTGAATTGCTTACAGAGCTCGGTTATTATCGTGTTATTGAGATTCGTACCATTGTCCACGATAATTCTCTCGGGCACACCATACCGACAGATCAGGTTATGCTTGATAAATCACGCCACAACATTCTTGGTAACAGTAGCAAAGGAGGCCTCCTTAACTCAATTCGTGAAGTAATCGATGGCCACTAGGATGAAGCGATGCCCATTGGAAGCGGTAGGCCTGATTTCTCCAATCATGTCAATGCCCCACATTGCAAAGGGCCATGGAGCTATCAAGACATACAAATGAACCGGAGGCACATGCACCTTATCAGCATAAATTTGGAACTTATGACAAGTTCGGGAGTGCTGATAACAATCTGCTTCCATAGTGGACCAATAGTATCCTGCCCGTAGGATCTTCTTAGCCATGGTATGTCCACTGGAATGGGTTCCAAAGGTACCTTCATGTAGATCTGTCATGATTCTCTCTGCTTCGCTCTTATCTACACACCGTAGTAAGGTAGAGTCATGGTTGCGCTTGTAGAGGATTCCATTACTGAGGAAGAATTTCGCAGCGAACCTTCTCATAAACTTCTTATCATTAACATATGCCCCTTAGGGATACTCTTGAGCCTCGAGATACTTCTTTACTTCATGAAACCAGGGTTTGTCTGCCACCTCTTCAGTATCAATCTCATAGCAGTGCGCTAGTTCATCCAACCTTTCAATGGTGATTCGGGGAGCTTCGTTGTCCCACCTAATTTTGAACATAGAAGACATGGTAGTTAGCGCGTCCGCTAATTGATTCTCCACTCCTAGGAAATTTTCAAAGGTTACCTCCTCAAAGTGTGGGAACAATGTCAGTACGTGCTCTTTGTATGGGATGAGATTCGGATGCTTCGTATCCCATTCGCATTTGATTTGACTTATCACCAAGGCTGAATCCCCAAAGACATTTAAGAACTTGATTCTGAGGTTAATAACGGCTTTGAGACCCATGATGTAGGCTTCATACTCTGCCATGTTGTTAGTGAATTTGAAACATAATCGGGCGGTGAAAGGAGTATGACAGCCCTCAAGGGATATGATTACAGCACCGATGCCATTACCAAGTGTGTTCGAAGCTCCATCAAAGAACATAGTCCATTGGGATCCTTCTACAGGTCCTTCATCTGGTTTAGGTTCTTCGTAGTCAGTCACCAATATAATATCCTCGTCTGGGAACTCAAAATTCATGGACTGGTAGTCATCCACGGCCTGATGAGCCAAATGATCAGCCAATACACTCCCCTTGATTTCTTTCTGGGTTGTATATTGTATATCGTATTCGGTTAAGATCATCTGCCATCTTTCTATTCTTCCAGAGAGTGCGGGCTTTTCGAATATGTATTTGATTGGATCCATCTTAGATATCAACAGAGTAGTGTGGGTCAACATATATTGTCTCAGTCGACGAGCAACCCATGCCAAAGCGCAACAAGTTTTATCGAGCAATGAGTATCTTGTCTCACGGTCGGTAAACTTTTTGCTAAGGTAGTATATTGCGTGCTCTTTTCGACCAGACTCATCATGCTGCCCCAACACACACCCCATTGAATTGTCTAGCATTGTTAAGTATAATATCAAAGGTCTTCCTTCAACCGGAGACATCAGAATTGGTGGTTCTTGAAGATATTCTTTGATCCTTTCGAAAGCAGTCTGGCATTCGTCATTCCACTTTACCACTTGATCTTTCTTCATAAGCTTGAAGATGGGCTCACAAGTAGCAGTCAGGTGTGAAATGAACTTGGAGATATAATTCAAGTGTCCCAAGAAACCTCTAACTTCCTTCTCAGTACGGGGAGTCGGCATCTCTTGTATGGCCTTTACCTTTGTTGGGTCTACCTAAATACCTTTGTCATTGACGATGAAACCCAGAATCTTACCAGACCTTACCCCGAAGTTGCACTTGTTCGGATTCAACCTCATCTTGTATATATTCAACCTGTCGAACAACCTTTGAAGATAGATGATCAAGATGTTCCTCTTTGGTTTGAGACCTGGTTATCATGTCATCAACATAAACCTCGATCTCATGGTGAATCATATCGTGGAACAAAGCGACCATGGCTCGCTGATAAGTTTCCCCAGCATTCTTCAACCCAAAAGGCATCACCTTGTAACAGAAGGTGCCCCACTGTGTGACGAAGGTCGTATTCTCCATGTATTCAGGAGCCATCTTGATCTGGTTGTAGCCAGAGAAACCGCCCATGAAGGAGAAGATTTTGTGCTGTGCGGCGTTGTTGACCAGGACATCAATGTGAGGAAGCGGGAAGTTATCCTTGGGGCTCGCCCTGTTCAGATCTCTGTAATCCACAAACATCCGTACCTTGTCGTCCTTCTTAGGTACCTGAACGATGTTAGAAACCCACTACGGATAGGAGGTGATAGCTAAAAACCATGCGTCGAACTGCTTCATGACTTCTGCCTTGATCTTCTATGACATTTCAGGGTGCATACGGCGGACCTTCTGTTTAACCAGAGGACAATCTTCTTTAGTTGGCAGACGGTGTACCATGATGTCAGTGTCTAAACCAGGCATGTCTTCATATGACCAGGCGAAAATCTCAATGTAGTCGTGCAACATTTGTATCAACCGCTGTTTGATCTTAGCTTCCAGATTTACGCCGATCTTGAATTCTTTTCTGTCCATCTTTGTTCCCAAGTTTATTGTTTCAACTGGCTCTTCATGAGGCGGTATAGCCCTCTCTTCTTGTTGTAACAGTCTATCCAGTTCTCCAGGCACCTCACAATCGTCCTCACTTTCATTCTCGGCTTGGTTGATCGTATTTTCGAAATCATAACTGGCAGTAGCAGAATTGTTATCAATGGGATCCATAGTGGATATGGATCTGTAATTTGATACGTGAGTGTGTGTGTAAGAGCATAGCTGTATTGATAAAGTAAAACAGAAAAGAAAAATAGAGAACGCAAAATTTGTATGCAAGGAACGTCTAATGCTTTATTGATGACATGTGAAATGACATATAATAACCCTCACAGATGGAACCATTGTGCCTCGGGTAAAGTACAAGGCCAAAAAGTTTAAAAACTGTTCATTACAAATTCAGAACACAAGTAACACAATTACTGCGGAATAAAATAAACTGGAATTAAATCTCTAGCCGTCCAGATATTCGGTCCACCGTTGGTAGTCGGGTAGATCTAACTGTCAATGTCAAAGTCTTTCTCACTGTCTTCAATAGCATTGACCCCTCGATTGCTGATGCGTAGGGGAGGTCCTCCAACTCGAGGGCGCCGAACAACCCTCTGAGCCCCTGAAGTAAATCCCAAACCAAATTTGTCAGTTTTGTGAGTAAAATCAGGGAGATGTCCCCAATTGGTACACCCATCTTCTTCGACCACTGCTCTGGAGTCTTTGAGAGAAGACATCTTCAGAGGAGCTTTAGTGCTGGTAGTGGTCTCAGTTGATGCCAAAATCAGGGGAACTTCTTTAAAGTTTTGACAAGGGGTCTCTATGAATTCCCCGTCCATCTCCACGTACCTGAAGGAATTCAGGTGGCTCACCATATACTCCTCCTCACCATGCACAGTAACTATCTTCCCCTTCACTGGATACTTCAACATTTGGTGTAGCGTAGAAGTAACAGCCCCAACTTCATGGATCCAAGGACGACCCAACAAATAAGAGTATGATGGCCTGATGTCCATCACATAGAAAGTAGACTCAAAGGTCTGAGAGCCTACTTTGACAGGGATGTCCACCTCTCCATGCACCATTCTTTTCGACCCTTCAAAAGCCCTTACCACAATGTTACTAGGCTTTAAGGTCAAGCCTTCACAATCCAACCGATCAAGAGCCTTCTAAGGCAGAACATTCAGCGAAGACCCAATATCCACCAGCACTTGAGCCATAGTGGTGCCCCTACATTCGATCAAGACATGCAGAGCATCATTATGCTTCCTCCCTTTCAGTGTCAAGTCGGCATCTGAAAAACCCAGCCCATTGTCAACAGTCAAGCTGGCTACACAGTCTTTGAATTGATCAACCAAGGTCTCTTGCGGCACATGCGCAGTCTTGAGGAATGCGATCAAAGCTTTCGCATGGGCCTCGGAACACAACAATAGAGACAACATGGATATCTTCGAGGGGGGCATGCCCCAACTGCTCGACCACATTGTAGTCGTTCTTTTTAATTATTTTTAATATTTCCTCTATCTCTTGTTTATAGGTTTCTACGACAATCTTTCTAGGTGCCTCCGTCCGGGAAGGCTCACCTATAGCTTTTTTGCCTCGAGTCTCAGATGACTTGACAGCAGGAGTAACAATTAGAGTAAGAACAGGAGTAGTAGTTGAAGTATCAGTAGGGATAGCCGGTGAAATGACAACAGGCTTATTGATAGTCTTCGGGGAAATCACGGGAGAGAAAACCCTTCCACTTCTGGTGATCTTACTGGTCCCGATAATTTTACTAACATCGGGATCAGCCTCTTCATTCTTCAAGTCTTGTTTAGCGCCATGATAGTCAATATCAGCGTCATAATGCCAAGGGATAGCTTTGTCTGAGGCATACGGGACAGGACCAGGAAAGGTGATTATTAACGGAGCAACTCTCGGAGCAGGTGTGATCCTAACAGGTCTTCACGAGGAGCCCTTGGAAGGATCGGCGGAAATGGTTATAATAGCAACATCTTTGAACATAACAGCTGGAATCAAAGTTTTCTCGAACAAAATTTCTCTGTTGTCCATCAGGCGCTGGACACCTGTCTTCAGCAAATAGCAACCAGAAGGCAGAGATGAACACATGTGGAAACCTTCACTACAACCTGGAAATAAACTGGTCAGCAACAAATTCTTCTTAACAGTTATAAGAGGAGTAGAAACTTCATCAACAGAGGTAATGAATAGATCAGTATCAATGGCATTAACTCCATGGTTGTGCTTAGGCATGGGAGCAAATATGATATTGGGTTTCTTCGAGGCATCGAACTCAATCTCCTTGGCTTCAATCAGATCTTGTACTTTATTTCTTAGAGCCCAGCAGTCATTTGTATCGTGACCAGGACTCTCAGAATGGTAGGCACACCGAGCATTTGGATTGTACCGAGGAGAGGAGGTATTAGGATTCTTGGGAGCCTCTTTCAAAGTTGCCAAGTTGGATCTCAGTAGATGGGGTAGAACCTCTGTCAATGTCATGTTAATCCAGGTAAACTGCCTTTGTGGTATTTATACCCTTTGTTGATTGTTGCATTGTGGAGCAGTCGTAGGCTTATGTATCATTACAGCACTTACCGTCAGACGGTGTTCAGCTCTACTCTGATCTCTTGGGCTATAGATAGCACTGACTTCCTTCTTACCAGCAAAGGGCTTCTTTACTGAACTCGAGGAGGTGTCTCTCTGTATTTTACTGCTCCAGATCCCAGCTTCTACCCGCTCTCCAGTTAATATCAGCTCAGTAAAACCATTCGATGAACTGCCGATCAAATGATTGAAGAATGGACCAGACAGCGTCCCAAGAAACATGTCGACCAACTCCGTATCAGACAAAGGGGGTTGGACTCTCCCGGCCAAATCTCTCCATTTCTGCGCATAGTCCTTAAAGCCTTCACCTGCACCCATGGACATACTCTAGAGTTAAGTATGAGTAGGGGCCAGGTCGGTATTGTATTGATACTGCTTATAAAAGGCAGCATCCAAATCCTCCCAGTTTTGGACATTGGTTCCCTCCAATTGGTAGAACCACTCAAGCTGAGTCCCTGACAGACTATCTTGAAAGAAGTGAACCCACAAGTTTCTATCAGCGGTGTGAGGCTGGATCTTCCTTACATAGGAACGGAGATGGAGCTTTGGGAAAGACACCCCATCATACTTTGCAAAAACTGGAGCCTTAAATTTCTGCGAGATGACCACTCCCGACACCAATCCCAGTTCTTCGAAGTCCAATCCAGGTATTCTCTGGACTTCCATGGCGCTCAGCCGATCCTCTAACTGCTTGTACCTATCCTCAGTGGGAGGATATTGTTCATCATTGTAGTCTATATCATTGTCAGAAACCTATGGACTAGGATTCTCCTCCCTTGCTTCTCTCTCTTGATTTTCCCCTTCTTTGGACGAGGAGGTCAGACCGACTGGTTGCTTCAGCGGCCCCCCATATCTTCTGCCTATATTAAGGATACCAGCGGACTTCTTCTTCTTCTTTTTCTCTTTCAGGATGAGGGCCTTCAGATACTCCTGCCCTTTTGCCAGAGTTATGAACATCTGTTGAAATTGGGCATTTTGTGCCTGAAGATCTTTGATGCTTTGTTCAGAAGACATCTTTGTTGAAATAAACAGCGAAGAAGATGAGAAACCTATAATGGTACCTGTTTATGCAATGTTATGGATGGGATGCGTATGCAATGATTTCAAGGACTTTGGGAAATTTAAATTTGCAAACCAAAATGAAACAAAGATTTTATTAGTAGAATTCAAAGTACAATTGCCTCTTAGGCGTTACAATTAAAAATTCTAAAAACTAAAAGAAATCATGCTTCCCACGGATGCTTCCTCTTCGTGTCGAGATAGACATTAAGGCTTCTTTCCTCATGAAGATTCTTTGTGAGCTCTAAAACCTTCTTATCCTGGGCATAGAATTGGTCCTTATAAGTATCCCGCTCCTTCTTCAACTGGATCTAAGACCTCTGTAGTTCTCCAAGATCAGTGGGCATATCAGGATGAAGAACCGTGTAGGGAATATCCCCTTCAGTAATGGGCTCCACAATCACTGGTAAGACGGCTATGTAGGGAATCATAAGTTTCTGAGCGCGAGCTCATACCCATTGGAGATAAGGTTCCATAGGAATGGAATTCTTTGGCCCCAAAGTCTTGGCGTCAGATCTGCTTATCATGCCCCAAGCTCGTGTGAACCTCTGGCGATACCCTTGAACATCCCCCTCATAGTTAAATACAATGCCCTAGATAAGTAACTCATGAGGACCGTCCCTTCGAGCGTAACCAAATTGTCGCAGAGCCAAACAAGGATTGTAAGTTATGCCTCCCCTAATGCCAAGTAGTGGGACATTAGGGAACTCCCCGCAACGGTCAATAATATAAACATCTCCCATAAATTGGGAATACTAGAGAATATCCGCATGAGAAAGTGACATTATCCTTTGCGACCAACCCAAACCTTCTTCATTCTCCAGCACTGACTTAGGGAGGTGAGAAATAAACCACCTCGACAATAATGGAATGCATCACATAAGGACCCCTATTCTCTTCATGGTACGAGTATGGAGAGCGTGCAAGATATCTCCGAGCAAGGTAGGCACAGGGTTGCGAGAGAGGAAAATCTTGAAAGCATTCACATCTATGAGTAAGTCTGGATTAGGGAATAGCACTAACCCATAGATTAGAAGGGACAAGACCTCCTCAAAAGCCTGAAAGTCCAAATCATCCCAAAACAGTTGGGCCCTGTCTATTAGGAACTTGGCTAGAAAACCCTTGACTCGGCTTCTTGTTTCCCAATTGGATACCACGTCGACCCGTTTTAGATGCAAAGCTGAGGCAATGACTTCTGGCTTCGGAACCTCTTCTAAACCTGTGAAAGGCCCTTGGTCAAGAATAGGTATATTCAATAATTAAGAGAACTCTTCCATGGTAGGCACCAACTGATAGTCTGGAAAGGTGAAGCAGTGGTGCTCAGGATCAAAGAACTGAAAGAGTACACCCATCATCTTTTCATCAAAGCTTGAAGTAACCAGGTTGAGAAGTTGACCATGTCTCTTGGTGAACGCAGAAGTTTCAAGAACCCTTGATATTAGTTCTTTGAGTTGGGGAGGTATTCTCATAAAGCTAATTCAGACAGTGTTTCTACGAGCGGAAGCCATGATCTACAAAACAGAACAAAGATAAAATCCCTCGGTCCTTGAAATTGTTAGTGTAATAAGAATGGATGTTATGTTATGATGCATGATGTTATGTTCAAACATAGTAAATCACACACAAGCCAATCACACAATAGTCCTTAGGTTCAAAGGCTTGCATGAGGTTAAAGGTAAGTACCCTCTTGAAGTTTAGTTGGTTTCAAACTTGTCTTAGAAAAGTAACCGGGTTCTAAGGATTCTCAATATCACTGATCATCCTCTATCGGGCATTATTTCAGCTCAGGCAATCTTTTCTTGCGGCCGAAATATCCCGAAAGTTTGATCTCAATGAGTGTAGCATCGAGTATCAACCAATCCTCAACTTTATACTGAGGTCGTCTATCTCACTACTTTCTAATGGTTAAGTTTGTTCAACTAAGGTTATAAGGTTCGTTAGTGCTTCACGACACCACGCGGTGGCCCCGTATTCTCTTTGTTTCCACACGAAAGATACCGGTACCAACCAAAGTGTCACACCAACACAGTCATCACTTAAACCATATCAGTCTATGCCATACAGTCTCCACGATCTATTGTTGTTTACCTAATAAGTTCCCCCAGATCCGGGTTTAGGATCTTTAACAATACCCAAGCAAAAAACCCTTAAAGATAAATAAGACAAAGCAAATAAAGAAAGCAATTTAAAAATGATCTTAGACCCTAAGGTAAACCCCACTTTATATCTTTATCTCCCCAGCAGAGTCGCCAGTTCTGTGATACGGTGGGAGAACTGACTTGCGTTTAATCGTAAATGTTGCGGATAGTAAGAGTCTCCACCGACTTTTCTTTTATCCAAAAGGAAAGGTAAAAAAAGCACAGGAAAGACCTTTCGAGATTACTTCTCGGGTTCGAGGGGTAGATTATGAAAAGGGAAGGTATTAGCACCCTTTTCATCCATGGTTTTCCATGGGCTCTTAGTTACTCGCTAGATCACTTGCTTTTGTTTGAATGTTCTTGTGGTGTGGATTTTGAAAGTATTTTGGAAATGTGACTTTGTAGTGTCTCTCGTTTCTATAAGAATGCGTACAAAGTGTTGTTTTAAAAATAGTTCAAAGAGGTGTTTGTGTATTGTGTTTTTTGAAGGTGATTTTGAAAAGATGTTTTTTGTAATGGTTCTCGTCTCTATAAGAACATATATAAAAAGTTTTTGTCTTTTGAAAAAGGTTTTAATGTAATAGTATTGGTGTAAATTGTTTGGTTATGAGCAAGCGAGCAACTAAGAGCGAATCTATCTAATCGAAAGGTCTTAAATTTTCTTTTCTTTCTCCTTTAGATGTTGCTATCTTACCATTGATTTGGCAAGAAGCCCCATCGTTGGATGTGAAGGGACGGGCGCGGGACGTTTGTATAGTCATAGAAGGCAACCCATGGACGTTTTAGCAATGTCATTTAGGGACTAGATCGTTTACCGAAGGCAACATCAAGGGTCATCGAGGGACTACGATCTTTTACCGAGGGTCTTTTGCTAAAACGCCCACGTTTGAGGGACATGACTAATTTCCGATAGGCGACAAGTGAGATTACCCTAAGGGTGCATGTGTGCAAATTGTGTTTGATTGCATGCATTTAGTCTTGATTAGGGTTACCTATTTGTTGATTTCATGTCTTGCCATACACGACCTAATTAGTAGCATTTATATTTGGAAAGCGATAAATTGCATGAATATAAAGTCCTACGCTATTACAATATTTTAGGGCTGGGGGTACATATGTAAAAATGTAAATGACATTGCAAGAATTTAAATCCTATTTAACTATTACAACCATATTGAAATGTACAATGCGAGAAAGAAAAAGGACTTGTTTAGAAAATGGTTTTTTGTCTTAATGAATTAAGAAAAAGAAATAAATTAATTAATAAAAGAAAATATTTTTATGTCTTTTTTATATTAATAAAAAGGGGATTAATAATGAAAATGATAAAAAAAGGGAAATAATGAGAGATAGAATTAACATGCTGCTGAAAGCAATACAAAAGGGATCAGAAGTTCTGATGTCGGGCGCGTTGTGGTTCAGAAGGAAGCATCAGAAGTTCTGGATTGATGCATTCTGAGGTCCTTGAATCTAAAACGTGTGTTTGGAACTTGAATCGCTGCCTTCAGATGTTCTGGAGTCAGCAAGAGCAACGGAAGAGAAAATGCCAAGTTCTTTGATTCAAAGGGGAGAATAAAGGTTTAGTATTCTGTTTGGGAATTCTGGATTTTTGATGAAGGTTTCACAGTTTTCTTTTCTCTCCTTTGACGATTATCTCTCTCCAAAAACTAACCCTTTGAACGTGCGGTGGAGCCAATAATTTATAGATGGGTTTGCTATGGTTTTAGGGGGGAAAACAAATGAGATTCAAACCTTTTTGGTATATTGTTCCATTGCTTTTTAATCACAGTCTTTGTATGCTAATTTGGTGAAAACATAGGGTTTGAGAAAAATGCAGGTGTGAACTAGATCAGCATCAATTTAGAGTGTTGTGGCAGCTGGTTGCAGGACTGTGCTATAGAAGTGTAGAAGGCTTCTCAAATAAGGTTTTGGGGCTTTGTGATGTTCTGATCGAAGAAGACCAGAGTGAAACTCGAAGGGTGATGCTTTGATCGAAGCATATGCTGAAGAGTCATGTTCTGATTGAAGAACTATGTTCTGAACCATGTTTGCAACTTCTGATTGTACTTGCATGAAGGGTGGCTCAGAAGTTTTGAAGTATCATATTCTCTTAACACTTAGAAAATTTTCTAAATGTTTAGAAATTTGATTTTTTCAAAGAAATTTCTGACCTCTGATTTTTGATGAACCAATTTCATGCCTTGATGAAATATGATTATTAAAACTTGATATTTGATCTAAAAGTTAAAGTTTGACTTTTTAGTGTGCTTTTGACCATTTTGCCCTTGTGGATGATTTTCTTGAAAAGTTGTAATTCAAGACTTGAAACTTGATAGAAGCAAACCCGAGAGTCCAGGATGATCCTTTGAGAAATGAGAGGGCAAATTTTGGGGTACAACAGAAAGTATTAGCACCCTAAACATCCACGGTACTCCGCAGGAACCTCTTTGAAAATTTGTGTATTTTGGCTATAAGTGTTGTATACAAAAATAGATGGTGGAGATGAGAAAAGAAGTATTTTTTTTACAATTTTTCACCTGCCGTAATTGCGAACCTTTAGTGCCTACGTACCACCTTCCATGCAATAGGGGATCAGGGTACTCATAGTTCACCTTTAAAAAATTTAAAACACAAGTGTGTTGATTAATTTTAAGAGATGAGACATCATCATCATATCCGAGTGGAAAACATACTTACTACCCACGATTATGAGAAATGAGAATTTGCATCATCTCAAACTGGAGGATATAGCTTGGATTTTAAAATTAACAAAGCCTCACTCAACACCCAAGTGGAAAATATCTTACTTCACTACATATCATAGAAGTATAGTAGCTCGCACCACTACAAGGATTGACAAGATTCTAATCTTTTAAGAAAAGTTTTAAAGAAAAAAGTCAAAGTGGAAAAATGGTTTAAATGAGATTGATTGACTTTTAGTCTTTTCACAAAAAAATGTTAAAGTATGATTAAGTTATTTAAAGTTTAATTAAGAAAATATTTTTGAAAATACATGGACCTAAGTCCAAGTTTATTGTAAAAGAGGTTCAAGTTTGAAAACAAGAAGAGTTTTGAAAATGAGGGAGAAGATTTTTGAAATTAAAGAAGATGGGGGGAGATGAAGGGACTCTCCTAAAGCAATAAGGTAAAAGCTAGGGAAAGAACCGTCTAACCAACAAGAAGCCAACACTTGACATAACGAGTCAACATAGAATTCTCATTCTTTGGATTGAAACTAGGCAAGCAAAGATACTAAACCTCTTAAGAATACCAAGCTTTAGATGCATAAATTCTTCACAAAAATTGGGCAGAGTAACGGCTGTATACAAAGGAATTCACAATCACAGGCAAAGCATATAATTAGGATAACCTGCACACAAAGAAACTCAACCCAATTTCTTGGGGTAAACCCCAAGAACTCCAGACGAAATAACAATTAGAGTCACAAGGTCCCAAGGGTAATCAAGGTTTCTAATCCTAAGTTCGAGAAGTTCATAACTCCATGACACCAAGGATAGTAACCAAATAGTTTAAGTAACCGCAAAGTTTTATTGTTCAAGTTGGTTATTAAGTGTCTTAAAAAAGAAAATGAAAGCTCAAGTGAGCAAAACAAAAATGACAAAAAGATAAATGCTCAAGTGAGCAAAGATGAAAATAACATGAAATGTAAAATGCTAAAATAAATGGTGCCTAAAAGTAAAAGCATAAAGTAAAAGCATAAAATAAAAGCATAAAGTAAAAGTCAATTGTTAGTGATTTAGGGATTAGAGATTAGCTGAATGAGCATATCGAAAATTGCATTTGAAAACTCATTAGAAGATTGATAAAATCAAAGATTCTCGACAATAAATTTCATTTGTTTTTTGTCAAGTATATCATTCATTTCAAATTCTCGAGGCGACGACATATGATCAATGATGTTTAAATGATTCACTTAGACTAAAGTTTATGATGGTTCATTAGAGGATTGATAAGACCAATGCCTCCTAATAATGAACCTCAAGGTTATTGGATCAAATGTTTCAAATTAAACATATTTGGGCTTGCAAATATAGGTTTGGGCCACGAATGATCATTTCTCAAAATCGAGACAAAATTTAACGCTATGTTAAGCAATCATAAGTGGACTTATGTAGAGGTCGCACCTATTTTGAGGCTAGTCAATAGCAATGTATGTACTACCCAAGTCTTGAGATGTGGTAGAAACTACACTCATGAAACTTATAGCACAAGAAAAAGTCAAAGAAGAAATAAGATGGAGAAAAGATATTTGAACCAAAGAATTTAATCAAACTATCATTAAAATCATTAATCCATTTTGGTGGAGTTAAATTCAACACCCAAGATCCAATGATGTTAATGAAGCTCGTGATTAAAAAATCACATAGTTCAAGCTCAACCAGATAATATTCAAAAATAAAATTGCATTTAATAAGCAAAATAAAATAAGACAAATGATTTTTAAATTGTTTTTTAAGTGAAAATAAAAGGCAAAATAATAAACTATATTCAAAGTATCAAATAAAAATTAAAAGAAAATATAGTAAAGTCAGAGATGATCTCAAGTATGTTTACAAAAATTTTAATAATTTTTATAAAACATAAAAGTATTTTTAAATTATTTAAAATCACTCAAGTAGGTGAAAACTGATTAAAAATAGTAAAAATCACAATAAAATTATAGAAAGATTCCAGAAGGTCAGAAATAAAGAAAAAAAATTTATGAAGTTTTCCATAATTTAAAATATCAAAATGTATTTTTAAATGATTAAAAACAAGTCAAAACAAAAGAAAAATTATAAAAAATATCAATTCTGAAAATAAAATTTGGAAAAAATAAAAAACAGAAAGAGAATATTTGAAAATATTTTTTTGAATTTTTTCATAATTTTTTAGTCAGAAATGAATTTTCTACGATTTTTTGAAGTTCAGAACAATTAAGTATAAAAATCTAAAAATAAAAATAAAGCCAAAAAGATGTGGACCATTAGATTAATGTCAAAATATGTTAGTAAGCAGATCCAATGGATCTGACATGCTGTGTATAATATGGTCATCTTTGGAAATCACACCAAATCATTTTTAATAATTAAAAGTAACTAAAAATTTGGTGCGTTGGATGAAGTCTAACTATTGAAAGTAATCAGATCCAAGGATTCTTAAAACGCGTGTATGGTAAGGCAAGCACACTGGATATAATTCAAAAAAAAGTTCATGTCACGCTATAATTAGTTGAAGCACGACACGTAGGTCGTCTTCAACCTCTAGACGTCCTAGATTAGAGTTCCACAAACTGTAAAATTAGTGAACCAGACCGGTACCATTAGATTCGTCTCTTCAAGACGATTATAATGGTACCCTCGCGCCAAATTTATATAAGCTAAGCAAGGCTCTATTTGAAAAAAAGCAGAAAAAATAGCGAGCACGAAATTTCCAAGTATCTCTCTCAATTCTTAATGAAAATGAAAATCGTAAGAAGTATGAGAATCAGAAGGATGAGTAGAGATGAATAGGGATTTATTTGGTTCAATCTGGTTTAGAATTCTACCTGAATGAAGTAGCAGAAAATTGCTCTTAAACTGGACTTCTATAACTCGATTTTATGCACACTTCTTCTTGCTAAGGATCTGGTTAGCTTCTATGAATGTCAAGGAAACTAACTGAATGGAAGTTTTATGAATTAAGGTGAGGAAATGAAAAAACAGAAATCAAACTCAAGAGTTCGTGTGGGATCTTGGCAGAGTGGTTTTGGCTATCCAAGCTTGATTAAATGAGTGCAATATGTCCCTCTATTTATAAGGGAGTGAATGGTGAAAAGAATTGGAAGAAATGGTGAGGTTTGGAGGGAAAATGAGTAGAGCCCAAAAATGGAAAAAATGTGACTCTAATTCACCTAAAAATCATCCAATTCATGTGTTTTGATGCTTAAACAAGAATGAGCAAGTTTTCTAATCATGTTTAAATCAAAAACGCGTGCAAAACTGGTGATTAGAAGGCAAATTACGTATTTCAAATTCTGACTTTGGAAAAAAAATTCAGTTTCAAGTAGCTGACTTTGAACTCGTGGTGTGTGCAATTTAGGAAGCCTTACGAGTTGATTCTTGATGCATCGGAAATATCATGTGACACTCTTCATAATGCGTCAAGAAAGACTTCATTTGGATGCTTGAGCTGAAAGTTATGGTTAGTCGAAATCAAGAAAAATGCGTTGACTTTTGTACTTAGAAAAATTCTAAATTTCTTATTCAAAAATGACCTATAATGTTTTGATTCCAAGCACGGTCTTCCTTCAAAATTGAGCTTTGAACATTGATTCTAGCTTAAAGTAAACTTCCTAAAGAGTATTTTGAAACTTATATCACTCAAAAATTCTAAATATTGAACAAGTCATGATCTTGTGAAATTGGTGGAAATCCATGAGATGACCTATAATGTTTTGAGCTCAACAAGCATCTTACAATAATTTACAATATTAGAACCAAAAAGAGGGTTAAATTTATGATCCTTAATATCATTGTGAAAAAAGAATGAGCTCAAGATGATAAAAATTGACCGAGATATGATCCTTTGAAGTCACATAAAAGAATTTGATGGTCTATTTAAAGGACTTGTAATATTTCTCATTAATTAGTGATCTTCTATACAAAATTTGCTTGAAACATTTGAAGTGATTTGTTAATAACCCTTTAAAGAAAATGTATCTTTTGAACCACTCAAAAATATCAAAAGATGAACAAGATATAGCCCTTAGAAGTTCAAAACCCTAGCTCCTAAAGCATCAAAATGACTTGGAAACCCTTTCAACTTTTGACAATCTTTCTTGCACAATTACTTTTGTCTTGTGATGAGAGGTTGTTGTAAATGATAAGATGAACCCATGTCAAGAAGAATTACTTCCAAATATTGAGAATTGAGGGAGTTATGCACTTGTGGTCAGGGAATCAAGAACTTGTCCAATTAGGTCAAACTTCTTGAATCAATCTTGCATTTTTTGACTTCATTTGGCAAATTGAAGCATGATGGATCATAGTATGCCTTACCATTACATTGTCTTAAAGCACACTCAAATATGAATTTTAGATCTCAATGAAGCTTTTTGAGGAAGGCATGGAAATAAACTCATGAATCTATGAATCATTTAGATGAAATATGTTGTTCCATCACCTATAATGCCAACATCTATAGATAAAACATACATACATTGTATTTGTTAGCTAAGAGTTAATCAACACAAGATATGCATGTACAAAACATATAAATCAAAGTGCTTGGTGATCCCACATGAGCAGACCTATAGATGGGAAGAAGAACCAAACCCTAGTGTGTGATCTTGATGTGATTGGGTTGATATTGAAATAATGAGAGATCTTAGGGGCAAAAATTGGGGTATAACAGTTTCCCTTATTTAAGTGTCTTCTATCCGGAGATACGAAGGTTAAAATCTTCATCTCGACGCGATTGAAGATACTTAAATATAAAATAAGCCTTATTTTTAGCCCTAAGATGCCATGAAATACTTATGATCATGTATGTAGACAAAAAAATACAAAGGTGACACGGGACACCACTGGGGATGTGGGAAATAAAAATAAAAGATCCAAAGAAAAATCCGACCAGGAAAATAAATCATTGGTGAACAGAAAACTCAACTCTATCGGGGTAAAGCCCGATGAGATAATGACGAGACTACCGTTCATCGGAGTAACAAATCTCAAAAATGAACTATCTCCCATAATGGAGGGACTACCATTCATAGGAGTAACAAATCTCAACAACAAACTATCTCCCATAATGATGAGACTACCATTCATCGGAGTAACAAATCTTCTCTGCCATTGACAGACTTACTGGGGAAGAATAGGTTGCTAAAATAAAGAGACTTCCACTTGCTGTTATGATAAGGAATTGCAATAATGTTGCTGGGAAATGAATTTTGACTTCCGCAGGATAAACCAACACATTTTGCTGAGTAAATAAAGTCTTCTTGTGCAAAAATAAATGCACATTCTTAATCCAAGGCTCGAGTCCTATAGAAATCAAAACAACAATGTTGTCAGGGACCATGAATTCAAGCCAAACCAAGACAATATCTAATGAGGAATAAACTCAAGTGAGGATCAACTCTCGTCCATATAATGAGTTGGGCAGGAAGGATAAAGTGAAAATGTTCCACAAGGGATAACTCAGTAAGGAAATTGAAAGGATATACACTTTCGGCTTAAGGTCTACAATCTATTAGAGAGAGAGGGTAATACAACTCTGCAAATAGGGAAATATGCCAACAAAAATAATAACCAATGCAAATGAGAAATGAATTCTAAATTCAACTATGCATGATGTATGTATGAAAGCATGAATGTTATCATGTATATGCTGACGAAAAAAACATATTGTACTAGGGATAACCAGACAAAACCAACTTGGGCAAAAATAACACTCGGCTAAATCACATTCAGGATGGAGATTCCACAAGATAGTAAGCACCAACTTAGGGAACAAATTCCTATTTCTTGGCTTAACTCCACTAGGAAGAAACATGGTTTGAAAAATAAAATAATTAAAGCATAATCTGATAGTGATCAACCAATGCAGTTGCAGGGATATAAAATCCACTTCCAGATTTCACTGAGGAATATTATGCAGACTTCGACTGGGGAACACAGTGCCTCATCGTCTAGATTTCAACTGGAGATTCCAATATTGACTTAACTAGGGAAGGTGAAAACCATATCACCGGGACTTCAACTGGGGAATATCGTGTTGTCTTCATTGGGAAAAAGGAAAACTCACATGTCGAGGAGAGCTCAAGTACATTATTCGAAATTAAGGATAATAGTCTGTGTCAACTTCTTTGGGGAGAAATTATGAAACTTCATGGGGATATTCATCTTAAAGGGAAATATCATCCTCAATTCATCTAGAGATTTAAAGAAGTTATCATCACAACAAGAGGTCAAAATTGTAGGGATTTTAAATCAAACTCAAAACTTGCCGAGAGAAAACCCAAAAAGTTGACATCCGTCTCAAAACTTATTAGAAAAAATATTTCCCTTGTCTGGCTACTTGGGGAATAACCAATAACAATAATGTCATCATTGAAAAGATCGATGCTTCTCTAGTGATTCTATCTCAATCACACCAAGGGAGAAAGAAACTTTCGTAACATGAACGAATATCTCACTGGGGAATCCGGGATAGAGGTTTCCAATCACTTAAACCCAAAACCAAATAATCAACCCGGAGAAGATCCGAGCCAAGACTTAACTGGAGAAAAATGGGATCATAAACCTAACACCACCATATATCAATTGGTACGAATTCGACTATCCAAAACACGGATGGATCATGCGCATATTGGAAGGAGTAATCCTGGGATACCTCTTAGGGAACTTTTTCAAAGCTTCAGAGTTCGTCCATCCTTGGAATCACTACTTTTGTTCCACTTGAATCACAAAATCTGAGGTAAAAAGTAATTTGCAAATTCTTTTCAAAAATAAATTTGTATTATTAGGTCTTTTTGTTTTGAAGATTACTATCAATAATAAATGAATTTTTTTGTAAACAAAATAAAATAAGAACTACAAATAATTGGATAAAGGCTCAAACTTTATTAATAGAATGGTAGTCCGGAAATGGCGTGACTCAATGAATGATTACAAAGTTTAGAAAATGGTAAATATATGGAAAAGATACATTGAAATACAATGACCACTATTCTCCCTGACAACTTTGAATTCCTGAGAAGAGGCTTTAGTTGAAGTGTGATGAGAATCTGAGAAAATTGTTGCCTCAATGATCAAATCTTATCTGACGTAGTTACTTGCCAAGAAATCCCTAACTTTTGCCTAGGTTTCTCTTGCGGGTTTTCAACCTATCGGGAAGATTTATTTTGTTTATGCCTATAACTTTTTCCTAGATCATCCTTTCGGGTTTCAACCTACCGAGACGCTCTTTTTTTCCTAAGCCTCCCTTTCGGGTTTTCAACTTAGCAAGTTGTTCTTTTATTTCTTTAGGAAAAGTATTTCTTTACTGTGCCAGCATTCATGGGACTTGGGAACTCCTCTCCATCCATAACTTCAATAATTAATGCATCGCCAGAGAAGGCTTTCTTGACAACATATGGGCCTTCATAATTGGGAGTCCACTTGCTCCTAGAATCAGCGTTAAAAGACATGATCTTTCTGAGCACGAGGCCGCCTTCTCTAAATTCATGAGGTTTGACTTTCTTATCAAAAGCTTTCTTTATCATCTTATGATATAATTGGCCACGGCACACAACCTTCATCCTCTTCTCTTAAATTAAATTCAACTGGTCAAACTTGTTCTGGACCCCTTCAGCCTCTGACAACTTAGTTTCCTTTATTACACAAAAAGAGGGAATCTCAACCTCAATGGGGAGCACGACTTTCATACCATATACAAGAGAGAATGGGATTGCCCCTGTTGAAGTGCGGATGGATGTACGATACCCATGTAAAGCAAAAGGGAGCATCTTATGTCAATCTTTATAGGTAACAACCATCTTCATGATGATCTTCTTAATATTTTTATTAGCCGCTTAAACGGCCCCATTCATCTTTGGCATGTTGTTTACCTAGGGTTTTGGTAAACAACCGCTGATCCTCCAAATGGTTACTTATTTGGTTACTCACAGGATCGATCAGATTGATCCTAGGACATAGGTTGATTTTGAAGTTTGATTGAATTGGATAAGGCTTTAAATAAATTGGCTTTAAATGAATTGCATAAAGGAAAGACTTGGTAAAATAAACAAGGCTTTAAAGTAAAAGGTTCGACAAGAATGTAAAGAGGAAAGCAAGTAAATTTCTGGAAAAGTAAATGACTTTAATTGATAAAATTGGTGTTTCACACATACATTTCTCAACAATTCTTTCTCACACACTGGGTACTTGAATCTATATGAGTGACTTTGTATATAATTGTGAACACACGCGAGAAACTACATGTCTACTCCTATTTATACTAAAACATCCCAAGTAACCGTCGGGCAGTTACACTGCTTCGAGATCAATCCACTTGGCACGTTCTCCACGCTCGACGCTCCAGATCCTTGCACGTTTGCACGTGGTAACTGCTGGAAACCGTTTTCCCTCCAAACGCTTGAATTTCAAACTGCTCCACTCTGAACCATCGAACACTTTCGTCAAAAGACATCTTCGACGAGAAACTCCTTCGACGTCGAAGGCAACCAGCCTTCTTCCTTTGAAGAAATCTTCTAAGTACTTCGCCATCTTTCGACGGGCACTTCGACAGACTTAGCCAGTCGAAAGCATTTTTCAGCTTTTAATGGTTGACATTGATAAAACAAGAGTGTCGGATTTAGGAGCCAACAAATTGCCCCCCAAGAATGCCTTATTTCGACTCTGACAGAAAAAGGCATTCTTTGAAAACGCCATTCGACACTTGTCTTTTTATGCTTAGTCACAAATTAACTTGTGCACTTCTTGTTGTTTTCTACCAACTATTGGCAATCCCAAGAAAACCATCATTGTTCCGTACCTAGGACGTCACTTTCAGTACGGCGTGCAGTACCAAACGTCATTTCAGAATTTGTCATTATGACAATTCTCAAAAACGAGGACGCACGCTGCGTCCCTCTATTTCTGCAGAAACGGCTAAAACAACAGGTGGCTGCCACGCGTCCCACTAACTCCTGCAGCATTAAATGGCATTTAATGTCCTCGTTTTTGGGGATTTTTCCCACTACTATAAATAGCAGTGAACATCCCATTGTGGGACTTTTTACGCCATCTAGCCTTTCAAACTTCTCTGTTTTTATACAAGCTTGTTATCTTTGCAGAAACTCTTCCTCCTTCACTTCGTCTTCAACCTTATTTCAAACTCCACACTAATCCATGGCATCTGGTTCTACTGCTCCTAGTGCTAACGCACCAACTGAACATGCTAAACCCAAGGTTTTCGTCACTGCTCCGGTAGTAAATTCTACAGGCAAACGAAGGGTTCCTGAACCTTCTGACATCGCCGTTCGCGATGCTTACTCGCGCCACTTGATGATCCCGGTTGGATACTCCAACCAGATCTTTGCAATGTCTGGCCCCATGAATCCAAGTATCTCTGAAGCTCTGAAGATCAAGAGCTATTTCCCGATAGTCGAGAAACTCAAACCAATCGCATGCGCCAAGAAAGACGCAGAAGACAATGAAGACCCTGCACGTGAAAAAATCGACCTCCGCTTCTTCAACAGAGGTGTTAGGGTCTTCAGGTCTTGCCCTAACCTTACCTCCGATTATGTTGCTTGGCTAACAAAGATGGAGAAGCACCAAACTCCGATCTGGAAGGATATGGGAATCTTCGACCTAGTGATGCTGTCGAAGACAGGTTTGAACTACTCCCCGGAGATGCTGATAGCTTCACTGTTGTTCTGGGACTACTCCCACTTTACTTTTCATCTTCCCTGTGGGATGCTAACCCCCACACTCTTCGATGTGGCCGCTATTACTGGCCTTCGACCCACCGGGGATTACTTCGATCCGGAGGAGATGTCGGAGGACCAAATTGGCTTTTCTGAGACCAAACTAACATACACCACTTTCATCAACCATTATCATGACAGGTCGACAGATGCTGTGTCGGATGTCGAACACATAGCGTTTCTAGCCTTATGGCTGACTCGCTTTGTGTTTTGCTCGAAGTCTCTACAGGTGACCAAAAAGATGGTCACTCTTGCTACTCAACTGCATCACCGCCAAAACATCTGTTTGGTAGAACTGATTCTGGCTAGCCTCTATGATTCGATCAGCAATGGGGCAACTCTTCTGAAACATATCGAGGACAGGGCCAGTTTGCTACTCGCTGGGCCTTTTTGGCTACTCCAACTGTGGCTCAATGCCACTTTCGAATCTTTCTTGCCCAAGAAGGTTCAGATAAATGAACAGGCTCCAGCGATAGCGAATAGACGCGTCGAAGGAAACAGGCTGGCTCTGTTGACACCTATGGAAGATGGACTGGAGTTTCAGCAAACCTTCACCAACTTCGTTCTAATGTTTGCTTGAAGGAAGGATTTTGTTTCAACTATGGCTCCATTTGCCCGACGGCAAGTGGGTCCAGCATGGTTCACAAGGCCACATCCAAGGGCGTCGAGTGGTCCTAATGTTGACGAACACACAATACTGTGGGAGGCGTTCCTTACACCAAGGATCATGCCTCTTCGATTCAAGAGTTCTAAGACTCATCTGAGTCTGATTGCATACCAACCAAACCTGGTATCTCGCCAGTTTGGTATTATCCAAACCCTACCTTCTCCGATTTTTCAAAGAGAGAAGTCAATGTTGTACTTCTGCAATGATTATACAGAAGAAGCTGCCATCAAGCATATCGGAAGATATGCTGGTCGAACAATCCTCTCGCTGTTTGACTACCAGCTCAATTTCCTTTGCTCACCATCCTTCGAGGAGTGGTGGAAAAGCTATTATGCTGAGTACTTCTTCGACGAGAAGGACTTCATGGATGAGCTGCAGAAGTCTTTTGTCCTTGTGTTGGACAAAATAAAGAAATGTAAGTTCATGTTCTCACATTACTTTTTGTCTTTTTCGACTGCTAGCCTGTTAATTTTTTCATTTGCTTTCAGTTGTTCGAAAGCCTGTAGCCAAGAAGGCTACAGAAGGCCAACAAGGAGGAGGCCCTTCAACAAAACCTCCACCGCCGGCGAAGACTACAGCGCCGGCGAAGACCACAAGCAACCAACAGGGGGAAGGCTCTTCGAAGAAGCCTTCTATATCGGTAACCAGACTTTCTTCATTTTCCTTCTGGCTTTCGATTTTTGATTTTCGATGCAATTATTCAATCGAATTCCTATTGGTTTTCTAGGCACCTTCGCCCAAGAAACGGCCAGGACTGGTGGTCGAATCTGGGAGTGATGAAGAAAGTGATTCCCCTCCTGCCCCTCTAAAGAGGCGAAAGTTGACGAAGGATGCTTCTGTTCCTGCTCCTGCTCCTGAAGGTCGAACTGTCAGAATAAAGGTTGCTGTGAGAAAGCCTAGGCCACCTCCAGTGATCATCGAGGAGCCAACTGAGGAGGAACTAAACATTCTTCTTAACAAGCCTGTCGAAAGCGACAATTCCAGCCCTGGGGCTGAAGCTAATCCACAGGTAATCTTTTAGACCCTTTTATAACTTAGGTATAGATACCCATATTCGATTGTGTCTCTTTCGATCTCTGAAGATTTGTCTTCTTTCCCTTTTCAGGACACTACTGAAAGTTCTCCGCCAAGGACCTCAGAAACGCTGGAATCTGCTGAACTTAGCAGGCCTCAGGAAAAAGGCTTGGGCAATGACGAAGCCCATACTGAGAATGAGGCCAATGCTGAAACGGTAGAGAAACCGACAGAGGAACCTCTGGTGGAGGAACAATAGCCAGAAACGGTTCAGATGGTGGATCTGTCAGAAGAGAATCATGAAGAAAGGGACCAAGGCAATGATGGCGAAGAAAATCAAAATGCTGCCGACGAAGAGAACCAAGGTGGCACTGGCGAAGGACACCAGGGTGACGCTAGCGAAGAACACCAAGATGACGCTGGAGAAGGGCCCCAGGGTGATGCTAGCGAAGAACCACAAGTCGACGCTGGTACTGCCCCAGTCCGAGTCGAAGAGCAACCAGTCGAGGCACCTAACACTCAAGAACCTCAAACCCAAGACAATGTTGTTGCAAGGGTTACCTCAACGAAGCACAGGTCGAAAGAGGACTTGGAACTCTTGAAACAAACTGACCTTGTTAGCTACCTCAACGCAATCATCGAGAGCAAGAGTTCGTCTGACGCTAGTCAGGAAGTTCCTACCCTGTCGGGGAAGTCTACTGAAACTTCTCCCCTTGATGATGCTTTGGCGAAGGTTAAGGCCCAGTTCTTTAAGAGGGACTTGATGAAGGCTTTAGAGGGGGACCCCACTGCTCCATCATGCTTGAAAGAGGTCTTGAATGCTGTCGACTTTGAAGCTGTAGCCCCAGAAGTCTCAGGCTTGATCATGGAGTTACACTCTATGATTGATCAAATCTCAGCAGATTATAGGCGCCAAAGGGGGTTTAACAGTCAGCTTGAGGTGTTGTATGGAAAAAGCTCCTCTGCATGGACTGCTGTCTCAGATTCGACTTCTCGAATTGCGGAGTTGTCGAAACAAAAAGCGTCTGCGCAGGAAGAAGTTGATGCCATTGATCAAGAGAATGCTTCCTTCCGGGCACAAATCGCAGAAATAGAGGCGAAGAAAAACGCCAACACTGTATGCAAGGAGGAACTTCTTTCGACCATCTCAGACACCGAGAGCCAAACTGAGATCAAACAAGGCCTGGAATTCGCTGAGAGGGCCCAAAGCCTCGACGCTCAAATTGCCAAACTAGTGCAGGAGAACGCCTGGTGGAAGAAGAGGTTGGAGCTGCAGCAAGCCAAGTATCTTCGACTCAAGAACTCTCTTACCTTTTGATTGATTCTCTTTTGTAACCATATTCTGTAATCGTTATTCGACAACAATTGCCATCTTGGCTGAAATTTATAAAATTTCTATTTTGGCATTTTTATGGTTAATTTAGTCTTGTTCTTTTATTATTTTATTTTTATCTCTTGAAGTATAGGTTTGTATTTTTTCAAATATTTACCATTTACTCTCAAGAGCCTTTTATCTCCACTTAACTCTTCGACTTCATAGGCTCCACCAGAAAAAATTTGGATAACTCTGAAGGGTCCTTCCCATTTGGGTGACCATTTTCCCATGCTTCGATCCCTTCGATCCATGGGAAGAATTACCTTCCAAACCAGTTCTTCAGGCAAAAATACCTTAGGTTTTACCTTTCTATTATAAGAGTCTTCTACTCTTTTCTTCTGAAGCCTGAGTAGGTCGAGAGCGTGTAATATCTCTTCGTCTAAATCCACCAGTTCATCTAACATCATGTTCCAATAAACTTCAGAAGGAATATCATAATGCCTCTGAACCCTTGCAGATTGAAGACAAATTTCTGCTGGCAACACTGCATCATGGCCAAAAGTTAGCCTATACGGTGTTGTACCAGTGGCTTCTTTTGGGGACGTTCGACAAGCCCACAGAATCTGGTCTAACGTCTTATGCCAATTCTTTGGTTTCTTCCCAACATGTTTCTTTATCAAGCCAATCACCACTTTGTTAGCTGCTTCGACTTGACCATTCGCCTGTGCATAATAAGGCGTTGATGTTAGGAGTTTGAAACCTGTTTCCTGAGCAAATTCCTGCATCTTTCGACCAGTGAAAACTGACCCTTGATCAGTTGTTATTGTCTCAGGAATTCCATATCTAAAGATAATGTTCTTTTGAATAAATTCAATGACATTTTCTTGGTCCACATTGACTAAAGGGACAGCTTCGATCCACTTAGTAAAATAATCAATGCCTATTGTGATCGGTGGATCTGGAACTGACTGTTTAACGCTGGTTCGCGAAATGTCGCGGAAGCAAGAGTCGCCACCGTCTTTTATTTTCTCCAAATGGAAAGGACAAAAGCACAGAAAAATTCCTTAAAGAGATCGCTCTCGGTTCGGGAGGTAGGTTATAGAAAGGGAATGTGTTAGCACCCTCTCTATCCATGGTTATCCATGGGCTCTTAGATACTTGCTCAATGTGTTTTCAAAATTGTTTGTTTGCTTTTCAATGTGGGTTAACAAAGTTTCTTTGAAAAATTTCAGTTCGACTCGCACGTCAGAGTGTTTGAAAAATTTGCTTTGAAAGCTTTTGAAAAGTGTTGGTGTGAAAAGATTTCAGTTTATTTTGAAGAGAGCAAGTATCCTTGAGAACCTACTTACCCTAAGGAATTCGTCTGTGTAAATGTCCTTTAAAGTAGTGCCATCCCACCATTGAGAGGTAGGTAGCACCACCGTTGGAGGTGTTCGGGTCAATTCGAGTTTCGGGGCATGATGATCACCGGAGCAATGGGAAGACACCTTAGAAGCTACCCTCATGCCAGGTTCCCGGATCATGAGGACTTACTAAGACATCCTCTACTCGACGATCACCTTTCGAAAGGCAACAGTGAGGCGTACCCTAGGGGTGGTGTGTGCGAATTTGTGTGTCAGTTTTATTTGTATTTGTCTTGTCATGTTAAAGTGATGTTCTACGCTTGATTTTATTTTAAGTCCATACATTCTTTCATGCTTTTGTTAACAGTTAAAAGTTGCGGGAAAAGTAAATCTAAGACTATTACAAATGGCGCGGGTCCACATCGCCAAAATTAAACCGGACCCGATTTGACGGAAAGTAAATAAAGCAAAAGAAATAAAAAGTGCGAGCAATTATTTACATGGCTTTGGGAGAGATACATAATTATAATAAACGACATAAAATAAATGTACGAATTAAATAAATTACGACCGAGGGCGTTGGACCCTTTTGCAAAATTAAAACTAATAAGGAATTTAAAATTAAGATTAAAAGACATGTTTTTGGTATTTTTATGCTTTTTAAGATTTAAAAGAAAAAAGAATTGATTAAAAATTAAGCTAAAAGGCAAACCCTAATTCTAATGGCTTTTAAATTTATTGTGAAAATGTTAAGTTTTAACCTAAATTAAATCTACGTTGATTTATGTACAATTTAATTATGAAAATAAATAAATAAATAATATTATGATAAAAGGAAAAATTAAAAAGGATAAAAATTAAGCCTAAATTCTACCTTTTTTATATTTATTATGAAAAGAATTAAAATTGCAAAAATCCTAATTAAAACTAAATTCATTACATGTTAATTTATTTACAATAAAAATATTAAAATAAAAATTATTTATTATATTTTGTCTTTTCTGATTTTTAAACCCTTTTTTGTATTTTGTAAAAATAATAATTACTTTAAACAAATAACAAAAATAAAATAACAATAAAAAAAAATAAATAAAAAATATAGCAAAAGCAAACCAGGGGGGGTGGAAGTCCCAATTTAGGAGGTGTTGATCCAAGAATGCTGGCCCATTGACATTGAAATTCGTTGACTTTTTAGATGGCCTATTGACACGTTGACCAAAGTTTAGAGTGTTCTTGAGATCCCTGCCCTTGATTTGATCTGCCAGGCACGTGGATGGATGGATAATGAGGGAACATGGTGGGCGTCACTGTTGTGCCTGCATGGGAATTAGCATGGAAAAATAACATGAAATATGATACAGACCTGGGACTCGAACCCAGGTCACTAGCATTGCTAACCACTTCCTGCGCCATTGAACCACTTCAACTTCTTTTAATATATAATAACTATTAATCAATATAAAAGAAAATTGGTTAGTCATTCTGAAAAACGCGCGTAATTTTAAAAGACCCAACCAATGCTTGCCACGAGTTTATCTTCTTCCTTTTTCTGAAAACATAAACATGAGGCAACGGTTTTGCAAACGTTGCCTAAGACTACTTTCCAGAAAATAGCGATTGGCCCCTCGACGCTCATAAATTGAGCGCGAGGGTTGGAATCTCTTCGTCTGGACTTGCTGAGTCTAATGGCAATAGTCTTGAGTTCTAATTTTGCTTATTTTCAAAAACCCCAAATTGGCAAACCTGTAAACCCTAGGATTCGAGCATGGTATCATCGCGTATATAGCACAAAAACTTAATTAAACATGATGGTTAGTTTCAAAACTTGACAAGGAACATGAATGTACAATTAAAATGCAATGGAGATGCCTAAAAATCAAAAGACGATCATGGATTTTTCTTGGTTCAGTTGGAATCCGTTTTACCAATTCTTTGTGTTTGAGTTGATGTTAGGGGTTGCAATGTGATCAGGAGGGCTTGAGGAAGCTATTGGAAAAACTTTTATGTCTTGAATCCACCTAGAACATTGATTTCAGATTTGAGTTATATGGCCAATTTTTCAAGTTTGTAATAGCTCTTTCTGCGCAGCATTCAGTGTGTTGTGGTTAGGGTTTGACTCAGCACTTATGAGGGAAGAGAATTAGGTCATTAGCTGGCCTTGATCCATGCCCATGAGAGAACTAGTCCTAGGTTTTTCACCATTAACCAACTTTCCCTTTTTTTAAGCAAAACCAAGACTTGGTGTATAACTTAACCCTAGCATGAGTTTGTGAGCTGGCACATGATTTATGGAAGCTATCAAAATTCAAATGACACTATTCCATTGACTTTTAAATTTTATTTGAATTTTTAAAGATTTAAAATGAATTAAATTATCAAAAATTAAATAAAATAGAAAAATCAATGTTTGATCTTGAAATTAATCATGGGACACGTGTATGGCATGACAAGGCTGAATCAAGTGGAAGAAAGTGGGCCCTTTTGTCAAAAATTGAAGTTTCAAGGATAGTTGACTTTTGCCATTTCACAAATATTTCCCAACTTCTCCAATGCATAACTTGCTCAATTTTTAAGCTTTTCACATGTTCTTGGACATTTTGGAAAGGTCTTTGAGTCCTTTAACCAATGCCTTTAGTCCCATGTCATTTTGATTTTCCAATCTCAAGTTATGGCCTTTGACTTAAAGTCCCTTTTTGTTGACTTTTGAAAATGACCTATAATGTTGAAATTGATAACTTTTTGTGAGAGCATTTCTTGGACTTGAAGTATGAAGATGAGTTGTAGGAAATGTCTTTCTCTTCAAAATGAGCTTTGGATGGAATTTTTCTGATAATCCATGTGAAAGTTATGCCCTGGTCAATTTCAGTTGACTTTTTCAGCTGTCCAAATAAGGAAACTTTTGCATCTTGATGATTTTCTGAGCCAAATTTTGAGAATCATGATCAAGCATTGATCAAATGATGTTTGTGGCTTCAAAATGATATGTTGACCAAAAATTTGAACTTTTGGCTGTCAAATGACCATTTTGCCCCTACAGTTGACTGTAGTGCAATTTAGGGTTTTGACTGTGCAATCTTGAGCTGAATGCCTTGAAACTTGATATGAGGATGCTTGACCATGTTTGTAAGCATATGAGACTTGATTAGGCCTTTGAAAACTTCCTTCTTGACCAGAACACAAACCCTAGTTTTGACTGTATAGGAGGCCTTTGCACTGTGCAACCCTTGGGGAATTTTGCAGCTTGACTTGGCAATTTTCTTGGAGAATATGGGAGGGCAAATTTTGGGGTACAACAGTTGCCCCTGTTCAATCTTCTTAGGCCTGAGGATGTAGATTGGCTGACGTGCCTTTCGTAATCCGAGGGTAGAAGATGATTGGACACTAGAGTGCCCAGAAATTTGCGCTTACATAGTAGCAGTGCTGGTGGAATGGGCTTATAGATGCCATCTGGATGTTTGATTGTGTAAGAGATTCCTTGGCAAGAACCTGTATACCTGCAAAACAGACAATGAGTACCTGACACGTTGCAGGAGCTGATTTTTAGATGCCTGGTATAGATGTGTCCTGACTGGTCACAGGAGCTGAGTCTGGAGCTTCAAACGGCGATGAAAGCACCAGGGATGGTTACTACCTTAGCATGAATGGTAAGAGAACCTTGGGCGACTTTAACTTCAACAATGCTCGTTGAGAAAAATCTTGGGTGTCTTCTACTGGGATAAGAATCAGGGAGATCTTAGGGTCGATCTGACTGAACCAGAGAGGCCTTTGACTGGGTAAGAATCAGGAAAACCTTAGGGTCGACTTAACTGAACCGGACAAGGTCTTGGAATGTCTTCAACTGGATAAGCATCAGGGAGATCTTAGGGTCGATCTGACTGAACCAGAGAAGGCCTTTGACTGGATAAGCATCAGAAAATCTTAGGGTCGATTTAACTGGACCGGTCTAGGTCTTGAAATGTCTTCAGCTGGATAAGCATCAGGGAGATCTTAAGGTCGATCTGACTGAACCAGAGAAGGCCTTTGACTGGATAAGCATCAGGAAAATCTTAGGGTCGATTTAACTGAACCGGACAAGGTCTTGGAATATCTTCAACTGGATAAGCATCAGGGAGATCTTAAGGTCGATCTGACTGAACCAGAGAAGGCCTTTGACTGGATAAGCATCAGGAAAATCTTAGGGTCAATTTAACTGAATCGGTCTAGGTCTTGAAACATCTTCAACTGGATAAGCATCAGGGAGATCTTAGGGTCGATCTGACTGAACCAGAGAAGGCCTTTGACTGGATAAGCATCAGAAAATCTTAGGGTCGATTTAACTGAACCGGACAAGGTCTTGGAATATCTTCAACTGGATAAGCATCAGGGAGATCTTAGGGTCGATCTGACTGAACCAGAGAAGGCCTTTGACTGGATAAGCATCAGGAAAATCTTAGGGTCGATTTAACTGAACCGGTCTAGGTCTTGAAATATCTTCAACTGGATAAGCATCAGGGAGATCTTAGGGTCGATCTGACTGAACCAGAGAAGGCCTTTGACTGGATAAGCATCAGGAAAATCTTAGGGTCGATTTAACTGAACCGGTCTAGGTCTTGAAATATCTTCAACTGGATAAGCATCAGGGAGATCTTAGGGTCGATCTGACTGAACCAGAGAAGGCCTTTGACTGGATAAGCATCAGAAAATCTTAGGGTCGATTTAACTGAACTGGACAAGGTCTTGAAATATCTTCAACTGGATAAGCATCAGGGAGATCTTAGGGTCGATCTGACTGAACCAGAGAAGGTTTTTGACTGGATAAGAATCAGGAAAATCTTAGGGTCGATTTAACTGAACCGGACAAGGTCTTGGAATGTCTTCAACTGGATAAGCATCAGGGAAATCTTAGGGTCGATCTGACTGAACCAGAGAAGGCCTTTGACTGGATAAGCATCAGGAAAATCTTAGGGTCGATTTAACTGAACCGGACAAGGTCTTGGAATATCTTCAACTGGATAAGCATCAGGGAGATCTTAAGGTCGATCTGACTGAACCAGAGAAGGCCTTTGACTGGATAAGCATCAGGAAAATCTTAGGGTCGATTTAACTGAACCGGTCTAGGTCTTGAAACATCTTCAACTGGATAAGCATCAGGGAGATCTTAGGGTCGATCTGACTGAACCAGAGAAGGCCTTTGACTGGATAAGCATCAGAAAATCTTAGGGTCGATTTAACTGAACCGGACAAGGTCTTGGAATATCTTCAACTGGATAAGCATCAGGGAGATCTTAGGGTCGATCTGACTGAACCAGAGAAGGCCTTTGACTGGATAAGCATCAGGAAAATCTTAGGGTCGATTTAACTGAACCGGTCTAGGTCTTGAAATATCTTCAACTGGATAAGCATCAGGGAGATCTTAGGGTCGATCTGACTGAACCAGAGAAGGCCTTTGACTGGATAAGCATCAGGAAAATCTTAGGGTCGATTTAACTGAACCGGTCTAGGTCTTGAAACATCTTCAACTGGATAAGCATCGGGGAGATCTTAGGGTCGATCTGACTGAACCAGAGAAGGCCTTTGACTGGATAAGCATCAGAAAATCTTAGGGTCGATTTAACTGAACCGGTCTAGGTCTTGAAATATCTTCAACTGGATAAGCATCAGGGAGATCTTAGGGTCGATCTGACTGAACCAGAGAAGGCCTTTGACTGGATAAGCATCAGGAAAATCTTAGGGTCGATTTAACTGAACCGGACAAGGTCTTGAAATATCTTCAACTGGATAAGAATCAGGGAGATCTTAGGGTCGATCTGACTGAACCAGAGAAGGTCTTTGACTGGATAAGCATCAGGAAAATCTTAGGGTCGATTTAACTGAACCGGACAAAGTCTTGAAATATCTTCAACTGGATAAGCATCAGGGAGATCTTAGGGTCGATCTGACTGAACCAGAGAAGGCCTTTGACTGGATAAGCATCAGGAAAATCTTAGGGCGATTTAACTAAACCGGTCTAGGTCTTGGAATATGGTTGAGAATTTCAACTGCATTTTTCCTGAAAGGTAAAGGTCAGTCATATGCATGATATGGATCAAGCAATGATGTTCTCAACATAAATGAGATTCGTATGATATGATGTGTCTATGCATGCTATAATGATGTATGTGATGTTTTATGTATGTTTTTGTCTAGGAAAGTAAATCCTTGACGGGTGCCGGGAAGTTGTATCCTGGGCTGATGTTGAAGAATAGACTTTGCTTCCGCTGGGGATGATAACTACAAGAATACCGGTAGGAGAAGATGACTCCGTTGCGGAATAAACTTGGCAAATGGAGGATTCTGCGGGGGGAAAAGATACTCTAGCGACCATGCTGGGAAGCAATACTCTGTGGGAAGAGGGATGCCTTGCTGAGTGTTGATAATAGTTTGCTGGGGATACCCTTATTATGTTGGGAGTATTGATAGACTTCGTTGGGAATAGGAAGACTTCGTCGACGACACTCTTTCCGTGGCTTTTGGCTGAGGATAACCCAATTATATCCTGTTAAGGAAATAACTCTTTAAATCAAGCCGGACGACGCGTTCGTGCTCTGCGAAGGATAAGCTTCCAGAATTTACTAGGGATAAGCTTACTGCTTGGGGAGATATGAATTCCAACTTTCCTGGGGAAACTAATTGGACTCTCCTGGGGCGTTTTGATGTGCTGGGGAAGTGATTCCTTTGAATGTTGATGTATGCCGCCGGGGAACAATCTTTAGACCAAGACTGCCGGGGATGCTTGTTAAGAATATATGCTGCTGGGGAATATTGGGATCTGCTGGAGGACACCCAACTTCCTTAAGGTTGATAACTGTTTTGCTTGAGGAGAGTATACTGCTTGCTGTCTCACTCTCTGGGGAATTTAAGATGCCTGGTTATGTTCTTTAGCTGAACCTATCTTGGTACTTTGGAGGATAGAACAATTAGATTGCCTAAACAACTCCTTATTGCCCCTGTTTCTAATATTACCTGTAATTAATTCTTTGTTTCGTATGCAAATATTTATGAGCTAGCAAATTATTGTCAATGCATATATCACAAATTGAACCTTGGACGTTCTTCGCAAAACAAAACAGAAAAGGAAAAAACAAAAGGCACATTTTAACTGAAAAGTATATTTGTATTGATTTTTGAGTGGCCTGTAAATAGGCATTTTGTATACAAGAGGCTGACGTCCTAATAAGAGGACGCCACCGAGCAAAAAAGGGTTTATACAAATTTTGTACAAAAGAAAATAAAACAGCTGTGTGAAATGAATGATCCACTGGGTTTCAACTCTGCTATTGCCTTTATAACTCCGAGCGTCTCATCACTTGATGACCTTGGTTGAAGGTGAAGCTGACTGATCGATCTGATCTTGATGTAGATACCGGATTCTGGATGCAAAGTGATCAATGAGACATAACATTACGTTTTTATCCCTAATTTTTGCCTGGACCGCCCTTTCGGGTTTTCAGTCCACCGGGATATCCATTTTTGCCCAAGCTGCCCTTTCAGGTTTTTGACTTGCCGGGTGTACAGATTTTTTCCATTTTCATCCCTTCATTTTGCCCGAACCCTTTTGGTTCGACGGGAAGCCCTAATTTTTGCCTAGGCATGTCAGCCTAGCGGGTCTTTTTTTTCATGCGTAATATTTTTTTACTATGTCTGCATTGGCGGGGTGAGGAAGGTCGTCACCATCCATATTGGTTAATATCATTGCTCCTCCTGAGAACACGTGCTTAACCACAAATGGCCCTTCGTACGTAAGGGTCCATTTGCCCCTTGGATCACTCTGAGGAAGGATGATTCGCTTGATTACCAGATCCCCGACTCGATATTCCTGTGGTCTAACCTTTTTGTTAAATGCCCTGATCATCCGTTTCTGATACGTCTGACCATGACAGATAGCAGCAAGTCTCTTTTCGTCTATGAGGTTGAGCTGATCAAGTCGTGTCTGGATCCAATCATTTTCGTTCAGGTTTGCATCCTTCATTATCCGGAGAGAGGGTATTTGCACTTCGATTGGCAAGACTGCCTCCATACCATAAACCAAAGAGAAAGGAGTTGCCCCTGTTGACGTCCTGGCTGAGGTACGGTACCCATGTAGAGCGAACGGTAACATCTCATGCCAATCTTTATAAGTCACTGTCATTTTCTGCACGATTTTCTTGATGTTCTTATTTGCTGCTTCTACAGCCCCATTCATCTTCGGTCTGTAGGGAGAAGAATTGTGGTGCTGTATTTTGAACTGTTCGCAAAGCTCAGCGATCATCTTATTGTTCAGATTGGTACCGTTGTCTGTAATAATTCTCTCAGGGACGCCGTACCGACATATCAGGTTATGCCGAATGAACCGTGCTACAACAGTCTTGGTTACCGTAGCATAGGATGCTGCCTCGACCCACTTCGTGAAGTAATCAATTGCCACTAGGATGAAGCGATGTCCATTGGATGCCGTAGGTTTTATCTCGCCGATCATGTCTATGCCCCACATTGCAAACGGCCAAGGCGCAGTCAGAACATTCAGGGGAACCGGAGGAACATGCACTTTATCTGCATAAATCTGGCATTTGTGGCATGTCCTGGAATGTTGGTAGCAGTCAGCTTCCATTGTGGACCAATAGTATCCTGCCCGTAGGATTTTCTTAGCCATAGTATGTCCACTGGAATGTGTACCAAAGGTCCCTTCATGTAGCTCTTCCATGATTCTTTCTGCTTCGGTTTTATCCACACAACGCAGTAAGGTTGAATCATGGTTTCGCTTGTACAAGATGTTGTTGCTAAGGAAGAATTTGGCTGCGAATCTTCTCAGGAATTTCTTATCATTGACAGAGGCGCCTTCAGGGTATTCCTGAGTTTCCAGATATCTCTTCACTTCGTGGTACCAAGGCTTCTCAGTCACCAATTCAGTTTCGAGATCACAACAGTATGTCGGCTCGTCCAGTTTCCAGATGATGATCCGGGGAGCCTCATTATCCCATTTGACCTTGAACATTGAAGACATTGTAGCTAACGCGTCCGCTAACTGATTCTCTTCTCTTGGAAAGTGCTCAAAGGTTATCTCTGTGAAGTGGGGAATCAGGGTCAACACACATTCTCTGTAAGGAATCAAGTTTGGATGTTTCGTATCCCACTCTCCTTTGATCTGATTGATCACAAGAGCGGAATCTCCGAAGACACTCAGAAATTTGATCCTCAGGTCGATCGCAGCTTGAAGACCCATGATACACGCCTCATACTCCGCCATGTTGTTGGTACAGTTGAAACACAGCCGGGCGGTGAATGGAGTATGAGTACCTTGTGGAGATATGATGATGGCGCCAATACCATTTCCCAAAGCGTTGGATGCTCCGTCAAAATGCATAGACCATCGGGATCCTGGTTCAGGTCCTTCATCCGGTCCAGGTACTTCACAGTCAGTTACTATCATAATGCTTTCATCCGGAAACTCGAAGTTCATTGATTGGTAGTCATCTACAGCTTGATGTGCTAAGTGGTCTGCCAATACACTTCCCTTGATGGCTTTTTGGGTCGTGTACTGAATGTCGTATTCCGTCAAGATCATCTGCCATCTTGCAATTCTCCCAGACAGAGCAGGCTTTTCGAATATGTACTTTATCGGATCCATTTTTGAGATCAACAAGGTAGTGTGAGTCAGCAAATACTGTCTCAGCCGGCGAGCAGCCCATACCAAAGCGCAGCAAGTTTTCTCAAGCAGTGAGTATCGGGTCTCACAGTCGGTAAACTTTTTGCTAAGGTAATAAATGGCATGCTCTTTTCGGCCAGACTCGTCATGCTGCCCCAGCACACACCCCATTGAATTATCAAGCACTGTCAGGTAAAGTATCAAAGGTCTCCCTTCAACTGGTGGCATAAGGATGGGTGGTTCTTGGAGATATTCTTTGATTCTGTCAAAAGCCGCCTGACATTCATCATTCCAATGTACTACCTGATCTTTCTTCAGCAGCTTGAAGATTGGTTCACAGGTAGCTGTTAGGTGTGAGATGAACCGAGCAATGTAATTCAGACGTCCTAGAAAGCCTCTGACTTCCTTCTCTGTCTTAGGAATTGGCATCTCTTGAATGGCTTTGACCTTAGCAGGGTCCACTTGAATTCCCTTGTCACTTACCACGAAGCCTAGCAACTTTCCAGATCTTACCCCGAAGGTGCACTTGTTCGGGTTCAACCTCAGCTTGTACAGTTTCAAACGGTCAAACAGTTTCTGCAGATGATCAAGATGTTCTTCCTCAGTCTGGGACCTAGCGATCATGTCGTCAACATACACTTCTATCTCATGATGGATCATGTCATGAAATAAAGCAACCATGGCACGTTGGTAGGTTGCCCCAGCATTCTTTAGTCCAAAAGGCATGACTTTGTAGCAGAAGGTGCCCCACTGCGTACCAAATGTAGTCTTTTCCATGTCTTCAGGAGCCATCTTGATCTGATTGTAGCCTGAAAAACCATCCATAAAAGAGAACACTTTATGCTGAGCTGTATTATCAACAAGGACATCAATGTGAGGTAGAGGGAAGTCATCCTTGGGGCTGGCCCTGTTCAGATCCCTGTAATTGACACACATTCTGACCTTGCCGTCTTTCTTAGGTACCGGTACCACATTAGCAACCCACTGAGGGTAAGAAGTCACTGCAAGAAATCCGGCATCAAACTGCTTCATAACCTCGGCTTTAATCTTCTCAGACATCTCTGGACGCATACGGCGGACCTTTTGCTTAACCGGAGGGCAATCTTCTTTAGTTGGTAAATGATGGACCACAATGTCGGTATCTAATCCGGGCATATCTTCGTAGGACCAGGCAAAGATCTCCTTATAGTCGTGCAGCATCTGAGTCAACCGTTGCTTCACGCTGAGCTCTAGGTTGGCGCCAATCTTTACCCCTTTCTTGTCTTCTTCAGTACCCAAGTTTATTATTTCCACTGGCTCTTCATGGGGTTGAATTGCCCTCTCTTCCTGTTGTAACAGTCTTGCAAGTTCACCAGGCACTTCGCAATCATCTTCACCTTCGTCTTCGGCTAAGTTGATCGGATTTTCGAAGTCATAACTGGCAGTAGCAGAGTCGTTACCAGTGAGATCCAGAGTGGATTGAAACCTGTATGAGTGAGTGTGTGTGTAAATACAGCTGTTTTGCAATATGTAAAGAAAGGAAAGAAAAGGAGCGCAAAATTTGAAATGCGAAAAACGTCCAATGCTTTTATTCATGATATATGACAGTGACAAACAAAAGCCCTCATAAACAAAACCACGGTGCCCCGGGTAAGACACCGGGCCATATGGTTTCAAATTATTGTTTATTACAAATCCAAAACAAAGAAGTTCATTACTGGGGAACAAAAGTTATGGGTGTAAAGTCTTTAGCAGTCCAATTGGTCAATCCACCGTCGGTCGTCGGGTAGATCCAGCTATCGAACTCTGACTCTTCCACTTTGTCTTCCTCTCCAATAGCATTCACTTCTGAGTGGGTGATGAGCACAGGAGGTCTTCCAATTCTCGCCTTGCGCACTGCTTTCTGAGCTTCTGTGGTGAAACCCAGCCCAAACTTGTTAGTCTTAGGAGTAAGATCAGGGAGCTTGCCCCAGTTTGCACATTCACCTCTTTCGATCACAGCCCGGGCGTCCTTTAAGGAGGCCATCTTCAAAGGAGAAACCTCTTCATCCACTGCTTCTGCCGCTGCCAAGGTTTGTGGCACTTCCTCAAAATGTTGAAAGGGGGTTTCAATGAACTCCCCATCCATTTCTATGTATCTGAAGGAGTTGAGGTGGCTGACCATGTACTCCTCTTCCCCTTGCACCGTTACGATCTTCCCCCTGACCGGGTACTTAAGCTTCTGATGCAACGTGGAGGTCACAGCTCCAGCCTTGTGGATCCACGGGCGACCCAGCAAACAAGAATAGGACGGATGGATGTCCATCACATAGAATTTTGAATCAAATACCTGTGACCCAACCCTGATTGGGATGTCCACCTCCCCATGTACCATTCTTTTGGACCCGTCAAAGGCCCGGACAGCAATGTTACTTGGTTTGAGCTCTAGACCCTCACAGTCCAGCCTATCCAGAGCCTTCTTGGGCAGCATGTTTAATGAAGAACCTGTGTCAACCAGCACATGAGCAAGAGTAGTGCCCCTGCATTCAATGGAGACATGCAGGGCGTCATTATGGTTCTTCCCCTTTGCTGTCAGATCGGCATCAGAGAAACCCAGGCCATTATCAGCGGTTAGGTTGGCCACACAGTCGGTGAACTGGTCAGCAGACGTCTCTTGGGGTACGTGGGCTGTCTTTAAGAAAGCAATCAGAGCTTTGGCGTGGGCCTCTGAACACAACAGCAGTGACAACATGGAGATTTTAGAGGGGGTGTGCCCCAGCTGTTCTACAACGTTGAAATCACTTTTCTTTATTATCTTGAGGATTTCTTCCATTTCCTGCCTGGAAGCCTCAACAATGGTCCTCGGTGCCTCCGTCCTGGCGGGCACATCAGCAGCAATCCCCTCGTCCCGAGTATCAGATGACTCGGTAGCAGGGGTGGATTCTTGGTCAGGGGGAGAAACAGGCATCCTGGCAGGTGTGAAGACCAAAGGCCTATGAATTACCGGAGGAGCAATGTCTGGCGAGAACAGTCTTCCACTACGAGTGACCTTAGCAGGCCCAGTGATGTTGGAGACACCGGCATCAATGTTAAACTCTTGTTTCACACCCAGAACATAAACATCCGCCCCATAGTGCCATGGGACAGCCTTATCAGATTTGTAAGGGATAGGCCCCGGAACAGTAATGGTGATGGGAGAAATCTTGTGAACCGGCAAAATTTGGACAGGCTTCTTTGAAGGAGCCTTGGAAGGGTTGTTGAAGATGGTAACGATCGACACTTCTTCAACAGGAGCAGCAGGAACAACAGTCTTTCTGAACAAAATCTCTCTACTATCCATCAGGTTTTGGACGCCTGACTTCAGCAGAGAACAACCAGCAGGGAAAGCAACACATAGAGGGCAACCTTCGCTACATCCCGGAAATAAACCGGCTAGCAACAGGTTCCTCTTGACCGTCAGCAGTGGAGTAGCAACATCATCCACCGAGGCTACATACAAATCCTCCTCAACAGCATTCACTCCATGCTGGGGCATGGGAGCGGTTACAACATTCGGCCTCTCGGGCGCCTCAAACTGTATTTCCTTTGCATCAATGAGGTCTTGAACCTTATTCTTTAGGGCCCAACAGTCATCTGTGCTATGCCCCGGGCTATCAGAGTGGTAAGCACAGCGAGCATTTGGATTAAACTTGGGGGATGCAGTATTGGGAAACTTTGGAGCCTCCCTGACAGTCACTAAATTGGTGGATAGCAATTGTGGCAAGATCTGTGATAAAGTCATGCTTAACCGGGTAAACTCTCTCCGGGGTCTTTCAAACTTTTGAGGATTAGTTGGCCGAGGAGCGGCAGCAGGTTTGGCAATCATTACCGCACTGACAGATTGGTGGCGTTCAGGTCGCTCTGTTCTCCGGGAGCTATATACAGCACTAGCCTCCTTTTTGAAGGGTTTCTTTTCAGTACTGGAGGAGGCAACTTTCTGTATCTTCCCCGATTTTATACCGGCCTCGATCCTTTCACCAGTCAGGATCAGATCAGTAAACCCAGCAGAGGAATTACCAATGAGATGATTGAAAAATGGACCAGATAGGGTCCCCAAAAACATATCTACCAGCTCCCGGTCCGTCAATGGTGGCTGCACCCTGCCAGCCAGGTCTCTCCATTTCTGGGCGTACTCCTTAAAACCTTCACCCGACCCTAGCGACATACCCTGGAGCTGGGTACGCGTAGGAGCGAGGTCGGAATTATATTGATACTGCTTGTAAAAAGCAGTGGCCAGATCCTCCCAGTTACGAATGCTGATTCCATCCAGCTGATAGAACCATTCGAGGTGAGTCCCTGAAAGACTCTCCTGGAAGAAGTGGATCCAAAGGTTCTTGTCTGCTGTGTAAGGCTGGATCTTCCTTACATAAGAACGGAGGTGCATCTTGGGACAGGAAGCCCCGTCATACTTCACAAAGGCAGGTGCCTTGAACTTGTGTGGGATCACCACCCCAGTAGATAACCCCAAGTCTCCGAAATCCAGTCCAGGCACCCGCTGAACTTCCATAGCCTTTAATCTGTCTTCCAGCTGCTTGTACCGGTCTTCAGCAGGAGGGTACTGTTCGTCGTTGAAGTCTGTTTCAGTATCAGAGCCCACAGGAGTAGGGACCTCCCTTTCTTGGTGACTACCTTCCCCTACAGATGGGGTAGTCCTTTCAGCCTCAATCTGTAAGGTGTTCCCGAGTCTGCGCCCAGTGTTAAATAGCACAGTCCTCCTCTTCTTCTTAGTCTTCTTTAGAAGCATGGTCTTCAACTCTTGTTGACCCTGAGCCAAGCCCTTGATCAGCTCCTGAAATTGGGCGTTCTGCGCCTGAAATTGGGCGTTCTGCGCCTGAAGAGCCTTGATAGATGCCTCGGTTGATGATTCAGGGTTCATGATGCTGAAATAAACAGCGAAGAACTGTAAGCAACCTGAAAAAGGGGAACACCTGCTATGCACATGATGTATGAAATGCGTATGAATTATGTTTTCAAAGACAATCGGGAATCAACTTTGTAAACAAAAAAGAACACACTTCATTAGATTCAACTTTGCAACTGAAATTATTCAACAAGTTGCCCTTAGGCGTTACATGAAAGGAAATACTGGAAAGGAAATAAAAACTGTAAAGGCACATTCAGAGTTCCTCATTGATCCCATGGTCTCCTCTTCTTAGTACGGATGTAGGCATTCAGAGCTCTCTCATTTTCCAACTGCTTGGTCAGCTTCTGGATCTTTAATTCCTGCTCGTTGACCTTTTCCCGATAAGAATCCCGCTCTTCTTGCAGTTGCGACCAAGATCTCTTCAATGTCTCATAATCAGTAGGTATCTGAGGAGGAAGGACAGTTGGATGAACACCATCTTTATCGGGACACTCAAGAATGACGGGTCTGACAGCTTCATACGGCATACCTAACTTCTGAGCACGGATGCGAACCCATTTGTAGTAGGCTTCCATAGGTAAAGAAGTCTTTGGCCCTAGCTCTTGTGGGTCAGCTTTATGAACCTTGTCCCAAGCCTTGATGAACCTACGACGTAGCTCGTCACTATCCACCTGAAACTCGAAACTGAGGTGAGGCACTAACATCTCATGGGGGCCTGCTCTTCTTGCTCTTCCAAACTGACGGAGTGCTAGACATGGATTGTAAGAGATCCCTCCTTGAGTACCAATCAGAGGAACATTAGGGTATTCCCCGCATCGATCAATAATAGCTATCTCATCCAAACCTCTGCAAGTCCAAATGATGTCTTTATCGGTGAGAGACATTAACCTATGAGCCCAACCTCTTCCTTCTTGGTTCTTCAGTACGAACTTAGGGAGGTGCGAAATAAACCACCTCACCAACAAAGGGATACAACACCATAGGGTTCCTCGTCTTCGGGTAGTACGGGCATGAAGTTGTTGCAAGATGTCACCCAAGAGAGTGGGCACTGGATTCTGAGACATAAAGATCCTTATGGCAGTGACATTGATGAAGTTGTCAGGATTAGGAAACAGGACTAACCCATAGATTAGGAGAGCCAAGATGTCTTCATATGCCCTAAAGTCCAGGTCATTCCAGAAATTGTTAGCTTTACCAATTAGAAACTTAGCCAAGAAACCCTTAACTCCGCTTCTAGTCACCCAGTTGTCTGATACCTCTTGATGGGTCAAGGGAAGAGCTGCAGCAATGTCCTCAAGCCTGAGGGTCTTTTCCCAACCAGTAAAGGGAGTCTGATCCAAGATAGGGATACCAAGTAAATCAGAGAACTCTTCCAGGGTAGGGACCAGCTGGAAGTCTTGAAAGGTGAAGCACTGGTACTGAGGGTCATAGAACTGGGTCAGAACACTCATCAACTGTTGATCCCGCTTTGCAGTGACTAAACTGAGAAGGGAACCATGCCTCTGAATGAAGGAATTGGTGTTTGGAATTCTGCTAACCAACTCATCAAGCAACTCAGGTGAACGAACAAAGTTGAACCGGATAGTATTCCTTCGCACAGGCATCATAATGTCCTACAAAACAGAGCAAAGATGAAACCCTCTTGTCTTTGAAATAGTCAGTCCTTATGCAGGATGCATGCAATGCTCATGATGCTATGATGTTATGATCAAACACACCACATACAGATACAAAGGCAAACATGGTAAGGCACACAAGTCACACAAGGCAAGCCCCTAAAGTTTAGGCCAGCATGAGGTCTAGGTACTACCCTCTTTCAGTTTGTTGGTTCATACCTGTCCTAATCAAAGTAACCGGGTTCTTAGAGGATCCCAATATCATTGACTACCCTCCATCGGTCATAACTCCAGCATCGCAATCTTTTCTTGCGGCCAGAACCATCACGAGAGTTTAGCCTCAATGGGCGTAGCATACTGCTACTGTTCTAAAGGCCAAGTTGTGTCAATTAAGGTTCTAAGGTTGTTGGTGCTTAATGACTCCTTAGAAGACCCATATTCTCCTCGTTGCGACACAAGGGATATCGGTACAGACTAAGGTGCCACACCAACGTAGCCACTGCTTCACCCGTGTCGGTCTACGCCGGACAGGTCCCTCACAGCTTATGCTACCTAAACAAGGTACCCCCAGATCCGGGTTAGGATCTATGTAACTCCGATGCAACCCACAATTTTAAAGCAAGCAAAGCAATACAACTGAAAACACAGTTATGACCTAGCCCTAAGGTACACCTCACTTTATAAAGGTTCCCCAGCAGAGTCGCCAGTTCTGTGATCGGTGGATCTGGAACTGACTGTTTAACGCTGGTTCGCGAAATGTCGCGGAAGCAAGAGTCGCCACCGTCTTTTATTTTCTCCAAATGGAAAGGACAAAAGCACAGAAAAATTCCTTAAAGAGATCGCTCTCGGTTCGGGAGGTAGGTTATAGAAAGGGAAGGTGTTAGCACCCTCTCTATCCATGGTTATCCATGGGCTCTTAGATACTTGCTCAATGTGTTTTCAAAATTGTTTGTTTGCTTTTCAATGTGGGTTAACAAAGTTTCTTTGAAAAATTTCAGTTCGACTCGCACGTCAGAGTGTTTGAAAAATTTGCTTTGAAAGCTTTTGAAAAGTGTTGGTGTGAAAAGATTTCAGTTTGTTTTGAAGAGAGCAAGTATCCTTGAGAACCTACTTACCCTAAGGAATTCGTCTGTGTAAATGTCCTTTAAAGTAGTGCCATCCCACCATTGAGAGGTAGGTAGCACCACCGTTGGAGGTGTTCGGGTCAATTCGAGTTTCGGGACATGATGATCACCGGAGCAATGGGAAGACACCTTAGAAGCTACCCTCATGCCAGGTTCCCGGATCATGAGGACTTACTAAGACATCCTCTACTCGACGATCACCTTTCGAAAGGCAACAGTGAGGCGTACCCTAGGGGTGGTGTGTGCGAATTTGTGTGTCAGTTTTATTTGTATTTGTCTTGTCATGTTAAAGTGATGTTCTACGCTTGATTTTATTTTAAGTCCATACATTCTTTCATGCTTTTGTTAACAGTTAAAAGTTGCGGGAAAAGTAAATCTAAGACTATTACAAATGGCGCGGGTCCACATCGCCAAAATTAAACCGGACCCGATTTGACGAAAAGTAAATAAAGCAAAAGAAATAAAAAGTGCGAGCAATTATTTACATGGCTTTGGGAGAGATACATAATTATAATAAACGACATAAAATAAATGTACGAATTAAATAAATTACGAACGAGGGCGTTGGACCCTTTTGCAAAATTAAAACTAATAAGGAATTTAAAATTAAGATTAAAAGACATGTTTTTGGTATTTTTATGCTTTTTAAGATTTAAAAGAAAAAAGAATTGATTAAAAATTAAGCTAAAAGGCAAACCCTAATTCTAATGGCTTTTAAATTTATTGTGAAAATGTTAAGTTTTAACCTAAATTAAATCTACGTTGATTTATGTACAATTTAATTATGAAAATAAATAAATAAATAATATTATGATAAAAGGAAAAATTAAAAAGGATAAAAATTAAGCCTAAATTCTACCTTTTTTATATTTATTATGAAAAGAATTAAAATTGCAAAAATCCTAATTAAAACTAAATTCATTACATGTTAATTTATTTACAATAAAAATATTAAAATAAAAATTATTTATTATATTTTGTCTTTTCTGATTTTTAAACCCTTTTTTGTATTTTGTAAAAATAATAATTACTTTAAACAAATAACAAAAATAAAATAACAATAAAAAAAATAAAAAAAAAATATAGCAAAAGCAAACCAGGGGGGGTGGAAGTCCCAATTTAGGAGGTGTTGATCCAAGAATGCTGGCCCATTGACATTGAAATTCGTTGACTTTTCAGATGGCCTATTGACACGTTGACCAAAGTTTAGAGTGTTCTTGAGATCCCTGCCCTTGATTTGATCTGCCAGGCACGTGGATGGATGGATAATGAGGGAACATGGTGGGCGTCACTGTTGTGCCTGCATGGGAATTAGCATGGAAAAATAACATGAAATATGATACAGACCTGGGACTCGAACCCAGGTCACTAGCATTGCTAACCACTTCCTGCGCCACTGAACCACTTCAACTTCTTTTAATATATAATAACTATTAATCAATATAAAAGAAAATTGGTTAGTCATTCTGAAAAACGCGCGTAATTTTAAAAGACCCAACCAATGCTTGCCACGAGTTTATCTTCTTCCTTTTTCTGAAAACATAAACATGAGGCAACGGTTTTGCAAACGTTGCCTAAGACTACTTTCCAGAAAATAGCGATTGGCCCCTCGACGCTCATAAATTGAGCGCGAGGGTTGGAATCTCTTCGTCTGGACTTGCTGAGTCTAATGGCAATAGTCTTGAGTTCTAATTTTGCTTAGTTTCAAAAACCCCAAATTGGCAAACCTGTAAACCCTAGGATTCGAGCATGGTATCATCGCGTATATAGCACAAAAACTTAATTAAACATGATGGTTAGTTTCAAAACTTGACAAGGAACATGAATGTACAATTAAAATGCAATGGAGATGCCTAAAAATCAAAAGACGATCATGGATTTTTCTTGGTTCAGTTGGAATCCGTTTTACCAATTCTTTGTGTTTGAGTTGATGTTAGGGGTTGCAATGTGATCAGGAGGGCTTGAGGAAGCTATTGGAAAAACTTTTATGTCTTGAATCCACCTAGAACATTGATTTCAGATTTGAGTTATATGGCCAATTTTTCAAGTTTGTAATAGCTCTTTCCGCGCAGCATTCAGTGTGTTGTGGTTAGGGTTTGACTCAGCACTTATGAGGGAAGAGAATTAGGTCATTAGCTGGCCTTGATCCATGCCCATGAGAGAACTAGTCCTAGGTTTTTCACCATTAACCAACTTTCCCTTTTTTTAAGCAAAACCAAGACTTGGTGTATAACTTAACCCTAGCATGAGTTTGTGAGCTGGCACATGATTTATGGAAGCTATCAAAATTCAAATGACACTATTCCATTGACTTTTACATTTTATTTGAATTTTTAAAGATTTAAAATGAATTAAATTATCAAAAATTAAATAAAATAGAAAAATCAATGTTTGATCTTGAAATTAATCATGGGACACGTGTATGGCATGACAAGGCTGAATCAAGTGGAAGAAAGTGGGCCCTTTTGTCAAAAATTGAAGTTTCAAGGATAGTTGACTTTTGCCATTTCACAAATATTTCCCAACTTCTCCAATGCATAACTTGCTCAATTTTTAAGCTTTTCTCATGTTCTTGGACATTTTGGAAAGGTCTTTGAGTCCTTTAACCAATGCCTTTGGTCCCATGTCATTTTGATTTTCCAATCTCAAGTTATGGCCTTTGACTTAAAGTCCCTTTTTGTTGACTTTTGAAAATGACCTATAATGTTGAAATTGATAACTTTTTGTGAGAGCATTTCTTGGACTTGAAGTATGAAGATGAGTTGTAGGAAATGTCTTTCTCTTCAAAATGAGCTTTGGATGGAATTTTTCTGATAATCCATGTGAAAGTTATGCCCTGGTCAATTTCAGTTGACTTTTTCAGCTGTCCAAATAAGGAAACTTTTGCATCTTGATGATTTTCTGAGCCAAATTTTGAGAATCATGATCAAGCATTGATCAAATGATGTTTGTGGCTTCAAAATGATATGTTGACCAAAAATTTGAACTTTTGGCTGTCAAATGACCATTTTGCCCCTACAGTTGACTGTAGTGCAATTTAGGGTTTTGACTGTGCAATCTTGAGCTGAATGCCTTGAAACTTGATATGAGGATGCTTGACCATGTTTGTAAGCATATGAGACTTGATTAGGCCTTTGAAAACTTCCTTCTTGACCAGAACACAAACCCTAGTTTTGACTGTATAGGAGGCCTTTGCACTGTGCAACCCTTGGGGAATTTTGCAGCTTGACTTGGCAATTTTCTTGGAGAATATGGGAGGGCAAATTTTGGGGTACAAAACCTACCAATATGTATTTCTGACTCTTTGATGATGCTGGTCGAATCTCTCCAATGAGGTCCAACGCCCATCCTCTAAAAGGCCAAGGCTTCACTATCGAGTGAAGTTCGCTTGCTGGTACATGTTGGATGCCTGTATGGACTTGACACTCTTGACAACCCTTGGCGAACTCAACACAATCTTTCAGCATAGTGGGCCAATATAGTCCTTGTCGAAACAAAAACCATTTCATCTTATGGCCTGCTTGGTGAGCCCCACATGCCCCAGCATGCGTAGTCGAAAGGGCTATGTATGCTTCAGTCTCACTTAAACATTTCAGCAACACCCCTTCAGGCGTCTTCTTGAATAACTCATTACCCATGAGTACAAAACTCAACGCCCTGTATTTTGTTTTTCGTTCTGTCGAAGCTCCTGGATTTTGAAGATAGTCCACAATAGGTTTCCTCCAATCTTGCTCTGACAAATTATCAATGAACGAAATCTCGAAGTTACTGTGATCAGCACATCCTAGCCTCGTCGATTCCAAGTCTGATGGTGATAGACAAGTTGCCTTTATCTTTTCTCGAACTTCGATTGCTCTTTGTAGTTTCGTTTTTGAAATCTTATACCCAGATGCAATTTGTGCCAGGTCATTAGCTATTTGATTTTCGACTCTGGGTATGTGTCGAATATTGATCGTTTCAAATTGTTTCAATAAACGATTTGCTATCACAAAGTACATAATGAGATTCTCTCTTATGCATTTATATTCCTTTGTGACTTGCTTAATGACTAACTCTGAGTCTCCCATTATTTCGACTCGAGTTGCCCCCAATTCCAACAATATCTCAAGGCCAGTAATTAGAGCTTCATACTCAGCCTCATTGTTCGAACAATAACCTGATATTTTGTACTTGAATGTTGTTGGAATTTTATCTGGAGAAATAATCAAGACTCCTACCCCTGTTCCATCTTTATGGCTGGAACCATCGAAGTAGAATTTCCAAGGCTCTATCTCCACATAATTAATATCCTCGACTTGAATTGAGTGGTCGACTATGAAATCTGCAACCACTTGTCCTTTTACTGCCTTAAGAGGCATAAAGGTCAAGGAGTATTCAGTTAATGCTAATGCCCATTTGCCAATTCGACTATGCAAGATAGGTTTCGACAACATATATTTGAAAACATCAAAATGAGACGAAACATAAACATCAACCGGTTTTATATATTGCTTGAGTTTTGTACAAGAAAAATACAGACATAGACACAATTTTTCAACTTCGCTATATCTAGTTTCTGCATCATTCAAAACTCGACTGAGATAGTAAATAGGTCTTTTGACTCCATTCTCATCCTCTTGGGCTAACATACTTCCCAGAGTTTTGTCAGATGCAGCTATGTACAATCTCATACTCCTATTGCTACAAGGAGGCACCAAAATAGGTGGCTTAGTGAGGTACCCTTTGATTTTGTCGAAGGCTTCTTGTTGCTCTTGTCCCCATTCGAACCCCTCTTTATTCAGTCGAAGTAAGGGTGAAAAGGCCTGAGCTTTCCCACTTAGATTAGATATAAACCTCCTTAAGAAATTTATCTTGCCTAAGAGAGATTGCAATTCCTTCTTATTCGATGGCGCTTTCGCTTCCAGAATTGCCTTCGTCTTGTTCTGGTTGATTTCGATTCCTTTCTTGTGGACAACGAAGCCCAAGAAATCTCCAGCTTTCACACAGAACGCACACTTCAAAGGGTTCATCTTCAGACCATGTTCTCTCATTCTTTCGAATGATTGTCGAAGGTGGTCAATGTGATTCTTCCTGGAAACAGATTTTATAACAATATCATCAATATATACTTGCATAAAAGTGTTAATAAAATCATGGAAGATAGTATTCATTGCTCGCTGGTATGTTGCCCCAGCGTTCTTTAGGCCAAAAGGCATCACTACCCATTCGTAAGTGCCTAAGGCCCCAGGGCATCGAAAAGTTGTTTTCGACACATCCTCTTCAGCAATGAATATTTGATTATATCCTGAATAACCATCGATCATACTCAGGTATTCGTAACCAGCGGCAGAATCGACTAGCATTTCCGCCACAGGCATAGGATATTCATCTTTGGGGGTGGCAGCATTCAAATCTCTGAAATCTATGCACACCCTCAACGTACCATTTTTCTTAATTACTGGCACAATGTTTGCAATCCATTCGACATACCTTGTAACCCGGATGAATTTGCATTTCATAAGTCTTTCGACCTCCGTTTTGATCTTCGACAGTATTTCTGGAGCGAAGCGCCTTGGATTTTGCTTGATTGGCTTCTTCCCAGGTTTGATTGGCAACTGAAGTTCTACCAATCCTCTGTCGAGACCAGGCATTTCGTCATAATCCCATGCAAAACAGTCTTTAAACTCTTTCAGCAATTGGATTACTTCCAACCTAAGTTCTGGATCGATTTTGGCGCTGATGTAAGTTGGCCTTTTCTCTGATCCTTCGCCTAAGTTGATTTCTTCTAAAGGGTTTTGCGCTAACATTTTAATGTTGTTCGCCAAGGGATCCTTTTCGAAGCCCAAAGGCTCATCGTCATAGATGGCGTCGAGCCTCTGTTCCTGCATTTCTTCTGGCATGATATCAGGAGGTTTTGGATCGAAATCCTTTCCTGGGCCTACAGCAGATAATTGTTTATCATTGGCCTGTGTGGCCATGTACTTTACTTCGGCTTCGAGAGCCGTTATCATCTTGGTTTCGGCCACATAAGCCGAAATTCGCTTCAAAGATTGTGACTCAGTCATTATCACTGAATTCACTTCCCCAACCAGTTGGTTGGATATCAGTTAACCCACTGAAGTCTATGTGGGACAAGTCTTCTCTGTCCCATTGGAAACCATGCTCAGGATGCAGGTATAGGGAACAAAAGGTGTTTGGCGCTGGCGCCATGTCGAAGTCAGGTGTTGGACATGGCCCTATGTGAGCCAAGTTTTTGTCGAAATCTGCCAAACCCAGGTGATTTACTTCGCCAAGGTAGTAGCTTTGATCTGCCTCTATGTTTTCAACCATCCCATCTGGACGCCATAGCAGCAGCCTTTGGTGCATCGATGAAGGCACAGCGCCAACACCATGAATCCATTCACGGCCCAACAAAAGGTTGTAGTTAGGTTTGGCCGATATGACCATGAACATCGTTGGTCGAAGGATAGACCCCACTTTGATATCTAGCTGGATCACTCCCATGGTGGTCCCAATGCCGCCCTCATAGTTCGACAGGACCATGTTGTGAGGTTTAATGTCCTCATCTCTTTTGCCAATCTTCCTTAGCATAGAGTGAGGGATAATATTGATGGTTGCCCCACAATCGACCAATATTTTATTCACAGTAGTTTCTTCGAGTTTAGCCCTTATGAACAAAGGCTTGAGGTGATTCTTCATCGCCTCTGTAGGTGGCTCGAAGAAGCCATTTTGTTCCTCAGTAGTGCCATTGTCCATGACAAAATAGCACACTGGCCTATGTTTGGCCATTTCTTGCTCCACTTCCCAGTCACTTGCTTCGACTTCTACCTGTCGATTGAATTCTCTGGGCAGCACTGAAACGATATTCACCATTATGTCCAAAGTATCGTCAGACTCAGCATCATCTTCGTCTTCGACTTCACTTTGGTTAGGCCAAACTAGCCTGTTGGTTACTGGCTCCCTCTCTAGAGGCTTCCTTTGTTTCCTTTGAGGAACATTCGAACTAGTTTCTGCCTTAGGTTCGTTGGCAGCCTCCCTTTCAGCTTTTCGTCTCCTTTGATATCTCCTCCATTGAGATCGAGACATAGGATTTTTACCCTTGTAGTTGCTGGACACTTGTGTAACCTTAGGTGCAGCAACTTGAGGCTCTTTCTTTTGAGTCAAAGAGGAACCTCTCGGAACATCGAAAGAATGCCATTTCTCCTCACTTGGCCTTTTCCGACCAGAGGTTTTGTACCAAGTGTCTATTGGCACATTTGTTGGAGGCCTAAAGGTTAATGGCCTCTTTTCTTGGTTAGAACCCCTTCTGGGATCATGTCGAAGGTCAGCATTCTCCCTTCTCTTATTCGCTGCTCTTACGCCCTGAATGTGCTCAGCAGCTTTTTTATCAAAGATCGAACTGCATCTTGGACACAGCATCACCTCTGATTTCTTTTTCTGGCATCTTTGTAGAAAATCTGCCAAGTTTTCATTTTCCCGAGGGAAAGCAGTCTTATTAGCCTGTTCTTGCCTCATGGCCTCTTCTGATGCTTTTGGGTCAGAAAGTTCGACCATGTTGATATTCATTGTATCTTTGTTAGCAAGAGTTAACTGCTTCATTTGTATCTCCAGATTCTTCGTCTGGCCTTCAACGGTGGCCAAGTGGGAACTGGGCTTTGATCCAGTTTTTTGTGCTTCAGCAGTCTCCGACTTCGGGTTCTCGACCGCTTTCTGGACAGCTTCAATTGTCTTCCTGGATAAATTTCCAGAAAAACTGCCAAAGATTGGCATGTTGATGTGGTCCTTTGAGACTTCGACCATGGTAATTCCTGGCTTCTTCGACTGGATCCTGGTTGCCTCTATCATGTTCACCTCAGAGGGTTCAGCATAGTGGGCTTCAGCCTGCAATGGATTTGAGTCGACAGCCATGGGGGATTTGTCAGCAAACTTCAATCTCCCTTCCTCAATAGCGTCTTGCACAAGATTCCTGAAAAGAAAACATTGAGAAGTTTTATGGCCCAAAAAATTATGATATTTGCAAAAACCTCTCTTCTTTCTTTGATCAAGAGGAGGCACTTTTACCCCTGGGGGTACTATCATTTGGCCATCTTTAACTAGCAAGTCGAATATTTCATCACATTTTGTGATGTCAAAACTATAAGTCTTTTTTGGGAACCTATCGTTGGTCCTTTCTGGACCAATGGGATTTTTCCCATTTGAGGGGACTAACAGTTTACAAGAGTATGGTGGCCCTTGTTTTAGTTCTGCTAAATTGACTTCTCCTTCTTCGACAGTTAAAGTATCGTCGAAGGATTCTAGATCTTCGTCATCCATCTCAACGTACGCTATCCTCTCTCTCTTGTGAGTTTTCGTTGCCTTAGCTTTTTCAGCTTTGAGGCGTTCTACCTGTCGAACTCTATCGGCCAGTTGGGCCATGTCTCTTAGTTATTGGGTGTCTAGCTTCTTCCTAATGGAATAATCTAAACCGCCTGCGGCTATTTCGACCAACTCATGTTCTGGCACTTGGGTAAAACATCTCGCCTTGAGCAACCTAAACCTATTCAGATATTCGTCTATAGGTTCAGTGAAACGTCTCTTCACACTGGCCAGTTCTTTCAGGCTTATCTTGGTTTGCCCCATGTAGAATTGTTCATGGAACAATCTTTCCAACTGGGTCCAATGATGGATCGAATTGGGGGGAAGAGTTGTAAACCAAGTAAAAGCGTTATTGGTTAAAGAACTTGGGAAGTACTTGATCCTTAGGTTTTCGTTATTCGAAATGTCTCCTGCTTCGATCAAATATCTCGCCACATGCTCGACAGTAGATTCTGTCGTGTCCCCAGAGAACTTAGTAAATTTGGGGACTTTGCATCTAGGAGGTAAGTCCGTTTGTAACACGTATTCTGACAATGGAGATGTAAAGTTGGGCCTTCGAAAGCCCATGTTCATCCCATTCTGAGTCATGATCCTTTCGATCATGGTTGCCAGATTGTTTTCCAAACCCATGTTTTGGTATTGGATATGCTGAACCACTTCGTCAGCATTTTGGTTTCTATTAACTAACCTTACCTCTGGGGCTATTACCCTAGGTTCTTCGACAGGTTGTTCCAATCGTGCCCTAAGGTTTTCTTCGACAGGCTGCTGAGCCTGGTTAATGGTGGTTTCTTCCTCTAAAAATATCCCCTGATTTCCCCTTATTTGCGCCCTTTGGGGCTGTCGAATAGGTTGGGGCACTCCAAAGAAGTCAGCCAAACGCGTCATTTGCGCTGTTACTTGCTGATTCGATTGAGTAGTGTTTTGTATTAGAGGGTTTAGCACTGTACTCAAAGTTTGTGCCAACATTTGCACCATATCATGGTTGCTTTCGTCCATTTGTTGCCTCAAGACTGCTGTCGAGGCATTTGTAAGGCCATGGGCTACTTGGGACGTTCCTCCTAAGAGTTGGGTCCTATTTCTATTCGCCATGCCTACTCCAGAGCCTTGGAGTGGCGAAGAGGCACTCACAAAAGGGTCTGAAAAAGTGGACGCAGCATTCGTCAGGCTTGCCACTTCAGAAGTTGGCATACCATAGAATGGAATAAATCTTGGGGGAACCAAAGGCCTTGTGCCTAAATTTCCCCTTGGTGGGGGAGTTCCCAAAGGTATCCTGGGGCCTGTTAACGAAGGTATTGGCCCCGTGGTTGTGACCGATACTGCTGGTGTCGAACCAACATTTGTCGCTTCACTTACGGTCATACTAACCGTTGCTCCCACACTCGTTTGTGGGATTTCGTTATTGTTTGGCGGATTCGCCATCTCTTCCCTTCTTCTGGAAGTATTGTTATCGTTAGTGTATATTCTACCACTTCTCAATAACATACAACTCGAAAAGGTGAGATTATTTTCAATAATCAACACACAGTCCCACCGGGTGTGCCAATTTGTTTACCTAGGGTTTTGGTAAACAACCGCTGATCCTCCAAATGGTTACTTATTTGGTTACTCGCAGGATCGATCAGATTGATCCTAGGACATAGGTTGATTTTGAAGTTTGATTGAATTGGATAAGGCTTTAAATAAATTGGCTTTAAATGAATTGCATAAAGGAAAGACTTGGTAAAATAAACAAGGCTTTAAAGTAAAAGGTTCGACAAGAATGTAAAGAGGAAAGCAAGTAAATTTCTGGAAAAGTAAATGACTTTAATTGATAAAATTGGTGTTTCACACATACATTTCTCAACAATTCTTTCTCACACACTGGGTACTTGAATCTATATGAGTGACTTTGTATATAATTGTGAACACACGCGAGAAACTACATGTCTACTCCTATTTATACTAAAACATCCCAAGTAACCGTCGGGCAGTTACACTGCTTCGAGATCAATCCACTTTGCACGTTCTCCACGCTCGACGCTCCAGATCCTTGCACGTTTGCACGTGGTAACTGCTGGAAACCGTTTTCCCTCCAAACGCTTGAATTTCAAACTGCTCCACTCTGAACCATCGAACACTTTCGTCAAAAGACATCTTCGACGAGAAACTCCTTCGACGTCGAAGGCAACCAGCCTTCTTCCTTTGAAGAAATCTTCTAAGTACTTCGCCATCTTTCGACGGGCACTTCGACAGACTTAGCCAGTCGAAAGCATTTTTCAGCTTTTAATGGTTGACATTGATAAAACAAGAGTGTCGGATTTAGGAGCCAACACATGTAAGGAGATGAATTATGATGGACAATCTTGATTTCTTCACAAAGTTTTGTCATCATATTTTTATTCAGATTTGAGCCATTATCAGTGATAATCCTGCTTGGCACACCATACCGACATATAAGATTGTTCTTGATAAATCGTACTACCACCTGCTTGGTGATATTAGCATAAGAAGCTGCTTCCACTCATTTGGTGAAGTAGCCAATTTCCACTAAGATGAAATGGTGTCCATTTGATTCCCTGGGTTCAATCATTCCAATCATGTCAATACCCCATATAGAGAAAGACCATGGGGAAGAAATAACATTGAGAAGCTTCTGAGGCACATGAATTTTGTCAGCATAAATATGGCACTTATGGCACTTCTTCACAAATTTGTAACAGTCAAATTCCATTATTAGCCAATAGTAACCTGCCCTAAGTATCTTTTTTTCCATTGAATTTCCATTGACATGGGTACCAAAGGGACCTTCATAGATCCCATGCATCAACATGTCTGCTTCGTGTATATCCATGCATCTGAGCAAGACCATGTCGTAATTTCTTTTGTATAGCACATCTTCATTGAGGAAAAAGCTACCTGCCAACCTTCTCAATGTCTTTCTATCTTTATTTGATGCACCTAGCAGGTATTCTTGAGTTTGGACGAAGTGTTTGATATCATAATACCAAGGTTTTTCATCTGGCATCCCTTCGATAGCAAACACATCAGCAGGTCTATCAAGAGGTCGAACAGTGATCTGAGGTACATCATTCCAAGCATTCACTTGATACATGGAAGCCAAGGTGGCTAATGTAACGCCCAATATTTAATTAATTATTTAATTAAATATTTTCGAATATTTTTGCAATTAAATTTTCGAAGTTGTGAAATGTTGATTTAAGTTGTGTCGTTCTTAGTTGAATTAATTAGTTGATTAAGTTGTAGGATTAATATTTAATAATACTATTATTATTCATGTGGGCCTATTTTAATTTTAGATGTAGTAGAAAGGGAGGTGTAGGAATTTAAGCTCAATAAGACAAAATAAGAATAATAGTATAGTAGTTATATTATAATAGATGTTTAGAAATAATAGGAAAAATAGGAGTATCAATAGAAAGAAAAGAGGAGAAAGAATAGGTTTTGACAAAAGAAGAAATAAGAGCTTTGGAAGAGATACATAGAAGTTCAAAGAGGAGACAAAGCTAGGTGTAATCGGAGAGTTAGAGTAACCTTCAATCCAAGGTAAGGGTGAGGTTCTGACTCTATAATAGGGTATATGACGAATGGTATGTGGGATTGGATTGTAAAAATTATTTCTGTTTGTGTTTGAAATTGATATATTGATGAAATTAAGAGTTGATTGAGAATCTAATTTAATATATGTCGATATTGTAGCATCACTTTTCATTATATATGTACATATGAAATTGATAATAGAGAAAGATATACATAGTAGTGATTTCCTATGTATATTGCTTTGATGTGATATAGCGTCATTCTACTGTAGTATCACTTGCCACATATATTACTTTCGTTTGGATAAATATTTTTATATAGAAAGCTTCACTATGATACATATATAAATTATGGTATATATTGTATTGAGTTAAAATTGAGAATAATAATATATATTAATATACTGTAGCGGCAAATATATATATTATTTCACTTAGCAGTATATGTAGTATTAATATAATAAAGGAGAATCATGTTTCTAGTTTTCTAATATATAATCTTTCATTACTAATAATAATAATAATAAAAATGATTTAGTATTATTAGTATAATAATTTTTAGAAGTTTTGAGTTACAGAATAACATTTGGATTATTTAGCTAAGTTAAGTTAATTTCTATTATGTTAGAGTTGTCAATATAGTTCTTCGAGTTGTTAGAACTATCAATAGAGTTGTCAATTGAATTGTCAACAGTGTTGTTAAAGTTATCAATAGAGTTGTTTCTTATCATTAAAATTCACTTTTATTTGTTTTGCGTAATTTTGACATGTTGTATTTCTTACTATAACGCGACACATTTAGAGTTGATTTGAGAATAGAGACTTGTAGTTACTGTATAGCCATGTTTTGATGAATATGATATAATTTAGTGGTGCATATCAATTTGATAACATGTAACAAAAATATATATTGTAGCGTAATGGCCTTTAGAAACTAAATGGTTTATGAACTTAAGTTCTACTGTATATTGAAGTGGGAAACTATTATCATGGGGTACTGTAGCGTGTTTAGCAATTAGTTTCAAGTTAGTAACATATACATACTTCATTAGTATGAATAATAATAATAATAATAATATTGATAATAATAAAGATGATAATAATTTTAGTATTATTAGTATAATTTTTTTAGGAGTTTTGTAATTAGAAATAAGTATTTAGATAATTAATTAACCGAAAATAGTCGAAATAGCCCGAATAGTTACGCGGTTTAGTTGTAGTAAATTTTGGTTGATTTGTGGTATCGTGTTCCTTGTTAAACAATGAAAATTTGCAGGTGATGTTGTACCTTGTTAAATTGCCTTTATTTATGGGCAAAATATTAAGTTGTAGGCTTATGGCCAATGTTGGTTTGTTGTTGTGTTGTTATGGAATTTTGTTGTTGCTATCCTGACATTCATATTGGGTCGCATACATAACATATCAAGTTGGAGCTGATGCTCGGTAAGTTGGCCTGGATTGGCAAATTAAGTTGAAGGCTTATGCTTTGTTGATTCCTCTATTAATTGGCAGATTTATAAGTTGAGAGTTTTGCTCCATTGGTACCACATGCATGTGTATTGTAACGAATCGCATTTCGTGTTGCATATTTAACATGTTGTGTTGTTGACTTGTGATGATTGATGTTGGTTGAAATTTATGAAGTGGTGATTTTATATAATCTGATCTAATGAATTATTTATCATACATTCAATTATATGGTTCGATATCTCACCTCTTCTGTTTGAATGTTGCCCTCTGTTGGTAACATGCTGATAATCAAGAATGATAGTTGTTACCTTCGTTAATTTGATTCGGTTATGTCGCTTGATACGTAGCACTCGGGGGGATGAACGCATGCTTTCTCTATTGTTGGTTTTCATTATGATGCTGAATTTTTAAGTTGTTTTTATTAAAGATTTGTTGTCTTAAAGCCATTTTGAGTTGAACAAGATGTTATGATGTTTTCAATTGAATTTGTGAATCCGCTGCGTAGCAACGAAAGTTATTTTATTTTTAAAGACTAAATAGGTTGTTATCGGTTCATCCAAATTTTATGTGTTATATATCTGAACTATAGGTGATTGAATGTCGTTGTTTCCAAGTTGAAAGTGTAGCATTCCATTTGTTTGTTGGAAATTTTGTAACTCTGATTCTATATAATTCATTGGATAGAAATGGGGTGTTACATTAGTGGTATCAGAGTAGGTCGGTTCGTCCGACCAAGTTGTTGAGTCAGTAGAGTAGTGTGACAGTTGAATATTGTCGATGTGTTGTTTCTTAGTACATGTGTGTGACACACTATCGATACTTGTTTGCTTTTCCAATTGATTGTATGCGGGAGTTGGTTTAAAGATAAGTCGGTGAGAAGCTTTGCTTCTCGGATATGTTTTGATTGTAAGATGTTAGTGCAGTATGTTGTTGATGGCGACAGTGCAAGTATTGTTGAAGTTTTGTTGTTTCCCGAATCCGAAGGATACATGGATTCGAGATTTTGTTTGTTAATTAAGTTGGAGCGTCTTGAGGGAGGATGATGAGACATTGTTGATGTTTACTTCTCGAAGGATGAGGAGCAATGTAACGGTTGTTGATATACGAGTAGAGTGTAAATCTATGATGTTTCTGAAGGTGATTGTTAAGTAACAAGAATAATTTTTAGAAGATGGAATTTAGAAAGTTGTGATGTTTCAGCGCTGCTGGTGGACTGTGAAGTTGTCAGTTTGGGTAGCCCTTGCGTAAGATGTCGATGTAAAATCAAGCCTCACAAATAAGCTTTTGTTTTGATGAAGACAAACCATAGCTAACAAAGAAGGCAAAGATTTATGATCAAGCATCTAAGCATCTAAGAATAATATCTTCATTCAAAACTCTCAACAACTTTAAAGGTATAATAATATTATCTACTTTGATATTAAGATATAGATGCTCAAAAATGAAAAAGAAGTGTTTAAGAATCATTACTCAAGCTTTTCAAAGATAAAATTTCATTTTTCTTCTGCATGCAATCGATTTACATCTTAGTGCAATCGATTGCACACTTCAAAATTTGAGATCTTTTGCTTCTGTTTCTATGTGCAATCGATTTACATTACCTATGCAATCGATTGCATACTTAAATTTTCAAAACGCTTGCTACTGTTTCTCAGTGCAATCGATTTACATTGCAAGTGCAATCGATTGCACTCACTTACCTTTTTGCTACTGACTTTGCGTGCAATCGATTACATTGTTAGTGCAATCGATTGCAATCTTAAAGATTTTGAAAAAATAGCTGTTAAAACCTTGTGCAATCGATTTACACCAAGGGTGCAATCGATTACATACTACACGAATTTGAAAAATAGCAGCTTTGTTCATGCCTTTTCATCATGCCTTTTCATTACATCTTTTCACTCAAACTTGGCATTTGTTCATGATACATTTTCAGATCTTCATGATGTTTCAAAAGGGTGTTATGAACATATAAATATTCAATTTCAAATCTAGATCTAACACCTCTTCCATAAATATTTTCTGAAATCTCAAAATACAAACTCAAGCATTCTTCATTTTCATGCATAAGTTTTCTGCACATTTTCATACATTAGCAAACAGAAAACTTTGAGCAAATATATATTGAGTCTTTGTACAATATTATTACTGGAAGAAGAATATCATATATTGTTAAATCACTCTAAGTGATAAATACTACTCAACTCACTCAAAATCAAATATTGATAGATACTTACTTATTTTTCCAGGATTGTTGGATATAAGTTTAAGTGGTTTTAAAATCTTGTCTTTCCAGGATTGTTGGATACAAGTGTGTAGTCACTTTGAGAGGATTGTTCTCATTGTTGACATAGTGAAAATCCAAGAGGATTGTTCTTGGTCCAAGAGGATTGTTCTTGGTGATTTTATTGGTTAGAGTATTGTATAGAAGGACTAGGGTGTCTTGTCTAGAGATCTAACAATAAGGAAATCTCTTTCATGTTGAAAGGGGACTGGAGTACTCTTGGACTGTGATGGGAACCAGGATACGTCTATGTGTTCTTTACTTTTCCGCATTTACCGCTTTCATCACTAGTCATAAACCAGAAAAGAAAGAAACACAATTGTAAACTCATGCACTAAACCAGAAAAATAATATCCATCTCACTAAAACGGTAAAACTTTTAAAGTACCTAATTCACCCCCCCCCCCCCCCCCTCTTAGACGCACTCTCATACTTACAATTGGTATCAGAGCAGGTTATAGGTAACCTGCTCCTAAAAGATCCAGAATGGCTCCGGCAAATCAAAATTCTGTTTTCAGAGATGGTGGTAGTAATAACAAGCCTTCTTTATTTTGTGGTGAATATTTTGACTTCTGGAAAATACGCATGAAGGCACATCTAGAAGCACAAGGAGAAGAAATATGGGATGCCGTCGAAAATGGTCCATTTATCCCTATAACGGTAATCAATGGTGTTGAGTCATCAAAGCCTAAAGCTGCATGGGACGAAGATGATAAGAAGAAGGTTCTCTATGATAAAAAGGTAATAAATCTTCTTCAAGGTGCACTTAGCATGGATGAATTCTTCCGTTTCTCCGCATGCAAAACGGCGAAAGAAATATGGGATACCTTGGTAGAAACTCATGAGAGAATTGCTGAAGTTAAAAGATCAAGATTAAATACTTTGAGTCAAGAATACGAACTATTCAGAATGCAGCCCCGATAATCAATCCTCGACTTGCAGAAAAGATTTGTACACTTGACAAATCATTTGAAAGCACTCGGTAAGACTTTAAATAATGATGAACTTAATCTTAAAGTGCTTAGATCTTTATCCAGGGAATGGCAACCAAAAGTGACAGCAATATCCAAGAAGGAGAATCTATCCACAATGACTTCTGCCACTTTGTTCGGAAAACTTCAAGAATATGAGACGGAACTTGCAAGACTTGAAAAGCATGAAATCCAAGTAAAAGATTCAAAAGACATGGCTCTAAATACAAGGATAAAAGATCATGATAGCAATCAAGAGGATGAATCCACTAGTAGTGAAGATGATGATTTTATCAAGAAGATTGAAAAGGTTCTACGAAAAGAAAGAAAAAGGGAAGCACCAACAAGGAAGGTTATATGCTTTGAATGTGGAGAAAAGGGACATGTTAAAAGTGAATGTCCTACACTTGAAAAGAAGAATAAATTTTTTAAGAGAAATAAAGAAAAGAAGTCAAAGAAAGCATATATAGCATGGGAAAGTTCATCTTCCGATTCCGAAAACAATCAACGTATTAATCTTGCATTGATGGCCTCACACCATTCCGATGATGAAGACAATGAGGTTAGTAATGAATTTTCTCTTTTTGATAGTGATGCACAAGGTGATATACATGAACTATTAAATGAATGCAAAATTCTGTACAAAACTATTTCATCTCAAAAGAAACAAATTTCATCTTTAGAAGAAAAATGTGAGTCTATGGAAAAAGATCTCAAAGATGAAAAACAAAAATTTAGTGAGCAAAAACAGAATTTTGTATGAAAAAATTGTGATTCACTCTCTTTCCAAATTATCCAATTAAAAAGAGTCATTGAAAGATATGAAAAAGTCCAAATTGGATTGGAAGGTGTTCTTAGCCAACAAAGATACTCCAATGATAAAAGTGGACTTGGATATTCAAAGTTTTCAAAACCAAGTTCTAACAAAACTATATTTGTTAAGGCTAGTTATCAATCATCCAAAGAGAAAGTGAACAAACCTAAAATAGTTCATCACTATCCTAAAAAGAAAACATTTCCTAAGAAGAAATCTTACCCTTCTAGATATAGAAGTAACTTTGAACCTACTTGTTTTTATTATGGTATGGTTGGTCATACACCTAATGCTTGCTATGTTAAAAACTTTAGTATAGCAAGTGGGAATTATGTGTGGGTTAAGAAAGGAACTAACTATGATGGACCCAAAGCACATTGGGTACCAAATCAAACTTAATTTGTTTTGTAGGTATGATTGAAGACCACATGCAATATTTGGTATCTTGATAGTGGTTGTTCAAAGCATATGACGGGAGACATATACTAACTTTCAAATCTAGTTCAAGTCCAAGGATTATTTCACATATGGAAATACCTTAAAGGAAGAATTCTTGGCATTGTAAAAGTTGATACACTAACTTTCATATCCATTGAAGATGTACTTTATGATGAAGAACAAAAGACAACTTCTAAGTACAAGTCAACTTTGTGACAAAGGCTTCAACATCATGTTTTGATGAAGATAACTACTATGTATATTTATCGAAGGATGAGAAAAATTATCATGAAGCAACATGGCCTTGGTTAAGCTTTCAATACTATTATATGTATTTTGTCCATTTTTATGCATCTTTCCCTTCTTTTTGATAATGTCAAAGGGGGAGAAGGATATTGTACTTTATGCTTGTATTTCCTGTGTCTTAACTTTCAAGGTACTCTCCAATCAAGATGAAGAATTGCAAAGGATTCCAACCCTCTCCTACATAGGGGGAGTTTTACATCTTAGGGGGAGAAGCTCTTCCGGAAAGTACATCGCATAAAGCAAGATTGTTTGTCATCATCAAAAAGGGGGATAATGTAAAATCAAGCCTCACAAATAAGCTTTTGTTTTGATGAAGACAAACCATGGCTAACAAAGAAGGCAGAGATTTATGATTAAGCATCTAAGCATCTAAGGATAATATCTTCATTCAAAGCTCTCAACAACTTTAAAGGTATAATAATATTATCTACTTTGATCTTAAGATATAGATGCTCAAAAATGAAAAAGAAATGTTTAAGAATCATTACTCAAGCTTTTCAAAGATAAAATTTCATTTTTCTTCTGCACGCAATCGATTTACATCTTAGTGCAATCGATTGCACACTTCAAAATTTCAGATCTTTTGTTTCTGTTTCTATGTGAAATCGATTTACATTACCTATGCAATCGATTGCATACTTAAATTTTCAAAACATTTGCTACTGTTTCTCAGTGCAATCGATTTACATTGCAAGTGCAATTGATTGCACTCACTTACTTTTTTGCTACTGACTTTGCATGCAATCGATTACATTGTTAGTGCAATCGATTGCACTCTTAAAGATTTTGAAAAATTAGTTGTTAAAACCTTGTGCAATCGATTTACACCAAGGGTGAAATCGATTGCATATTGCACGAATTTGAAAAATAGCAGCTTTGTTCATGCCTTTTCATTACATCTTTTCACTCAAACTTGGCATTTGTTCATGATACATTTTCAGATCTTCATGATGTTTCAAAAGGGTGTTATGAACATATAAATATTCAATTTCAAATCCAGATCTAACACCTCTTCCATAAATATTTTCTGAAATCTCAAAATACAAACTCAAGCATTCTTCATTTTCATGCATAAGTTTTCTGCACATTTTCATACATTAACAAACAGAAAACTTTGAGCAAATATATCTTGAGTCTTTGTACAATATTATTATTGGAAGAAGAAGATCATACATTTTTAAATCACTTTAAGTGATCAATACTACTCAACTCACTCAAAATCAAATATTGATAGATACTTACTTATTTTTCCAGGATTGTTGGATATAAGTTTAAGTGGTTTTAAAATCTTGTCTTTCCAAGATTGTTGGATACAAGTGTGTAGTCACTTTGAGAGGATTGTTCTCATTGTTGACATAGGAAAATCCAAGAGGATTGTTCTTGGTGATTTTATTGGTTAGAGTCTTGTATAGAAGGACTAGGATGTCTTGTCTAGAGATCTAACAATAAGGAAATCTCTTTCATGTTAAAAGGGGACTGGAGTACTCTCGGACTGTGAGGGGAACCAGGATACATCTCTGTGTTCTTTACTTTTCCGAATTTACCGCTTTCATCACTAGTCATAAATCAGAAAAGAAAGAAACATAATTGTAAACTCATGCACTAAACCAGAAAAATAATATCCATCTCACTAAAACGGTAAAACTTTTAAAGTACATAATTCACCCCCTCTCTTAGGCGCACTCTCATACTTACAGTCGATGTTTGAATGATGATAGAGTGACAAATTATTGTAGACCTTGTCGTGGGATCCTTGTGAGTGATTGTAAAAGTTGTTAAAGTTGTTGGAATGTTTTGAATCGCGAGTTAGAGTCGGAAATACGAGGAGATGAGTACGATTTCAAGAATGGTAAGTGTTGGTACTGGTACAAAGAAATTTTGTTCTGATGTTAATGTAAGGTGTGTAATAGTATGTCATTGTATGACATCGGTGTTCGCATTTTCAGATAACTTTAGAAATTCATATCTTGTGTTCTGAGTATCAGATTGATGTTCTGTTTGAACCTATGAGGAGATAAAAATATATTGTATCCTATGAAAGTGTTTTTAAATATGGTAGATGCATTCCTATATGGAGGAACTCTGAAGTCGCTTATGGAACTAGAGGCTTTTTAGGCATAAATGGTTATTATCGCACTTGTTCGAGACGAGGTCAAGCATAATATGTTGTTGGCGAATAAGTTGAGAAATGAGATGTTCGACATTAAAAAGGATGTGAAAGTATTGGAGAAGCGCATAGAGATGCAACTTATAATGATTGAAAATGATTGTAATGAAGATGTCCTTTTAAAGGAAGATGCTTTTAAGAGGAATTAGAGTCGTGTTTATGATGCCAAGGTAGTGGCGTATGTAAAAGAAGAATTAGGGAGGTTCTATTATCGAAACAGTGTGGAACGACATTGTTGAGATTTCAAATTAGAATGAGACGGCGTATAATGTACTAGTATAGTAGTAATTCTTGAGTTGGAGAATACTTAACCTTCGTGTGAGGCTAAGTGAGTGTAATATGGACCGTGTAATATGTTGAGCGTTGGTGTCTCATCGACAAGATCGAATGAGAGGGAAATTATGGGAGTATTTATAAACCTCATTGGAAATTATTGGATTATGGTGCTTTAGGTGACTTGAGTACAAGTTCTAAAGGAACACTATTATAGTTTAGTAACGATGATTTATACTCCATTATGGTTGTCGGCTATCTATTGAAAAATTAAGGAACTGATCAGCCTTAATCTCTTGTTGATAGTAGACGATATCGTGTTGGATGGTATAGACTTGTCTTGCTATATTAACAGTGTGTAAAGTGATTGATGTTATATCGTGAGGATAGTCGCTCACCAGTTTATGTGAATTAATAGAGGAGTGGCTAGGAAAGAGTTAAGACGTATTGAACAATTCGGAGTATTGGGTTTATATGCGAGCTAACGTCGCAAAGTGAAAGATTGAAAATATCAAGTGAACAACGATTTTATGGTGGATCTTAAAGAAAGTATGAAACTAGGTTGAAACTTGTAAACCATATATTTAACAAAAGATTTAATGAGGACGGTGACGTAAGATGGATGATCAGAGTTGTGCAGCTGAAGCGTGATGTGGCATAGTTGTTATGCTTGTACGACTCGTTAGAAGTGAAGGACTAAATATCAGAAGCCTATGGGAATGATTGTCTTGATCTACATGTTTGATTTGATGGATTATTGATATAGGGATGATGTCCCAGGGTATTGTGTTTTCTCGTAAATATTTGTTGATTTTATAAGGATATTAATGTAGTTGTTGGTTGATGGTGAGTTGTGTGTATATTTGTTGAGTTATACTGTTAAGTTGATGTTATAATGATTTTGTTCCCGTTGTTGTGATATTGTTGTTGGTTACCGTAAATGATGAATAGTACTCCATAATATGATGAAGTTGGTTATGTTGGCTATGTTGATGTTAGTATAAGGGTGATACGACGATATGAATAGAATTGTTGATATTTTGTTGATAATTGACATACATACATACATACATACATACATGCATACATACATATATATGGGAATGAAATTGTGTATGTGTTTTGGTGTTGAAAATGTTGTTAAGATGATAATGTGATGTTGTATATCCAAGTATAAGTGTGTTATGGTTATTACTACTTTAAATGTTGATATGTCAAAATATTCTTATAGTGATTGATAAGTTATTAACGATTATGTCGCAAATGTGTTGAATGATTAGCATGTGTGTATTTGATTTAAATCGTGTTGAGTTATTGTTATGTCGAGAAAATAGTGGTCAAAGTGTTGCCAAACGCGACTTGGGGATCAGAGGGTGAGATGCAAAATTCACATTAAGAGTAGTAGTGTCGAGTAGATTTTCGAGGATGAAAATATTCTAAGTGGGGGAGAGTTGTAATGCCCAATATTTAATTAACTATTTAATTAAATATTTTCGAATATTTTTCCAATTAAATTTTCGAAGTTGTGAAATGTTAATTTAAGTTGTGTCATTCTTAGTTGAATTAATTAGTTGATTAAGTTGTAGGATTGATATTGAATAATACTATTATTATTTATGTGGACCTATTTTAATATTAGTAGTAGAAAGGGAGGTGTAAGAATTTAGGCTCAATAAGACAAAATAAGAATAGTAGTATAGTAGTTATATTATATTAGATGTTTAGAAATAGTAGAAAAAATAGGAGTATTAGTAGAAAGAATAGGTTTTGGCAGAAGAAAGAATAAGGGTTTTGGAAGAGATACAAAGAAGTGTAAAGAGGAGGCAAAGCTAGGTGCAATCGGAGAGTTAGAGCAACTTTCAATCCAAGGTAAGAGTGGGGTTCTGACTCTATAATAGGGTATATGACGAATGGTATGTGGAATTGGGTTGTAAAAATTGTTTATGTTTGTGTTTGAAATTGATATACTGGTGAAATTAAGAGTTGATTGAGAATCTAATTTAATATATACCGGTATTGTAGCATCACTTTTCATTATATATGTACATATGAAATTGATAATAGAGAAAGATATACATAGTAGTGATTGCCTGTGCATATTGCTTCGATGTGATGCAGCGTCATTCTACTGTAGTATCACTTGCCACATATGTTACTTTCGTTTGGATAAATATTTTTATATAGAAAGCTTCACTATGATACATATATAAATTATGGTATATATTGTATTGAGTTAAAATTGAGAATAATAATATATATTAATATATTATAGCGGAAAATATATATATTATTTCACTTAGTAGTATATGTAGTATTAATATAATAATGGAGAATCATGTTTCTAGTTTTCTAATATATAATCTTTCATTACTAATAATAATAATAACAGTGACTTAGTATTATTAGTATAATAATTTTTAGGAGTTTTGAGTTACAGAATAACATTTGGATTATTTAGCTAAGTTAAGTTAATTTCTATTACGTTAGAGTTGTCAATATAGTTCTTCGAGTTGTTAGAACTATCAATAGAGTTGTCAATTGAGTTGTCAATAGTATTGTTAAAGTTATCAATAGAGTTGTTTCGTATCATTAAAAGTCACTTTTATTTATTTTGCGTAATTCTGACATGTTGTAGTTCTTATGTAACGCGGCATATTTAGAGTTGATTTGAGAATAGAGACATGTAGTTACTGTATGACCATGTTTTAATGGATATGATATAGTTTAGTGGTGCATATCAATTTGATAACATGTAACAAAAATATATAATGTAGCGTAATGATCCTTAGAAACTAAATGGTTTATGAACTTAAGTTCTACTGTATATTGAAGTGGGAAACTATAATTATGGGCTACTGTAGCGTGTTTAGCAATTAGTTTCAAGTTAGTAACATATACATACTTTATTAGTATGAATAATAATAACAATAATAATATTGATAATAATTATAATGATAATAATTTTAGTATTATTAGTATAAAAGTTTTTAGGAGTTTTGTAATTAGAAATAAGTATTTAGATAATTAATTAACCGGGAATAGTCAAAATAGCCTGAATAGTTATGCAGTTTGGTTGTAGTAAGTTTTGGTTGATTCGTGGTATCGTGTTGCTTGCTAAATAATGTGAATTTGCAGTTGATATTGTACCTTATTGAATTGCCTCTATTTATGGGGAAAATATTAAGTTGTAGGCTTATGGCCAATGTTGGTTTGTTGTTGCGTTGCTATGGAATTTTTTTGTTGATATCCTGACATTCATATTAGGTCGCATACATATCATATCAAGTTGGAGCTGATGCTAAGTAAGTTGGCCTGGATTGGAAAATTAAGTTGAAGGCTTATGCCTTATTGATGCCTCTATTAATTGGAAGATTTCTAAGTTGTAGTTTTGCTTCATTGGTACCACATGCATGTGCATTATAACGAGTCGCATTCCGTGTTGCATATTTAACATGTTATGTTGTTGACTTGTGATGATTGATGTTGGTTGAAAGTTATGAAGTGGTGATTTTATATAATCGGATCTAATAAATTGTTTATCATACACTCAATTATATGGTTCGATATCTCACCCCTTCCATTTGAATGTTGCCCTCTGTTGATAACGTGCAGGTAATCAAGAAGGATAGTTATTACCTTCGTCAGTTCGAGTCGGTGTTGTCACTCTGATAGGTAGCAATCGGGGGGATGAACGCATGTTTTCTTTATTGTTAGTTTTCATTATGTTGCTGAATTTTTAAGTTGTTTTCATTAAAGACTTGTTATCTTTAAGCCGTTTTGAGTTGGACAAGATGTTATGATGTTTTCAATTGAATTTGTGAATCCGCTACGTAGCAACGAAAGTTATTTTATTTTTAAAGACTAAACAGGTTGTTATTGGTTCCTTCGAATTTTATGTGTTATGTATTTGAACTATAGGTGATTGAATGTCGTTGTTTCCAAGTTGAAAGTGTAGCATTCTATTTGTTTGCTGGAAATTTTGTAACTCTGATTCTATATAATTCATTGGGTAGAAATGGGGTGTTACAACTAAGGCATCTGCCATCTGATTCTCATCTTTGGGAATATGATGGAATTTAACTTTATTGAAGAAAGGTAATAATATCCTTGCATAATCTTTATATAGAATCAAGCCAATATGATGAGTATCTCATTCTCCTTTAATCTGATTTATTACTAAAGCTGAATTTCCATATACCTCAAGAATTTTAATCCTGAGATATATAGCCTCTTCAAGGCCCGTGATACAAGCTTTATATTTTACCATGTTATTGGTAAAATTAAATGTCAACCTTGTAGTAAAAGGGATATGTGACCCATGTGGGGTAATAATCACAACACCAATTCTTTTTCAATAAGCATTCACAGCTCCATCAATTACCATACCCCATCGGAATTCGGGATCAGGACCTTCCTCCGTCAAAGGTTTGTTACAATCTTTTACTTTCAAATACATCATATCCTCATCAGGGAAATCATATTTAACAGACTGATAATCATCAACTGGCTGGTGAGCAAGATAATCTGCTAACATGCTGCTTTTTATAGCCTTCTAAGTACGGTATTCAATATCATATTCAGACAACAGCATCTGCCAACAGGCAACTCTTTCGGTAAGAGCGAGCTTTTCAAAAAATACTTAATTGGATCCATTTTAGAAATCAACCAAGTAGTATGATTCAACATATATTATCGCAATCTCTTTGCCGCCCAGGACAAAGCACAACATATTTTTTCCAACAACGAATATTGTGACTCACAGTTAGTAAACTTCTTGTTGAGATAATAAATGGCATATTCTTTTCTTCGCATTTCATCTTGTTGTCCAAAAATACAATCCATAGAATTATCTAACACATTTAGGTACATAATAAATGGTCTTCCTTCAACCATAGGGAGCAATATAGGAGGTTCAAGCATATATTCTTTAATACTTTCAAATGCCCTTTGGCAATCATCTGTCCACACACAACCTTGATCTTTCTTCAGCAACTTGAAGATTAGTTCACATGTTGCAGTCATGCGAGAAATGAATCTGGAAATGTAATTAAAATGTCCAAGGAAGCCTCTAACTTGCTTTTCAATTCTTGGTGCAGGCATTTCTTGAATCACCTTAACTTTATCAGGAAAAACTTTAATTCCTTTCTAACTGACAATGAAACCTAGCAAATTTCCTGAGCGCACACCAAAAGTACACTTATTTGGATTCAAGCGGAGACGATACTTCCTCAAATATTGAAACAATTTAAACAAATCTTTTATGTTCCCTTCCTCGGTCTGAGATTTAAAGATCATATCATTAACATATACTTCAATTTCTTTATGCATCAGATCATGGAATAGGGTTGTCATAGCCCTCTGGTACGTTGCACCAACGTTCTTCAACCCGAAAGGCATCACTCTGTAACAAAATATTCCCCAGGGTGTGATAAACATTATTTTTTCCATGTCCTCTTGAGCCATTCTGATTTGATTGTATCCGGAAAATCCGTCCATAAATGAGAACACTTTGAATTTTGTTGTACTTTCCACCAACATATCAATATGTGGCAATGGAAAGTCATCTTTCAGACTTGCTTTATTTAGATCTCTATAATCAATGCACATGCTGACTTTTTCATCTTTCTTAGGTACTGGAACAATATTGGCAATCCATTTAGGGTAAACTGACGTCACAAGGAAACCAGCATCAATCTATTTCAAGATCTCCTCTTTAATCTTCACTTCCATGTCAGGATGAGTTCTTTGCAGCTTGTGCTTGATTGGTGGACATTCGGGCTTTAGAGGAAATTAATGCTCCATAATATCGGTATATAAACCAGACATATCTTTATAAGACCAAGCGAAGATATCTGCATACTCTCTTAGCAATTCAATCAACCTTCTATTCTCATCGGGATGAAGCAGTGCCCCAATCTTGACTTCTTTTGGATCCTCCTCTGATCCCAAATTAATTGTATCCAACGGCTCTTTATATGGTTGAATGGTATTTTCCTTGCGCTCAAACAACCACGAAACCTCTTCTGGGATTTCGTCATATTCTTTTTCCTCATCCACATACGCAAGATATTCAAAGTTGGGAGAAGGTGCAGGGTCATTGCATTCAACAGTTTTTAATTAATCTGCACATGTGATTTATGATTGATTTTAGAAACTGACATGTGTAACAAGTGATTATGCAGATTTATTTAGTTATCATTTATTTTGAAAGGTTTTTTTTATTACCATTTCCATGAAAAAGCATAAAATAAAGACACAACTTTAAAAGTCAAAAATAACTTTTATTAATGATTTTAAAAATCAAAACAACATATATGCCCATACAACATCATTACTTCCACCTTGGGCAGAGTGAAAGATTTTTGAAAAGATTAATCCAAAAAAAACAAATTACTTTGAAATGTGAATGCAAGAAGGAACATCAACGGTGATCCAATTCTGGACTCTGACTCCGTGTGTCACGAAGTTTGGCATCTCTTGCTCTGATTCATCTTCGAGAATAACATTGATCTTTAGAGCAGTCAGATGGAGATACCATGTGTTATTAAAGATGTCTTCATACTTACTTAAAGCAGACTTTGGCTTTACAACTTCCTTCTTTATAGAGAAACCCAAGCCAGTCCCATTCATGTTCACAAGAGGATTAATAACTTTCCCCCACACCTTGCTAGGGCCTTTCTGAACTACTTGTTATGCATCCTTAAACGAGGTGATAGAATATTCATTCTTCCTTATATTATCAATAGATAAAGCTTAGAACTGAGTTCCAACAGCAGCTTCATCAGCTTCAACAATTCTGAAAGAGGACAAACGAGATATTAATAGAGCTTACTCACCGTTCATAATGACCACCTTTCCTTCATGAATAAATTTCAGCTTCTGGTGCAAGCTTGAAGTAACAGCTCTTGCTTCATGGATCCATGGTCGCCCCAATAAACAACTATAGACGGGGACAATATCAACCTGTAATATAATCTGGAATAAGTGTGGTCCTATGTGAATAGGTAAATCTATCTCTTCGATGATAGACTTCCTCGAACCATCAAATTATTTCACTATGATTCCACTTGGGCGCATGGGAGTCCCCTGGTACTTAAGCTTCATGAGTGTACTTCTTAGTATGACATTCAGAGTAGACCCATTGTCAATCATCACATTAGATAGAGAATCATTCTTACAACTCATGGAAATATGGAGAGCCAGGTTATGGTTTCTTCCTTCATCGGGCAATTCATCATCCAAAAACTCAGATTATTACAAGATGTAATATTCCCCACAACATTTCTGAACTGATCCAGAGACATACCACTTTCCATATAAGCCTGATCCAATACTCTCATCAGAGACTCCCTATGAGCAGAATAGTTCATTAGCAAGGCTAGAATGGAAATTTTGGACAGAGTTTACAACAATTGATCTACAATCTTGTAATCACTCATCTTAATGATTTTCAGCAAGTCATCCACATCTTTTTCCAAAGCGGTGCCACTGGATTCTCCCACCACTTTCTTAGGTTCAGCATTCTCAAACATCTCCTTTCCAGAATCAACATCTCCTTGAAAAGTTGGGGTGAAGACCCAACCACTGCGAGTTACCCGACTGGCTTCAGTAATATTTTCAACATGGGACAGAGGTTGAATAGGAACTTCCACACCATCTTCCAGGATAGTTGCATTGTATTTATAAGGCATAGTTTTATCTGATTTATATGGAATATGACCAGGCAGAGAAATAACTACCAGAGCGACAACAAGCTTATTATGGTATTCAATCTCTACAGGAGCGGGAACACCAAAACACGACACAATGACATTCACCCCTATTTCAAGATATTTAGGCATCGCAAAATTGTTATCGCATAACATGTCTTCTTCAAAAGGAAATAATTCATCAGCAGAAACATATTCATCATTAGACATGGCCTCAACAGAGTAATCTTCAATCATATTAACTATATTATAATCATCTCTATTTCCCGTGACTTTGATAGTACCATTATCTAGCAATAACTGAACACCTCTTCTTACCACGGAACAACCCCAGGAATCCCTACAACATACTCGACAAGATCCATAATGATGCACCTCCCGACCCTCCATGTGACAAAATGTGGCATGCAACTGCACCAGATCATCATTCATATAATTCACATCAAAAATCCGGAATTCTCTGGGACAACCATAAACCATATTCACTTCTTCTTCATATTCATCCCTTGGTCTGATTATATGGATAAGACCTTCATCCATCATTTTTTGAAGATCAACTCTCACCTTATCACATCCATGGATATCTGTACTGCAAATACTACAACTAGCATGGTCATGTGTATAATATCTGAATTCACAAAGATCAACATGCATCTTCACTAAATCTCCTCTCACCAAGTTAATATCAAAAATATGGAAATCCTCGGGACAACCAGCAACCATATTCATGGTGCTTCCACCTTCATGCTTGGGTAATGGATTATCTTTTATGTTAGGACCAACACTTTAAAAGATAAAAAACCATATCTAACCATCTTCTATACTTCAGACTTCAAAGGATAACAGTTTTCGATGTTATGCCTTGGGGCTCCTTGATGAAAAGCACAGGGCTGATCCACCTTATAATATCATGGTAAAGGTGAAGGTATAGCAGGGGAGATCTAGTCTGTACCAACTTCTTTTGAATCAGAGCTGCAAACAACTCTGCATAACTCATTGGAATAGAGTCAAAAGGTTCTCTCTTCTGACCTTGCCCTTGATTTCCCTGAGGAAGTGGTATCTGATTGGCAACAGTAGTCAGAGTTGTATTTACAACTGGAGTCACAGATGCAACTTGTTGTTGGTACTGATGACGTCTTCTAAAAGTTCGAGCCTTTCTTTCCTCAGTGACAGCATTGGTTTCACTTTCCTTTTTCCTAGAAAACCCATATGATGATTTCTTTGTTCCTTCGTATTTTGTCAAGCGCCCTTCCCTGCAGCTTCTTCTAGATGAACACATATGCTTACCATCTCAGTGAAATCACTCGGTGCACTAGCGACCATCCTTTCATAGTAAAATGATCCAAGGGTTTTCAGAAAGACCTTGGTAATTTCTTGCTCTCCCATCGGGGGTACCACTTAGGCAGCAATCTCACGCCAATGTTGCGCATATTCTTTGAACGATTCCTTATCTTTCTGAGCCATCTCTCTCAATTGGTCATAGTCAAGTGCCATAAACATATTGTACTTGTACTGCTTGATAAAAGCTTCACCCAAATCATTGAAAGTGTGGATACTGCTACTATCTAAACCCATATACCATTTCAAAGCAACACCGGTTAAGCTATCCTGGAAGAAATGAATAAGCAAATGCTGATCATCAGTATGAGTAGACATCTTTCTGATATACATCACTAAGTGGTCACGAGGACAAGAATCTCCCTTGTACTTCTCAAATTCTGGCACCTTAAACTTCACTGGCACTTTTATGTTAGGAACTAAACAGAGTTCACTGATGTTTTACCCAAATAATTATTTCCCTCGAAGAGCCTTCATTTCCTTCTACATCTCATTGAATTGGTCTTAAAAGTCATCCAAGCGGTCATAGAAGCCAACACTTTCACTTGGTGGAGGAATGGGACGATAAACTTTGTCATTAATAAACAGCGCAACATTCACCGAAGAAGGTGCAATATAATGAATCTCATTTCTAGCAGCAGGAGCAGCATGCACCACGAGAGGCGCAGTAACAACAGCTGCTTGAGAAAACAGAGCAACTTGAGCATCAGGATTATAACCTTCTGGTATGAAGTTCTCAGGCATTCCCCATGGGTAGCCTTGAGTCATACGGTATTGAGCAACAGTAATTGGAGTAACAAAAATGGGAATCGACTAAACTTCTGAAATAATAGTCGTCTGTTGTGGCTGAGCAACATGAGGAGACGGGGGAGGAGGTGGTGGTTGATTCTGAGCAACCACCAGACATTCCACCAAAGCATTTAGATTGGCTATACCAGCCCTTAAAGCAATAACTTCTTCGTGCAACTTATGATTCTCTTGTTCAAGATTCTCCATCTTCTTCTTGGAATTAGACTGAGTATTATATTGATGAGACGACTTGCTGACTGAACGAAGTAGAGAATACAGTAAGGCACCTGGGTATGAACAAAAATGCAAGAATATATGCAAAATGATGCATGATATGCAATGCATATTATTTATTTGTTATCATTTTTATTTCAAGGAACTCAAAGAATCATAGGCAATTGCAAATATTAGAGCACTAACACATTTTGAAATAGTGAAAATTTTGTTATAATAACTTCAAAATGGGATACAACTTTTAGTACAAGTTTTAATGATCCTAATTACAAGAGAATAAAGATGGAATCTAAAATCCTAAGGAGCCAAAGTTGATGAAGATCTCTCCATACACTGGCGCTTTCCTTGGAGTCTCGCAATTTGAGCCTTCAACCGCTTATTCTCTTATGTATACTTTTCGGTGACTTCTTTCCAATCACCAAATTTAGAAAGTGAGAAACTAGGACCTGGCCGAGCTTTAGAGGAAAATAAATCCTCTTGTTTCTCCATCATATCCATATCACGAATCTCAGGAATCTCAATCAAGTCATCATTCTCCTTTAATTTTTTTGAGTAGGACACCTCCAAAGTTTGGTACTTGTTCTTCCATGGTTCCTTCTTTGTTTCATCCTAACCAGGGCAAGCTGAAGTTCTTCTATATCATCTAGAATAGGAGAAGTAATCCTCATAAGCATATCAGATATAGGTTCTTCACGAGAATAATGCATCTTCAACTGAATTGCTCTTGTTTGTACCCAACAGAGATGAGGTTCTAAAGAAACATCTCCTCTTGGTCCTAGATCTTTTCTACTCTTCTTATGAATATTGCGCCAATCCTTCTCAATCCCTTTATTATCCTCCTTGTTATATTCTCCTTCTTTGAGAAATAAACCACTCAGATGAATGTTGTTTGGCTTATCTCTCATCAAATATCCAAGTTGACGATGCGCAAGAACGGGGTTGTAGTTAATTCCTCCCTTTGTACCAAGAAGAGGCACATTGGGAAAACTACCACAGCTATCAATAATCTCCACATCATAATAAGCTTGGTGACACCAATCAATGTCAGAATGAGCAAGATCCATAATCTTCAGGGCCCAACGAGGTTCCTTCTTGGTATTCCAAAAGGCAACAGACCTAGGTAAGTGAGAAATAAACCACTGGTATAACAACGGCATGCAACAGATGACCATCCCTCCATGATAGAAATTCTGAAGATGAATGGAATAATAAGTATCTCCTAGCAGCGTAGGGACCGGATTCCCAATCATAAAGATCCTAATGGCGTTAACATCCATAAACTTGTCGACATTAGGAAACAAGAACGAAGTCGAGCAAAGCAAAGATAGCCTTAAAAGCAGTGGTACTCTTCATCTCAGCAAAGTAATGAGCTTTCTCCAATAGAAACTGAGTAGGTAAACCCCTAATTCCTCCTTTAGTAGTCATAGTAGCCTCAATCTCAAACTTCTTGAAATGGGTCATAGCAGAAATCTCATGAGATTTAGGCTCTCCCTCTATTCTGGTGAAAGGAACATGATCAATAATAGGTAAGCCAAATAGGTAAGAATACTCCTCCAACATGAGCATCAACTGGTAATCCGGAAAAGTAAAACAATAGCATAATGGATCATAGAACTGGACCAATGTAGAAAGAATACCCTCCTTCATCTTGAGCTTCATAAGAGGCACGACAGCTCCATAATTATTCTAGAAATCTGTAGAGCTCTCAATCTTAGGAATCAAACTCATCAGCGCCTCTATCTTAGGATCCTTGAAACTGTACTTCCGAGTTTTTCTTCTTCCAAAACCCATGGTTAAAAGTACCTGAGATATTTGCAAAAGTAAACTTTAAGATCTTTGAATCAACTATTTTAAAGAATGCTCATGGGTGCATGAATGCATGATGCAATAATCATACACAAGATCATAAACATGGGGGGCTCATAGGTTCAACGTCACGAGCATAAAGTCAAAGGTACTACCCACAAGATATGGACTAATAGTTTATCACCTGCCGAAGGTCCTAAAAGGTTCCCATAGTCTACATCCTTCCTTCGGATATTACCAACTTCTCATTTAACTCGGTAATCAATAATATTCTCAAGAAAAAACTTGTTTGAGTGTAGTATCGCATAACAACCACTTTCGAATTGCTCCATCATAGTTTTCGCACTACACCTAAAATACCAAGATGGCTTAAGGATTCTACGGTCCTCAGCTTCAGCAGGCTCCTAGGTCAAAGGCAGCACATCTTCCCGATTTCACAGTAAACGAATACTACAGTCAAAGGGCCTCCATTGAGTGGTGGATTTCAAGTCTCCTTTTTTAGGATTCCTCCCTCAAAGCTAACATAACTATATTGTTTGTCCTATCTTAAGTTTGCCCAAGTCCGGGTATAGGACTTATGATAAATCACCAAGCCCCCCTGAAAACCAAGAAAATCTAGACAAACATACATATAACACATAATATATAACAAATAAAAGCACATACACAAATAAACAAAAATAGGCTTAACCCACTTAGAGATGGACCAGCATTTGGTCAATCTTTCCCCAGTGAAGTCTGCATTTTTCTGTAGCGATAGAAATGTTGAGACTAAGCCATTGGGTTAACTTAACTCGCACATATCAAATAAAAATTGCCACCGCACTTTATTCTTTCCAAAGGAAATGGGAAAATAGCGAATAACCCAAAAAAGAGGGAGAGAGAATCTAGGTACGGGGATTGGTCATGCAAAAGGAATGTATTAGCACCCTAAACATTCACGGTACTCCGCATGAACCTCTTTGAAAATTTGTGTATTTTGGCTATAAGTGTTGTATACAAAAATAGATGGTGGAGATGAGAAAAGAAGTATTTTTTTACAATTTTGCACCTGTCGCGGTTGCGAACCTTTAGTGCCTGCATACCACCTTTTATGCAATAGGGGATCGGGGTGCTCGTAGTTCATCTTTACAAATTTCAAAACACATGTGTGTTGATTAATTTTAAGAGATGAGGCATCATCGTCATATTCAAGTGGAAAACATACTTACTACCCACAATTATGAGAAATGAGAATTTGCATCATCTCAAAGTGGGGGACATAGCTTGGTATTTAAAATAAACAAAGCCTCACTCAAAACCCAAGTGAAAAATATCTCACTTCACTACATATCATAGAAGTATGGTAGCTCGCATCACTACAAGGATTGACAAGAGTCAAATCTTTTAAGAAAAGTTTTAAAGTAAAAAGCCAAAGTAGCAAAATGGTTTAAATGAGATTGATCGACTTTTAGTCTTTTCACAAAAAAATGTCAAAGTATGATTAATTTGTTTAAAGTTTAATAAAGAAAATATTTTTGAAAATACATGGACCTAAGTCCAAGTTTATTGTGAAATTGGTTCAAGTTTGAAAACAAGAAGAGTTTTGAAAATGAGGGAGAATATTTTTGAAATTAAAGAAGATGGGAGGAGATGAAAGGACTATCCTAAAGTAATAAGGTAAAATCTAGGGGAAAACCATCTAACAAACAAGAAGCCAACACTTGACATAACAAGTCAACATAGAATTATCATTCTTTGGATTAAAACCAAGCAAGTAAAGATATTAAACCTCTTAAGAATATCAAGCTTTAGATGCATAAAGTCTTCACAAAAATTGGGCAGAGTAATGGTTGTATACAGAGGAATTCCCAATCACAGATAAAGCATATAATCAGGATAACCTGCACACAAAGAAAATCAACCCAATGTCTTAGGGTAAACCCTAAGAACTCCAGACGAAATAACAATCAGAGTCACAAGGTCCCAAGAGTAGTCAAGGTTTCTAATCCTAAGTCCAAGAAGTTCATAACTCTATGACGCCAAGGATAGTAACTAAATAGTCCGAGTAACCTTAAAGTTTTATTGTTCAAGTTGGTTACTAAGTGTCTTCAAAAAGAAAATGAAAACTCTAGTGAGAAAAACAAAAATGACAAAAAGATAAATGCTTAAGTGAGCAAAGATGAAAATAACATGAAATATAAAATACTAAATAAATGGTGCATAAAAGTAAAAGCATAAAATAAAAGCATAAAATAAAAGCACAAAGTAAAAGTAAATTGTTAGTGATTTAGAGATTAGAGGTTAGCTGAATGACCATATTGAAACTTGTATTTGAAAACTCATTAGAAGATTCATAAAATCAAAGCTTCTCGACAACAAGTTTCATTTGCTTTTTGTCAAGTATATCATTCATTTCAAGTTCTCGAGGTGACGACATATGATCAACGATATTTAAATGATTCACTTAGACCAAAGTTTATGATGGTCCATTAGAGGATTGATAAGACCAAGGCCTCCTAACAATGAACCTCAAGGTTATTGGATCAAAGGTTTCAAATTAAACATACTTGGGCTTGTAAGCATAGGTTTGGGCCATGAATGATTATTTCTCGAATTAGGATAAAATTTAGCGCTATATTAAGCAATCGTAAGTGGATTTATATATAAGTCACACCTATTTTAATGTCAGTCAATAGCAATGTATGTACTACCCAAGTCTTGAGATGTGGTAGAAACCACACTCATGAAACTTATAGCACAAGAAAAAGTCAAAGAAGAAATAAGATGGAGAAAAGATATTTGAACCAAAGAATTTAATCAAACTATCATTAAAATCGTCCATCCATTTTGGTGGAGTTAAATTCAACACCCAAGATCCAATGATGTTAATGAAGCTCATGATTAAAAAATCACATAGTTCAAGTTTAGCCGGAGTATATTCAAAAATAAAATTGTATTTAATAAGCAAAATAAAATAAGAAAAATGATTTTTAAGTGAAAATAAAAAACTATATCCAAAGTATCAAACAAAAACTAAAAGAAAACATAGAAAAGTAAGATGATCTCAAACATTTTTACAAAAAATTTAATATTTTTTTTAAAACAGAAAAGCATTTTTAAATTATTTAAAATCACTCAAGTAAGTGAAAAATGATTTAAAATAGTAAAAATGATAATAAAATTCTAGAAAGATTCAGGAATGTCAGAAATAAAGAAAATGATTTTTTATGAAATTTTCCATAATTTAAAAGTATCAAAATGTATTTTTAAAAAATTAAAAACAAGTTAAAATAAAATAAAAATCATTAAAAATATCAAATTTGAAAATAAGATTGTGAAAAAATAAAAAACAGAAAGAGAATATTTGAAAATATTTTTGTGAATTTTTTCATAATTTTTGAGTCATAAATGAATTTTTTATGATTTTTTAAAGTTCAGAACAATTAAATATAAAAATCTGAATATAAAAATAAAGCCAAAAAGATGTGGACCATTAGATTAATTTCAAAACATGTTAGTAAGAAAATCCAATGGATCTGACACGCTGTGCATAATATGGTCATCTTTGGAAATCACACCAAATCATTTTTTAATAATTAAAAGTAACTAAAAATATGGCGCGTTGGATGGAATCTGACTATTGAAAGTAATCAGATCCAAGGGTTCTCAAAACACGCATATGGTAAGGCAAGCACACTGGATAGAATTCAGAAAATTACATGTCACGCTATCATTGGTTGAAGCACGACATGTAGGTCGTCTTCAACCTCCAAACACCCTAGATTGGAGTTCCACAAAATGTAAAAATTAACAAACCAGACCGATACCATTAGATTTGTCTCTTCAAGACGATTCTAATGGTACCCTCGCGCCAAATTTATATAAGCTGAGCAAGGCTCTATTTGAAAAAAAGCAGAAAAAATAGCGAGCACGAATTTTCTAAGTATTTCTCTTAATTCTTAATGAAAATGAAAATCGTAAGAAGTATGAGAACTAGAAGGATAAGTAGAGTAGAATAGGGATTTATTTGGTTCAATTTGGTTGAGAATTCTACTTAAACGAAGTAGCAGAAAATTTCTCTAAAACTGGACTTCTGTAACTCGACTCTATGCACAATTCTTCTTGCTAAGGATCTGGTTAGCTTCTATGAATGTCAAGGAAGCTAACTGAATGGAAGTTTTTGTGAATTAAGGTGAGGAAATGAAAAAACAGAAATCAAACTCAAGAGTTCATGTGGGATCTTGGTAGAGTGGTTTTGTCTATCCAAGCTTGATGAAATGAGTGCAATATGTCCCTCTATTTATAAGGGAGTGAATGGTGAAAAGAACTGGAAGAAATAGTGAGGTTTGGAGGGAAAATGAGTGGAGCTCGAAAGTGGAAAAAACGTGACTCCAATTCACCTAAAACTCATCCAATTCCTGTGTTTTGATGCTTAAACAAGAGTGAGCAAGTTTGTTAATCCTGTTTAAATAAAAAACACGTGCAAAACTGGTGATTAGAAGGCAAATTATGGATTTCAAATTCTGACTTTGGAGAAATATTCAGTTTTAAGTAGCTGACTTTGAACTCATGATGTGTGCAATTTAGGAAGCCTTACGAGTTGATTCTTGATGCATTGGAAATATCACATGACACTCTTCATAATGTGCGAAGAAATACTTCATTTAGATGCTTGATCTGAAAGTTATGCTTTGTCAAAATCAAGAAAAATGCGTTGACTTTTGTACTTAGAAAAATTCTAAGTTTCTTCTTCAAGAATGACCTATAATGTTTTGATTCCAAACAAGATCTTCCTTCAAAATTGAGCTTTTACCATTGATTCTAGCTTGAATTAGACTTGCTAAAGAGTATTGTGAAACTTATATCACCCAAAAATTCCAAATATTGAACAAGTTATGATCTTGTGAAATTGGTGGAAATCCATGATATGACCTATAATGTTTTGAGCTCAACAAGCATCTTGCAATCATTTACAAGCTTAGAACCAAAAAGAGAGTTAAAGTTATCATCCTTAATATCATTGTGAAAAAAATAATGACCTCAAGATGATAAAAATTGACCAAGTTATGATCCTTTGAATTCACATAAAAGAATTTGACGGTCTATCTAGAGGACTTGTAATCTTTCTCAATCACTAGTGATCTTCCATACAAAATTTGCTTGAAACTTTTGAAGTGATTTGTTAATAACCATTTAAAGAGAAATGTATATTTGGTACCACTCAAAAATATCAAAAGATGAACAAGATATATCCCTTAGAAGTTCAAAACCCTAGCTCCTAAAGCATCAAAATGACTTGGAAACCCTTTCAACTTTTGAAAATCTTTGTTGCACAATTGCGTTTATCTTATGAAGATAGGTTGTTGTAAATGATAATATGAACCCATGGCAAGAATAATTACTTCCAAATATTTAGAATTGAGGGAGTTATGCACTTGTGGTCAAAGAATTAAGAACTTGTCCAATTAGGTCAAACTTCTTGAATCAGTCTTTCATTTTTTGACTTCATTTGGAAAATTGAAGCATGATGGATCATAGTAGGCCTTGTCATGACATTGCCTTAAAGCACACTCAAATATGAAGTTTAGATGTCAATGAATCTTATTGAGGAAGGCATGGAAATAAACTCATGAACCTATGAATCATCTAGATGAAATGTGTTGTGTCATCACCTATAATGCCAACATCTATAGATCAAACATACATACATTGTATTTGTTAGCTAAGAGTTAATCAACACAAGATATACATGTACAAAACATATAAATCAAAGTGATTGGTGATCCCACATGAGAAAACCTAAAGATAGGAAGAAGAACTAAACTCTAGTGTGTGATCTTGATGTGATTGGGTTGATATTGAAATGATGAGAGATCTTAGGGGGAACAATTGGGGTATAACACAAGCATTACGAAAAGTGCATCACCACGGATGACTAACAATCAAAATAAACAAACAAAAAATTTAGGCGCCGGGATGATCCTCCTCTTAGACGACATCATCTTAATCAACGACCCCGTCATCTTTAGTGGTCTCAGCCTATGGCAAAACATCCTCTATGTCCACTAGTCGGCCATCCACCACAGTTTTGAAGTAGTCCATCTTGGATACATTGATATCGGGTTAGAGGAACAATGCTTAGACCTTTGCTCTCTAAAAGGCTTCATCATCGACTGATAAAAGGTCCACTTGAGTGTTCTATATAGATTTCATTAGCTTCTCGTTTGACTCACGAGTTTGCTCAATATCATGAACCAAATCGACTATAGTTTCCTCAAGGTCTGAGCACTTGGACTCTGGTTTTTCCTTCTGCTTTGTCATCTCCCTCAATTGTTTGTTTAACTCCTCTACTTTGTCGGATTGGACTTTTAAAGTGTCCTTCAGCTGGTCAACTTCATTACTTATTTGAAGTTCATTTTTCTCATAAGCATCACCGAATTCAAATAACCCACAAGTCATAACAGTGCACTACATCAGATAGGCTTCGACATTCTAAGTCAGCTGCAGAGCATTTATAGTTTTTACCTTGTTGGCATCTTTGTTCGCATTCAGATAGTCATAAAGAAACTTTAGGCAATCAAAGTTGTTATACCAAACATTGAACTCAGTTAACGATTTGGACTGATGACCATTACCCCCAGTCTCTTGCATCAGAGAAGTGATGGCCAAATCAACATGACTCACAGGATCACCCATCAGGGTCTTCATCTTCTTAGGATAACTCGATTATGGGTTCTCGGGAGGAGGTAAGGAGAAGCCTTGAGGTTCCAAAATGCTTAGGACTACTTTTACCATATCTATTTTCCGCTTCATAAGGTCTTAGGTCTAGACACTAGTCAAGTCAGAATTCAAGATGGATTGCTCGCCCGGCCTTGCCCTCGCTTCAACCATCAGTTTTCTGTGCTCCTTCATATTAATGGTCGTCATTTTAGCTGAACAAAAAAAGAAAAGAAAGTCATAAGATGAGCATAAAGGATTCACAATATGATGAATGGTGTATAAATATTACCTAAATATTTGAATACTTGTTACTGGTTATCATCCATGTTAATTAAATATTTAACCTTCATCACTCGGAAGACATCTAGAATAGATAATGCTTAGACATCTAAAGCATTTACCCTGTCATAGTCAAAGATGTAAAACGGTGACGGGTTATCCGTCCAGTAAATATGGAAGCAATGGCTTCCATCCATCGCATACATAACTCGGGGGCATCTGTTCACACTCTTTACTCGGAGAAACTTATCCTTGAAACCTTTATAATTGGTTATATAGGCTTGGAGGAAACTCTTGTCGGGAAGCCTGTTGAGGGAAACCCAACTTCCTTTATTTTCACCTTTCAACTCAAAGAAAGAAAATAGTAACCCTAGTGTAGGGATTATGCTCATCGCTCCACAAACGTTCTCAAAGGCCTTGATAAATCCCCAACTATTGTGACATAATTAAGAGGGGGTAATTTTTAGGGTTATGAGAAGGCCAAATTTAAAGTCGAAAAAGGGAATGCGGATCTTGAAATCCTCAAGCACACCACAATAAAAGTAAAAGTAGTCGTCAGTCACGCCTCTTGGCCAAAAGATACATACTTTCTCACCATCCTCGCAGGGTTCCAACACTACATCTTCTTTGTTTCTTGTGGACAAAATGTCCATGTTGGACGAAATGTCCATGTTGGACTGAAGCTTAGCAATATAACTAGCATCAATCATATTATGATTATAGCTTAAAACCTCTAAATCAACATAAGACTCATTCATATCCATCAAAACTTCTACAAAACTTGATAAGATGGACTCTGAGTCAGTGTCACTAAGAGGTGAAAAAATATCACCATAAACCTCTCTAATAATATCATCAAATTCTACCCTCCCCAAGTGACCCTCACACTCTTTCATGCATTCATCCTATAGTTTTCTTTTCTCTTGGGAATTTTAGAGAACATGTACATTCCCATAATCATCACTCACTCGTATAAGAACCATTACTAAAACTAATCAAAAAACAAATAAGGTGAAATGAAGGTACCTGGGTTATAGGAAGGAAAATAGCGGGTATAGAAAAAGAAACGAGCGTCGAGGCCTTGGAGGAGCAGAAAAAGATAACGAAGAATCGAAGGGTGAGAAAGAAGAATAGAGCTCTTAAGAGTCTATGATAAGAAGCTGAAGTGACTAGAGGAATGAGTTGTGATAGCAACAACTTCCCCATAAAAATCATCATTATGAGGAAAGGGGAAGAAATTCGATGGGACACACACTCACCATTGCATTTGAAACCCACTACCACACGTCTACACCAAATGACCGTTGGATCTACACACATCTAGATAGGGATGTCGTCTGTTTGGGAGGATAAATTCCAGGATTCATTGTCCGAACACTTCAACCCGTCGGACCTCGTGATCGGGGGACTTATGTACACCCTTGAATTCTTTAGAATGAGTTGTAACTCAGATATGGCAAGAATGCTAAATGAAACTGACAGACGATATGGTATTTAAACGATACCAAGGAGGCAAGCCGATATGTGAAGTCGAACGCGATGAATAAGGCACTTGGTCAGATGGCCGAAGTGGAAAGTCGATACGATTTGGGATGGCAAAAAAATTCGTACCCACAGATAAAATCTGTCACGGGTACGGGGCATGTAGCTTAATAGATATCCATAGATAAAGTAAATGGATATTTAAATACCCATTTAGTAATAGATATAGATACATGTTTAATGATATCCATTCTCGCGAATATCCGTATCCATTAATAAATTATAAAAATCACTTAAATATTAATTTATTATACTATGTCTTTTCATCTTCTAAAAAATTAGTCTTCTCATTTTTTTTTTGAAGTTTTCTTTAAAGAAAATCTTTTACATTCCATATAAATGATATTGGACATTTCATATTTAAGTTTCTTCTTTACTCCATATCTCACTTCAACAATTCCCCCATCCAACCAACCACTTTCACTATCCAACCGGTGTCTCTCTTTATACTCTTTTGTCGTCCCCTCTTTCATTATAACTCATAATGACAATATCTTTCATTTTTTGTTAAAAATAAAATGTATGGATATTATGTTTTTGTGAAAATGAAGGAAACTAATGTGATAAAATTTTGTAGTTAAAATAAGAGAAATGTGTATGGATGTTATGTGGTAATAAATTTGTGCCTTTAAAAGAAATTGAAATAATTTTTTTCAAAAAAACTTAGAAAAAAATGTTATCCATGGATATCTGTAAATATCTGCGGATACCTTAAACCCCGTGGATTATTCGTTTAACGGATACCCGCACGAATATGAGACAGATATGGATATCATATTTATCCAATGAGACGAAAATATATATCATACTATTTGTCCCCATGGATATCCATTCACATCCCTAGATGCGATGGTTATCCAAAAGTTGCATGGGAGTTATGAGAATCGGTGAAGGGGACGTTACGCCTCATGATTGTGACTGCGGGAGTTAAAAACCCCTCTTGATTGTTGGAGTTGGAGGGTTGTTGCTCAATGAATGGAGGGCTTGGAGGTTAAAGTATAAAAGGGAACCTCCCATGGAAGAGAAGGGACAACTAAAAGCTAACACACAAAAGTATAGACAAGTTATTAGCTTCGAACATATAGAACAATTGCGGTCTCGCCTGATTAGCTTCAGGGAAACTATCCAAAAGTATTTGTCAGGATATATATATATATATATATATATATATATATATATATATATATATATATATATATATATATATATATATATATATATATATATATATATATATATATATATATATATATATATATATAAGGATATTATATGAGAATGTGAGAATGAATAAGAACATGTAGATTTAAAAAGGAAATGTTGAGATTAAATTGTGATTTTCACTAAATCACGTGTCATTAATAGAAAATAGAAATTATTAATCAAATTTTAAAAATATCTTTTAATCTCAACATTTAAATATAAATTCAATGATTGTTCTCTCTCTCACATAAAAATCTTCTCGAATTGTCTTTCCATAATTTTCATAAAAATAAATCATTTAAATTAGTAGTATAACAATGCTATTGACAAAAAAAATTCTTTTGCATCGCTCTATAATTTACATTACATTCATTATATATATGTGATCTGACCTGATCAGACTTGGACCGTCACGGCTGGCTCCGAGCTGAAGTTTTTGAACGAGGTGGGGGGGGTACCTGCAAGGCACTCCGTGCTGAAGTGAGTAAGAGTACGAGCAGGCAAAAGTGTGAGTATATGTGATAGATTGAATACCTGACCCTCTGGAAACAGAGGGTATTTATAGCTCCCAGCGCTGGGCCAAGGTTCCTTCATTGGGTCGGGCAGGTTTGGCCCAATGGAGGAACTGCCAGGTTCTACGTGCGTAGTGGGGACCTGCACGTGGTCCCCTCCCTGGATGTTCTGCGTGAAGTGCGGGCAGACAGAGACGCGGTCTTTTCGGAGTCCCGTTGGGAGTGCAGTGGATCGTGTCCACTGGCGAAGGAGCGCTCGAGCTGATGTCGAGCTGGAGAATACGAGGACGAGGGTGTCGCCCAGTAGACGTGTGTCAGGCATAGCTATGGTCCTTAGGTCGGCGTGACCCTTAGCAAGTCCGATTGGATTGGGCCTTTATCGTTGCTATTGGGCCAGTCGGGCCCAGTCCAGAACAGGAGCCCCCCAAGTCGTGGTTCCTTGGGTTAGGAGCCATGGCTTGATCTTAGGTTGCTTCTATTTCGGGGCCTCGTGCCCGGGCAAGAGACGCAGCTCCTCGTGGGGGTACCCGAGGGTTTCCCCGTATCGGGCTCGGGGACAGGTCCCCCGCGAGGAATGCTCGGGGATTCCTCAACAGCATGCGTCTGTCGGGCACGCGAGGTATCTTTTGGGAACTGTGCCGCCACCCTATGAGGATAGGGTCATCATTGCCTAGGGGAGCTGCGCGTCGAGGAGGGGAATCCGTGGCTGCCCGGGGTGACGTTTGGTATTCCACGTCATCACTATAAATAGGATCCTTGGGCCCCAGAATGTGTTACTACTCTTCGCGCTTCTCCTCTTCGTTCTGTTTCTGCTGCTGTTGTTCTTCCCAGATTCTCATAGCATCGTCGTGATCTCCGTCACCAATTCCTTTCCTCCGTCGCCAAATTTACTCCTTGATTCCAAGTAAGTGACTTGTCTTCTCTGTTTTTCTGTTGTGATGCATGATTTTCATCGTTTTAGACATTTTTAGAGGCTGTGCGCGTGGGACTAGCCCGAAAAACTTATGTTCAGCCCGACAAATTCATGCGTGAGGTCGGCAAACTCATGTTCGTGGCCGGTAGATACATAGTTTAGGTTATAATCTGCAGTGCTGCCCGGGGTCTTCATGATCCAGGGCGCCTAATTCGTGATCGTGCCCGGTATACTCATAGCTCTAGCTTTAGGCTTTATGATGTTGATCACCATGTTCATACCCCGGGTCAATGTATTCACGAGTGACCGCATTGTCGGTTTATTTAGGCGACTTGTAGAAGGACCCGTCGAGGTATCTGGAAGTCGGGGAGGCGACTGCTATTTTTGTTTCAAACCAACTATGTGGTCGCGCGTGGAGTGACGTGGTTTTGTCGCGCTCTTCATCTTGTCCGTTATGATGAGCGTATGGTTTCGTGCCCAATTGACTGGTTTCCCGTGCTCTGTAGGTAACCATGGCGGACGAACCGTTCTCTTCAGAACGCCCCGAAAGGGAAGAACAAAGTGCCGATGAGGCTGTGAGTTTGGTCGACACCGTCGAGGACCCTCTGTTGGACTGGGTGGGTGCCGAGCCTAGAGGAATTGCCTCGGTCTATAGTCGGCGCAGCCGAAGGCCATACGCTGTCCTTGAGGCGGGCCACGACTAGCCCGGTTTTCAAAAGAATTTCGTCGTTACTAGACCGACCTTCACTGCTCGGATTTGCTCGGTGTTCCCCGAGTACAGCTTCCCCATGTATGAAATTGCATTCAAAGACCTTGGGTTGCAGCTGCCCTTGAGCGACTTTCAGGTCGGGGTCTTTAGCCATTTGGGGCTGGCCCCGTCGTAGCTACATACAAATTCGCTCGCCTTTATCCGGGCGTTTGAGCTGACCTGTCGTTTTCTGAGGATTGGGGTGACTATACCCCTCTTCTTCAGAGTCTTCCATCTGCAGCGCCAGTCCCGGGGAGGAAAGCATAGTTGGGTTTCCCTGAAACAGTCGAAGAGACTTTTCAGGATGTACATGGACTCCGTGCGGGGTTTTAAAGACAAGTGGTATGTCGTGAGGCCGGTTACCACAGCCGCTTTAGAGTCCCTGTACGAGGAGGAAGCGGCGATATCCGATGATGACGGGGAGGCACTTTTAGACAACGAAGGGCATCCGGTGTTGGGACGCACGACCAAGTTTCCCGTGCATTGGATCTCTAGGCATTATGAGCATGGCACTGGGTATTATCATACGTCCGCGGGCGACATGGGTTCCGAGGACGAGAAGGCTTACGACACTCTTTGTCGGTACGTTGATAGCTTCCACTCCGCCAGATGGGCCACGGGGGAGGGAGAAGATGTCCTGGACGAGGAGGGCTATCCGACCTTCGAGGCCCGACCGATTGATACGAAGGCACTGGTGGAGTGCCAGTCATTCGGGCAGGCTGCGCGTCTGCTAGGTCGTTTATTGTTTGAATTTCTTTGCTCGTCATTTGTTTGCTTATTTGCTCAGCACTAACCCAGTTTTTCTTTTTGTGCAAGTTCGATGGCCGGACGACGAGAGAGGCTCTTGAAGTTGTCCTGTGACTGGAGGGTGAACAAGAGGGTGGTGAAAGCTCCTCAAGCAACGAGGATGGGCCGCCGCATAGTCCGGGCGCTTCCCATGCGGTGAGGGTGGATTCGCCGCCTAGCTCGGGGGCTGCTTCGGAAGAGACCCCGGAGGTCCAGGAGGTCGAGCCACATGTCGACCTGATACCAAGGAAAAGGAACCGGGTGGAAAGTGGGCCGGCGGTCGGCGAGGATTCCAGCGCCGTAAGGTCCTTCGGGTTTCCCCCTTGCTTCAAAGAGGAGGGTTTCTTCGAGGGGTTCCCTTTGTCCGTGACTGCCGATGAGGCTGAGGCCATCAGGAGGATGAGCAAGGAGGACCGGAGGAGGCACCTGGCCGCCAATATGGCCGGGCTGGTGAAGATGGCTGAAATGGCCGTTGTGTTGTCCGAGGAAGGGGAGGATCCTGACCGCATCAAAGAATTGGAACAGGAGAAAGCGGCCCTCACCTCGAGTTCGCAAAAGTTAAAGGCTGCCCTGGAGCGCTCCGACGAGATGTTCCGCGAGCAAGCCGCGCTGCTGGCAACCGAGAGAGAGATGCTGACTCTGGAGAAGGAGAACTCGGGGAAGCTAGCCGAGGAGAGAGAGCTTCTCCATGCGGATCGGGAGCGTCTGGAAATCGACATCGGGCGCCTCACCCGAGAGATCGAGGACCTGAGGGTCGCCATGCTTCCTGCCGAGGATGAGCCGGAGGATATAGCCGCTTTGGGGAGTCGATCGGAGCTGGTCGCCCGTATCCGGCTCCTCGAAGCGGATTGTGTCGGTGCTATGGAGGAGGGGTTCGAGTCTGCGGTCAGCCAGCTTTCCTTGTTGAATCCCGGTTTGAACACTGAAGGGACGGGCTACATGTCTCAGATCGTGGATGGCAAGATCGTGCCCCCTCCCGACTCTCCTGCTGTCGGTGATGATGGCTCCGTGGAAGCTGAATTGTAAGGTGATGATGGGCCTGCGTGCCTTGTTGATATTTGTTTTGGGCCTGCGTGCCCGTTCGTATTTTTGGGCCTGCGTGCCCGTTGGTTGTACTTCCTGAACATCGCCGGCCTTCTTGGTCGGTTTATATTTATTTGCTTTGTTGCCTACGGGCGTATTGAATGAATTTGTTTCCATTTGACTGTTTGCCCGTGTATGTATTCTATGTATTTTGCGACATAATTGGCCCGAGTTATGTGCCCGGGTCGTGCCCGTGTATGGCTGTGACTTTGTTGGCAAATTTGCCTAAGTCTTTCGTTCGGGCCCTTACTCGATGACCAAATTTATCAGAGTGATGACCTCGAGAGGAGAGATTTGTTTTCGACCCTTTTTTAGATGGCCCGGAGTTTCTTCGAGATTCTCGGGCGTGCGGAACGAGCCGCTCGTTCGGGTATATCGCCTGGATCGGGGTTATTTGCCTGCGGCGTGAACTGCCCATCGCGAGCTAGATGTTCTGCCCTACAGGTACTACGACGGTGGAGCTCGGTGGAGGTGTCCACGTCGGGCACTATCGATTGGTCTTGTTTGTTGAACGATGTTGTGCGGTTTAGACGTAGGTCGGGCCTGTACCTCAGCCTCTCTACGGAGTCTGACGTATTTTCCTCGTTGACCGAGCGCGGGTATCGACGGTCGAGGGTCCTAGGTGTCGTTGGTAGTTTTTAACTATAGTACTGCTTTAGTTTAGCAGCGTTCCAGGGTCATGGTAACGGCTCTCCGTCTAATTGCTCGAGGTAGTACGCCCCGGTACCGGTGGTGCCGTGGACGCGATAAGGTCCTTCCTAGTTCGCGGCCAGCTTCCCTTCGCGGGAGTCTTTCTGGTTCCTTCGTAATACCAGGCTGCCGATTTCGAACTCGCGCTTGATGACCTTGTCGTTGTGGCGCAGAGCCACTCGTTGTTTCAGGGTGGCTTCGCGCAGGGCCGCACCAGATCGGATTTCTTCGACCAAGTCGAGTTCGTCCCTTAGCGCCTCGTCGTTCATTTCTTCGTCGAGGGGGTTCTCTGTCCGTCTGGATGGTTCCATGATTTCTACCGGGATGACGGCCTCGGTCCCGTATGTTAGTCGGAATGGGGTCTCGCTCGTCGTTGAGTGGGGCGTAGTGCGGTAAGCCCACAAGACGTTGTGGAGTTCCTCGACCCATCCCCTCTTTGCTTCGCCGAGTCGGCGTTTGAGTCCCCGGAGGATGACTCTGTTCGCGGCCTCGGCCTGCCCGTTAGTTTGAGGGTGCTCGACCGAAGTGAAGTGTTGTTTTGTCCCTAGTCTGGTGACGAAGTCTTGGAACCCGTGGTCGGTAAATTGGGTGCCGTTGTCGGTCACCAGGGCATTCGGAATCCCAAATCTGGCGAGGATGTTTCTTTTGTAGAAGCGGAGGATATTGTGCGAGGTGATCTTCGCGAGGGCCTCGGCCTCGATCCACTTTGTGAAGTAATCGACGGCCACGATTAGGAATTTATTTTGATAAGTCCCTTGCACGAAGGGTCCGAGGATATCCATACCCCACCAAGCGAACGACCATGGGGACGATAGTATGCTCAGCTCGTGAGGCGGGGCGAGGTGCATGTCGCCGTGCTTCTGGCACTTGTCGAATTTCTTAACATGCTCCTTGGCATCCTGCTGCATTGTCGGACAGTAATATCCTGCTCGAAGGGCTTTCCTCGCCAAGGACTTACCGCCCATGTGCTGGGCATTGATCCCTTCGTGTATCTTCCGCAGTACCTCGGGGACTGTGGATTCGTCTATGGATTTTAGGAGGGGGATGGAGAATCCCCTGCGGTACAGTTTGTGCTCGAGCACCACGTAGGAGCATGCTCTCCGTTTTGTGACGGTCGCCTCGGATTGGTTTGATGGGAGTTCGCCCTTTGTCAAGAAATTGTAAACCGGGGTCATCCAGGACGAGGCGTCTCCAATGGCGTGGACCTCGACCGGTGTCGAGGATCTTTCAATACTCGGGCGTGCCAGAGATTCTTGGATGACGGATTTGTTCCCGCCTTTCTTTCTCGTACTCGCGAGTTTGGATAATATGTCCGCCCTCGTGTTTTGCTCGCGGGGAACATGTGAGATTTCTGCCCGTACGAACTTTGTCATGTGTTTTTTGACCAAGTTCAAGTACTCAATGAGGTTGTCGTTTTTGGCTTGGTAATTCCCCTGGACTTGGGAGGCGACGAGTTGGGAGTCGGTGTAGATCTGTACCTCGCGGGCTCCCAGGTCCTCGGCTAACCTCAATCCTGCGAGCAGGGCCTCATACTCTGCTTGGTTATTTGATGTCGGGAAGGAAAGAGCTAGGGAGTGCTCGATCACTACACCCTCTTCATTTTCCAAAAGAATTCCCGCGCCACTTCCGGACGAGCTGGATGCTCCGTCGACGAAGATGTTCCACTTGTGTTCCTTCCCTGGGGGTGGGTCGTGAGTGGTCATTTCCGCAACGAAGTCGGCCAGGGCCTGCGCTTTCAAGGCTTTCCTACTCTCGTACTGAATGTCGAATTCGGAGAGTTCCAGGGACCATTTCAACATCCTGCCCGCCATATCAGGCCGACCCAGGAGTTGCCTCACCGGTTGGTCAGTTCGTACGATGATCGTGTGGGCCAGAAAATAGTGTTTGAGCCTCCTCGCCGCGTTGACGAGGGCCAGGGCCACCTTTTCTATCTGTTGGTATCTGCTTTCGGGTCCTTGCAAGGCTTTGCTCGTGAAGTAGACGGGTTTCTGTCTGTCGGGGGTCTCGCGGACGAGAGCCGCGCTGATGGCTTCGTTCGAAACGGCCAAGTACAAGTACAATGGCTCTCCGTCAGCAGGTCGGGATAGCACGGGCGGCTGAGATAGGCTCTGCTTTAGGTGGCGTAGTTCCTGCTCGCATTCCTCATTCCATTCGAAGGCTGCTTCCTTTCGAAGGAGTTTGAAGAAGGGGAGGGCGTGCTGAGCGGATCTCGCGACGAAGCGGGATAGCGACGTGAGCATGCCGTTCATGATTTGTATCGACTTCTTCGACGTTGGTGTTAGGAGGTCGGAGAACGCCCGACATTTGTCGGGGTTGGCTTCGATTCCCCGTTCTGTTAGATAGAATCCAAGGAATTTTCCTGCCTTAACCCTGAACGTACATTTCTCGGGGTTGAACCTCATTTTACATTGTCTTGCTTGGGCAAAGACTGTCTTGAGGTGTGCTGCATGGTCGGTGTCTGCTCGGGACTTGACGATCATGTCGTCCATATATACCTCGAGCATGTCGCCGATCTGTTTGTTGAAAACTTTATTCATCATGCGCTGGTAAGTTGCCCCGGCATTTTTCAGTCCGAAGGGCATTACGTTGTAGTAATAGTTACCCGAGCTGGTCATGAATGTCGTGCAGTGCTTGTCGCCCAGGGCCATTGGGATTTGGTTATATCCCGAGTAGGCGTCCATGAACGACAATGTTTTATAGTCGGCCGAGTTGTCGACCAGCATATCTATGTTAGGCAAAGGAAAAGCATCTTTCGGGCAAGCCCGGTTGAGATCGGTATAATCAACGCACATCCTCCATTTTCCATTATTCTTTTTAACGAGTACAACATTTAACAGCCAGGTGGAATACCGGGCTTCAGAAATAAAATTTGCCTCTAGGAGGTCTTTTACAGCTTTTTCAGCAGCCTCCGTTTTTTCTGGAGACTGCCTACGCCTACGTTGTACTACGGCCCTAGCAGCTGGATCAATGGCGAGGTGGTGACAGGCGACCTCAGGATCGAGTCCGGGCATCTCCGCGGCGCTCCAGGCGAACAGACAGCATTCTCGCGCAAACAGGCCTTGATTTGTTTCCTTGCCAGGTCGGGGAGATCTTTGCCAATCTTTACTCCCTTGGTCGGGTCGGTGCCGAGGGGGACGAGTTCAAAATCGCCGTCCGGTATTGGTCGGAGGGGGATTTGCTCGCCGCTGGATGGCTCGTCCTGGTCGAAGCGGGTGTCCAGAGCTATGGAATCGACCTTTGGTGGAGCTTTCTGGACTTCTTCCTCGGGGGATGCTTTCTTGTCGGGGTCCTGTCTTGTCCTTTTGGCGGGTCTGGTCCCTATGTCGACAGTATCACGTCCCTTAGAAGCGGCGTTGAAGCACCTGCAGGCAGCGGCTAGGTCTCCTTGGATAATAGCTACCCGTGCCCTCTTGGTGTAGAACTTCATCTTCAGGTGGACGGTCGAGGGTACCGCTGTCAGCTCTGCCAGTGTCGGTCTCCCCAAGATGCAGTTGTATAGAGACGGGCAGTCGATGACGAAGAAGCGTACTTTGACCTGTCTCGTAGCCGTCCCCTCGCCGAACGTAACCAGAAGCTCGACATATCCCTAGGGCTTGGAGGTCGAGCCGTTGAAACCTTGTAAGTCCGAACCCACATACGGCGAGAGATGTGAGTCGTCTAGCTGAAGGGTTCGGAACAGTTGGCTGTACATGACGTCGACGGAACTCCCTTCGTCGACCAGGATGCGATGTACATCAAAATTGGCCATTCTTGCCCTTATCAGTAAGGGGATGACCGCGTTCGGGGCTCCGCCGGGGAGTTCTTCCAGGTAGAAGGTGATGGGCTTTGACCTGTCCTTCACCCTTTCGAACGTCACTGTTTGCGGGGGAGCCGCGTCGACCAGTTCGTCCAACTTCCTCTTGGATGAATTGATGGTCAAGTCGTTGAACCCGCCGCCGTTGATGACCAGGGCGGAGGGGAAGTATTCCCACCTGTTGTGCGTTGTAAGTGGCTCTTGCAGGTGCTCGGGGAAGTCGAAATCCTCGGGCCTGGTCACGGAGAAGGCAGTTTGGATGGGCACCGACTCGTCAGATGGTCGTGCGTCTTCTTCTGGCTCCCTGGTTTCTTGGGCGTCACGATGGGGAGCGTCACTTCGCCGGTACTACGCGAGCCTCCCTCCCTTGATGAGGGTTTCAATGGCGTCCTTGAGGTGGACGCAATCCTCAGTCAGGTGACCATGGCTCCTATGGTACTGACAATATTTGTTTTTGTCTGCTCCGGGCTTAGCGGGAGCAGGTTGGGGACGTTTGACACCGCCGTCCTTGAAATCAGTGCTGGCACACTCCGCCAGAATGCGCTCGCGGGAAGCCGTGAGCGGAGTGTACTCGGTGAAACGCCCCGAAGGTCCTCTTTGTTCCCGGACTTCCCGGGGTCTGTCTTCCTTCCTTTTCTCCTCGGTTCGACGAGGAGGAGCCTCTTGGCGCGAGCTGCTGTTGGGACCACGAGTCCTGGAATCTCGGGCTCTGTTGGCTGCCTCCCTCTCCTCGTAGTCCATGTATGCTCGGGCCTTTTCAAGGAGGGTATCGAATGTTTGAGGTGGCTCGATACCCATAGCCTTTCTGAACTCCGTGCCGGGGAGGAGCCCTCTCTCCAGCAAATATCTTTTCATATGGTCCACATAGGGGACCTGTATTGCTTCTTGGTTGAAACGGTTGATGAATTCCCTCAAGGTCTCATCCTGTCTTTGGATGATGGCCTCGAGAGCCGCCTCGGTCTTTGGGTGCCGCCGAGAAGCTGTGAAGGAACTGATGAACTGGTTCTTCAGGTTCCGCCACGAGGTGATTGAGCCCGGGGCGAGTCCTTTGTACCAGTCCATTGCCGCCTTCCGGAGAGTCGTGGGGAATAGACGACACTTGATGGGGCCCCCGACGTTGTGATAATGGAGCATGGCCTCGAACCCGTCTATATGGTCGACCGGGTCCGCGACTCCATCGTACTCCTTTAAGTGAGGGGGCTTCTCCATGCCCGGGGGGATGGGTGCCTCCATAATAGCCCGTGACAGGGGACCGTGGGGGTCGTCCTCGTCGCTTCTCTCCAGAGATAAAGATGGGGACCTGTAATACTGTCTGGCACGACGGTCCAGGTCGTGCTGAGTCTCTCTCGAGCGGGATGCTCGGTGGTTGAATTTTACACGTCCGTCTCCGGAGTGCCTTCTTTCTAGTATCGCCGGGTCACGACTGGGTTCTCCGGCCTGAATGATGGGCTGCCTCTCCAGATAAGGCCATTTCTATTTTGGCCGGGGAGATTGGCTTCGAGAGGTCTCCCTGTAATGTCTCCGCGGGGGAGATGGATGTCGAGCTTCAGTCACTCGAGGAGGGGGGGTATGTGGTCTCCGATGCCTCCTCGGGGGTCTTCGCTCGTCTTCAAGCGCCTTTAGTCTCTCTCCTTGGGCGAAGATGAGATAGTTCGTTTGATTAATTGCTGCGAACAGCGCTTGTGTTGTGGCATCCGCCCCGGTGGGGACGGGGACTTCCTGGAACCGGGCGGCTCTGTAGTGCGCGAGGGCCGCCGGGTCGTCTTCGAGTGGTGGCGGGAGCGAGGAGGATGATGCAGTAGCTCCGTCCCTGTAGGAGGAAGTTCCGGGGGCGGTTGTCGCAGGAATGGTGTTGTGGCCGGGGTTGCCGGTGTTATCAAGGTGTCCGTTTTTGTCCGCGGCGCCGTTATTAGTGTCGACGACACGGACGTTCTGCTCATCGCGAGCTTGATCAGACATGACAGGTAGTTGAATCTGAGCTTTGGTCTTTGAGTTTACAAGACGGGGAAGCTAGATTCCCACAGACGGCGCCACTGATCTGACCTGATCAGACTTGGACCGTCATGGCTGGCTCCGAGCTGAAGTTTTTGAACGAGGTGGGGGGGGTACCTGCAAGGCACTCCGATGCTGAAGTGAGTAAGAGTACGAGCAGGCAAAAATGTGAGTATATGTGATAGATTGAATACCTGACCCTCTGAAAACAAAGGGTATTTATAGCCCCCAGCGCTGGGCCAAGGTTCCTTCATTGGGCCGGGCAGGTTTGGCCCAATGGAGGAACTGCCAGGTTCTACGTGCGTAGTGGGGACCTGCACGTGGTCCCCTCCCTGGATGTTCTGCGTGAAGTGCGGGCGGACAGAGACACGGTCTTTTCGGAGTCCCGTTGGGAGTGCAGTGGGTCGTGTCCACTGGCGAAGGAGCGCTCGAACTGATGTCGAGCTGGAGAATACGAGGACGGGGGTGTCGCCCAATAGACGTGTGTCGGGCATAGCTATGGTCCTTAGGTCGGCGTGACCCTTAGCAAGTCCGATTGGATTGGGCCTTTATCGTTGCTATTGGGCCAGCCGGACCCAGTCCAAAACAATATGTTTAGCTTATCTTTATTCCTTTTGGTCAATTTCTTTCTTCATAAACTACCGATTATCATTTTTTTTTACTATACTTTTTTTTTCTTTCTATTTACAGGTTACTTCCACTTTCAACATTATTATTATAACTTTTATGATTTGTTTTGATTTTATTTTTGGTACATTCTACTATACTTTTTTTTATCTTCCTATTAAGGTAACCATTCCTCTCTCATATTCAAAAGATTACATATCAAAACCAATATTATGTTAGAGTTTCAACATTATTATTCTTAACTTTATAATTTATTTTGATTTTATTTTTGGTGTATTCTACCATACTTTATGATTTGTTTTGATTTTATTTTTGGTACATTTTACTCTATATTTTTATAGGTTGCAAAGTTGTAAGTATTTTTACATCTTACAAAATCAATCAGTCGATTGAAAGATGTGCGATTTATTAATTTGATCTTAATTATATCTTTGTTTTCTTTAATCTATAATATTCAAATCTTTTTGATCATTTATAATATTTAATTTTTAAAAAAAAAGTGCAAATAAAATATTAATTTTTAATCATAACATACTTTCTAATAACATTAACAAATATAGAAGTTATTCCATTAAATAAATTTGAGAATATCCAAGTATCTAACTATTCTAACAATAAAATTAAAAAAAAAAGGTGAAAATATTGAGACTGAGACTAGCCTATCATGTCTAACATTTCATTGTTTTTATAGTTATTTACGCATGATTTTTTTATGTTACATTAATAGTATTTCATTTTAAATTATTTTAAATTGGATAAAAAACAATATATAAATAGTATAAAATATAAATATACAAAAGTAGCTACTACAATGTTCAAAACAAAATAAATGAAATATTGAATAAGAATTATATGGTTTAACAAAGTGATACACGATGATGCAATCTCAGGAATAATTTTTGCATAACATTTCAAGTAATAAATTTTAATAAAAAGTGTTTGAGCTGTTCATTAAATTCTCAAAATCTTTTATTTTTAATTTCTTTTAATTAATAATATATTATATTTATTGATAAAAATTAGTTTATAAAAATAAAAAGTAAAGTGGAGATAACTAACTATTTCCACATAAAATTCGATGGTAACATCCGAGAATAAAAGATTCCCACATCTATATAAGGGAATTAGAAAGTCATTAAATATGAAAATTATTCTTTTCGTACATTTTTTTTGAAAATAATTTTATATTCCTCCAATATAAATATTTTTATTTTTATTTTAAATTTTCAAAAATTATTTTGTATCTATGAAACAAACACATTCTAAAATGCATTTTAACAACTTCAACTTATTTTTTATTAAAAAGAAATTTACTTTGAATTTTTAATTTTTTTAATTATGATAAAAATATATTATTATTTCTTTAAAATTTTAAACTATTAAATTATTATTAAAATATATATTATACTTTTCTAAATTATTATTTATCAATAATTTAATAAAACTTATTCTTACATCGCACAAATATACATCTAATAATATATAAAAAATGTTACAATTATTAAATTATCAATTAAAAAATATAATTTATAATGTTATTTTATATTTTTAAGCGACTGAAATCGCTATTTTACTAAATACTTTAATTAATTTATAAATTATAAATTATAAACTATTGATCAACTATAATTTATCAGATACTACTCATCAACTATAAATTATAAGCTAATTTATCATCTATCTATTGCCTAATTTTTACCTATTAAATCCTTATACTTTCTGCGTTTTTCATCTTTAAATCATAAGTGTATTTTTTATGCGTATCAATTGTTCCCTTCTTATAGTTACTACATTTTTCGTTTTTAGACAAACTTTTATGCAACTATTAAGTATATTTATTATTATTTTCTTTTTCAATAATTTCTTTTAGATAAATTGAATGAATATAAGTTAGTTCTTTATCAATCAAAAACATTATTACTATTATTGATTTATTATTATTTTTAAAGAATCTTATAGTAAAATAATTTATACCATTATTTAATAAAAAATAGATTAAAATTTAAATAGAATTTGCATTAAAGTGATGGGTTTCTAAATTAGAAATCAATTTCTGTTTTACTATCTTAAAACTCTTCCAAGTTGACGACTCTCCACTATTTCACAAACCGAACACTTATTGTAAATAAAATGCCAACAATTCAGAAACCTCTCTAAAACTCATAAAAAGCTTGTGCAAACTCGAACCAACGATGAAGAGAGCGAGAACTGGAAAGGTTGATTCTTTCTTCTTCTCGCTCTGTCGACAACGATCCTTCCAAATTCTCATCATCCTCGCTCTTTTCTACGTTCTTCTATTCACTCTCGAAATCCCCTTCGTTTTCAAAAACACCGCCACGCGCTCTGAAAGATACGCGCTCGAACGACAGCAACAGCTTCAACCGAGTCAGTCTCAGGCACACGAAATCACTCGCCGCCACAATCGCCGTTCGATTCTCTCCGGATTGATACTAAACGACGCCGCGTTTGATTCCGAGGTTTATCACTCGGCGTATAGGGTTGGGAAGAGGGTCTGGGAGGAACTTGAATCGGCGAAAGCCAAAACGCCGATTCAATCTGCTTCCGTTTTGAAACCGGTGAATAATTCGAGGCTATGTCCGCGATCGGTTTATGTTTCCGGTTCGGATTTTACCGGGAATGGGAGTTTGATGATGATTCCTTGTGGGTTGACGTTAGGGTCGCATGTAACGGTGGTTGGGATGCCGTTGGGGACGCCGGAGGGTAAGAAGTCTCAGTTTATTGTGGAGTTGCAGGGTTTAAAAACTGGGGAAGGGGAGGACCCACCTAGGATATTGCATTTCAATCCTAGATTGAAAGGGGATTGGAGTTCGAAGCCTGTTATTGAGCTTAATACTTGTTATAGGATGCAGTGGGGTACTTCTTTGAGATGTGATGGTTGGAAATCTAGGGCTGATCAAGATACTGGTAATCATTAATTACTAACTTTATCTATGCATTTATGTCTTCAATTTCCAATTTCATCTTGGTTCACTATATTCATACTAAAATATTCTTCTTGGTTACTAGTTACTATTACTAGTTTTGACTAGAAGTAGTAAAAAAAAAGTAGCTTGTCAGTTGTGTTGAATTTCATTTTAGACTAGAATCATTCAAACATGTTATTTCACTTTAAATTCAGTTACCAATGTAGTCCAAGCTAGAGATCTTAAGTAGGATCGGCCGGCTTGTGAAAGATCCTAAAACTTGGATTGTTAGCACGGCTTGTGTAAGATCCTAACAAAGGGGAAAATGATAATTTCATACATTTATATACACACACAAAAACATAATACAGGCACCAAAAAAAAGTCCCGGCGCATTTTTTTTACGATCTTGACCACGCCAGTGATGAAAACGATATTTCTATGATCGTAGCACTCTCACTCTCAGGCATCCTTAGCACATAAGATCATAATCCAGCAAGTGTTATCAAATAGCGGCACTATCACCTCTATGGCAGATATACATGGCGGTTTTTGGGCTTGCCACAATGGTAAATGTCATCTGTTATTGTAGGGTACTAGGGTTTTCCGCCATAATCCGCTATAATGGCGCCGCAAAGCGTCCGATATGGCGGAGTTTTGGCTCTCCTCAATGGACTGCCATCGGCAACACTGGATCCAACACTCGGTTGTGACTACACTGTCAGTTACAACTAGAACCAAGAATTAGGCTCAAATGGTTTAAGAGTTCCGGTGAAGGATGAATCCTTCTGGAAAATCTGAGTTGTAATCCAGGCTGGATCAATACTTGGTCAGACTTTATGTAGCTCCTGACCGAACTTTGGATTTTCTGGGCCCTGTTCCCTGGGAACAAGAGGGTTAAGACTAAAAAATCTCAGTTACAATTGATGTACTAAATATAGATGAAATGATGCTACTATTACTATGTGGGTATATGTATATGGCATAGATAACTGTCTTGTTATGAAATTGTTCCCTAGTTCAGTTCATTCTTGATGTATTGTTTATCCCATTGTAATTGTGATGGCTCTAAATTGAGTTGTTAATTTTATGTTTGAAACAGTTGACGGGCTGGTGAAGTGTGAGAAGTGGATTGGGGGAGAATCAGGAGATGACAGAGACGCAGTGGAGTCTAAATCAGAATGGTGGTTGAAGAGACTCATAGGTCGGACAAAAACAGTAACAGTTGATTGGCCATTCCCATTTAATGAGAACAAGCTATTTGTTCTTACTCTTAGTGCTGGATTGGAGGGCTACCATTTTAATGTTGATGGGAGGCATGTGGCCTCCTTTCCTTATCGCACTGTGAGTAATGAGTGCTATTCAACTTGCCAACCTGAAGTTGGATTTCTATCATTTCTTAATTTTGCATTTTAATTTAAGCAGGGCTTTACTCTTGAGGATGCTACTGGACTCACTGTAACCGGAGATATTGATGTCCATTCTATATTTGCCGCCTCCTTGCCTTCACTGCATCCTCGTATCTCTCCACAGCAGTATCTTGAATTTTCAACCAGATGGCGTGCCCCACCACTACCTGAGTTTGGGGTGGAATTGTTCATCGGCGTCCTATCAGCTGGAAACCATTTTGCTGAGCGGATGGCTGTGAGAAAGTCGTGGATGCAGCATAGCCTTATCAAATCTTCAGAAGTGGTGGCTCGTTTCTTTGTAGCATTGGTATGCTGACTAGATGACAAACCCTTTAGTTATTTCCTTTCTTCTGATGTTAGTAACATGTTAATTTTTTACAGCACCAGAGAATAGAAATTAATGCAGAGTTGAAGAAGGAAGCAGAATTTTTTGGAGATATTGTTATTGTGCCTTACATGGATAACTATGACCTTGTTGTGTTGAAAACAGTGGCTATATGTGAATATGGGGTAAGTTTCTGTTTGTTTAAAATTCACAGTTTGTGAAAAATGAAAAATTTCAAGAGGATAGATAAGATGCGCTACATTGTTTGTAGGTCCATACAGCAGCTGCAGCGTACATCATGAAAGGTGACGATGACACCTTTGTGAGGGTGGATTCTGTTATAAATGAAGCAAGGAAAGTTCCAGATTTTATGAGTGCTTATATTGGGAATATAAATTATTATCACAAACCCTTGCGCCATGGTAAATGGGCTGTGACATATGAGGTAATCAGAATCTGCTGCAATGTTTTTCCATTGTTAAAGAGCATGAGTTACTATTGTCTCATCACATTTAACTTAATACTGGTGGTAATTTTTGTGTTCACAAATATTGATTTCCATTGGCTGCCTTCTGTTTTCAGGAGTGGCCAGAAGAGGATTACCCGCCATATGCTAATGGCCCGGGTTATATTCTGTCTTATGACATTGCAAACTACATCGTTTCTGAATTTGAGAAGCATAAATTAAGGGTTAGTGTAAAATATCACTACACAATTTACCTGTTGTCTTGTTATTTGATCCAGTATCTCCATGCCGGCGCATATGATGTCTATTATGACTGAAGTTGGTTTTTTTCTTCTTAATGCAGTTGTTTAAAATGGAAGATGTTAGCATGGGAATGTGGGTAGAGAAATTTAACAGCACAAAACAAGTGTACTATTCGCATAGCTTAAAGTTCTGCCAGTTTGGGTGTATTGAAGGCTATTATACAGCCCATTACCAATCTCCAAGACAGATGATGTGCCTTTGGGAAAAATTGCAGCGGCAAACAAGTCCTCTATGCTGCAACATGAGATAACAAAGTGGTGTATTAGACTCCATCTTTGAGTTCTCAGAGGGACAGAAAAAAACAAGTTTTGCAGTCATAGATTAGCTTTGAATATTTGTAAATACAGCCGAGCTTAGATAGAAACTTAAGCACTGTATAAATGGCCTTTTAAATTCCATTAATTTATAAATTCTTTTGATAAGAAAATTTCATTACTCTTTGTTATACGTGTTTATCTCATGTGGTCATTGTTTTGCCTAGGGTTGGGTTGAGATATAGGAGGCTGCGAACATCCTGCTCTGAAAAATGTTATTAGGACACTTTATAATGTAATCCTTTCAACACAGAATTACTTGTTCCAGTCTATTTCAAAAGAGAATATGGACTAAATAATCAAGTTGAAATCATGCAAAGTATCTTTATATGGGTGAAAAACATCTCTGAAAATTCTAAAATATTCTTACGGATATACGTATTTGAATGAATTCTTATTGTTGTAAAAAAAGAAGGTATTTTTGGATATGCATTTCGAATAAATATTTTTTTTATGAAAATGTATAAACTTGTTTTTAAAAAAAAAAATATTTTCGAATATACATATCTGAAATATTTTGATTTAATATTGGATCTTTTGAAACAATAACGTTTATGATGAGAGAGTTATTTGATCTTTATTTAATTTTTTTTTGTTTTCAATAAATTTTTAATCAATTAATATTGAGAGAAAGAAAATGATTTTAAGAATTTCTAACTTGTTCAATTGATTAAAAATTTATTGAAAACTAAAAAGAAAATTAAATGGAGAGATTCAATATCTCTCTCATTTACTATTTAAAAAAATACATCATTAAATCAAATACCAATTATCAATATTCTATTTTTAATTACTAAAAAACATGAGATAATATTTCAGATATATATATCCAAAAATATATTTTTTTTGTACAAAAAAGTTTATTCGAAGATGCATATCCAAAAAAATATTTTTTACAACATGTGCTTGTTCGGATGTATATCCGAAATTAAGTATTTTATAGAGAAAAAAAGTGAATTCAGATATACATGTCCGAATTCAGAGAGGATTATAGGAATTTCACCAAAGACCTCTAAAAAGTCATAAGAGTGCATAAAAGAAATTCCCTGAATTTGGGTGGTGTATGTAGTGATCACAAAACTTAAATACTTTTCGATCAATTTTATGATATATCCCTTTTACAACAAAATCACCTCTTCGAATATATCATATTAAAATTAGGATTTTAATATCTGAATACACCTTAAGGTAGTATTTTTACCCCTTGACAACGACTTTGAAATTTTTTTCATAATAAATCATATATTAAAAGTTATTTATAAATCATACCCACAATATATACCATACACATTAGTCATTTATTAATAAGATCAAATTGTCAAATAAAATATTGGTAAATTATACATCAGTCGTTTGTAAAATACAACAAATCATATAAATTTTAAAAATATTAGTATCAAAATACAAATTAAAATATTATTGATGAGTATATCTAACGCCCTTGTTCCTCATCTGTCTCCTATATTGTAATACATGCATTGCTTATGCTAGATAACTTGTAAAGTAACCATTTGAGAAGCACCTAACTGAAACTTGTCTTTAGCTATGGCCCTTCTTTAAATAGCAACAATATGGTAACATATCGACAATACATTCACGTCCTTCATTGCTTGTTCTTCTTATAATATCTTATGATTAGTTGAGTTAGGAGTGTCTCCTTCTGCATTTGGTGTAATACAAGGATGAGACATTCTATAAAACTATTAGATGTAATCGTATACCGTACTCTATGAACAAGGAGCTGTCACACTATATACCCTCTGGTATAAGATGTTCATCATAGTCTACAACTTTTCTATCAACATCTCAACGAAGAACAATGGCAGGAAAAACAATTGCGACGTCCTTAGGTACATCCTATAACACTCCGAATACAATTAATTTATTTAATTAAAATTAATTACATTTTTATTGAACTAATTAAGTGATTATATGTTTTACTTAAATTATTCGGGGGAATATATGCGTTTTGACGGGTGTTGGTGGGAGTTGGGGAAAATGATATTAATTAGATTTTTAATTTATTTTAAGTTGAGTAGAATTATTAAAATAAATAAGAATAATATTGGTTGAATGGAAAATATAGTAGAGAATAATAATAAAATAAGGGAAATACTTTGAATATTGGTTTGATTGATGAAGGATAGAGAGAGATCATCACTCTCCTCTTGGATCTTTACCATTGTTGAATGTTATTGAGTTTTGATATATTTATGAGAAAACTATGTTATATGTGATATGCTATTTTGATACATGTTATATTGAATGATTTCTGAATTTTGTTGGTTGCCATTGTTGTGTGCTTGAACTGTTAGTGCGTGAGGCACTTTTAGTGAAGAGAGAAAGAGAATAATAAAGGAAATAATGATTTATATTATTGAATTGTTACAAATAATGATTACTAAGACTATTTATATACAACTCTAATTGGGCTTGGGTCTACACAACTTGGATTATATTTAAATATTAAATCTAATCTAATATAATATTTTAACAAATCTAATTTAATATTTCAACACACCCCCATAATTCAAGTTGTCGAACATACGCTAGTCATAGTTGATCTAAATTATTCCTAATTTCTTTCTCAAATTCAAGAATTTGTCGGTCTTTAATCCTTTGGTGAAAATATCGGCCAATTGTGCTTCACTCGAGAAATGCCTTACTTCAAGTTCACCTCGACTTACCTTTTCCCTCAATAAGTGAAACCTTGCTTCAATATGTTTACTTCTTCCATGCAGAACTGGATTCTTCGCCAGATTTATGACTGATTTATTGTCAACTTGTAATACAAGAAGTTTCTTCACTCCGACCTTTATTTTTTTAAGTACAAACCTGATCTAAATTGCTTGGCATGCAGCATAGGATCATGCTATATATTCAACTTCACAAGATAATAATGCCACCACAGGTTGTTTCTTCGAACACCATGAGTTTGGGGCAACAAATACGTGAAAGAAATATCCAGCTGTGCTTCTTCGATCTTCCTTATCTCCACACCAATCAACATCTGAAAAACAATTAACTATTTCTTCTTTGTCTTCAGAATCTCGTCTAAATAATATTCCATAGCTTATCGAACCATTTAAATATCTTAGGATTCTTCTTGCAGCCTTCATATGTGATACTCTTGGTTCACTCATATATCTGCTTACTAATTCGACAATGAAACCTATATCAGATCGACTGTTGCACACATACCTCAAAGATCCCATAATTTGCTTGAACAAAGTTACGTCGACTTTGTCTTCCTCTACATTCTTCTCCAATTTTACATTTGGTTTGATAGGTGAGGATGCAGGATTTGAATCATCCATTCTGAATCTCTTGAGTATTTCTTTGACATACTTCCTTTGATGTAGCACCATATCTTGCTTTGACATTTGAAATTCCATACCTAAGAAATACACAATTTTCTCAGATCAAACATTTCAAATTCCTTCATCACCAGCTCTTTGAACTTCGACAAGTTCTCTAAGCTATTTCCAGTCACTAGCAAGTCATCGACATATAGGGAGATGATTTTTATATCTTGTGCTGCAACCTAAACATAGACACCATACTCATATTTGCATTTGACAAATCCCAATTTGACTAAGTATGAGTCGATCTTCTTGTTACATGCCCTAGGTGTCTGCTTGAGGCCATAGAGCGCTTTGTGCAACTTATATACTTTACTCGATTCCTTCTGAATCACAAACCCTAAAGATTGTGTGACATAGACCTCTTTGTCTAAAAGACCATTCAGAAATGTTGATTTCACATCTAAATGAAATGTCTACCAGCCTTGGTTGCATGCCAATGCTATCACTAGTCGAACAATATCCAATCTTGCTACTGGAGCAAATACTTCATAGTAGTTGAGTCCTTCTCTTTAAAGAAACCCTCGAGCTACTAATCTTGCTTTATATATTGATATCGATCCATCTGCATTGTATTTCAACTTGAACACCCACTTTACTTCGATAGTTTTCGTATGTGTTGGAAATTCAACTAACTCCCATGTGTTGTTTCTTTCGATTGCCTGTAACTCTTCGACCATGGCTAACTTCCACTATTTAGTCTTCAAAGCTTCGTTATAGTTAATTGGTTTAGCACTTGCAAGTAAAGCAAAATGAACTAATTCTCCATCTGGTGTGACTTCATCATCACCCACCACTTCATAATCATGAACTCTTGTTGGAAGAACTCTATTTCTTTGAGGTCTTTGACTTGTTTCAGCCACAGTCTATTCGACTTCGATTATGTTGGGAATGTAAGCAACTGCTTCTTCTTCTACTTCGACTAGATTTTCAACAATTCCTTCGACCTGCACTTCATCATTTTCTTCACCGAAAGTCGAACTCATTAATGGCTTGTTACTTGAATTGCTAGAATTCCAATCCCAGACAGAATTTTCATTAATTACAATATCTTGACTCAACACAATCTTCTCATTAACTAAATTGAATAGTCTGTATGCACTAGTTTTATGATATCCTATCAGAATCATATGTTTACTCTTATCATCAAGCTTCCTTCTCCTTGCATCAGGAACATGCTTATAACACATAAAGCCAAACACATTCAAATGACTCACTGATGGTCGTTTTCCACTCCATAATTTTTCAGGAACTTTGTTCTTCAATATCTTGGTAGGACACCTATTCAAAATATAAATTGCATTTGAAACAGCTTCTCCCCATAAATACTTTGGCAAATTCTTTTGCTTCAGCATGCATCTCACCATATCTAATATGGTTCTGTTTCTTCTTTCAGCAATTCCATTATGTTGAGGTGTATAAGGAGAAATTACCTCATGATCAACACCATGTTCTGCACATAAATATTCAAACATCTTGGATGTGTATTCGTCACCTCCATCTGTTCGCAGAACTTTTATCTTCTTCTCACTCTGGTTTTCGACAAGTATCTTGAATCTCTTAAAGATTTCAAATACTTCATCCTTTCGTTTGATCACATAGATCCACAGATTTCGACTAAACTCATTGACAAACAAAACAAAATATTTGTTTCCACCAATTGTATGTTCTTCGAATGGACCACATACATCTAAATGTACCACTTCGAGTATGCAAGATGATCTTATTGGCATAGTCAACATGAAAGAATTTCTGGATTGCTTTCCTACTAAACAACCTTCACAACGTTTTTCAGGCATCTCAAGACTTGGAATACCAATAACCATATCTCAAGTAATCAGTTGATTAAGTGATTAAAAGTTAAAATGTCCAAACCTTAAATGCCACAACTAACTATCATTATGGTCAACAACAATTTTCAAACATTAAATTTTTTTTGAATTGATCATAGTCTTAAATGTCTTGTTCTTCGACAATGGAGATTTTAAGACCAAATTGTTCTTGGTGTCTAACAATTTCAAAACTCCATCTTTCATGACAAATGAGAAACCTTTTTCGACTATTTGTCCAACACTTAGTAAGTTGCACTTTATTCCAGGTACATAAAACACATCTTTGATCATATCTTTCCCTCCATTACTCACTTGGAAGACTATATTTCCAGTACCCTCTGCTTGCTACGAACTATTATCAACAAGTTTTACCTTACTCTTCTTCGACTCGTCAAAATCTTCCAACCACTCCTTTCGACCAGTCATGTGGTTCGAGCAGCCTAAGTCGAGAAACCAGATCTTGGATTCGACATGGTTATCTGCAATTGCAGCCATAACCACCATACCACCTTCAAAATCATCTTAATCTTGGCGTGTAAGGTTCGCTCCTTCATCCTTTCCTATCGATCTCTTATCTTTTCTGTACCAAAAGTTCTTGGCTACGTGACCCCACTTTTCACAATTATAGCACTACACACCTTTTTTATCTTCTTTGCTCTTTCGATAGTTTCCTCCTCCTCCTTTCGAGGATTCAAAAGCTCTATCTTTGACCTGATGTTTGTGAGGTTTCGACCAAGACTTCTTGCTCTGAGTCTTATCGAACTTGCCTTTGAATTTTTGGAAACCACCATCCTTTCTCCATGATTGAACTTGCAGATCCTATATCGAGTCTTGCACTCCTTTCCTTTTGACAATCCTCATCTCACGCGCCTCCAACGAACCAACTAAACTTTCACTTTATTGGTTTCAAGATTGTTGGATTCTTGAATAGCTAGGATAACGTGATCAAAGTGATAGGTCAACATTCTCATTACCTTCTCAACTATCATCTTATCAGTTATGGTTTCACCATAACCCTTCATGAGATGGACGAGTTTTTGAACCTTCGATACATATTCTGCAACTTTTTCATCTTCTCCCATCGACAAAAACTTATATTGTCGACGCAAGGTTTTTAACTTGACAACCTTGGCTTTCTCACCTCCTTCGTAATACTTCACCAGAATATCCCATGCCTCATTCGTCGTTTCAGCGTGAGAGATTCTATCGAAATTAGAAGCATCATCTGTCGTCTGAATGCAATAAGAAGCCTTAGAATCTTTCTTCTTGACTTTGTTGTGGGTTTTTTTTTTCCTGTTCGTTGGTTGCATTTGTAGCCAACGGAGGAACGCCGTCGTCGGTAACCACTTCTAGGTTTCATGGAAGCCAAACAAGGAATGCATATGTTTTTTCCATCGAATTGAATTCTTGCCGTCAAGAATTGGAAGAGAATTCAAAATTCCCTTATCACTAGCCATATTCACAACGGTTGATTCACTTGCCCTAGAAACACGATCTATGTAACACCCAAAAAATCTAGATTAATTATTTAATTAATTTAGTATAAATATCGATGATTATTGGTGACTATACGAATTCTAGTGAATTAGATGATGCGGTGTATTTTCATGAGTTGATATATTTTATGATGTGATGCGTTTGTTGATGATGAGGTGTCTTAGAAATTATATAAGTTGAGATTTTGTGGGTGTATGACTAAAAGCGTAGAGAATATGAGGTATATTGAGAATATGAGCATTATTTGAATTATTATTACTATTATTATTATTATTATTATGGATATAAATTTATTTATAATATTAGTGATCAATTAATTATTTAAAAATAAGGAAGGGTAAGATGAGGATTATGATTTAAGTGTCTAAGAGTTAATATTGGAATAAGCAAGAGAATAAAGATCACAATTGTTATTCGATCGTGAAAACCAGAGAAAATGATGAACGAGGAAAAAAAGGAAGAACATCCAAGTTAGGGCAAGGAGCTTACGGTAGAGAAAGTAGAATCATCAACTGAGAATGTAAGTTAAGGGGGATTCTAACTCTATAAAAGATTGCCTAATGATGGGGTATGGTAGGATTTAGGTTGCTTGATTTTATGTTTTGAATTCTATCAATTTGGTTGTTTTTGTGGTTTTTCCCATTGATGGATTTTTGGTGATTTTGATGTGTTTGTGATGAGATTGATGATATGAATTGGTTAGGATTGGTAGATAAATATTGGTGAATAATTTACCTGTTAAAAAGATGATTTTTGATGTAAAAATTATGAACTTTGGGTGTTGAAACATGGATGGTCATAACATGGAAACTGCAGAATTTTTCACTGTTATCACAGGATAATTGGTTACCCAAATATGGTAACCGGTTACCATATCAAAAATTGGAACACAGATGGATAAGTATGTGTGATTGGCGAAGTATGTGAGATCCTATTTGATTGATGTTTACTTAGAAATTAATTTAATTTAATTTTATATAATTTATCGACAGGGAAATAGGGTGTTACAATTGGTATCAGAGCAGGTCGGTTCGTCCGACCAAGTTGTCTAATGTTGTTTGTTCCTTAGTACGCGACAAGTGTGTGAAACATTTTTGGTGCTTTCATGCTTTTCTAATCACTTGTTTGCAGGAGTGGTATTGAAACAAGTGAGGGAGAAGCTCGTGCTTCTATGAGATGGTTCAAGTATGAACAATTGGTATAGTATGTCGTGAAGTGCATGGGTGCAGACGTTAGTGCTGCTGCATTGTTTTTCCAATTTTGAAGGAAGCACGAATTCAGGATTTAAGTCTAATGGCCATACGAAGTGTTCTTAAGGGGGAATGATCAGGTACTCGTGTTGTTCACATCTCTAGAAGTGGGGGCGATGTTATGACTAATGATGTGCCCGTTGTGGGTGAGTCTTAATGTTTTCTCGGAGGATAATTGCGACTTGTCGTTGGAGCGAAATGTTAGATTAACTTGATGTTAGCCTTGGGGTGAACTATCCGGAATTAAACCAAGTGATTACGAAGTGTTTTGGCGATTCGATGTAGATTTTCATGCCTGAAGGTCGTACGAATTCAAGGTTCTTATTTGTTGGTCAAGTAGAGTAGCCTCCGAAGGAAAAAGAGAATTGTTAAAGGTTGCTTCTCAGAGGATATAGAGAAATGTGACTACTAGTGATATATAAGAGGTGTGTAATTTCTTGATGATCCCCTAAGGACATTAGCTAAGAAAGTAGGACAACTCTTGGAAGATGAAGCTCAGATGATTGTGATTTTTTATAAAATGTAGGTTGATCATGAAGATTTCATTGTTGAGTTGCCATCGTGTATGATGTTGACGTTTTGAATAATGATATTGTGATGGTGTACTGTAAATGTTGTTGTTGGAGTCAGGTAAGTAATTGTCGGGTGTTGTTGATGCTTTTGAGTGATTGTGAATTGCGAGTCATAGTCGGAACTCAAAGATACTAGTAGTCTTGTGAGAAGAATCAGCGTTTTGAGGTTTTGGAAAATTGAGATCTTGGAAACGTAATATGTCTTTTGAGTTATAAGAAGAATGATGTTTTGGGTAGTTTTGTGGTATATATTGTGTGTCGATGATTACATGAATTGATATGTTTTGGCATGTTTATAAAACTAATTCTTGGAATCCCATAGCAGAAAAAAGGTGAGGTTTTGGGCTCTGCTATCACTGGTAACCGGTTACCATTGTATGGCAACCGATTAACGCATTCAAAAATGCGTGGCAGAGGAAAGAAAAAGGGAAGTAACTGGTTCCTATTATGAAGCAACCGGTTACCGCTGAAGCTGAAATAATTTTTAGTAATTCTTGAAAAATTCGTAACTTGAGTTCTGGACTGAGTTCAGTTTGAAGCCCTAGAAAGCTAACATGATGAAATTTGTTTTAAAAATGGTTCCAGAACCTGGAAGTAATTTATTTGTCACATAATTATGTTGGATGAGATGAGAAATTTGATGTTAGTCTCGTGCTTGGTACCAGACTTGTTCCTATGGCACCATATAGGATGTCGGTTCAAAGTTGGGAGAATTGGATAAGTTATTAGGAGATGTACAGAGAAATAGATTTGTAGAGCTGAATGTATCATTTTTGGAGCTTTGATGTCATTATTTAAGGAAAAAGAAAGTAGTATGAAACTGTATGTGGATTACCTATAACTGATTAAAATAGTGGTTGAAGTTACATATCCACTTCAGATGATCGACGATTGGATGGACCAACTGGTAGGAGAGTATGTTCTCAATATAATTGAATTGGGGTCAGATTATCTTCAGATATGGATGAAGAGTTAGGATAGTTAGTGGATAAATTTTGGTGCTCAGCGAAGTTATTTTGAATAATTGAATCAGTTTGTTACGGTGTTTTGTGAGGGAATTTTGGTTTAGTCTGAGTCAGAAAAAGGAAATGTTGAATGTCGTGACTCAAATTAGAGTGTCGAAAGGGAAGGGAATGTATGTTAGGATGTCAGGATGTAGATCATGATTTGAAGAGCTAAATTTTCTTGAACATGCTATTTCGAATGAAGATATTTATGGAATCTATTAAAAGTAAATAGAAGTTTATATCGAGAGACTCTTAAATTGGTTATGAGACTAGAATTTTCAGAAATTAACTGGTTATTATCGCAACTTTCTTGAGATGAGGTCAAGGGGGATATGTTTTTATTGAATGAGTTAAGGAGATGAGATGTTTGACATTAGTAAGGATGTAGATGTATTAGATAAGTGCATAGAGATACAACTTATACCGATTAAGCATGATTAAAGTGATGGTAGCGTTGAGATTGTGATTAGAACAAGATCCAAATGGGAGATTAAAGGAAAGAGTAAGGATTCATTGATGTGGTCAAAATCTTCTAACGGGATAAAGACTTATTTTGGAATGAGACGATTTGGACTATACTTGGTGTAGTAGTTTTTCTGTATTAGAATATGCTTAACAATTGTGTTGTACTGCGTGCGCATAAGGGAGACTATGAAATAGATTTTTGGCGTTTATGTATCATTGACGAGGTAGAAATGAAGGAAATTAAGAAAAACGTTTGTAAGCCTTGGAGAGATTGTTGGATATTATGCTTAGGTAAACTTGAGCACAAGGCGAAAGATGCTATTATAGTTGGGTAACAATGGTTTATGCCACCATTACGATTGCCGACTACCTATTGAAAAATTGAGGAACTGATCACCCTTAATCTCTTGTTGATATTAGACGGAATCTTAATGGATGGGATATACGTGTCTTACTAGCTTGATGGTGTGTAAAGTGATTGACGTTTTATCAAGAGGATAATTGTTCACCATTTTGTGTGAACCTAATGCAAAAAGTGGCTATGAAAGAGTTGGGATTTATTAAGCAGTTTAGAGACTTGAGTTGGTATGCGAGCTAACACCGAAGAATAGACGGTTGAGGATTTCGAAAAGTGAACAGTGATTTTATGGTGGTTACTAAGAAGAGTCTGGAGATATATGTGAAATTTGTAGATCTGATGGTTGTTGGAAATCAAAATGAAGACATTGACTTAAGATAGATGATCAGAGTAGCGCAATGGAAGTGTAGTGTGGCACAGTTTGTTATGCGAGTATGACTTTGGAGTCAAAGATTGAACATTAGAAGTTGTGGGATAATACAAACTATTAGACATTCCATGATGGAATTGTTAGGTGAAAGGTTAACTATATTATTCATGTTATCACCATGTCAATAGATGTATTGAATTGCATGATCGATTTTTGGGATATATCATGGTGGAACTAAGGTTGTGACGATGTTCTTAGGATAATATTATTGTATGATGTAATAATATAGATGGTGTTCATGTCATGTGAGACTCTGCGTCCTTAAGCTATGTTGTTGTGTCGTTTCCTATGGCAAGGACTCGAGGGTGAGCATATTTTTCCTTATGAAGAGAAATTAGAGAAGCGTTACTTATAGTGACTGAAAAAGACCTCGTTATGTTCCGGTTCAAGTGCGAACAATATCGTAAAGTAATAGATCGTGTATCGCAGGGTGATGGGACAAGGAGAAAAATGGATATGTGCATTCATAACTCGGTAGCAATGCATCTTGTAGGACTGTTGTAGTTGATGATATATAATGTTCGATAGTAGTATTCGAAAGAATTCCAAACATGACGTTGGAGCTGTAGGGTGGGATGTGAGAGCCATATCTGGAGTTGTTTGCAATAGGTAATTTTCGAGGACGGAAATCTTTTAAATGGGGGAGAGTTGTAACACCCAAAAAATCTAGATTAATTATTTAATTAATTTATTATGAATATTGATGATTATTGGTGAATATACGAATTCTGGCGAATTAGATGATGTCGTGTATTTTTATGAGTTGATAGATTTTATGATGTGATGGGTTTGTTGATGATGAGGTGTCTTAGAACTTATATTAGTTGAGATTTTGGGAGTGTATGACTAAAAGCATAGAGAACATGAGGTAAATTGAGAATATGAGCATTATTGGAATTATTATTATTAATTATTATGGATATAAATTTACTTATAGTATTATTGATTAATTAATTATTTAAAATAAGGAAGGGTCAAATGGGGATTATGATTTAAGGGTCTAAGAGTTAATATTGGGGTAAGCAAGGGAATAAAGATCACAATTGTTATTCGACCGTGAAAACCAGAGAAAAGGAAGAACGAGGAAAAAAGGGAAGAACATCCAAGTTAGGGCAAGAAGCTTACGGTAGAGAAAGTATAATCATCAACCAATAATCTAAGGTAAGGGGGGATTACAACTCTATAAATGATTGTCTAATGATGGGGTATGGTAGGGTTTAGGTTGCTTGATTTTATGTTTTAAACTCTATCAATTTTGTTGTTTTTAGGGTTTTTTTCCCATTGATGGATTTTTGGTGATTTTGATGTGTTTGTAATGAGATTGATGATATGAATTAGTTAGGATTGGTAGGTAAATGTTAATGAATAACTAACCTGTTAAAAAGATGAATTTTGATGTAAAAATTATGAATTTTAGGTGTTGAAACATGGAGGGTCGTAACATGGAAACTGCATAATTTTTCATTGTTATCGCAGGATAACCGGTCACCCAAATATGGTAACCGGTTACCATATAAAAAATTGGAACACGGATGTCTATTGTCATGCGGTAACCGGTTACCACTGCTACTGACAACATCTTTGGAAAACATCTAAAACCCATAACTTTTGCCTTGGGTGTCCGTTTGACGCGTTGTTTGGACCGTTGGAAAGATAAAATAATTTCCTATATTACAAAAATGATTTATAATGCAGTAGTTAATTATTTCATCAACATTGATACCAATTCATGAATGTGTTTTGATGTGTATGCCGTGAATTATGTTGTGTTATGATCGCGAAGTTATGAATATAATGATGAACGTGAATATATTTCTTGATGTGATGATGTTGTGATGATGTATGTACTATGATATGTGCTTGTTGACCTGTATTAGCTTATTTTGATGTTTTGATATAATTGTGAAGTTGTGAATATGATGATGGAATCAATGAGATTTATATTGTGATTGAATACGACGATGTTGCATGAATGTTTTGATGGTGTGACATGATATGCATGATAATGATGATGAGCGAAGGACTGTATTGGCGTGGCATTTCTAGATAAGAATAACAAATATGAAATTAAGTTGTTGCATGTCAGTGTCGCACGCATTCATAAGTGAAGGCCTGTATTAGAGAGCGAAGTTGATTACCCAAATGACATTATTGAGAAGAGGGTTTTACCCTGTTGGTACCACATGCATTGAGTCTGTGTAGGTCTTTTGCATCATATTATGATTGATAATTCAATGGGTGAATATTGATGAAAGTATGTGTTGTATTACGATGAATGTTATGTACTGATATTGTACTTGAATTTGTACTTTATCATTATTATGCTTTCTTTTATATTGTTATGATATCTCACCCTTTCTGCTTGAATGTTACCTCCACGTGGGTAACGTGCAGATGATCCGAATTAGCTGAGGAGTTCCTTCAGTTGCGTAGATTGAGTCGGGTCTGCTCTGATACGTAACACTTGGGGGTTTTGCGTTTGTATTATCATGTTGGGAGTAAACTTGTATAACTCTGTTGTTTTTTATTTACTTTATGATTATGTCGATGTTTTGTAAGTGAATAATTATGACTCATGTTGGAGAAATTGAGATGACTATTTAGCGACGTTCTTCCGCTGTGAATAAATGCATTGAAGTTTAAGGCTTATGAACATGCGTTTTTGTGTTGTGTATCCTAATTTTGAGCATGTATGATTGGCAAAGTATGTGACATCCTATTTGATTGATGTTTATTTAGAAATTAATTTACTCTGATTTTATAAAATTTACCGACGAGGAAATAGGGTGTTACAATCTTTAACGTGAAATTCTTGAAAACTCGATCAAGAACAATAATTGGAAGCTCTGGATACCAATTTGTTAGTGTGTGAGGCACTTTTAGTGAGGAGAGAAAGAGAATAATAAAGGAAATAAGAATTTATATTATTGAATTGTTACAAATAATGATACCGACTAGGACTATTTATATAGTAGCCTAATTGGGCTTGGGTCTACACAACTTGAATTATATTTAAATATTAAATCTAATCTAATCTAATATTTTAACAAATCTAATTTAATATTTCAACATGAACTTTTGAAACCTAACCTTGAATTTATTAAAAAGTGATGATTATTTAATGTTGAGTCTGTATAATTTGTGTTGGTTGTCGTACAATTGTTATTAATTATTATGTGTCGAATTCCGAGCTTTTGGATTTTTACAGAATCGAAATCGGAGGTTCAGAAGGCCTCTAGCGGTAAAATAACATAGAATTCCGCCTCTAGCGCTTTTTACATAGAATTCATAGCGTCGCGAAAGAGCTGACAGCGTCAACTACGGTGGCGGTCAAATCATCTCCGATTAGGATAATTTTATTAAAATAATATTTTCATCATAACTTAAGTTTTGTGACTTTGTTTGAGACGCGATTTGAAGTGTTGGAAAGATAACACATGGTACTATCTCATGGTGGTGCCCTAAGAGACTAAATGTGCAGTTAAGAACGTGAATAAATTATTTTCCTTAAGGTGTAATATTATGTGATGGTTAACGATGAAAGCACTTCAATTATTGTGATAGATTGAATTAGTGAATTTGGATGTTATGTATAGGTGATGGTTTGATTATTGTATAATGTATTGTGAATGTGATTATAATTGTTGTGTTGAATTATTATAATTACAAATGGATGTATGTTGGTGAAATTAATTGATAACATATTGTGATACAGTGGGAGAACTGACTTGAAAGTTTTGCGTTTGATCGCAAATGTTGCGGTTAGCAAGAGTCGCCACGACTTTTCTGTTATCCAAAAGGAAAGGTAAAAAAGCACAGGAAAGACCTTTGAGATTATTTCTTGAGTTCGGGGGGTAGATTATGAAAAGGGAAGGTATTAGCACCATTTTCATCTATGGTTTTCAATGGGCTCTTTGTTACTTGCTAGATCACTTGCTTTTGTTTGAAAATGTGTTTGGTGTGGTTTTTTGAAAGTATTTTGTAAAGAGGCCATTGTTTAGGCAATCTTTGTAATGATTCTCGTTCGTAAGAATGTATACAAAGATATTGATCTTTTAAAAATGTTTTCAATTTTGTAAGATGTTTGAAAGTGTATGTGTTTATTTTGAAAATAGCAAGGATGTTTGTTTTGAAATGGAGCAAGTAATTTAGGAGCAATCTACATACTCAAATGTCTTTCTTGTTCATTTTCTTTTCCTTTAACATTGTTGTCTTACCATTGATTTGGTAAACAACCCTATCTTTGGATGTAAACGGGACATGCGTGGGTCATCGTATAACCGTGATTAGCAATGTTGCAAGGTATCTTAGCATTCTTTTTTAGGGACTAAGATCATTTGAAAGGCAACTTAGATAGCGTCTAAGTTGCCCTATCTAAGTTGCCTTTCGTACCCTATTGGTTTTATTCAAATCTCTGTAGTCCACGCACATTCGTACCTTGCCGTCCTTTTTGGGCATGAGAACAACATTGGCAACCCATTGCGGATAGGAGGTGACGGCCAAGAATCCAACATTGAATTGTTTCACGACTTCTGCTTTAATCTTCTCCGACATATCTGGTCGCATTCGACAGACCCTTTTCTTTACTGGTGGACAGTCCTCTCTTGTAGGTAGACGGTGTACTACGATATTTGCATCAAGTCCTGGCATGTCTTCATAGGACCAAGAAAAGACCTCAACATACTCGTGTAACAACTGAATCAGACGCTCCTTGACATTGGGTTCCAGATTGGCACCCACCTTGACCTCTCTTTTGTCTTCTTCGGTACCTAGGTTAATTGTATCCACTGGCTCTTCGTGGGGCTGAACGGTTCTCTCTTCTTGTAGTAGTAATCTAGAAAATTCCCCTGGTACTTCACAATCTTCCTCACCTTCATCTTCTGCTTGGTAGATTAGATTTTCAAAGTCACAGAAGGCCATAGCAGAACCGTTACCCATGGGATCCTGAATGGATGTAGACCTGCATTGTGAGTGTGAGTGTGTGTAAGGGTATAGCTATCTTTGAAATAAATGAAAATGTAAAAATAAAAACAATGAGCACAAAATTTGTATGCAAAAACGTCCATGATTCATTGATGTCATATGGAAATGAGATAATAACCCTTACAAATGGACCATTGTGCCTCGGGTAAGACACAAGGTTTTAAGAGTCTGAATTATTTTAATATTACAGATCCAACAAAATGTAAAGAAAAATTATTGTGGGATAAAAGTGATCGGGACGAAATATCTAGCCTCCCAGTTGCTGAGCCCTCCACTGACAGCTGGGAAAATCCAACCCTCCAGGTTGTAGCTGTCTTCATCATCTTCCACTACACTGACTTCGCGATTGCTAATCTTTAAGGGTGGTCCTCCGGCACGAGCGTGGTGTACAGCCTTCTAGGCACCTGAAGTGAAACCCAGGCCAAACTTGTCAGATTTGTATGGGATATCTGGGAGTTGTCCCCAAATAGTGCATCCACCTTCTTCTATCACTGCCTTGGCATCCTTCAAAGACGACATCCTGAGTGGAGTCCTTGTGATCTTGGGAACAACCTTTGTCACTGCCACATCTTGCGGGACTTCTTCAAAGTGTTGGAATGAAGTTTCAATAAATTCACCATCTAACTCCACATATATGAAGGAATTAAGATGGCTGATCATATACTCTTCTTCTCCATGAACGATGATGATTTCCTTTGAATCAAATATTTCAGCATTTGATGCAACATAGAAGTAACAGCGCTAGCCTTGTGAATCCATGGTTGGCCTAGCAAGCAGGAATATGAAGGGCGGATATCCATTACATAAAAGTTGAATGAAATGTTTGGGTTCCAACCTTTATGGGGATATCCACTTCCTCATGCACCATCCTTTTTGACCCGTCAAAGGCCCTCACTACTATGTTGCTTGGATTCAATGTCAATCATTCGCAGTCAAGCCTATCAAGAGCCTTTTTAGGCAATACATTTAGAGACGATCCAATGTCCACCAGGACATGAGCCAAGGTCATGCCCCTACATTCAAATGAGACATGCAATTCCTCATTATGCTTCCTCCCTCTTGGCGTTAAATCAACATCCAAAAAACCTAGACCATTATCTGCAGTCAAGCTGGCTATGTAGTCTTAGAACTGATCGACAAATGTTTCTTGGGGTACATGAGCAGTTTTCAGGAATTTCACTAAGGCCTTTGCATGCACCTCAAAACATAGTAGTAAAGCCAGCATGGAAATTTTAGATGGAGTTTGCCCCAGTTTCTCAACTACAACGTAGTCGCTTCTTTTTATAATCTTTAGAATTTCCTCCATCTCTTTCCGGGAGGTCTCAGGGATAGCCAATGATTGTGCCTTCGTCCAGACATGCTCAATCAGAATAGTTTTACCTCGAGTCTCGACAGCAGGAATATCAGTAGGAGTGATAACATGAGTCATATCAGTTTTGTCAGTTGGTGTATTAGTGGAGAGATTGTAGGACTGGGAACAACCTTTGGGGGAGCAACAATGACAGGAATGATTACGGGTCCAGAAACTGCTTTTGGGGGAGCAATTTCTGGATAGAATATCCTTCCGCTTCGGGTAATCTTGCTAGTCCCTGCAATATTACTGATATCAGAGTCAACTTTCTCAGAACTTGAATCTTCGGCAGCTGGCCAATCTTGCTTGATACCGTGGTAGTAGACATCCCCTCCATAATTCCATGGTATGGTTTTTTCTGACGAATACGGGACTGGTCCAGGTATTGTAATTATCAAAGGAGTTACTTTTGGAACTGATGTAATTCTAACGGGTCTTTTGGTGGAGACCCTGGAAGAATTGTCGGAAATGGTCACAATGGAAACACACTTATAAGAAACAATTGGAACATAAGTCTTTTCAAACATAATTTCCTTGTTATCTATTAGGCACTGAACGCATGCTTTCAATAAAGGACAACTGGTTAGTGAGGACAAACAGGAATAACAACTTTCATCACAGTCTGGGAACACACCGACATTCAATAAATTCTTTTTGATAGTTAGGAGTGGGGTCATAAGTTCATTAACTGAAGTAACAAACATATCTTCCTCAATGGCGTTGGCATTATGGTCGTGTTTGGGCATAGGGGCAGAAATGACATTTGGATTTTCGGGCACATCAAATTCAATCTCTTTGGCCTTAATGAGGTCTTGTACTTTGTTCTTTAGAGCCCAACAGTTATTAGTGTCATGGCCGGGACTCTCAGAGTGGTATGCACAGCGGGCATTAGGATGATAGTGAGGAGAGGTTGTGTTAGGGTTCTTTGGAGCTTCTTTCAAAGTCACTAGGTTGGATCCTAACAGATGTGGTAATACTTGAGAAAGGGTCATGTTAATTATGGTGAATTGTCTGACTGGTCTTTCCATTCTTAGTTGGTTGTTTCTTTGCTGATCAGGCGCAGGTTTAGGAATCATAACAGCCCTCACCATTGGACGGAATTCGGCCCTATCTTGATTTCTCTGAGGATATACGGCAACCACTTCTTTATTTCCAATGAATGGCTTCCTTACAACAGCGGAGGATGCGTCTTTTTGAATCTTTCCACTTTTTATCTCGGCTTCTACCCTTTCTCCAGTCAATATCAGTTCAGTAAAACCTGCCGATGAACTCCCAATTAAGTGATTGAAGAAGGGACCAGACAAGGTGCCTAAGAACATTTCTACTAATTCTCTTTCAGATAGGGGAGGTTGAACTCTTCCATCCAAGTCCCTCCATTTTTGCGCATAGTCCTTGAAGCCTTCACTTGAAACCATGGCCATACTCTGGAGTTGAGTACGGGTAGGTGCAAGATCAGCATTGTATTGGTATTGTTTGTAAAAGGCTGCATCAAGATCTTCCCAGTTATAAACATTGGCTCTTTTTAACTGATAAAACCAATCAAGTTGAGTTCCAGACAAACTGTCTTGGAAAAAGTGTACCCATAAGTCTTTGTCAGCGGTATGGGGCTGGATTTTCCTCACATAGGACCGGAGATGCATTTTGGGGCACGAGACTCCGTTATATTTGGAGAACACAGGTGCTTTGAATTTTGGAGGAATGAAAATCCCTGACACTAAGCCCAACTCCTCAAAGTCCAATCCAGACACTTTTTAGATTTCCATTGCACTCAACCGCTCTTCTAGTTGCTTATACTTGTCGTCGGCTGGAGGGTATCATTCTTCAGAATAGTCTTCTTCTTCCTCTTCCTCTTCCTCTTCTGATTCTGACTGGAAAACTGTTTCTTTGCCCTTTCCATCTTGATTGTCTTTCTCATCGGATGTCTTTGCAAAGTCTAAGGCCCTTCTTGTCTGCCCTTGGAACCTTCTTCCCATGTTTATAACTCCATTTATCTTCTTCGTCTTCTTTTTCTTCTCCTCAACCAGCAAGGTCTTCAGCTCTTCTTGTCCTTTGGCCAGAGTTAAGAATAACTTTTGAAACTGGGCATTCTGAGCTTGGAGGTCCTTCACTGTTTTCTCGAGATCCATCTGACTTGAATAAACAGTAGAGAGATGAGGAGACTTGTTGCAAGAAACCTGCTTATGTTATGATGAATGGTAAATGCATATGCAATGATTTCAAGGATTTTAAGATTCAAATTTGTTTTAGACAAAAAGGAAACACACGTTATATTAATAGATTAAAGCTCGAGTACATCAATGCCTTCTTGGGAAAAATAATACAAAGACTTTTAAGATAAAAAGGTAGTACGCATCCTCTTTGGTGCAATGTAGGCATTCAGAGTCTGCTCCTCATGAAGTAGCCTAGTGAGTTCCAAAACCTTCTTCTCGCTTGCGTAGAATTGGGCTTCGAAAGTATCTCGCTCCCCCTTGAGTTGTATCTAATCTCTTTGTAGGTCTTCAAGAGAGGTGGGCATGTCAGGATGTAGGATAGTGTATGGAATATCTCCTTCCATGACAGGCTCAATGATTACTGGGAGAATGGAGGGGTAAGGCATCATAAGACTCTGAGCACGAGTTCGTACCCATTTGAGGTAAGGATCAAGAGAGATGGAATTTTTATGCCCCAAAGTCTTGCTATCTACCTTGTTCAACATCCTCCAAGCTCGGATAAATCTCTGGTGAAGACCTTGATCGTCGTTGTTGTAGTCAAACACCAAACCTTGAATCAGCATCTCGTGCGGGCCATCCCTTTGGGTGTAACCAAACTATTTTAAGGCTAAGCAGGGGTTGTAGGTGATACCTCCCCTAATGACAAGTAAGGGGACATTAGGGAACTCTCCACAATGGTCAACAATAGTAACATTCTCTATGGATCGGGAGCACCAATGAATGTCTGAATGTTTGAACGTCATCAACCTTTGTGACCACCTTGAACCTTGCTCATTCTTTAATACAAATTGGGGAAGATGTGAAATAAACCATCTTGCCAAAAGAGGGGTGCAAGACATAAGGACACCTCTTTTCCTCATTGTGCGAGTGTGAAAAGAGTGTAGGATGTCTCCTAGCAATGTAGGCACCGAGTTGCGGGATATGAAGACTTTGACGGTGTTCACATCTATGAGTTGGTCATGATTTGGAAACAAAACCATCCCATAGATGAGGAGAGCCACAATTTCCTCAAAGGCTTGTAGATCCAAAGAGTTCCAACAATTTTGGGCTTTCTCAAACAAGAACTTTGCTAGGAAACCCTTGACACCACTCCATGTTTCCCGATGAGTTGTGACATCAGATGAGTGCAAGTGTAGAGCTTGAGCAATCTCTTATGGCTTTGGGTCTCTTTCTATACCGTTGAAAGGTAGTTGATTGAGAATGGGAATCCTCAAGAGTCGGGAGAATTCTTCCAAAGTAGGCACAAGTTGGTAGTCGGGAAATGTGAAGCAATGGTGTAAAGGATCAAAGAACTGAAAGAGCACCTTCATCATGTCCTCATCTGTGTTGGAGGTGACCAAGTTGAGTAGGCGACCATGTCTCTTGGTAAATGGAGAGTTTTCAGGAATCCTTGAAGCTAGCTCCTTAAGTTGTGGAGGGATCCTCACAAGATTGACTTGAATAGTTTTCCTGCAAAGAGAATCCATGTCCTGCAAAACAAGAACAAAGATGAATCTCAAAATCCTTGAAATGGTTAGTGAATGTGTATGATGTTATGATGTTCATGATGTTATGTACAAGTATGTATATACAAACAAAGAAAACAAATCCTTAGGTTTAGGCTTGCATGGAGTTTTATAGGTAAGTATCCTCTTGAAGTTTAGTTGGCTCAAACCTGTCCTAGTAATAGTAACCGGGTTCTAAGGAGCTCAATATCACTGGTTTGTTTCCTTGGTCATTGTTTCAACACAAGCCTCTTTAATGGCGACCGAAATATCCCAAGAAACTAAACCTCAATGAGTGTAGTATCGAGTATCTACCAACTTCGGACTGCACCAAAGCCGGTCATCTCACTACATCCTAAAGGCCAAGGTGGTCAAGTAAAGGTTCTAAAAGTTCATTAGTGCTTCATGACATCACTCAACGGCCCCGTATTATCTTTGATTAACTCAAAGGCTACCGATACCCACAAATATGTCGCACTAACATAGCTATTGCTTAGACCATATTGGTATACCTCGCACAGTTCCCATAACATATTGCTACTTACCTATAATGTATCCTAAATCTGAGTAGAGGATTCAAACCCAAACAAATAACCATAATGTAAAGCAAACAAGTCAAACAATTGAAAGCAAGTAAATGTGACCTAGCCCTAAGATAACCCCACTTTTAGAATTTCCCCATCAGAGTCGCCAGTTCTGTGATACGATGGGAGAACTGACTTGAAGGTTTTGCGTTTGATCGCAAATGTTGCGGTTAGAAAGAGTCGCCACCGACTTTTATTTTATCTAAAAGGAAAGGTGAAAAAGCACAAGAAAGACCTTTGAGATTATTTCTTGAGTTCAGGGGGTAGATTATGAAAAGGGAAGGTATTAGCACCCTTTTCATCCATGGTTTTCCATGGGCTCTTAGTTACTTTCTAGATCACTTGTTTTTGTTTGAAAATGTGTTTGGTGTGGTTTTTTGAAAGTATTTTTATAAAGAGGCCATTGTTTAGGCAATCTTTGTAATGATTCTCGTTCGTAAGAATGTATACAAAGATGTTGATCTTTTAAAAAAAATTCAATTTTGTAAGATGTTTGAAAGTGTATGTGTTTGTTTTGAAAATAGCAAGGATGTTTGTTTTGAAATGGAGCAAGTAATTTAGGAGAAATCTACCTACTCAAATGTCTTTCTTGTTCATTTTCTTAACCTTTGACATTGTTGTCTTACCATTGATTTGGTAAACAACCCTATCTTTGGATGTAAACGGGACAGGCGTGGGTCATCGTATAACCATGATTAGCAATGTTGCAAGGTATCTTAGCATTCTTTTTTAGGGACTAAGATCATTTGAAAGGCAACTTAGATAGCGTCATCGAGGGACTATGATCTTGTATTTGCTAAGATACCTTACATGCGTAATATGGTCATTTTGTATAAGGTAACCAAGTGGGATAACCCTAGGGGTGCTTGTGTGCAAATGTATCATTTTCATGCTTGTTTTTGTCTTGAATTAAGGTTTTCTAAGTATTGGTTTTAGTCTTTCCATACAAACCCTAATTACTAGCATGTTATATATAAAAGCGATAAATTGCGGAATTTAAAGTTACTAACATTTATGGGGAGGGGGTACACAAATTGAATGGGGATTGCAAGAATTGTAAACCTAATTAGTCTATTACAACCATATTGAATGGGTATTAATTTACAAGAATTTAAATGAATATAATGTACAAAAAAGAATAAATGTACAAAAATGCAAAATGGAAGTAAATGCATATTTGTTTGTTTTTTTATGAGAAAAAGAGAAATTGTCTTAACCTAATTAATTAAAGAAAATAATTAATTAAACTTAAATTTATTAAGAAAATATTTTAAATAAAACCCTAATTCTATTTAGTTGATTAAAAGAAAATAAGTTTAGAAAAAAGTATTTTGGTATTTTTGTCTTGAAAATATTTATAGCATTATAAAATATTTTTGGCCTTTTTTTAATATTAAAAATAATGCATTTTAATTAGTATGAAAGAAAATAACTAATGACCTAGTTTTAATTATATTTACAAGATAATAAGTAGAAAAATAAATAAAGTATATTTAATAAAAATATTTTGTGAGAAAAATAAAATAAACTAAGTCAAAATTTAAATCTATCATTTTTTTGTATTTTATGATTTTTTAATATTTAGAAAATATATTTAAGAAAATAAAAATGAAATAAAAAAAAACTTGGGCCAGGGGTGCCATTAGTCAATACGGAGGTCAACTAGCAAAAATAAAAAAAAATAAGCCAGGCCCAAAGAGGCCCAGCGTCTGCCAAAAAATACAAAAATCAGCAAGTAAAAAAATGTGAAAAATGAAAAGGGTATCACTAGGGCTCGAACGCAGGTCCCAAAGGTTACAGGCGCACGCTTGTACCATTGGGGTGGCTATACATCCGTTAACATACGCAAAACAATAAATATACAAGGCAAAACGCGCCCTGAAGACTGCATCTTCAACCTCCATCCAGACCAACTGTAACTTGCTCATTTCTCATAAAAAATGAAAACTGTAAACATGAAACTTGTAACAAATTTTCTCACGGTTTCAGAAATGTAAAACATTAAAACTATAGATCAAAGATAAGCATGAATTTTAATGCCCCTAATCTGAACCCTAAAAATACTATAAATTTCAGTTTCAAAATTCTCTAAGCTCAAGCAAAATTAATGGAAACTATGGACATGGTTAGCTTCAGGGAAATGCTATCTACATGTTTTGTTCACAAATAAACTATTGATGATGCCTGTATGAAGAGTTCCAAGTTGAGAAAACTTACCTCAAAACTGGAAATCGTGTTTTGAGTTTGAGCTTGTTTCAAGAGATGGTGATGAGCAGGTTAGCTTCTCTGAGGTCCTAGGAAGCTAATGCAATGGTTTGCTTGAGTTGAGAGTGGCTAAAATGGCCTGGAGAAGTCGAGTTGTAGACTCTGTTTTTTGGTTATGCAGGTTATTGTGAATGGTGTTACAGTTCTAGAATAAGGATGGGGATGAGTTGTATTTGATGAAAGGAAGCTTTAGGAATGAATTTGAGGGAAAACGCATGAGGGAAATCGGAGATACAAGTTTAAGGTCAGAACTGTGTATCAATGGAGTTTTTTGTGCAATTTATTGCTAGAGGGAATTTGGGAGTGTGTCAGGATGCTAAAACTCGTCCCTTAGCTCATAAATAGTGACTCTATTTATAAGCAACAAGTTTGGAGTACTCTAGTTGATCAGAATTCAAATTTACATGTTTAAGTTCAACATGTGATTTTTTTTGACAAAAGAAGTTTCCATTCCATGTACTTGGTTCTGTTGTACCCTAATTTTTGCCCCTAAGATCCCTTTATCATACCATGTTGATTCACTCACAACAATATCACACTAGGATTCTTGGTTCCCCTCCCTACATTTAGTTTTTCCCTTTTTGAGGGATTACCAAGCACCTTGACTTATGTTCCTTTTGTGATCATGAATATTGTTTTGATTTCTTCATTTAACTAATAAAATGAAATGTTGGTTTGTCTTGCTTGTTATCTATGTAGGTAAAGGCAATGAGATTTAACAAGCTACCCCATGGGTTCATGAGCTTATTTCCATGCCCTAGTCAATATAGCTTGAGAAGTTCAAACCTCATCATTGGATTTGTTTTAGAAGAATTGGAATGTAAAGGTTACTTTGGTTCATCACATTTCAAGGTTATTAGATTTGACTCAAAAGTACAAGGGGTTTGATTGGAGAAGTTGTCATGTTTGGACAAGGTTTTGTTCCTATTGGTCACAAGATAATATTTCTCTCAAATTTCAAGATATGGAATTGGTTTTGGTAGCTATGAGTCCTCATTATCATCCTCAACAACTTCTATTCACAAATCAAGAATATTGGTACAAGAAGTTTGTTCAAACTTCTCAAAGTTCCTCAAAGCATTTTCTTGATCTAGGAGCTAGGATTTTTAACTTAAAAGGAGTACATCTTGCTCACCTTTAGGTATTTTTGAGTGATTCCAAATATATCCTACTCTTCAAAGGGTTATCAACAAATAACTTCAAAATTTCCAATGAGTTTTCATGTGGAAGGAACTTGGTGAAGAAGAAAGATTACAATTCATCCAGATGAATCCACAATTTTACATGAGTGACTTCAAATGATCATAAATTGGTCAATTTTTATCACCTTCAGCCCATTATTTTCCCAAAATGATCTTGAGGATGTGAACTTTATGCTTTCTTTTATGTGCAAAGTGAGAAAATGGATGGAAGTTGCCTTAAGGAAACAAAATATTATAGGTCATTTTATGAAATTTTGCCAACTTCAACAAGTCATAACTTGCTCAAATTTTGGATATTTTGAATGATCCAAGTTTCAAAGTGTCATTCAATAGGTCTACTTCATGCCATATTTTTTGGTCAAGATCAAATTCTACGTGGAAGGCCATGTTTGTATGCAAGACATTATAGGTCATTTTTGAAGAAGAATGTGAAATATTTCTAAGTATGGAAAGTCAACCCTTTTTCTTCAACTTTGACTCAATGCAACTTTCATCTCAAGCATCCATTCAACTCCATTATTTTTCCATTGCAAAGCTTGTAACCTCATCTTTCTAAAGCATCAAGAATCATGACTTAAGACCCCTTGAGCTGAGAATGCCATTCTTTCAAAAATGGTAACTTGGAATTGAAGTTTCCTTGCAAGTCAGAATTTGAATTTCATGTTACAACCTCTAAACCTCAAATTAACATGCGTTTTGGGTCTAAACATGATTAGCCAACTCTCCCAAGTGGATTAGTGCATCAAAACGCAAGAATTGGATGAGTTTTGGTGAAGTTTGGATCACACTTCACTCGTGCATCAGGTTTGTACGAATTCCCTCCAAAATGCACCATTCACTCTTCCTTTTGATCCCATTTGCTTCTCCTATAAATACATGAACTATCCCATTCATTTTCCCAAGCTTGGATAGCCAAAATTACCCTGCCAAACTTGCTCCATAAATCAATTTTCTGTAACTTCAAAATCCATTCTCGACCCTTTTTCAATCCAATTTTTCCATCAATTCACCTTCCTTGATCTTCCCTGAAGCTAACCATATAATTACATTCAAGAATCGTGCCCTATACTGCTCCATAGAAGTCCAGTTTCAGAGTGTAGATTCCTTCATCAATTCTTCAAAACTCTGATATCATTGTGTTGCTCTCATTGCCCTGGTTCTAGTCGAAACACTTACCTTTTACTGGAAACACGTTTTGACCATGAAATTTCAAATCCCTTTTCAAAACTTTCCTTCCAAATTGCTTGAGCTATATTTTATATAAATTTGGCGCGAGGGTGTGGTTGTCTTTGTGTTGAAGAGACGAAGCGAATGGCATAGGTATGAGCTTCTGATTTTACCGTTTGAGAGACCTGTAATTCGCGATGGCTGGAGGTTGAAGATGACCAACGTGTCATCTTCTAACCAATGAAGGCGCGCCATCTGTATTTTTCAAGTTCTGATTTAATTAATGATTCTGTATAATATTCACTAACGACCATGATATGCACAGCGCGCCAGATCCCTTGGATTTGATTACTAACGCGTTTTGACTTTCATCCAATGGTCCACATATTTTACTTTTATTTTATTTTTCTGATTTTTATATTTTAATTATTTTAAATTTCAAAAAATCATAGAAAATTCATTTTTAGTCCAAAAAATCTGAAAAAATTATGAAAAATATTTTTGATTATTCTCTTTCTGATTTTTATATTTTCACAAATTAATTTTGTGTTTTGGTATTTTTTTTTTACAAATTTTACACTTATTTGATTTGTTTTAAATGTTTAAAAATACTTTTATACATTTTTAAATTCTGAAAAAATTATAGAATGACCCAATGATATTGTGACAAATATTGGTGACCTTATTTTATTTTTGTTTCTGACTTTACTATTTTTTACCATTTTTTGTTTATTTGACCCATTTATTTTAATTTTAAAAATATTTTCTGACTTTAAAAAATTACCAAAAAATTTGTATAATTACTTGGGCCTTTTTTCTGATTTTTCTATGGTCTTACTTTTCATTTCTTGATTAATTTGAACCTATTTGATATTTTTCTCATTATTTTCTATTTTTAAAACATTTTTAAAAATCCTTTTTTGTGTATATTAAATGTGATATTATTTTGTGATTATTTTTTGGCTGATCTTGGGTTAGATTTTGGATCATGAAATTTATTAACATTATTGGATCCATGGTGTTGAGTTTAACTCCACAAAAATGGATGAATGGTTTTAATAATAGTTTTATTTAAATTTAATTCAAATGTGGTTTGTATATTTTTTCCATCCCTCTTCATCTCATCCCTTTCTTATTGCACTAGATATTGTTGGAGCATGATCTCTATATCATGTCTCAAAATAAATGGTGCATAGATTGCTATTGACCGGCCTCAAAATAGGTGCGACTTCTATATAAGTTCACTTACGACTGCTTAACGTAGCGCTTAATTTTGTCCCGATTCGAATAAATGATCATTCGTGGCCCAAACTTATGATTGCAAGCCCAAGTATGTTAATTTAATCTCTTTGATCCAATAACCTTGAGATTCATTGTGTGAAGGCTTTGGTTCTACCAATCCTCTAATGGATCTATAACACCTTTGGTCAACGCAGATCACTTAAACATCGTTGATCGTTAAATGGTACTTATGAGAATTCCAAATGGATGATATACTTGACAAAAAGCAAATGCAACTTATTGTGTGGAGGCTTTGGTTCTACCAATCCTCTAATGAGTTCCAAATGCAAGCTTCAAGATGGTTATCCAACTAACCACTAATTATTGACTTGTTCACCTTATACTTTTATTTTTTTATGCCTTATGTACTATTTAATTTTTTAGCATTTACATTTCATGCCATTTTAATCTTTGCTCATTTGAGCATTTATTTTCTTGGCATTTTTACTTTGCTCACTTGAGCTTTTCTTTTCCTTTCTTAAAACACTTAATAATCAACATAAAATCTAAAGAATCTTTAATGGTGCTTGGACTATTTGGTTACTATCCTTGGCATTATGGAGCATGGGACTTTTCTTGGACTTAGGATTAGAAACCTTGACCTATCTTGGAGATCTTATCTGATTATTTTTTCTGGAGTTCTTGAGGTTTACCTCAAGACATTGGGTTGCTTGTTTGTTTTTGTGTGCAGGTTTTTGTGATTACATCCTTTATTTGTAATCTGGAATTCACCCGTATACAGCCGTTACTCTGCGCAATTTTTTTTATGAAGACTTAATACACTTGAAGCTTGGTTCTCTCAAGAGGTCTAGTATTTATTTGTTTGATTGGTTTCAATCCAAGGAATGGGAACTCTATCTTGGCTCATAATGTCAAGTATTGGTTTCTTGTTGGTTAGATGGTTCTTATCCCTAGCTTTTACCTTATGCTTTAGGATAGTCCCTTCTTCTCCTCCCATCTTCTTTAATTTCAAAAATCTTCTTTCCCTTTTTGAAAACTCTTCTTGTTTTTGAACTTGAACCACTTTCATAATAAACTTGGACTTATTTCCATGCATTTTCAAAACATATTTCATAAATAAACTCCAATCAACTTAATAATGCCTTGACACTTTTTGTGAGTAGACTAAAAGTCAATCAATCTCATTTCAAACCATTTTGCCACTTTGGATTTTATCTTTAAACTTTTCTCAAAAAAAGGTTGAACTCTTGTCAATCCTTATAGTGATGCAAACATCTATACTTCTATAATATGTAGTAAAGAGAGATATTTTCCACTTGGGTGATGAGTGAGACATTGTTGATTTTTAAAATCCAATCCATATCCTCCACTTTGAGATGATGCACATTATCCTTTCTCATGATTATGGGTAGTAGGTATGTTTTCCACACAGACAAATGACAATGATATTTCATCTCATAAAATTAACCAACGCATTTGTGTTTTAAATTTTTAAAAGAGGAACTACGCGTACCCTGATCCCCTATTGCATGAAAAGGTGGTACATAGGCACTAAAGGTTCGCAACCGCGGTGGGTGCAAAAATTATAAAAATATATATATTTCTTTCCTCACCTCCACCATCCGTTTTTTTATATATACAACATTTTTTATAGCCAAAATATATTGATTTTACAAAGAGGCTCCTGCGGAGTACCGTAGATGTTTAGGGTGCTAATACCTTCCCTTTGCATAACCAACCCCCTTACCATGAATCTTTCCCCCCTCTTTTTGGGTTATTCTCTCTTTTCCCATTCCTTTGGAAACAATAAAGCGAGGTGGCGATTTTTATTTTGATTTGTATAAAGTCTAGTCAATCCAATGGCTTAGTCTTGAACATTTCTACCGCTACAGGTTCATAGAGTGGTTATGCTTTAAACAAGCTTGATTATGACTTTGTGGATGGAGTGTGATCAGAGGGAACAAGTTAGAGGCTCAAGAATGGAATTTATGCAAAAAGCTTGCTTTACAAGAATGGCAATGTTAACTTTGTGCCATTAATGGAAATGCAACTTGGATAATAGCTCAATTGCTTGGATCAAAGCCCTAACAGCTGTGTAAACATTCAATTATGGAGTGACAAACAAGTTTAAGGCCTTCAAAGCAAAGATTATGCTGCCTAGCATGGATTTGGTTCATGTGTTCATCAAAAATGACTTGTAATTCAAGTGATGAAACCCTAACTTCATCTCTTCGATTATCCCTACTTAAGAATTATCTCAAGGATTTCTTGGACATTTTGGAAAGCTTGCAATATTATATACAAAACATATTTGAATTGCTTTTGAAGATTCCCCTTGGAACTATATAAAAAGTGCCATGAAGTTGGGTCAAAATCTTGACCAAATTAGGGCAAAATTTCACTAAGTGTTTAGTTTCATGACCACATGTTCATAAAATTATAACTTGAGATCCAAGTATTTTTGGAAGGAGTTGTGTAAAAAAAAGTTGTATATTTCATGGAGATCTACAACTTTTATGTTGGAAGTTTCTCTTGAATCATCTTGCATCATGGTGAAAATTTTGTTCAAAGTTATGAAAAAACATGAAATTTCCAACACTTAGAAAAATTTCTAAGTTTAGAAATTTTGACTTTTCAAAATGAAATCTTGACTTTTGGATTTCTTGATGAATAAGTTTCATATTTTGACATGTTTTGATGAATTATGGTCTTTGGCATTTGAATTTGACCAAAAAGTCAAAGTTTGACTTTTCAGTATACAGTTGACTTTTGATCAGTTGACTACAAAATTCATCTGTCAATCCAATGGACTTGCAATGTTTTGAACCATGCCATTAGGTTAAAATGATGCAATTTGAATCTTGAGATTATTATTTAAACCAAATGACCATTTGCTAGGTCAAAAATCAGAAATTGCCTTTTCCTAGTCAAAACCCTAATTTTGACCATTTTGCCCTTTTGGAGATTTGATCAAATTTCTTGAGGAATTATGGTCCAAACTTGATCAAATGATACATATGAGTTTTAAATGTTTATGTGGATAAAAAATTATGAAGTTTGACTATAAATTGGCCATAGTTGACTTTTCCCCAATACAACTGATTTTTAGGTCAACTGCTCAATTGACTGAGCAAAAGTGTGATCCCAGGCTTGAAACTTGACATGAATGATCTTGGGGGTCCATAATGATCCATGAAAATCATATGTAGCACGGGAAGTCTAAAAATCCTTGTGAAAACTCAAACCCTAATTTTGGTCATCAGTGCTTAAGGAGGTGTCTTGAGTTGATCAAACCCTAGTGCAGTCTTGAGCCTAAGGAGATCTTGTGAGCAAATTCTTGATAAGTGAGAGGGAAAATTTTGGGGTACAAAACATATTATATGTGATTATAATAATAAATCAATCGTGATTGTTGTGTGTTTGGTGAATAATTATGTGACGTGCATATAATCCTGATTGTTGTATTGTGGGGGTAGTTTAGAAGGATGAGCTATGTAATACCCCAATTCTACCCGACAATTATAAATGTAAATCAGAGTCATAAAATTCATGTAACTGAATCGGAATTCCACAAATTCAACTTTAAAAACACATTGCATTCAACATGGATACATAACACTTTAAACTTCAGATGAACCATCAACAGAATAGTCTAATCTCTTCATTCAACAACTTGAACAACTACGCAGCGGAATCATAATAACATCTCTATCTAACAATTACAACAACTTCAAAATAATGCATACTTAGCAACAAATAAATTAAAGTTCAACAACTGAAATAATCAATAACTAAAAGCAACAAGCATTCATCCCCCCGAGTGTTACGTATCAGAGCAATGACACTAACTCGAATTACTGAAGGTAAACCACTTTCACTCTGGATTACCTGCACGTTACCAACATAAGGGTAACATTCAAACAGAAGGGGTGAGATATCTAACAATATAATAAAACGTATGATAAATAATATATTTAATTAGATCACATAACATCACCACTTCTCATCTTATAAACAATAATAATCGCAACAGAATACCAACAATATACACATTTACCGCATCAATACATAACTTCTTTATGCAATCATATAACGCGACACAATACTATGAAAATGCATGTGGTACCATTGGAGCAGAACTCCCATCTCAAATAATTTCCAATAAATAGAGGCATCAACAAGGCATAAGCCTTCATCTTAATATTTTCCAATACAGGCCATCTTAACGAGCATCAACTCCATCTTGAAATGCAATTTATGCGACACAATCATGAATGTAATAACAACAACCATAATTAACAACATCTCAACACAACATCATCGTTGGCTAGAAGCATACATCTTAATAGCTACCAATTATTAGAGGCATCTCAACATCATTCATCAACATCATCCATCAACATAATTCATCAACATAATTCATCGCATAATTCATTAACATAATTTCATCAACGTAATTCATCAACATAATTTTACAGCAACCCAGCCACAACAACAATACAACGATAGATTGACAATCCCTCAACATTGGCCATAGGCCTACAACATGATAATGTTTATAATTAATTAATCATCTAAGGCTTACCTCTAGTTAACAAACCTCTACATATTATTATTCTATAATACTACATCATTATTATCATTGATCAATAATCTATAATCATCTTATCCTCATCATACTTCGCAAAATCATCATAACGATTAACGCGGGAAGCTAACTCTAGTCCTAAATTGGGTTACTAGGATTATTCTTAGTATCTTTCATTTTAATCCTTAAGAATGAATTTCATCGCTTTAGCTATCCAACGCTTCGAACGACACCTCAAACGGAGTCTGGAAACTCAAGTTACAGCCTTTGGAAGAATCTGCCAAAAATCAGACTACATGAGTCGATGCATAATATTTTGAGTCGATGCGTACTGGGTTAAAATTCCTGCATGAGTCGATGTGTAATCCCTTTGTATAGACTCATACTGAGTCTGCAACACCGCATGTATCGACGCATGCTTCTTCGTATAGACTCATCCTGAGTCCAAAAACTTGCATGTATCGATGCATGGCTTTTGAGGTCAACGCATACTGTTCTGTCATGAATATTTTCTGCGATTCCACTGTGTTTTCACTGCGATTTCCCTGCCTTAGGCCCTAAAGACGTCCTCTAATCATAGGTAATCATTAATTATAATAATCCTATGTTTCTAAACCAATTATACAACATTAGGTCATCATTATTCATCTTTAAATCATTGATCTTCATCAAACAACAATATATACATTCCAATCATAAACAAGACAACTTTTCACATATAATCCCACATACTAATCATCATAACCCTATTATAGAGTCAGAACCACACCCTTACCTTAGATTGAAGGCCGCTCTACGACTTTTTCGATTGAATTCTGTTCTGGCTCTTTTCCTTCTTTTCTGCAACTTTCACGTTCTCTTCCAACCCTTATTTCTTTCTCTTCTTACTGCTTCTTCTTTTCCTTATTATTTCTAAAAACTAATATAATAACCCTATAATTATCATTATGTCTAAATGGGCTTAAAACTCCTACACCCCCTTTCTACTACTTCTAGTCCTTAAATTAAGCTCACATCAAATAATATTATTATTCTAATATTATTCCACAACTTAATAGAATAATTAAATCCAATAACAACAACACATCAACTATCATCATAACACACTTCACAAATAATCCAAAAATAATTTAAATAATTAATTAAATTACGGGCGTTACAAGCTATGTTAATGCTATGTTTGCATGTTGTTGTTGCATTACTGTATGCCATACACCATTTTGTGTTGTGTAGGGAAAGAGGCAAGGCACGAGTTCAAAAGAGGGACGAGTGACTTGGCTGAAGTTCAAAAGAGGGACGCAGGATTCAGAAGGGAGGACCTAGTTCATATGAAAATCATTGTTGATTTGGTACCTGTTGTACCCCAAAACTTTCCCTCCCATTTTTCATTCAACATGTCCTCCTAGGGTTTTTCAAATACTTAAAATGACTCAGGGTTTGATCAGACAGATTCTCTTCCTAGGCATTGAGTCAGCAATTATGGTTTGGTACTTCTCAAGAAAATTTGAGTTTCCAAGGTTTCAAATGGTCTTCATGGTTCTTCATGTATCCTCAAGGATGTTCGTGTCAGTTTTCAAGCTTTGCATCGCAAGTTTGCTCAGTCAATGGTTCAGATGACCGAAAATGAACCGCATTGACTCAAAAATTGACCTTTGTAAGATCAAGTTCAAACGATTGTAACTTCTTCATTATTAGATATTTTAAATGGTCCTTTTTGTGTATGACTCTCCTTGATGTCATCTCCAATTTCTCTTTATAAGTCAAGAGCTGATTACGTGCAAAAGGTCATCAGAAATTCGAATACTTTATAGGTCACTTTCTAGACTTTTACCTAATCTCAAATAACTGTTGTTTGACTCCCAAGAGTCGTAAATTCCTCAATTTTCAAGATCCTGAGATGATTATTTTTTCACATTATCATAAGGAATATCATCTACAAGCTTTCTTTAAAAAATCAGAGTCAAATTGTGCTTAGAAGGTTTTGAAACTTATCGAAACGTTATAGGTCAATTATTGACTTTAAAAAAGGGGTTTGGATTCTAAATTCAATTCATGAAGGCATTGTTGATTGTGGCGGATTTGAAGTACAAGTTGTAATTCGTTTTGGTCGATATAATTTTGATTCTCATCAAATACTTGTTACTTCAATCGCAAGATAGCTTGGATTTTGAGAATTTTGAAGTTAGGGAGGGGGTTCAAGGTAATTTGAATTTTTCGTTGAGACTTGGAATTGAAGATTTTTCAAGTTAATCAAAGGTCCATTTAAAAGTTCATTCAAGTGATTTATTTTTGATACAAATTTGTCAAGTGGATCCATAATTTAAGGTGGGAAGCTTTATTCATTTGGAAACAAACAACAAGATCACGAAACTTCTTCAAAGCTTAGTTCAAGTTTCAGTCATGTTCGTTTAATTCATCATTATTCATCATTCAAATTTTCAAATTCAAGTGTTCAAGACCATTTCAATACAAGCGAGTTCATAAGGTCATCATTCAAATTTCATCCAAAAGACCATCATTCATCAAATTTCTATCCATTCAATTTCTATCCAATTTCATTCATTGCCATGACAAAATTACAATCAAGGGTGGCTCATCAAAGTTCCATCATTTGCAAATATGAAACATCATTCATGGTTTATTCAAGTTTCATCCAAAGGTCTCATAACTCAAAGCCTCGCCAAGTTTATTTCAAATAATAAGCAAAATCATTCAAGAAGTTTTAAGAATCATTCATCACTATTGCAAGAAAATTACACAAGAGTTTGCATGGAAAGATTACCAAAATCCTAAAGCCTAACACTCATGATAATCCCAATTTTCAAACTTTAAACTTCATGTTATGTCTTCAATTTCTCTATGATGCACATGGTGTCCAAACTTGTCCAAAACAAGCTGCACAATAGCTCCAAAAACCTGCTACAAAACAGCAAAATAACAGTCTACAAACTAGCCCAAAAATAGTCCAAAAATTTGCTGCTACTAGTCCAAAGCCTTGCTGCCCATAACAGCCTGCTATGCTGCACCAAAAACCTGTCACAAAACCTGCATATGCTATCCTATACAGTCCAAAAAAAAACTGCATATGCTGTCCATTAGCAGTCCAAAAAAATGCACCATATCAGTTCAAATTTATACAAAATGTAGAAAAACAAAACTGCAACCAAAAAAGCAATGAAACAGTGCCTAAAATTGTTCAAAACTTATCCCATTTTCCCCCTAAAACCCCATTTTGTTCTACTATAGAAAAAGGGAATTAACAACAAGAAGGGAGAATTTAAAAAAAGACATTGAGAACAGTACCTTTACAATACCACAGAGAAGAACACACAGAAAAATATTTTGATTCTTCTCAAATCAAATCATCTCCGAACTTGGCCTCTCTTCATCTTCATACTTCAAATCTCCTCTTCAATTTGCCTCACATCCATTCTGTTACCTTCTAAAAACCAAAACACAACTATGCAACAACATCCATCAACATCATTCACGAATCTGTCTCATACCTTCTTCTTCCATTAACATCCAACGCTCAGTTCTTTCCTTCATAAAATCTCAGCTCAGCTGCTTCCAATCTCCTCCGTATCGTTGTACAGTAACAACAAAAATTGCAGCCCTTGCAATACAAATACAACAACAAATTTCAAAATCGCAAGCAACATTATAAGAAGGGTCGAACGAAGAAGAAAGCATAAAACAAGGATTTCTTACTCACCTTTTGAAGTTGACTCTGACAGGTAACTATTTTTACGCCATTTTAATACCTTTGCGATTGATAGTTGTTATTGTTGATTTTACCGTATGCAAAATCTGAGCTGAAAACCTTTGTACTATCTGTACTACCTCATTGGAATCACCATCATCGTCCGTCTAAACCTTCAGCAACGTACTCTATTCGCTATAAACAGCCACCTCTACCGATTTCCAACAGAACGACCATCATCCTTCATATCTCCAACTTTCCCTTCTGTCCAATTTTCCATTCCGCTCATGACCTCCCTCAGTCTTCCGTATAAGTACCCTTCATATCTCTCCACTTTCTGTTTATAATACTACCTCTGTCAGCCACTAAACAGAACCAAATCAACCACCATGACTCAAATCAGCCTCTCCAACTTGCATTCTCACGATTCTCTACAAAAGATTAAAACCAAAGTAATGCTCTCTCAACTGTTATTCCTCACGACTTAGACCATCACGACGAAGATAACATTACCTTTTTTCCAATTTCGATCTCCAATTTCACAACATAGAAAAGGCCCCTTTATAAACCATAGCCCAAAATTCCTATGGAAACATCAATAAATTAGAGTAAACATATAACGATGTGAAGTAAATCACGCATGGGCAAGGCAAACAAATGGAAACCAAACATCAAAAAACTTTATCCCAACAGTTCCTGTATGTGAAGGAGTGTGTTACGTCATGGTCTGTTGTTGCAAGTTGAGAGGTCGTAAGTGAGGTTGAAGGAATGTGATGAAGTGTTTTAGAGTGGTGGTGAGGAATCGTGCAGAGGGTTTAGAGGATAGAGGGAGAGTTTGAAGGTGAAGATTATGAGAGTTTGATTGGTTCTGAGAGTAGGAAGGTGAAGAAGCTTAGAGTTTTGTTCAGAGAGATTAATGTTGTTGTTTTATGATAAGCAAGTTTATTAGAACAATAATATATTAAATCTATTTTTTTCCTTCCCAATATAACAATAATATAATTAAATCTTCTTTGTCTTCCCCATACAACAACTCCCAGCGGCGCCATTACTCTTAGGGTTACAAAACCTTTCTTTTCCTCTTCCAGCCGAGTTAACCTATTGGGCTTGATGGCCCAATTTCTACCATTTGTTTTCCCTTTTGTTTTAAACAAAACATAACAATAACGAATAAACAGTACAACTCAATTGGCAGAACATACCGCTAACAGCCAGGGGGTCCCGGGTTCCACACCCCTGGAGACGTTTTCCTTTTTTTTTCTTTTTCTATTTTCTGTTTTGTTTCATTTCTTTGTTGGATAAAATAATTGGACCTTACCCCAAGCCCATTTTGTTTTCACACCACCTTTCTTTTCAGTTTCATAATTTTTCTTTTGACTTAGTTTGTATTTAAAATAGTTTAGATGATATTAGAATTAATTTAGGTTATATTTAATTTAGTATTAACTTAGTTTAGGTTTAATTTAATTACTTAAAATTTTAAGTTAGTTTAGAAATATTTTAATAATTTTAGATTTAGTTTTATTAATCTTTAGTATTCATTTTTTAAGTTTAGCTAAATAAAAATATAATTTCAAAATTAGTTAATTAATTTAGGACTTTGTGAATAATTCTGTTAACATTTTATATATAGTTTAATAATCTTTCTTTTAAATTATTTAGTTTCGGAATGATAAAACTCAAATAAAAATAATAGAATAGATTCTTTATTTTCTTTCCAAAGTTCTCACAAATAAAAATACCAAGAATTTTATTTCCATACTTTGTTAATTAATTTTTACTTCATAGATTGTTGTAGTTTTAATTAACTTTTTAGATTCGATTTAGTTGTATTGATTGCCTATTTAGCCTTTTAATCGCATCGTCGATTCGATCCATCCCCATTTGTAAATTTGTATTCCCCATTCCCAAAAGCTCTGTAATAGCGTAGAATTTTAATTTCCGCAATTTACTATTTTCTTTTATATTGTATAGTAATTAGGCGTGTATGGCAAGATTTAAAATCAATCGCTAGACAAACCTAATCAAGGACAGATTAACTTGAATCAAACACACTTTTTACACACACACCTCTAAGGTAACCTCGCTTGTTGTCTCGGAAAAAAAGTCATGTCCCTCGAATGTGGGGCGCTTTAGAAAAGACCCTTTGATAAAAAAAGATCATAGTCCCTCGATGTTGCCTTCGGTAAAATGATCTAGTCCCTTACGAAAATTACTCAAGCATCTCACAAGTTGCCTTCTATGACTGTACGATTGACCCACTCCTGTCCCTTCACATCCAATGACGGGTTTCTTACCAAATCAATGGTAAGATAGAAACATCTAAAGGAGGAGGAAAAGGACAAAGACCTTTGAGTAGGTAGGACGCTCGTAGTTGCTTGCTCACGAACTAAAACCATTTCCACACTTACACTTTCAAAACATCTTCAAAAAAACAAACATGTCTTTGAACTATTTTCAAAACCAACAGTTTGTATACATTCTTATAGAGACGAGAATCATTACAAAGTTTGTTGAAACAAATGCGTTTTCAAAATATTTTCAAACTTGCACCAAACAAAAACACATTTCAAACAAACCATTTCAAAGTGATCAAGCAACTAAGAGCCCATAGATAACTACAGATGAAAAGGATGCTAACAACTTCCCTTACCATAACCTACCCCCCGAACTCAAGAAAATATATTGAAAGGTCTTTCCTGTTCTTTTCACCCTTTCCTTTATTGTATAAAAGAAAAATCGGTGGCGACTCTTGCTATCCTCAACAATCGCGATAAAACGCAAAACACCCAAGTCAGTTCTCCCACCGTATTACAGAACTGGCGACTCTGCTGGGGAACTAAAGATTAAAAGTGGGGTTACCTTAGAGACTATATCACTTTTTAATTCTTTCATTAATTGACTTGCTTGCTTTACATTTATGGGTCCTTGTTTGGTTTGTATTGATCCTCCACCCAGATCTAGGAACACCATTAGGTAAGTAGCAATAGATTGTGGAAATTGTGCGGGGTATACCGACATGGTTGAAGCGATGGCTATGTTAGTATGACACATTTGTTGGTACTGGTAGCCCTTGAGTTTAGTCAAGCAGAATATGGGGCCGCTATGTGGTGTCATGAAGCACTAACTGACCTTAGAACCTTTAATTGAACAACTTGGCCATTAGGAAGTAGTGAGATAGTTGGCTTTGGTGCAGTCCAAAGTTGGTTGATACTCGATACTATGCTAATTGAGATCGGACTTTCGAGATATTTCGATTGCCAATAAAGAGACTTGCGCTGAAACAATGCCCAATGAAGAAAGATCAATGATATTGAGATCCCATAGAACCCGGTTACTTTCTAGGACAGGTTGAACCAACTAAACTTCAAGAGGGTACTTACTTATGAACTCTATGCAAGCCTATACCTAAGGAATTGTCTGCTTTGTGTGTATATGATTATTTGTACATAACAACTTATTTTCTTTGTGTGTATATGTTTACTTGTGTTGTACCCCAAAATTTGCCCTCGCATTTTTCCCCAAGAAATCTCAGCTTCAAACATTTCCTGACTTTTCAAACCGGCTCAAGAATCGGACAAACAGACTTTTCTTGACAGTCAAGCAGAATTAGGGTTTTATGGGCATATTCCCAGAAGAATTTGAATCCCACAGCACTCTGCGGTTTATTTCAAGATTCGGATTAAAATTCGCGTTATCTTGGTTTAATCAGCAAAAGAGACAGTGGTTTTGAATTCAGTACGTTTTGATTGGGCCAGTCAGATACAGGATGCAGCATTGGATTCACAGTGTTTATGTGTTTGATCAGTCTGTTTGGTTTAAATGCTGCTTTGCTTTGGATGTTGGATAAGACAAACTTAATTGATCAATGTTGTTTTATTTTAGTTATTTATTATTCTGAAATTGAATGATTGAATTTATTTTCAATTGTTTTAATTCTAAGAATTTTAAATGAATAAATAAACAATAAAGAAAAATGGAATTAATTGGATAATTTGGATTTTATTGAATAATTGAATTATTTGTACAAATTGTTGTTTATAATTTAAATTATGAACAATGATATACATTAATTTAAATATTACATAAAATTAAAAAAACTATCCTATTTTCTAATGTCTTCATTCTTCACTCCGCTCCGGTGCTCCATTTTTATCTGCAAAAAGAACAAGAAAAGTCAGAAAGCATTAAATTGGAAAAGACAGATAAAAATTGCTCATCATTAGGGGCCGCTGACTGGGATCAGTTGACCCTCTCTGCAAATCACGGGATTTCTCCCGGTTCACAGAGAGGGAAGATTTTTATTTCATGAATGCAAATGTCAAAAATGCATAAGTTACAAATTTCAAGCTGCATAGAAATTTAAAATCTCAATTTCCAATTCAAAACCATATAGTTCAAATCCAAACTGAAAAGTTCAATCTCAACTTTCTATCCAAAAGCAAAGGCACTACTGTCAAAATGCCCAAAGTCCACTCAAAGAAATCAAAGTAGTACAAGTTGCTATCAAAGCTCAAAAGCTGTCATGGAAAGATTTTTGCCAAGATATCAAATGCAAAGTCAGACACAAACTGTCAAAAGCTGGAGATAAAGATGCAAAATGTGTTATGCAAGTAATCTTTTCATCACTTCCCATCATAGCCCCTTCAGAGCAAGTACAGTATAAACATATAAAATTCAAAACTGTACTAGGAGAGAAGAAAAAGAGATAAAGCAAAGCTCAGTTCAGCAGCAGTTAGAATAGACAGAAGGCAAAAGGAAGAGAAAAGATTATACAAATCCAAGCAACTCAGTCCAGCATAGCAAGCCAATAAAACAGTTCAGGACAGTTCAGAAGAAAAGATATACGAAATTTACCCACTCTGCATAATACAAAGAGGCAAAAGCCAATACGAAGACAGTTCAGAAGAGAGGTTAGGATAGATAACACAACATACAACTCAGTTCAAGGGGCAAAGTCACAAAACCAGTACACCCTGTCCCAAAAACCTCACATAACCAAAAACTGAGTTATCAAGCCTGCATCACCCTCAAGAACACACAAATGCCATAACCACCTACCTACATCAAAAAGCCCAATCACATCAATTTGTCAAAAAAAGCCAAGCTAACATAAAAAAAACTGCTAATACCACAGTCCTGCCTCACCATACACCAAACTCAAACCACTACTGTCATAACCAAACCTCTCGAACAGATCCAAACCAACCTCTCAAGCATGTCAAAACATTCAATCCAACCTCTAAGCCTCAGAATTTCTTCATCATAGGCAATAAAAACATGACATCAAACTCAACAATCATTCAAGGCATCAGGGACTCAGAGGAAAACAAAGTGTCAAAGGCAACATAGGCCCTCAGATCTGAGATCATCACTGGGCATCTCAAGGCAACCATTCAGCAAAAATTCCAGGCAACAACACAAAGGCAACAATAAGAAGCGTATTCAAAGCAAATGTTCGAGGCAACATACAAAATTCCCAAAAGGCATCATAGTGGAAGAAGAAGATAAAAAAAGAAGTGAATTAGGGTTTCTCAGTACATATCATCATCAAAACCTTAATCATAAGCAACAAGAGCGAAAATACCAGGGAAGCGTCAAAAGCAAAGCAAGCTCAAAGCTCCTCACGCCGCTCCGGCCTCCTCAACGTCACCCTTCTTCTCTCCTCCATCTCCAAAAATCAGGTAACGAACTTGCTATATCTTCCCCTTCACCTCATAAAAAAAAACGAAAAAATAAAGAGCTCAGAACAAATTCCACGCGTATCAGTCATAGAAGAAAAAAGGGAACACTGAAACAAACCTTGAACAACGTATCCACTGAACTGGAGGGAAGAGAGGTCCGTTGGAATAACGCTGGTGGCCGGAGTCTAGTTGTTCGGAAAGCTTGAACGAAGAAGACGAAATTCAAGTGAACGGCGCCGCTCAAGCCCTAACACTCGTTCTGAATAGCAAAATGCCTAACCCTAATTTCGCCTTTGTTTGACATGGGCTTAACCCGTTCCTAATTCCTCTAAGCCCAACAGTATCACTAACTTCTTCTAACAAACAACTAATCTCTTTCTTTTCTTTTTACTAAACTATATATATTTCTAACTTAATATTTTTTATCTTATAAATTGAAAATACTTATTTCCTTTTATTTATTTTTACTCTTTCATTTAAAATATATTTTGTATATAGCAACTTAGTTAACTTTCTAAATACACTTTAAAATACGTTTCTATCATATAAGTTAAAATATCCTTTTTTTAATTATATTTGTACATAAAAATAATAAACTTTTTCATAATTAAATTGAAAATACTTTTTATACACAATTAACTTAAAAAACATTTTTAATACATATTGAAATATATTTGAACATACATTTTAAAACATTGATTTTGTACATATTATACATTTTTATACATAATTAAAATTGAAACTTTTTTTAATTAACATTCTTTTTTTTCATACATAACAATTCAATACATTTTTCTCTAATATTTAATTTCCAAACATTTAGTTAAAATACTTTTTTTGCAAATAAAGAAACATTCTTAATCTAAAACTTGAACTCTTTTTGTACATAATTAACATAAATCAAAAATACAAGATTAAAACATGTATCTAGGTCAAACCCTAATACGCTTCAATTCCATCTCGCACTTGTACATAATTACACAATTCATATACATATACATCTCACATTTGCACTTACACAATATATTGCCCTATACACATTTATCTTATATTTGCACATTCGATATTTACATTTTGATTGTGACATTCGATTTGGTTGTAAATACTATAAGTCTCATCCCCTTGTACATTTATATCCCCACTCCCTGATACTATTTTGTAATAGCGTAGATTTACATTCCGCAATTTACAGTTTTCCAATTATACCATGTTTAGACCTAGGGTTTGTATGTACATAAAATCAAAACGCTAGATAACCTAATACAAGACAAATGCATGTAATCAATACACAATCACACTTGCACCCCCTAGGGTAATCCCACATGTTGCCTTCCAAGATGGGCCATGCTTGCACGTCGAGTACCTTTGGCAAAACAAATCAAATGATCATAAGTCTCAAAGTGTTGCCTAATCGGAATGATCATAGTCCCTTCAAAACAAATTGCCAAAGACACCTGGCATCAGTGCATTCATGGTCCATACGATGACCCGCGCCTGTCCCGAATAAACTTCCTAAACGCAAGATTGTCCATCAATTTCAATGGTGGAACAAAATTGTTAAAAGGGGTTAAAACATGACAAAAACCTTTGAGTACAATAGGGTAGACAAAACTCTTAGTTACTTGAGATCAAACTTGCAAAAACACTTGCCTTCTTTTCAAAAACCACAATCCACAACACTTTCAAACAAACTCTCAAAAACATTTGAAAACATCTTTTCGAAAAGATTCACACTTTTGTAAAACACTCAAACACGAGTCAAATACATTAGTCGCCTAAGACAAGGCATCTTTTTTCCAAAACATTTTCAAAAAGCACCCACACACACACCATTTTCAAAGCAATCGAAAAACAAGGCAAGTGATCTAAAAAACCAAGTAACTAAGAGCCCATGGATAACCATGGATGAAAAGGGTGCTAATACCTTCCCTTTTCATAATCTACCCCCCGAACCCACGAAATATCTCAAAAGGTTTTTGCTGTGCTTTTTTTAACCTTTCCTTTAGGATAAAATAAAAAGTCGGTGGCGACTCTTGCTCAACCGCACAAGTGCGAATACGAACGCAAAACACTAGTCAGTTCTCCCACCGTATCACAGAACTGGCGACTCTGCTGGGGATAATGATTTTTAAAGTGGGGTTACCTTAGGGTTTAGATCACCTTTACTTTCAATTGATTGCTTTGTTTGCTTTACATTCGTGGGCTTTGTATCGGAGCTTTATAGATCCTAACCCGGATCTGGGGAAACCCTTTTAGGTAGCAACAAGGCTGTGAGGGAACTGTGCGGGGTATACCGACATGGTTGAAGCAGCCTGCTACGTTGATGTGGCACTTTGGTGTGTACCGGTAACCCTTGAGTTCAGTCAAGGAGAGTACGGGGCCGCCGCGTGGCGTCGTGAAGCATCAACTGACCTTAGAACCTTAATTGACCATCTTAGCCTTTTTAGGGTAGTGAGATAACTGACTTTGGTGCAGTCCGAGGTTGGTTGATACTCGATACTACACTCAATTGAGGGTTGCTTTCCTGGAATATTTCGGTCGCCAGTTCAGTGGCTAAATCGAAACGATGAACAATGAAAGCAATCCAGTGACGTTGGGACCTCTAGAACCCGGTTACTTTTGATAGGACAGGTTTTAACCAACGAACTGAAAGAGGGTAGTACCTGAACCTCATGCAAGCCTAAACTTAAGGCCTTGCGTGCTTTGTGTGAATATTGTTTGCCGGTATATACACTTACTTGCTTATGCATACATGTGCATAACATCATAACATCATACCATAGCATTTTAGCATTTTCAATAACCATTTCAAGGATCTCGAGGGTTCTGTTGATGCAGGATTACGTTGAACCAGACATCTATCAAGGGGCAAGAGGTCTCTCCTCTAACCAATCCAGTCAAAGTTCAAGTACAACAACTTGAATCGGTGGCTATGACCCACTCGACATGGTGAGCTCGATTCTCGTGGAAGGACGTCCACCGATGCAGAGATCTCCAATCCAAGAGCGGAGTTCAACCTCTAACATTTTTCTTGTGTTTACCCCAAGAGATCTTTGAAAGCGTGCATCCACATATCATGCATTGCATTTTGACAATCTTTCCTTTTTCAGGTCTCCTTACTCTCCTGCTGTTTATTTCAGCAAGAGATGGCTCTAGAACGGTCTGTCAAAGACATCCAAGACCAGACTGCTCAGCTGCAGGAGATGTTCCTGAACTTGTCTCTGGGGCAAGAAGAGATGAAAGCTCTCCTCACCAAGGACTTGGGGAGTTCCAACAATGCCAGGAGTGATCAGATTGCGGAGCTGCAGTTTGATCTGACAACACTGAGGACTCAAATGATGGGACAGATGGTGGGCCAGATGGCTCTCATTCAAGACCTATCCCAAAGACAAGAGGAACTCAGAGTTCTTGTCCGCCAACTGCTTCCAAACAACCAACTGGGGCAAACATCTGAGGTCGAAGAGCAAGTCACCGCTCAGCCTCCATCCACTCAAGAGGACAAGGGGAAAGCTCCTTTGCTAGCTTCAGGGTCCCAATCTCATCAACAACCTCGCCAGCGTCAGCGGGGTAATCGGCGTAGACAAGAAACGTCGGGAAGGCAGTTCACGGAGACTGACATACCGTCATCTCTAATTTTGGAGCGCTTGTTGGAGGTTAATCTGACTGCTTTGAGGGATCCTATCCGGAACCCAAATACCTCCGCTCCTGGCTATCATCCCGATGCATTTTGTGTTTACCACTCCTATAGCCCAGGACATGACACCGATAGCTGTTGGGCCTTGAAGAACAAGATTCAAGATCTGATTGACATTGGAGTGCTGAGGTTCATGCCAGACGGCGAGATGAAGATCTTCCGTTAAAGGGTTCTCCGTTTGAAGTGACGAAGCTCGAAGCTGAAAGACTTTTGCTTCTTTTTTGAATTTTCAAAGTTGTAATTTCTTTTGCTGTCAAACAATTATCTGTTGATGTTAAACTCTGTTTTCATTAATGCATTGCATATGTTTGTCTTGAATTCATCCATTCGTTTCACTACTCTTATGCTTTTCTTTATGATATTTGACTCTTGATAAAAAGCTGCAAGCCTTTAGAGGGAGGATGACGAAACAATACCGTGATCTTATACAGTATGCTTTTGGACAGACCTTGCTGATGATGTACAAGCATTTCTTTCAATTCCCAAACACTGGAGTTATAAGGAAGTTAATCCCTAGTCAACCCCTTCGAGCCAAAGAAGTAGGAGTTTCCTGTTCTAAACAATCAAAACCTTTGATATAAACCTGGGGCAGGGTAGTCTCTCAGTTAATTCAAAAAGAAATGCGCATGGAAGTCGCAAACTCTCAGTTCATAATACAACGAACGACGTCGAAAAAGAAAGCGTTCCTTTGGAATCAAAAGACAAGGGTGGTTCCCTATCACATAGACAGTCAATCTCTCAAAATAGAAAAGCCCACTGAGCCAAAACCTATAAAGGAGGCTTAAGAAAGCTGGGGCATCCCGCTGACAGTAATCCCGAAAACGGTAACAGTCAGGCAAAAGTTAGGGATAACAAATCAAAATCAAAATAGTGAGGTCACTACAAAATCCTCAACAACATGAAAAAATGTTGAAAAGGAAAAAGGAGATGATGACTGTCTCCCAAAAATTCAAACTGGTGAACCATCGCCCAAAAGTCACTCAAAACAGAGTGCGACGCACAATTAACTGAGCTTAGGTTGAAGAACATCACGAAGAGCGGGTGGGTACAAATATACTTTGAGCCTTTATCCTTTGTTTCTTAAACCGTGAACCAGGCCACGTTACAACCCTTCAAAAGTCCTAATTGAAGCATGGGTTAGTTCGAAAGCATACTGTTACGAAAGGTATCCTGACTCCTGTAGGGCTTTGCTCTAAATCTTGTGTTAACTTGTCTTATGAAAAGTTTTCTGCTAAAAAACGCATTTTTCAAAATTTCAAAGACAAACATAACTTTGCATTATTCGAATATCACTGTCTGCATTTGACCCCTTTGTTTGACAGCGAAGAAGTTCATACAGCGAATGTTCGGAGGAATGAAAACTCTCTCAGTAAGTCTAAATCACTCCAAGAGGATAACACATTCGTCAAATCTCCTATCAACAAGAGGCATGACATGTCACAATTCAATTATCCTGGGGCAGTCCAGCCAAGGTCCAACAGATCTTTCAAAGTTCAGTTAACCTGGGACAGTCCAGTCAAGATTTCAAGAAATCTCTCAATATGCAGAGTAATCTGATCCAAGACTCCTTCACAACCACTTGGGGCATTCGAATGTCAAAAGTGTTCAACAAATCAACTACAACATTTCCAGACTCGACTCCTGTATCTAGCCAGGGCACGTCTGAAGAGTTCGAAGATTCGACTCCGGTATCCTGCCAGGGCATATCTGCCAACTATCACCTTTCCAGATTCGACTCCTGTATCCAGCCAGGGCATGTCTGAAGAATTCCAGATCAACACCTGCAACAACCCAGGAAACATCTGTGAACGACCGATTGTAGACCAACACCTGTAATAAACCAGGATTTTATCTACATCACCACTTGGGGAATTCGAATGTCAATAGTGTTCAAACCCGATGCAGTTTTACACAAGCTCATCATCAGGAAACCCTACACCGGTTCCACTCCAAGATTTCTGAAAACAGTTCACGGGTTCTCCAAGTAAATGGATGTTAACCTATCACTTGTTCAGATTCCTTTCAAGACTTCTGAAAACAGTTCATGGATTCTTCCCAAGTAACGGATGTTAATCTATCAGCTTGTTCAGATGCACCTTTGAATTTAGTTTACGGACGCTTCCCAACAACGGATGCTGCTCTATTGCTGATTCAACTTCAAGATTTCTGAAAATAGTTCACGGGTTCTCCAAGTAAACGGATGTTAACCTATCACTTGTTCAGATTCTTCTCAAGACTTCTGAAAACCGGTCATGGATTCTTCCCAAGTAACGAATCTTAATCTATCAGCTTGTTCAGATGCACCTTTGAATTTAGTTTACGGACGCTTCCCAACAACGGATGCTGCTCTATTGCTGATTCAACTTCAAGATTTCTGAAAACAGTTCACGGGTTCTCCAAGTAAACGGATGTTAACCTATCACTTGTTCAGATTCCTTTCAAGATTTCTGAAAACAGTTCACGGGTTCTCCAAGTAAACGGATGTTAACCTATCACTTGTTCAGATTCCTCTCAAGACTTCTGAAAACAGTTCATGGATTCTTCCCAAGTAACGGATGTTAATCTATCAGCTTGTTCAGATGCGCCTTCGAATTTAGTTTACGGACGCTTCCCAACAACGGATGCTGCTCTATTGCTAATTCAACTTCCAGACTTCTGAAAACAGTTCACGGGTTCTCCAAGTAAACGGATGATAACCTATCACTTGTTCAGTCTCTTCTTCCAGACTTCTGAAAGCGGTTCATGGATTCTTCCCAAGTAAACGGATGTTAACCTTTCGCTTGTTCAGATTCTTCTCAAGCTAACAACCACGTAAGATCGCACTCGCCAGAATTCTCCCTATTCCCAGCGGAGTTCATCAAAATTCCCCAGCAGTAACTTATCTTTGCAAATCCCCAGCCAGGGAATCCTCCGGAATTCAATTCCCCTCAGAGTTTAAGCTTCAGTATTCCCCAGCAGATCAAGAGCTTCAAGTGAACAATCCCCGGCGAAGTTAGACCTTTAAACCTTCTCCCCACAGAGTTTCGGACGGACAAATCTTGAGTTCCCCAGTGAATTCTCCAGAGTTAGTTCCCATCAAGCCGAAGATTCTCAATCTGGTCTCCCCAGCATGAGTCTGCTAGTTGGAATTCCCCAGTAGAGGTCATCAGGAATTCTCTTCCCCAGCGACAGCCAAGGATTTATTTTCCCCGGCAGCAGTCAAGATGCTTTTATCTTCAGCCATCTCGGATACATGTATCCTCGGCAGGATTAGCTCATCAGCCTATACGCGCATTCATTATATTCATATCATAAACATTAATGTCACCTGCATTGCATCATGCACCATAACATTGCATACAACTAACCCTTTGCCTTTTCAGGAAAGATCAGTCGACAGACACAGATCATCTCCTGAGATTCATCCAAAAATAGTTCAGAGGTGACCCGGACACGGCAACTTTCTGATACTTATTCCAGATTCATTCAGACGCATCAACAGAAACCTTACACCGGTTCCTCTTCAATTTCTCAACTTCTGAAACAAGTTTACGGATTCTTCCCTACAACGGATGTCAATCTACCGATTTGTTCAGACTTTTCTCAACTTCTGAAACAAGTTTACGGATTCTTCCCTACAACGGATGTCAATCTACCGATTTGTTCAGACTCTTCTCAAACTTTTGAAGACAGTTTACGGATTCTTCCCCACAACGGATGCCAATCTACCAGCTGATTCAGACTCTTCTCAATTTTTGAAAATAGTTTGCGGACGCTTCCCAACAACGGATGCTGCTCTATTGCTTATTCAATCTCAGATAGTTTACAGATTCTCCAGACATGGACGTCAATCTGTTGCTTGTTCAGACCCCAATTCAGAGATATTCCAAAACAGGGATGCCCTTCTGATACTCGTCCACTCACCATTGACGTACAGTTCAACATCACCATATGGCATCTATAAGCCCATCCTCCTACCAGCAGTCGCCGAATGGCATCTGTAAGCCCATTCTCAGATGGCATCTCTAAGCCCATCCCCCGACAAAATTCTTTCGCACCAGGTGGCATCTTTAAGCCCATCACCAAATGGCATCTTTAAGCCCATTCACCTCCACCGTCACATCGACGAGCGCAAATTTTCTGGGCACATTAGTGTCCAATCTCCTTTTACCTTCAAGTCGCGAAAGGCAAACTTTCCAATCTAACTCTTCAGGTCAAAGAAGATTGAACAGGGGCAACTGTTGTACCCCAAAATTTGCCCTCGCATTTTTCCCCAAGAAATCTCAGCTTCAAACATTTCCTGACTTTTCAAACCGGCTCAAGAATCGGACAAACAGACTTTTCTTGACAGTCAAGCAGAATTAGGGTTTTATGGGCATATTCCCAGAAGAATTTGAATCCCACAGCACTCTGCGGTTTATTTCAAGATTCGGATTAAAATTCGCGTTATCTTGGTTTAATCAGCAAAAGAGACAGTGGTTTTGAATTCAGTACGTTTTGATTGGGCCAGTCAGATACAGGATGCAGCATTGGATTCACAGTGTTTATGTGTTTGATCAGTCTGTTTGGTTTAAATGCTGCTTTGCTTTGGATGTTGGATAAGACAGACTTAATTGATCAATGTTGTTTTATTTTAGTTATTTATTATTCTGAAATTGAATGATTGAATTTATTTTCAATTGTTTTAATTCTAAGAATTTTAAATGAATAAATAAACAATAAAGAAAAATGGAATTAATTGGATAATTTGGATTTTATTGAATAATTGAATTATTTGTACAAATTGTTGTTTATAATTTAAATTATGAACAATGATATACATTAATTTAAATATTACATAAAATTAAAAAAACTATCCTATTTTCTAATGTCTTCATTCTTCACTCCGCTCCGGTGCTCCATTTTTATCTGCAAAAAGAACAAGAAAAGTCAGAAAGCATTAAATTGGAAAAGACAGATAAAAATTGCTCATCATTAGGGGCCGCTGACTGGGATCAGTTGACCCTCTCTGCAAATCACGGGATTTCTCCCGGTTCACAGAGAGGGAAGATTTTTATTTCATGAATGCAAATGTCAAAAATGCATAAGTTACAAATTTCAAGCTGCATAGAAATTTAAAATCTCAATTTCCAATTCAAAACCATATAGTTCAAATCCAAACTGAAAAGTTCAATCTCAACTTTCTATCCAAAAGCAAAGGCACTACTGTCAAAATGCCCAAAGTCCACTCAAAGAAATCAAAGTAGTACAAGTTGCTATCAAAGCTCAAAAGCTGTCATGGAAAGATTTTTGCCAAGATATCAAATGCAAAGTCAGACACAAACTGTCAAAAGCTGGAGATAAAGATGCAAAATGTGTTATGCAAGTAATCTTTTCATCACTTCCCATCATAGCCCCTTCAGAGCAAGTACAGTATAAACATATAAAATTCAAAACTGTACTAGGAGAGAAGAAAAAGAGATAAAGCAAAGCTCAGTTCAGCAGCAGTTCAGAATAGACAGCAGGCAAAAGGAAGAGAAAAGATTATACAAATCCAAGCAACTCAGTCCAGCATAGCAAGCCAATAAAACAGTTCAGGACAGTTCAGAAGAAAAGATATACGAAATTTACCCACTCTGCATAATACAAAGAGGCAAAAGCCAATACGAAGACAGTTCAGAAGAGAGGTTAGGATAGATAACACAACATACAACTCAGTTCAAGGGGCAAAGTCACAAAACCAGTACACCCTGTCCCAAAAACCTCACATAACCAAAAACTGAGTTATCAAGCCTGCATCACCCTCAAGAACACACAAATGCCATAACCACCTACCTACATCAAAAAGCCCAATCACATCAATTTGTCAAAAAAAGCCAAGCTAACATAAAAAAAACTGCTAATACCACAGTCCTGCCTCACCATACACCAAACCCAAACCACTACTGTCATAACCAAACCTCTCGAACAGATCCAAACCAACCTCTCAAGCATGTCAAAACATTCAATCCAACCTCTAAGCCTCAGAATTTCTTCATCATAGGCAATAAAAACATGACATCAAACTCAACAATCATTCAAGGCATCAGGGACTCAGAGGAAAACAAAGTGTCAAAGGCAACATAGGCCCTCAGATCTGAGATCATCACTGGGCATCTCAAGGCAACCATTCAGCAAAAATTCCAGGCAACAACACAAAGGCAACAATAAGAAGCGTATTCAAAGCAAATGTTCGAGGCAACATACAAAATTCCCAAAAGGCATCATAGTGGAAGAAGAAGATAAAAAAAGAAGTGAATTAGGGTTTCTCAGTACATATCATCATCAAAACCTTAATCATAAGCAACAAGAGCGAAAATACCAGGGAAGCGTCAAAAGCAAAGCAAGCTCAAAGCTCCTCACGCCGCTCCGGCCTCCTCAACGTCACCCTTCTTCTCTCCTCCATCTCCAAAAATCAGGTAACGAACTTGCTATATCTTCCCCTTCACCTCATAAAAAAAAACGAAAAAATAAAGAGCTCAGAACAAATTCCACGCGTATCAGTCATAGAAGAAAAAAGGGAACACTGAAACAAACCTTGAACAACGTATCCACTGAACTGGAGGGAAGAGAGGTCCGTTGGAATAACGCTGGTGGCCGGAGTCTAGTTGTTCGGAAAGCTTGAACGAAGAAGACGAAATTCAAGTGAACGGCGCCGCTCAAGCCCTAACACTCGTTCTGAATAGCAAAATGCCTAACCCTAATTTCGCCTTTGTTTGACATGGGCTTAACCCGTTCCTAATTCCTCTAAGCCCAACAGTATCACTAACTTCTTCTAACAAACAACTAATCTCTTTCTTTTCTTTTTACTAAACTATATATATTTCTAACTTAATATTTTTTATCTTATAAATTGAAAATACTTATTTCCTTTTATTTATTTTTACTCTTTCATTTAAAATATATTTTGTATATAGCAACTTAGTTAACTTTCTAAATACACTTTAAAATACGTTTCTATCATATAAGTTAAAATATCCTTTTTTTAATTATATTTGTACATAAAAATAATAAACTTTTTCATAATTAAATTGAAAATACTTTTTATACACAATTAACTTAAAAAACATTTTTAATACATATTGAAATATATTTGAACATACATTTTAAAACATTGATTTTGTACATATTATACATTTTTATACATAATTAAAATTGAAACTTTTTTTAATTAACATTCTTTTTTTTCATACATAACAATTCAATACATTTTTCTCTAATATTTAATTTCCAAACATTTAGTTAAAATACTTTTTTTGCAAATAAAGAAACATTCTTAATCTAAAACTTGAACTCTTTTTGTACATAATTAACATAAATCAAAAATACAAGATTAAAACATGTATCTAGGTCAAACCCTAATACGCTTCAATTCCATCTCGCACTTGTACATAATTACACAATTCATATACATATACATCTCACATTTGCACTTACACAATATATTGCCCTATACACATTTATCTTATATTTGCACATTCGATATTTACATTTTGATTGTGACATTCGATTTGGTTGTAAATACTATAAGTCTCATCCCCTTGTACATTTATATCCCCACTCCCTGATACTATTTTGTAATAGCGTAGATTTACATTCCGCAATTTACAGTTTTCCAATTATACCATGTTTAGACCTAGGGTTTGTATGTACATAAAATCAAAACGCTAGATAACCTAATACAAGACAAATGCATGTAATCAATACACAATCACACTTGCACCCCCTAGGGTAATCCCACATGTTGCCTTCCAAGATGGGCCATGCTTGCACGTCGAGTACCTTTGGCAAAACAAATCAAATGATCATAAGTCTCAAAGTGTTGCCTAATCGGAATGATCATAGTCCCTTCAAAACAAATTGCCAAAGACACCTGTCATCATTGCATTCATGGTCCATACGATGACCCGCGCCTGTTCCGAATAAACTTCCTAAACGCAAGATTGTCCATCAATTTCAATGGTGGAACAAAATTGTTAAAAGGGGTTAAAACATGACAAAAACCTTTGAGTACAATAGGGTAGACAAAACTCTTAGTTACTTGAGATCAAACTTGCAAAAACACTTGCCTTCTTTTCAAAAACCACAATTCACAACACTTTCAAACAAACTCTCAAAAACATTTGAAAACATCTTTTCGAAAAGATTCACACTTTTGTAAAACACTCAAACACGAGTCAAATACATTAGTCGCCTAAGACAAGGCATCTTTTTTCCAAAACATTTTCAAAAAGCACCCACACACACACCATTTTCAAAGCAATCGAAAAACAAGGCAAGTGATCTAAAAAACCAAGTAACTAAGAGCCCATGGATAACCATGGATGAAAAGGGTGCTAATACCTTCCCTTTTCATAATCTACCCCCCGAACCCACGAAATATCTCAAAAGGTTTTTGCTGTGCTTTTTTTAACCTTTCCTTTAGGATAAAATAAAAAGTCGGTGGCGACTCTTGCTCAACCGCACAAGTGCGAATACGAACGCAAAACACTAGTCAGTTCTCCCACCGTATCACAACTTGTACATAACATCATACCATATCATTTCCACTGACCATTTCAAGGATCTCAAAGGGCCTGTGATGCAGCGTCATGATGAACCAGACGTCTATCAAGGGGCAAGAGGATTTATTCTCCTCTAACCAAATGCTATCAAAGACCAAAGCATGATAACTTGAGTCAAGGGATATGACCCACTCGACATGGAGAGCTCGATTCTCGTAGAAGAACATTTCAACGATACGAAGTTATTCAATCAAAGTTGTAATCAAAGTTCAACTTCTGACACTTTCTTGTGTATACCCCGCGATATCCTTGAAAACATCACATCCACATATCATGCATGTCATCATAATAGGTTTTCCCCATACAGGTTTCTCATCTGCTTACTGTTTATTTCAGTAGAGATGGCTCTAGAACAGACTGTCATAGATCTTCAGACCCAAAATGCTCAACTTCAAGAATTGTTCCTGAACCTATCCAAGGGGCAAGAAGAGGTGAAAGAACTCCTCATTGAGAGCATGACCAAGAGGAATCCTGAAGACAACAGGGAGGACCAGTTAGAACGATTACAAACTGAAATGGCAACAATGAAAATCCAGATGATGAGACAAATGGTGGGTCAGATGGCTCTTATCCAAAACTTAGCTCGGGTACAAGAAGAGCTGAGAGCCCTCGTCAATAAGCTTCATCAAGACGGATGCAACCATATGGAACAAACAACTAGAATTGGGGATCGAGTGATTAATTAGCCTCCGATGAGACAAGAAGTTGGTTTGGTCGAGAGAACACCCTTCAAAATGGCTACTATACCAAGAGTCCAAAAACAACCTCGCCAACCATGACAAGGTTGTCAGAGTAAGCAAGGAAGAAATTTGCTGAGATCAACATGTCGTTGGTTCAAGCATTGCATCATATGTTGGAAGCCAAGATGGTTACATTGAGGGATCCTCCTCAAAAACCCATTACTGCTTATCCTCGTTACAATCATGAAGAAAGGTGTGCGTACCACTCCAACGGTCCTGGAAACGACACTAACCACTGTTGGGCATTGAAAAACACGATTCAAGACCTGATCGACGAAATGGCGTTGGAATTCATACAGGATGGTCAACTTGAGTTTTTCTGTCATCCCTCAAAGGCACACTGTTGTACCCCAAAATTTTCCCTCCCATATTCTTCAAGATTTGGCAAGATCAATCTCCAGATGGTTCAAAATCTCTCAAGGGTTGCACAGTCCAATTGCCTCCTAACCCAGTCAAAATTAGGGTTTTGGTTCTTGCAAAGAAATTGAGGTTTTCAAGGGTCCAATAAAGTCCCATATGCCTATATACACTGTCAAGCATCCATATGTCAAGTTTCAAGACTCACAGCATCAAGTTGCACAGTCAAAAACCCTAATTGCTTCACAGTCAACTGCAGGGGTAAAATGGTCATTTGACAGTCAAAAGTCAAATTTTTTGGTCAACATCTCATTTTGAAGCCACAATAATCATTTGATCAATTCTTGATCATGATTCCATAAGCATGGCTCAAAAAGTCTCAAGAACCAAAAGTTTCTATTTTTGGACAGCTGAAAAGTCAACTGCAAATTGACCAAGGCATAACTTTTTCATGGTTCATCAGAAAAATCCCATCCAATGCTCATTTTGAAGGGGATGACATTTCCTACAACTCATCTTCACATTCCAAGTCCAAGAAATGCTCTCACAAAAAGTTATCAATTTCAACATTATAGGTCATTTTCAAAAGTCAACAAAAAGGCACTTTAAGTCAAAGACCATAACTTGAGATTGGTAAATCAAAATGACATGGGACAAAAGGCATT